>OX402545.1:8634687-9867500 GCA_948098915.1 Lampropteryx suffumata
AACCACACAAACATTACACAGAGACTATTTTCTATTAAATATTTCTAATTCCTTTACGTTTTTATTTAGGTACTCGTATATTTTACATAATACGCACACGATATTAGTAGGTATTCAGAAGATAATTAAGGCTCATTTTCTTATCAAAAAGCGTGGTATTTATCAAGAGCGAAAGCTTTTCGCGTGCAAGTTTGTGTAAAAGTCCGTTCAACCAAGTGTGACTACACCTATTTATGCTAAGAGCTTTTGCTAACGTGTTGTCACCCACAGTGCCCACTAAGTAACGTTATCCAACGAGACAGACTATATTTGCATAGGTATGTCTTAAAAGCTGCCACATTTTACAGAATATTTTTTGTCACTACAATGACTTTCATTTTTACATTTCAATAACTCCCAGTTGTTGTTTTTGGATAGATTTTTATTGACAAACTATGTTGTTATAATATAAATAATATTGGGTAAAAAAATTTTTAGTTTTCAAAATATGAAGTAAACAATACAGTAACCTTGTAATTACGTTTTAAGTATCGGTTTGGCTACATTTGTTTCCAAGCGTCAAGTTTAGCGCATTTTTTCCTTCCCGTGGTGATGAAAGCAAAACAGAATGCAAGAACGCTTGAAACCCCACTTATGCAGAAAAAACCGGGCTCGCTCTAATTACATTGAATCCAGCGTGAAAGACCCGGTTCTATTCATTGCGGGCTACTATACACACACAAGCCCCACTTACCTCTGCAATATAAATGAACGTTTTTTTATCTCACCTAAAATTTTCTTCGGAATTCTGACGACGAAAAAGACTCGCAGTATTTCAGAAATGTTAAACTTTTTAATGCATGTAAAAAACGGAAGATCCTAAAAGGCTTTATTTTATAAGCAATTGTATTAGCGGTGTACGCGTCTTTTCCTCAAAAGTATTACTGTTGAATACTGGTACCTTTTATGAAAAGAAGGTGAATATTTTACCAAGACATCGGACATTATTTATGGCAAAAAAATGAGCCAGAACTCTGAACCTTTTTATCATGTTCACAACTACTCATCCTATATTTCATTCTTTTATAAATACACACTGGATTCTATAAAATATAAAGTGCGCGTTTACGAGATTTTATGGATATATAAGCAAGGCAAGGTACGTGTTTATAAAGTATTTGAATTTTTCCGATCGTTTGATTTAAATAGCTCAAGGACGAATAAGAATTGCCACTTTTTTTTTACTCTCAATAGACGGCGTTCGTGGCGGAGTCGCTTGACAATTAAATCAATGTTAGGTGGTACGAAGTTCACCGGGTCATAGTCATCATATAATAAATATTTTTGATAAATTATAATTAGAATTATTTATTTCAAAACAACATAAAGCTTACAGTATTCATCAAAAAGTCTGTCTTAATTATAATTAAGATTAATAAACGATTGATATAACCAACAATATTTTTTATGTGTAGGTTACATAAAAGCAATCAGTATATAACTTCGTTATCTACCATCTAAGTAGGCCTAAATACGTTTCAAGAAAGCAAATGATAAAAAATATTAAGTGGGTGTCACAAAAATGACAAAATATTTACCCATATGCTTAATATTCATTTATCATACAAAGCCTTACGATGCTGCCTCTCTAGAGAGCAATGATGTTCTCTTTATGGCCATTGTTATATTATGTGTTACGCACTTAATACTCCCGCAATATTATATACGTCTTTTGATCATTATTATCATACATACGTACAATATTATTTACGATAATACATATTTTTCTAAATGAGTATGACTAAATATTTATACAGACGCGTAAAACGAATAAGTTCAATCTCAATATTGGACATTGTCTCCATAGCATTTTTCTATAAGTATAAACACTCTTGGCCAAAGTCCTACGTAATAAAATTGAAATCGCCCATGGCCAATCACGAAGATCGTTTGTCAGTCGGCAGACAAAGCGCTTTGCGTGTCATACTCCACTCGATGTCGTTAGATACAACCGCGATTCGAACGATTTCAATCACGCGACCGATATGGGGACACGAAGTCCCTACATAATCACACCCGCGATATCTGGCTCTATTATTGCTGTTTCAGCTGTTCACTATTCTACAGGTTGGGCTATGAAACCCATCGTACTGTAAAGATAACACGTAGAAGACGGTTGCTTTGTATCGTGTTGGTACTTAGTTACAACGTTGAATAGCAACTTGATCTATATTACATAACTCCATCAACATTTACGATACGCGTATCCTAATGTATTGTTAGAATGAAGAGAAACTGTTGATAAATTAGGCTTTAGCTGTATATGGTTGTAATGTTTATCAGCGGAGATGTGGCTGACGAGACCCGGGCGGATGGTCTATCGCAGCGCTGTAATTAACTCTCCTATTTCTTGGGTAAACTGTTCCCTGGTTTTTTCTCGTTGGTTTAATGAGGAAAGTAAGGCAATATTTTATTTTATGGCACATTGAGTTTTTATTACCAGGAAAAACGTTAAATAAAAGTTGCGTCGATGCAACAGCGCTTTCACAAAATGATAAAGGTGTTCAACCGAAAGATTGAAAAATCAGCACCAGTTTTGCTTCATTTAGGATTAGAAGCATTTGTATCAGCTTTTTGAATTTGTGAAACATCGTATATACATATGTGACTACAGATAATAATATTTCATACTTACTGATATAAAGACCTCTTCAGCCTGCTGTAAGATTGCGATCCTTGACCAGCCGAACTTCTGCATCAGCTTGATTCTCGTAGGATTGTGTACCGTGGCCGATGGGTGAGTGCGGAACAAGGTTGGGAAGCGCGCTCGATCCGATAGCGCGGGCGATGACGCTCCGTAGCACAACTACAAAAACATATGGATTGATTTTTTATACAAAAAAGCCCATAATAAATTGCTGCTAAATTGTTATTAATTATTATTAATTTAGTGTAATTCACTTAGGCGTTATTCAATACATAAAATCATTAAATTTGCGCTTCTGTAAGTAGCAGTTAGTATCCTGACAAACTGCGTTTGTCATCACCAAGACAGTCGTCGCCGCAGCTGCGGCCAACCCGCTGCCAATAGACCCTTACTGGGTTGCATCGGTCAGCTGTCTCTCTGGCGTAACCTATGGTTTTTAATTAACATGAAAAATTAAGTAAAATTCTTTAGTTTTTTCAAAATATGTTGTGTAACTTGCCTTCCTCCGCACAATATAGAAATGTAGAAAAGAGGTACTTTGATGAATGTTTGACTAACCTTCCCCAAGCCAAGCATAAAAAAGTTAAATAAGTTAATTTCTACTAATCATTTTAAGTTGGAGGATTTAGGAACCGCTGTTATACTTATCAGAAAATTGTTTTCTACCTGCCATTGACTTATAAGACTTGTACCTTTTTTAACCAATGTCATTGAAGAATCAAGGAAATATACATGATATTCGTGTAGTACCTACTAAAAAACTTTATTAACTTCCATTTGGAATGCTAAAGAATGATTAGACAATTAAAACTACTTAGAGCATTAGGCTTTATAATACATTTAAAAGAGTAATTTGATTTCACCTAAACTAATCGGATTATGAAGCTGCTGGTTCGGCGGCTGAATGTGCTGAGGACATTAAAAGGCGCAAATATGTCGATCTTGATAAGGCCTAAATATTTGAGCCTTCTGGGGTTGAGATCCTGGGCCCGTGAAGTACAGGAGCCCACCGCGTTTTCAAAATCTCACGGCTATCTCACGGCGTCTGGAAGATACATTGCGTGACCCAAGAGCTGGCTCCAATCTGGCTCAGCGTATTAGCATTGCCATTCAACGTGGCAATGCCGCCAGTGTCTTGGGAACGCAGCCCTCAGGCAGTGATCTGGATCGGTTGAGCTATCTATAGATCGTTTCAAATGCTCCTTAGATACCTCAACTGTTTCACATGTATTTTATATTATTCTGTACATTTCTGTAAATATTTTTGTAAATAAATGTATTTTATAGGATTATTAATTCCCGCAGGCCCATGGCTTGGAATATGGTCTATTATATACCAAAGAATTGGTACAACATAAACCTGCACCTTAAAATTGAATTGATAATTTGCCATATAAATCTTAACAAGAGTTGAATAGTTATCATATCGATAACTCCATAGTAGTTTTTCCTTACGTTAACAGAATGGGTGAAATTAAGTATCCACACTTATCACATATCGCCAGAAACTATGGCAATGGTGTGAATAGAAAAGAAGTTACGTGTATGCTTCTTACATAAATTCAAATGAAAATGTAATCGCTGATGCTGAATCTCGAAGGTGTCATCCCGACATAGAATGGGAACTGTCTGATTCTGCCTTTCATGTTCCAACTAATAAATTTGGCTATGATCGACCTATTATTTTTAATTCCAGGAAACGGAACCTCTACTCCAATCTGACCCTAACTGCCGTGATATCATCTGGACAGCGCTACTGCGTCGGGCAGAGCCAGAAGCATCTATAGACATAATGATAGAATCTTTATCTCAGAACTCATTTAAGCAATAAAGCATCTACATAAAAAATGGTACCTACAACTTTTGTAAGGAAAATAACACCAAATGTATATTCAAGCTATTAGTTCGATAATTATGTACCTTCCTATCACCTAATGTTTATCAGTGTCAGTCAGTATGGCTCTAAGAAAGCCACTGTTAAACATTAGGGCAAACACAGGGCTCTCATAAGGCTGGAAACAATAAGGGTGTATTACAAATTAATAAAACGGCATCCTTGAGAAAAAGAGAAACATTGGGAGCTCTAGACAGCCATATAAGGCGGTCACTGGTCTACTAATCTCAGACGAAGTACTCATATAATTATGAAAGAACTTCACTGAGTTCGTTTAATCACTAAATATAAGATTATACAACTTGAGATCAAATTGTGAGAGCTCACTAGCTTTAACGGTTCGAGGTGTGAATTGCAACATTGCGAAATGAGAGCGTATGGCCTAAGAAAGGCTGACCTAAATCGAAACGGGAACAAGGTTGAGACAAAGATTTTAGTGCAATGGTTGACTGCGGACGCAAAGATGCATTTCCAAAATCTGTTGCACGTGGCACCTCTGACGAAGTTCCTCCATTAACCATGCATGAATATAATTTAGCATCCGCTTTCTAGTTATCGTATAGTATATTCTAGAATGTGCCCAGGAATTGCATGATCTAATTCCACTATCTCCTTTTCACAACAGGACAAGCAGACGTACCCCGGTCAGCACCATCCATACCTTGTCAGTACCACCCTTACGAATAAAGCGCATTGCTTCCACATTTATAATGCGTATAGCCAAGGATTGGAGGATTGGATTGCTGTCGTCTTGTCTTTCCTGAAAACTACAATCAAGGTATCTTAAAGTCAAGAGTATATAGGTGTCATCTAAGCCTGCATGCCTCATCGTCGGCCGCGGCCGTCGGCTGTCAGCCTCGTTGACCACGATCTCGCCTGATGGATTCAGGCAAGATCGTGGTCAAACGTAGGTCTATTTATGATAAAACAAAGAACCTAGATCATGAGCGAAGTAAAGTGACTTTGCCGTCCGAAGCCTTCATTTCCATTTTTTTTCTATTATCTCAAAATTTATATTAATTATTGTAAAATAAATTAAACGCCGCATTCCTTTCACTTGCTAAACGTTGGTATCACTGGTTTTCATTACATAAACAAATGGAAGTAAACAAAAAGTGCTCAAGTAAATATATGTTTTACAGCCAAAATATTACCATATTAATTGAATTGGTGTAATTCGTTCAGGATCAATCACCGCGAGTGTATTTCGAAGTAAAATTTTATTCGAGCAATTACGGTTTCCCAACGTGACCCAATCTATAGGTGGCTTTATAAACTACATACTACCGCATGCTTGAACACTGCTTGCCGGCCACAATGAGCCCAAACATGATACTTCTGCTGGAATTTGGTGAGGAGTTAGGTATCTTGATTGAGTAGTACCAAGCCAAGGTTACAATGTTCTTGCAATATCTTTGAAGTTACAGGATACCAAGTTTTTAATCATTCAGACCTGAGGACGTTGTTCACACTCATTCATCAACTAGAAAAGATCTAATGATCTTCAAACTTCTAACCAGATTATCTTGAACCATAGCTAAGAACTCAATCAAAATCTGTGCACACGTTTGGCAACGATGCCACATACAGACACATAAACAGGTACATAGATCACACGTTAATCTTATAACACCAGTCCCTTTGCTATTCCGTTTTGCGTCCGAGGTTAAAAATTACAAAGAGCGTGTTATGTTGGATTCGAGAGAAACTCAAGCCCGAGCAAATTGCACCCGAATGCAATGTGTGTCTCAAAATAGGACGTATTTGTGTCTAACATGAAAAGTAATTCCTTTATGTCACTTTCACAAATAAATTTATTTTGTGATCAAAATATATGTTTTCGATTTTCCTATATGTAGTTTAACCCTAACACTCCATTAACGGTATATAAAAGACCGAAACTCATTACGGCTTGGCCTATAAAAATGGAGTTCCTCTGAGCTCCAACTCACAAACGAGCGAGCTGTCGAACCCACTCGAACATCATTATCCAATCAAAATACATTATGTTCCCAAATCTGACCCTCGCTCGGACGAGTGCTGATATCCGTTCGCCCAGTGCTTAAGTCTGTGTACTCGTCCCAAATAAAGTCAAGCAAAAGAAAAGGAGCATGAGGAATCGTGAAGCCGCATGTGACAACAGTCACAGGAAAACGCTGGCATTGCTCCAAAATGGTGTCGTCTTCGTACGACATGGAAAACGCGTGTCTAGCTTGATGTATCAATCTTGTAGGTGGCCCTTAACTGAGCAACACTTTTATATTGCTATATCGTTTTAAGTCGTTTAAAATGCTAAACTGAAATACTTGTACTTGTTGTGTGATAATTTACGGCATTACTTATTAAGTTATGTGTTCGCGTTGGTGTACAAAGCGATGGCGCTTTATAGCGTTAATTATACAATTATTATATATTGATGGCGCTAGATAAAGTATGGGTAGCCTCCGCCGCGCGGCAGACGCTCCCGCTTCGCAATTGTTTTGGTCACGCAGGTTTGGCCGACCCTTTAACACAATTCTGCTTACTTTGGGGCTAGATGATGCTGTGTGAAGTGTCCAGAATTACTTATTTATTTATGTATCTAGTTAGCAAAAGAAAATAATTCCTGATCATTCATTATTTTAAAACAGGTTTTCCTGTTGTACTGAGCAAGTAAAAATTACTCTGTTTAAAGCCTACTGTCAGAATATGTACACAGGAAGCCTGTGGTTCAAGTACACCAAAAACTCGCTGGTTAACATACGCATCCAGTACAATAATATTTTCAGGATGATGTTGGGGCTGCCTCGCTTTTGCAGTGCTTCAGGGATGTTTGCTGAATACCAAACTGATGGCTTTGAAGCACTTATTTGCAAGAAATCTGCATCCCTGATCCGTAGAGTTCGAGACAGTCACAACAACATCCTGAAAACTATACCGGATAGGTACTCGTCGCCCATGTGGGCAAAGTTGGTATGCAGGGTGATCCCAGAGAACTGCTCGTTACTCTGGTGATCGCTCTGTAAACCAGCGTTTCTTTTTTTTTCTTTGTATCTTTTATATCATTATATTACTAACTACTCGAAAACGGCTGAACCGATTTGAAAAAATATTTTTTTGTTTGAAAGGGTGGTCACATATAAATTTTATCAAAATCGGTCGAGCTGAAAAATCGACGAAAATCTAAAAATTGTATACATAGATGATGTTTTCATGTACTTCGATACCTTTCTGTCTCATTAGAGCGGTGCGTTTATTTGGCCTACCCATTTTATATATATACGAAATACATCTACTTTCCACTAAATATGTATTATAGGCTCAAATTTCATTCAATGAAGTCGGTTTCTTTTTAGTTTTTAAAACGTAATTATGTCATATTAATATGTGCTACTAACTAAGTCTAAGGATCTAAGTTGTCCGAAATAAAAAGATTTGAATTTGAATTTGAATTATTTTTCTTCACCTGCTCATGGTCAGGGCTGTGTAAATTATGGTTAGTACGTGAAAATATGCTTACAGTGCTTAGGATTTGTAGGTCAATACAACACCTATTGCCAAAAAATACCCTCGGTAATGTAATGGGCGGGCATGGTTACCTGAACCTAACCGCTTACCGGCCGCTTGGCTATCTGCCAGGTATTCACTTGTTACGGAAATACAAGTTACCGAAGGGTAAATGGTTCTTCAAATTGCATTATTGATTGAAAGAAAAATAGTGATACTTTTATATGCGCTGAACACGAAACCGTTTACGAAAAGAAGTCCACAAGGTACCCTTACAGTTTCACTATGTCTGTCTGTCTGTCTATCCGCCCTTTAAAGGCTTTTGCCCGCAGATTATAATTTTAATCGTGATGAAATGTTCAACGCTTCAACTTCAATGTTCAACTTATTAACCCTTCTTTATTCTTTTATTCTTTAATGTACACAAATTGAACACATTTTGAAACATACATTATTATATGGCATGTACACAGGCGAGCTTATCACTAAAAAGAGTTCTTCCAGCAAACCTTGGGAAATGAAAATATTATAAACTAATGGTGGATATGATGCGTACAAAAAGAACCTTACAAAGTTATGAAATGAAGGCTATGAAAAAATTGTTTTATCGGCATACCTCTCATGTGGGGTGGGGTTATTTTAATTTTATTTTACTATCCCTTCGTGAAGGACATCGTTAGATAGGTCTTTTGTGATACTGGAAAATTTCTTGAAAGTTTTTCGATACATATATTCGTTAAATATACATTCGATAATTTTGACGGCTAGTAAAGCTTTATTCGATTTCAAGTAATAGGCCGATTTGTAAACCTTAAAAAAAACAAAAACCCCATTATTATTTTATGTTTTTCTAACTAGATGGTATTGAATCGATGGACCCAGATGGACCTGACCACTTGTCATTCTTATAACATTCATTCTTACTTCAACAATTTATTACGTTCACGATAATGAATACTTACGGCTTTTAACCTAGCGTGAAGTAAATTGTCATATGTACCTTGCGAATGTACGTGAAAAACGACTTTGCCATTCTAAGTATCATCTATCGCAATTTTACGTCTAAGTACTTAAGGAAATATGGGTTAAGCAGTTCTACACCTAAGCTATCCGCGGTCACAACCCGGCGGGTTGATGTTGATGGCAGCATTATTTTAATGGAAATATCTTCTAATATAAGGTTGCCTAAAATAAACCCATCGAGCTGTGTTTGTGGTTTAGATTCCATTAGCTCAAAGTCCAAAATATCTCATAAAATCCAAGAAATAGGTACCATGTAAAAGTGCTCACCACCATAAGGTTCCACATCTTAGCAGCCTCCGCGACGGTGGTACAGACGGTCGAACAGCCAGCCAGTAGCAGCAACTTCTGCGGCGGGTTGTACAGCAGGTTGTACATCACACTCGCACCCAGGCCCGGCTCGCACTGTCAATGAAAACATTGTTTAAAACAATATTTACGTCATTATACATATATACATGTATTTAGTTTTGTTGTCGTGTTATGAATCGAATCGAAGCCGTGCCTATCTACCTAGATGTAAGTGTATATCGTTGTATTTCGTTCCGGTGTCGTAATACACAGTGCTGCAATGTTATGCTATTTTTTATAATAAACTGTTTAACAAAGTCAAAAAACCTCCTTACAATTCATTATCCAACATTGTGCGTAACGTTTTTTTGGGTAAACTGAACTTAACTATTATCCAGGTCAAACCTACACTTTTGGGTTAATCGTACTAGTGTTGTAGTACCGTAAGAACCGTGGTATTTCACCCGCCAGCCGCAGTAGATAAAGTGCTTTCAAGTATTCTCTGTTCCATTCTTTGTTATGGACAACAACGCATACCTGGTGGCTGGGCCGGACTGCAGAATTCGAGCTCGGACAAAAAAAATATGTACGGACTTATAAAATAATTAACAATGCAAAAAGCCGTTATTCTTCAAAGTTGTGTAGTTACGGAAAGTGACGGAAACATCGTCTGTATATTCTTTAAGTGACGTTATGGAATTCGGGATTCAGACAGGAGGTTTGAATTTTTATTCAATTTAAATTTCGATCTTTTGCGTTTACCAAGCGTCGAATACGATACTCTATTGTTTTATTATTTTGATCATATCTTTTTTCACCAAAAAAAGTATGTTGAAAATAAGTTTTCATTCAAACAGCATGTACAGACGATGCCGACTATACAATTTTCTTTTCAGATTTTGTAAAACAAAAAGGTTGTTTTCTTATAAGCAAAGAGATATTATATTCTTTATCAACTATGCGTTGATAAAAAATACCCATCGCAAATCACTTCAAGAAACGCATGCCTAGCATTTTGATAATGAAATTAACTGACGCCGCTGTAACACTTGACCTCGATAATCCTTGTTCACCTAACGCGGCTATTATAAAGGGTCCAGGCCTCAATAATTCTTCTTATATTACGACATCAGTATCCTTACTGAATTTTCGATAGCATCCTCCGTGTTATCAACATAAATTGATCCGGTTCGTCAATTTGTCAGAGAATAGGCGTAAATCGATAAAGTGGGAAATTACGTTGAGCCGGAAATTCCATCCAATAAATTTTTCTTCCGTGAACCATTCATAAATTTTCAATAATAGAATTGAACGGTGGATCTCTCGGCTGCAGTAGGTATCATAAGCCTACGACTTTAGTTTATTTGGATTAAAGCATGGTCTATGGTGGCTCTGAGTATAACCTTTTTTGTTAATTACCAAAGTACGAGGCAGCTGCGCTTGTTTCAACATAATGGATTAGTTTATGGAATTGTCATTGAGAAAGATAAGACATGGTATACACGCTAGTTGATTGATATAACAATTATCTATTAAACCTATAATTGGCGGTCGCGTATCTAACCTACTGTGATCAAATTAATGAAATTGGTAGGTTTATTTATTGATAAACTTTTCTCATAGCGAAGATAGCGGTTGTTAGTAGGGGTAACGGTATTATAGTTCAATGATTTACGCTCAAACATCTAATCATATAAAATGTAAAAAGTGTAATAAATGGTGTTCCATACTAGCGGGAATAAAAATATTTTATGGAAAATTTGAATAGTTTGGGTTTCGTGGTATGTTGTACGGTGTAGTGTAACTTTTTTCACCAGATACGCATTCTGCAACATCTGTGTTTTCAGCTTCAGGTAGCTACTTCTGTCTCTTCTTCTTCCGTCTACGAGTACTACCATTAAAGATTTTATTTTTGTTTTTTTCTCCGAGCACTAGGTATTATAATGCAAGTATTACTTGAACATATGAGTTACTAATTGTTAATGGTTAGTCGTCCAACGCTGTTTAATGTATCTCAAGACAAAAAATTACGTACCTTACTATCATTACTATGTAGCATGAGTTTGAAGCCGGACAGTAGATCAGTCCGGTTGTTAACATCGAAGAGCGCAAGCTCGGCGGCTGGCATGCAAGCCTGACCGCCTTGCCAGCCACCTTCACCTTCCATCGGGAAGATACCCCCGATGTGCAAGGCTTCCTCTCTCAGGCCCTCACTGCATCCGCAGCCACTCAGCCACAGCAGCAGCAGCAATCGCACGTTCCGACTCCCGACCCCCCGACACATACACTTGGCAACGGCGAATAATTGCACTATAGTTTTTACTAACAACGAATTAACATCACAACACAGTGTCCTAGTTCGAAAGCTAACTAAATAACTGATAACTTTTAATTTGACTAGAGGACGCTTTGAAAAATAAGAGTTCGCTCGCGCTCTTGGGACCGAGTCGGCGTTCCCCATTCCTAGATATTGTAGACATAGCCTAATAAGCGTGAACTTTTGTATAATATAGGGCATCGATGTGTCTGGGGGCGCGTGGAGGGCGGACCCCGCCGCCGCGGGTCCCGTGTGACCCCCGGCGCCCTGCAGGGTCATCGCTCGCGGCGGGGACATGGTGTCATTGTTCGGTTTTTCTCTCATTTTCCATTTTCTCTCCTGTAACAAATCATTTCAGCTTAAACACAAAAGAACATCCGAAGGACTATTTTAATTCAAATACACGTTCATAAGCAATTTGCTTTCAAGTTTTCTGTACTCTTACAGCATGCAACTGAGAAATCAACATTCCCCCTTTTAAGTATTATACCTATCTTATCTTAATCATGATTACAAATATTGGGAGAGGCAGCGCATCAGTTATAACTTTTACAATAGTTCGTTCGTCCATTGTGGGCGACGAACAATTCTTGCCATTCATCGATATCAATCCTCGCCAATGGGGCGAGTTTCAATTTAATATTGGCGACTAAAACGCCTTTCCAGCTACTAGGATAACAGCAGATCGCATAAAGTGAAAAGAACTTTGGAAAATTTCAGTCGCAGACGATTTAATAGAATTCTGCTGACGGACGTAAAAAGCTTGTTAATAATCGAAATAGCGCTCCGGCGGAATGGGAAGTTAATGATTCGTAGTTTCATTTCTTTGTACCGGCACAGCGGCGCCGCCGACGCGGTGAACGATGAGAAGCCATGGTGTTAAATTAAAACGTCGATTTGTTCAATCATTTAACCGGTAATGAGGTTTCCGTACGGTATAATGTTGGTATAATATTACCAAATCAAATTACCTACAGGAGCGCTTCATTCGTGTGTAAATAGTACCATTAGCACAGTTTCTTCTGTTTTAAAATCTTTGGACATTGCCCATGAAGTTGAATAAATAATTACTAGACATATCCATACAATGTGATAATATCCAAACCGGCGTTGTTCAATATTGCAACTAATCAATGAAGCATTTTAAGCAAAATCCCGTATTTTATCCAAACCGACTGATTGAAAAATAAAGCGGATCATTTTTGCGCCTTTCATCTTTATCAGATTTGAAACGATTAACGTATCAGAGGGTGTTGGTGATTGAACCTATTTCGTTTAACTGCAGGAAAAAGGCAAGCATAGGATGTTCTCCACTTTCAGCTTCCATTTCAATTTCGATCTATATAAGAGATAGCTAGCGGGTGCCGATACTACAGCATTGCTGAATAATGTGACAATGATGATAATGTACACGTATATAATGTTGAACATTGTATGTAAATACGCTATAGTCGGCAGTAACGAACGTATTCCTGGGAGATGGCTTCGTCGCCCGGCTATAAACCTGTTACGTGGTACGTAATCAATCAGTTAGAGTATCGAACGCTCGAGTGATAATATCCAGTTTGTATTGAGCTCGGTATCTCTTTCACGTTATCTTAGGACATTTGGACTTCGTACTGCACACAGTACGTAGTATGATGTACTGCTCTAATGTGAAACTTCTGCATTCACATCACACTGTAACAGTACAACAATACTCTATCACAAAGTTTGACCGCGCTGTACCTAGCTTTTACCATGCATTTCAATTCAAGCAGATGACAGTTTAGTGAGTAAATGAAACTTTCATAACAACAGAGCCACAGCGCGGTAAATTAGATATTTTGCTGGCGAGGTTTGTCCGCCCTCGCAATCATTTCTCAAATCTTATTTTCAAGATTTGTAACTTCCACGGTGATATTTCAATTCAGGTCGAAAGGTTTCAATAAACGAGACAGGGAACGGAGACGGTGAGATTATTCCGTGATAAATAGTTTGACCCGGCGGATTTTACTTTTTCATTATATTACTGAGACTGAAAAGTAGAGCACATTAATATTTCATAATAAAGCCGCTTAAAAGCCTTAAAAGCTCCAAAGGTCAATTAAACATTTTTGCATGATTTTATACAAAGTACTTGTATCAGTAGGTTTCCAAAAGTCCCATTGCTTGAAATATGCCTCAATCAACCTATTAATTAAGTCCTATTTTGAACCGAATTTTCCAAAAAAAGAGGAGGTTCTCAATTCGTCGAAATCTTTTTTTTTATGTATGTTCATCGATTACTCAAAGACGCCTGAACAGATTTAAAAAAAAAAACTTTTGTTTTAACGGGTATACTTCCCAGGTGGACTCATTAAATTTTTATCGAAATCGGTCGAGCGGTTTTTCAAAAAAATCTAAATCGTTGCATACAGTGCAGAGTAATGCGTCTACCTATATTATGTGTTTTGTTTATAAATATAAATATAAATATATAAAACAAAATACATGTACCATGGTACTTTCTACCAAAAATTTCAAAATAAAATAATTTTATGATCTCAAATTGTATCCAATGAAGTCGGTCTTTTTAGTTTTTAAAACAGAACAGACAGAACAGTTTGACAGAACCTTGAATTCTAAGTGAATCTCAACAACTAAGTGACATCCCTGATAGAGCAAAGCATTACTCAGTCCATAAAAAACTAGCATAAAATGCCATTGTGCTTAAACAGCATCCACTTCCCGCGGGGTGGATGGCGGGGGCTAATGCAATCAACGTCGGCTATTGAGGCAATTGCCGCGGAAATCACATAAAAGAGCCATCAGACCGTCCATGCTTACTTTTGATAAAGGTTTCCTATTTTAGTGGTAGGAAATAGTTATGTTTCCTTATTGTATCTGAACTGATTGAATAGAAAAGTTGGGGTAATAGAATGTGTTATTACCCACCACTAAAATGTTTTCATATACTTTACCCTAACTTAGACGCGTATGTAGGAGGAAATACAATGGTAATGTAAAGTAAAATTGTGTTTTTTAGGGCTCCGTACCTCGAAAGGAAAATACGGAACCCTTATAGGATCACTTTGCTGTCCGTCCGTCTGTCTGTCAGACCCTTTTTCTCAGGAACGCGTGGAGGCATCAAGCTGAAATTTATATCAAATACTTAGGTCTACTGTCCCTTAAAACTGTGAAATAATCAAACTTCTAAACCAACGCAATCAAAAGATACAGCCGTTTATGCCGCAAATTTTTTACACTCGCCAGGGAATCAAAACCTACAGGGTACTTCCCGTGAACTCATAATCTTGAAATTTGGTACTAAGCAACGTCTTATAGCACAGATAAAGGAAAAATTGTGAAACCATACATTTTTAGTTATATTACATAATAAAAACATTTTTAATAATTTTAAAGTTACTACCTCTTTTCTCATGAACGCGTAGAGGTATTAAATTGAAATTAATATCAAATACTCTGGTCTATAATATATTTAAGCTGTTACATAATCAAACTTTGATATCAACGCAATCAAAAGAAACAGCAATTTAAGTCGCATATTTTCAAACTCGCAACTACTCGCAAAGGAATCAAAACCTAAAGGGTACTTCCAGTTGACCTAGAATCTTGAAATTTGGCATGAAGCAATGTTTTATAGCACATATAAAGAAAAATTCCGAAAACCTTAAATTTTTAGTTACATCACATATTTTTAGGGTTCTGTACCTCGAGAGGAAAAACGGAACCATTATAAAATCACTTTGTGGTCCGTCCGTCCGTCCGTCCGTCAGTCCGTCCGTCTGTCTGTCTGACAAGACCCTATTTCTCAGGAACGCGTGGCGTGTATCAAGCTAAAATTTATATCAAATACTCAGGTCTACTGTCCCTTAAGGCTGTGTTAAAAACAAACTTCTAAGCCAACGCAATCAAAAGATACAGCCGTTTATGCTGCAAATCCGCAAGACACTCGCAAAGGAATCAAAACCTACAGGGTACTTCCCGTGAACTCAGAATCTTGAAATTTGGTACGAAGCAATGTCTTATAGAACAGATAAAAGAAAAATTGCGAAAACTGTAAATTTTAAGTTACATCATCCAACTATGACTCGATTGTCGTGATGGATGAACTTTTACTTATATACCTACAGGTTTGTACGGAACCCTCGGAGCGCGTGGACGACTCGCACTTGGCCGGTTTTTTTTAAGAGAAAGAAACTTTTACGAGAGCAAACGCAACCTGGGATTCGCATAGATTTTCTGACAAATCTGGATGAAAAGCTGAAAAAAACTGTGCTTAGATCTGAATAATCAACTGAATCTGCATGATCTGACTTTGAGTTTGGTTCTCAAATACAGACGCTTGACTTCTCTCTGAAGAAGCTCTCTAATCCTTGCTATACGCTTAAAGATTGCTCTCCCCAGTGAACAATTCGTTTACTGCCTGATAAAAACTTTATACAAATATATGTAATTCTTCTTCTCCTTCGCCACATTGTTATGCCAGATGTCATTAAGGCATGTGGCATAATAATGGCAATTTTGCCAGTGTCAAGTGTTTGGTATGTCACAAAATCGTATCTTGTCGTTCGTCATTTGTTATTTTATATAAAATTGTGCATATAATATAAAATAACTACGGATTATTTTTGCTCGAATCACAAAGAAACACAAAGCTATTATTCCGATTATTCACACCCAAGTCAACAACTCTAGCTCTATTTTAAAAAAAAGTATAAAAAAAGGTAGCTCTATTTAAAAAAAACACCAAAATTACAAAAAAAACCAAAAACAAACTTTCTTCTTCCGTTAATAATCTGTCGCAAGTATTTACAAGTAGCATCTGTCTTGAAGAAAATTTTGCCAATGTCGAGTGATTTTGTTTTCTTATTTTGTTCAATGAGTACAGTTATAAAGTCGCGTTCGATCGTCATTTATCAACTTTAAAAATTGTCGCGGCATTGTTTTTTTTGCAAGAGTTTGACAGCCTTTGCTATCAAAAGCACTTTGAAGTTTATGCGATGTCATTTCTGTCTATCGCCAGCAATAAAATTCGGAAAATGAACAGAAAAAACCATGTGCGGCCAGAGAGAAACCTCGATACCAACCATTTGCTTTTATGCTGTCGTACGTTCGCTTCGGTTCATTTAAATTGCAATGTTTGTTTCATAATAACGCTGATCTTCTTGTATTGTTGCTTGGGTATGTGTTTATAGTGTACAAGAAGTTCCTATCTCATTCACTGTAGAAGTCAATGAGTTCATATCTGTTATAGGGTCTAGACTGGTGTGGTCATGTCATCTCATTCGCACAATACTAATAGTATATTGTGCGAGTGAGAGAACATGACTAAAACCACCATTTATGATTCGTCTCCTTAAACATAAAAGAAGACTTTATAGAAGTTTAATTATAACAGGTTATACTAATACTTACTCTGTGGTCTAGGATAGATTGCTTTCTGGAAAGGTAAAGAGTCCAGTCAAAAGTCAATACTTAAAGTAAGTACAAATACTCGAAAGCTCAGTTCTTTGTTTTAACTTTATAAATTAAAGTCGAATTCTTTATCTGAATCGGAGTCTGAGAACTTGGCTGTTGAAGTTTTGCTGTATCTACCTATCTCTTATTGGATCCATTTATCGGATAAATTTTGTCTCTAAAATTAAACTTCAATTTGCAATGAACCCAGAGATTTTCTACCTACCAAGGGTAAACAGCAGAAGAATATTAATTTTGTGTTTTTATAGTTAGATAGCCTGGTATTTATGAGGGCCGGGCGCATAATAAAAGCGTTGTATTACTCTGCCTGCTTTTATTTAAGATAAATTTATAAGTATTTTTATCATTTATCACATATCTTTATGGACCTACTAAATTATACCTTCACATCAGATAGATTAACGGTAGGTATCATGACTAGATTTTTTGTCACTAGCACCAACCTTGAAGATTCTGCGCACAATTCTACAAACAACAAACCATTAAACATATATGTATATCTACCGGTTTTCAATCACACCATAGCATAAAGGCGGGTAGGCATCCACTTTATTTATTGGCGATTTTTACCGTCTTTATGATGCGTACTTCATGAACTTCAAAATCCCATCTCATACTGATAAATATTGTTAGGTGTCTGTGTTTGTTTGTTACACTTTCACGGCTAAACAGTTGAATTGCTCATTATGAAATTTAGTAAAAAGATAGATTGTATCTCGGGAAGGACCCTAAAAGATATCAATACTAGGAACAGAAACAAATTATACATTCCTAGGTATCGACTAGAAAAAGTAAATAAGTATTTTATGGGGAACACGGTGCGCTTCCTAAAAAAATATCTTATCTACCTAAGAAATTAAGCATAGGATACAGAAAGGATAGTCTTTTGAAGAAAGCGTATTATAATGTAAATGACTATATTATTGATAAGAATGCATGGCCTCATGATGCTCTGCCCTCAGACAGTTAACCGACATATTTGAAATATATACTATGCATCGGCCTACTCGCTGCATTATACAACTACCCACATTACCTTGATATTAAATTTATATTTGAGTTGTATCTTTTTAAGTAATATTTAATTACGTATGCATGACGGCACATTTTATATAACTTTGAATAAATAGCGTTTCTCTGTAAGTGAATTTGTAATTTTTGTGAGAAATAAATTCTTAAACCATACATATTATATAAACTCTCTTGTATTCGTTTTTCGTAGTTAAGGTAGTTATAAGATGGATCATGTAAAAAAGCGCTAGGACCAGGACGAGTTTCTTGCCAGTTCTTCTCGGGCTTGGGTTAGGACGAATTTTCCCTTAAATTCACCTAGTATGTAAGACGTTTCAAAGTGATCCTTATGATTGTATTGAATATAGTATCTTTTGACTTGACTTTGACTTGATTTACCACGCGCTCTTAGCCGCGGGCATCAGATAGTAATAAATAAAATTGATAGTTGTGCGATACGCTTGAGATACGATATTAAATTCAGCTAATGAGCCGATAGATGTCAAATCAACCAATGGTAACGCTCGTTGATGACGTGATGCAATTTCATTCTTACTAGTGCCCAGGTCGAGATTCGACCATAATTAAATTTAATGTATTTTTTTTTATGCATTATTTAAAAAAAATATTCGCATTCTGCACTTTTTCTCTATATAAACTATAAGTGTGTTTCAAACTCCTCCGTTCGCGCAATTTTCGTAAAAAGGGGTACAAAGTTTTTGTTTCCCGTATTAATATATAGATAACATCCACTCCGCTTAGGTTGATACCCGGCTATTCCTGGAGTCAACAACTTTATTGATTAAGTTTAATCAAATCTTTATGCTCAATCCCACTGTCTCCTAATAGGTTGTAGAAGGTCAACAGTCATAAACTAGACGTTCTATAAACATAAACTTAACGAGCTTTTGCGGATATCCCATCCTCATTTCAGGATTAATTAAAATACGCTGTTTGCATAATAAACAATGTTAGCTGGTTATCCAGCCAGTAGGTAATTTAACAATTATTTTTCCTTGGACTATTTCCTTCACTTAGCTGACTCTTAGGCTCGTATTTCAGAAGACAAATTCAGATCTAAAACCAAGCTCAGATTTTCTATGCTAACAGCTCTGAATGAAAAGCTACCAAAAAATCTATACTTAGCTCGTGATCTGAAATATGCGTTAGCGTCCTGTAGTTGGTGCCTGAAATTCAATTTTGTTCTAGACTACAACACTTAACTGTCAAAACTTTTTTGATTGAGGTTGAACTACCAAAGAAGAATGACTAAAATTACGGCATTCGTTTAATGATAATTTCTTTCTACTCGATACTAGGCGGTGCCTATACTATGCAAATCTCAAAACCCATGACGAGGACAAGCTTATCTGAATAACTATTTATTAGTCCTTTTAAACTGCTACGTGTTCCTAACAGAAGCAGTTACATTGTATTGAGTTATAGTGTCGTTAAAATGTTCAATTTATGTTCGTCTTAAAGCAAAGAATGGATTATTGATCGAGCGAGCGAAGCGAGCAAAGATCTCAGTGGCAACTTGGGCGATTTAACTTTGTATGTTTGTTTGTTCTACGATAACTTTCAAATTCAAAAATTTCGGTAGGTAGACAGATTTATTTTTTTAATTATTAAACTAAATTGGGCGTTAAAACGAAAGCTAATGGATATGTGTATTCTCCCCATATTAACTTATGGAGCAAAAACTTGGTCCCTTACAAATATCCAAAAGTCCGAACTCGACATTTGTCAACGAGCGATGGAGCGCAGCATTTTCAGTGTTAAGCTTACCGACCGCATATGCAACACAACTCTGCGCTCCAGAACCCAAATTGCTGATGTAGCTCGAAACGTTGCGAAGCTGGGCCGTTCATGTCTGTCGCATGTCGGATGAGCTGTGGGCGAAAATCACCACTCAGTGGAGCCCTGAGAAAGCCAGACGGCGCTGTGGTAGACCCAAAAAGAGATAGTGAGATGAGCTCTACACTTTTGATAGAGCTTGGGTCCAAACAGCTCAAAACCGAGATGACTGGAGTGTTCAAGGGGATGCCTTTGCCCAGTGGGCACAGGACACAATGGGCTAATCGTAATCGTTAATCGTAAACGAAATTGGGCAAGAAGTTGTTAATAATGAGTCGAACTACTGATAGTCCTAATGTTAAGCCAGAACAACTCAAATGTTGTACCTATAATTTTATTAACTGAAACAGTAAACAGTTGGTTCGCCAGTTATTAGTAAAGTGCAGGTAGCGAGGAAACGTAATTAACTACAAATGAATAGGTACCTACTATTATCCTTTATCTACCACGAACAGCGCCCATTTTAGAGTCAGCTGTTGTTGAAACGAAGTTAGAAACAACACAATCTATGAGCCATATTTTAGAACAAAACCCGAACTCCAAAAACAAACGTTCGCATTTCAGAAACAACTCAAACTTGGATTGAGATCTCCGGTTAGACCTTCCTATAATTTACAAAAAATGCGGGTCCAAGAACCTTTAAATCAAAACACCACGAAAAATAGCCCTATTGTACGAATTTATATTCACAACTACCATTATAACCTTTTGGCTTTACTAATAAACGACTATCAACTTCTGTCAAAAGATAATCACTGTTTAAGATTCGCCCTGTCATTATTTGTCCCTATCTTTCAAAAGAGCTACTATCTGGCTCGGCGTATAGGATTGCCATTCAACGTGGCAATGCCGCCAGTATCTTTGGAACGCTGCAGTGATCTGGATCCGGTCCTTAGATAGCTCAACTATTTCATGCGTATTTTATATTATTGTATATTATTCTGTACATTTCTGTAATTATTTCGTAAATAAATAAATTAAATATAAAGGGATGGCACTATTTTATGCACTAATTAACTTTTGACAGAAACAGAGAGTAGAGGGAATTATGTTTAGAGATTTAGAGAAAGAGCACAGAGCTAAATATTATTAACCTATCATCAATATTAGTAGTAGCTCTGCCTTCTGCGCTGTAGGTTGAGGGTTCGATTCCCTCCCAGGATAAACATTTGCGTGATGAACATAGGTGTTTTGTCTGTGTCTGGGTGTTATAAAAAAAAAATACTCCGGACATTTCACACAGCATCATCTAGCCCCAAAATAAGCTGAGCTTGTGTTATTGGTCACACATGACTGATATACCATTTATATATATTTTTTTGGAAATACAAACATATTATACACAGAAATACCTAGACCAATACTTACAGATCACACAAACATTTGTCTTGCGGCGGGAATCAAACCCGCAACCTTATGTCTCAGTCGGGCCTTGGCCTACTACGCCACAGAGGTCGTCTATATAGTATAATAAGTATGTATTTAAAAATATACATACATTAATTATTAATTAATTATGGTCGAATTTCGACCAGTGGGTGACCTCTAGTTTATTTAAATGTGCATATTTGGCTTTGGTTGGAGAAAAAGTCTTTTCGCATTATGGTATGTATGAACTTTAATAAAATCTCTTTGGCTATACTATTTGTATCTGGCTGGTTTTGGTATCATTAAAAGTTTAAATTTTAATTCCAAATTCAAATTAGGAAAATGTGTGAAATTTATTTGTTTTTCGTACTGTCAAGATGAGTGAATCTAATGAAGAAATTCGATACATTTTAAAATTTTACTACAAAAAAGGTAAAAATGCAACGCAAGCCTCGAAAAAAATTTGCGATGTTTATGGATCTAGTGCATTGTCTGTGAGAGTAGCTCACATTTGGTTTAAGCGTTTTCAATCCGGAAATTTTGATGTCAAAGATGCACGTAGCTCTGGTCGCCCTATTACGTATAAAATGGTTGCCATTTTTAAAAAATTGGAGCAAGATCGGCATATCAGTAGTTACGAAGTAGCTGAAGAACTGGGAATTGACCACAAAACAGTTTTGGCGCATTTGAAAAAAACTGGGTACACAAATATTATTATAATATTATATAATATTTAATATTATAAATATTAAATATTTGGGTACCTCACGAGCTCACTGAAAGAAACCTAATGAACCGTGTACTCATTTGTGATTCTTTATTACGACGTAATGAAACCGAACCATTTTTGAATAAGCTGATAACTGGTGATGACAAGTGGATCACGTACGACAAGAACGTGCGAAAAAGGTCGTGGTCAAAGGCCGGTCAGGCTTCACAGACTGTGGCGAAACTCGGGTTAACTCGCAACAAGGTGATGCTGTGTGTGTGGTGGGATTGGAAGGGCATTGTTCATTATGAGCTGTTACCACCAGGCAGGACCGTCGATTCTGAACTTCTGATACTGCGAACAACTGATGAGATTAAAGCAAGAAGTTGAGAGAAAGCGGCCGCAATTAATCAACAGAAGGGGTGTGGTTTTTCATCACGATAACGCTAGACCTCACACATCTTTAGCCACTCAGCAAAAATTAAGAGAGTTTGGCTGGGAGGTGTTAATGCATCCGCCGTATAGTCCTGACCTTGCACCTTCAGATTTCCACCTGTTTCGGTCTCTTCAGAATTCTTTAGGCAGTGTCAGGTTAACATCACGAGAGGACTGCCAAAACCACTTGTCGCGGTATTTTGATCAGAAGTCCCAAAATTTCTATAGCAATGGGATCATGTACCTACCTACAAGATGGCAAAAAGTTATCGAACAAAATGATACCTACATACTTTAGTTAAATGTAAATAAACTATATTAAAAAATGTTTTGAATTTTCTTAAAAAATGCGAAGAAACTTTTTCCCCAACCTATTATAAGTATTCTATTAGTCATCTGATCACCAAGCTATGCTTAGTTTGGGGCTAGATGGCGTTGTGTGCCTTGTCCACAAATATGTATTATTATTATTATTGTAACCTATTAATCTTACCTAGTAAGTATATGTGCTTTTCATGTATCTACCCTACGTGTAATAAGGTAGTTATTTGAACATCAAAGTTTGCCCTTAGCATGGCGTTGTTTCGGTGCAAAATAACTAACCTGTAAGTGCTTTACCCCAAGTCATAAAGTTTCCTGATGGAGGTTGGCACTTTGCTTCACAAGTTTCAATTTCAAAACAATATCCTATGCTTCTTCCTTCTAATATTATATATGTTTAATGAGTTAAAAACTTATGAATTTGTAATAAGATTGTTGCTCCTTCTCCCCTTAACGGATTATAAATGTTACTGCACCTCAGACTGCCGTGCAACATGCTTTGCTGCCTGTCAGAGTAATAATAATCACAATAATCAATTTATTGGTAAATTAGTAATTTACAAATCAGTTATCTATACCTATAAAAGAGCTTAACCTGACTGACTGACTGATTCATCATCGCCGAGCCGAAACTGCTGAAGCTAGATAGCTGAAACTTGGAAGGTAACTTTCTTTTACAGCAAAACCACCCGCTAAGGCGGGATTTTTTGAAATTTAATCCCTAAGAGGGTGAAAAGAGGTGAAAACGAATGTATGAAACTTTTTAACGCGTGGTGCGATTTGCTTGAAACTTGATATGAATAAATAAAATGCAAAATAAAAGTACATGTGTTGCAGGATTTTTCAAAATAACCTTAACAAAGGAGTAAAATGGGAATGGTTTGTATGGGAACTTTTTAACGGGTAGTGTGATTTCTTAGAAACTTGGTTTGAATACATAAAATGCAAAATAAATGGACACGTGTTTCAGGATTTAGCAAAATAACCTTAACAAAGGGGTAAAATGGGAATGGATTGTATGGGAACTTTTTAATGGATGGTAGGTGTGATTGGTTTGAAACTTATCAATAAAATTTGGCAAGGAGATAAATTTCATCCTGGGGAAGGATTTAAGCTACAATTCTTTCAAAAAAAAATGCGGGTGAAGTCGCGAGCAACATTTAGTGGATTTATAAAAACCTGGGTGCTTGTAAAATATGCTCCGGCAGACGGTTATAAACGGCAGGTCCCAAGATGTGGGATGTCACACATCATGTTACTATGTGCTAGTTGCTATATGTACTACACCTCAGAACGCCGTGCGACATGCATTGCTGGCGGTCACACATAATATGCCAGGCACACATCATGTGCTAGTTAAAGTAATAGATTAATGAATCGGCAATAGTTTTACCATTTTCAAAAATTATCACGGCTTCACTTTTCAAATTTTCGTGATTTGTACTATACATTTTGAGAAAAACGAGCTTTTCGCACATTCAGTGTGGATCAAACTCACCCTGATGAAGATTCTCTAGATGAATAAAAACAGTGTCGGTCCTTCCATCGACAAAATAATACGTTAGTCTGGGTGTTATAAAGTATCATAAGTATGTATTTAAAAATATACAAGTATTCTATCAGTCATCTAAGTCACCATAATACAATAATAAATAAAAAAATTATAAAAGCTATTCGTTTGGGACTAGATGATGTTGTGTCCGTTGTCCAGCAATATTTATTAAAAATAAACCCTTATTTATATCTATACCACGTAGACTCATGATGTGGCTCCTATCTAGCGGTTTAACATTTCCATTCAATGTGGTAATGCCGCCAGGGACTCAGAGATGCTTCCCTCTAACAGTGATCTGGATCAGAGGAGATTTTTATAGATAGTTTTAAACGGTCTTTAGATAGCTCAACTCTTTTACATGTGTTTTATATTAATATGTACATTTCTGTAAATAAATTTGCACTGAAGTACTAACTTACGAGTAGGTACCTACTACTTGTCACATAAATAACGAATGTTGTTTAGAACAACCATTAGTAAGCCACATCTCCTGTTAGAGTTTTACTGTAGCCATAGAAGTTGAAAGCGCGTCTTATAATATATATGTATATTGTATGAGCACTCGTAGTTTATTGGTCTATTGACCACCTTCGGACCCTACAATAATAATGCCGTACATTTCACACAGCATCATCTAAGATCATCAAAGTATCATCAAAGTAAGCAGAACTTGTGTTATGATTGATATACAACTTATATATTTTTTTAATACATACATATTATACATATACACCAGACCCGAGACGAATACTTGCAGATCATACAAACGTTTGTCCCGTAGCGGGAATCAAACAAACCCGCAACCTTCTGCGTTTTAGCTGGACCCTGGTCCGGTCGTGGTTTCAAATACCAATAGTCATGTACCAATATATTTTTCTAATTGAAATATGTATGTGCGGCTTACTAGTATTCTCAACCTGTGCTAAGTGCACGAAAGGAGCCTATGAAGCGTACTTTAATCCTTTCACCACACTGGTTCGAAATAACTAATGACACGATAGGAAGAAAACATTTAATATTTTCTTCCGTTTTGTTACTTTTTTAAACCATGAAGACTCACCTACGTGTAAGGTCGTTGCTACCTAACCTGTGAAAACTATGATCTTAATGTTGACTGCAAGGTTTTAGTTCATTTATATAATAATAATAATAATAATGCAGGACATTTCACACAGCATCATCTGGCCTCAAAGTAAGCAGAGCTTGTGTTATGGGTACCACATGACTGATATACTTATATACTCTTTTTATTTTTGTAAATACATACATATACATAGAAACAGACCTAGATACTTGCAAATCATACAAACATTTGTCCCGCGGCGGGAATCGAACCCGCAACCTTTTGCGTCTCAGCCGGGCCTTGGCCCACTGCGTATATACTCGTTTACTCGTAATATTAGCGTTATAACTTTGAACGTTGACTAGCCTCCCAGCTCAGTTTGTAGGAGCTCTGCATTCTGAGGTTATGGGTTCGATTCCCTCCCAAGATAAACATTTGTGTCAGATATTTGTTCTGTGTATGTTTGGTATAAAGTATCGTTCTTTTTAAGCTTAGCGCATGGCGGATAAATCCGTGGCAGATTTTTTTGCGCGCTATTCTGTGGAACATGGAAGCAGACGTAGACGTGCGCATTATCGAAAAAAACCGCAAATTTACATACATACATACATACTTCAGAGTGGCCTTCAGAATAGCATGATTTAAATCACGCGGATTAATTAGACCATGCTAGACCTTATCATGTCACTAGGTATTTCAATAACGTGCGCTTTAGATAATCTTTTCGTGCACTCTGCCTTCAAGATTTTTAGATTTCTCGACATGCCGATGCCGTGACATGCCTCACGATGTTTTCCTTCAGCCTTTAAGAGTACCTTCTGGTATAGAGCACATACATTTTCGAACAGAAAATCCATTAGCACTTAAAATAAAATATCTTAAAGTACGTGTTTCAAATGATTCCAGTAGTGAAAAGAGGTTCAAATGTTCAAAAAATGCAAATAAATCCAGCTAGTAGAAGTGTAAAAGAATAAATTTCATCGCGGCATTGTTGCTTCGAGCTAGTTAGCTCGATAAGGTGTCTCGCACAAAGAAATAAACGGTCATTTGTTCGAGGCGTCGAAAGGAAAAGCAATTAGCTTGAATGCAAATAGCGAATATACCTATTGTAGACATTGTACATTGCCATTTGCATGCAAAGTGGCCGGGTGGATCCATGGGCTGGTTCGCTACTCCCTATAGCTCCCGTTATAAGCTTCGGAGCACTAAAAATCCAATGGTTTGCTCTTTTTTTATTGTTTGTAAAAAAGAGGTTTTTTATGGTTTGTCAGATTAAGGCTATAAATGTTGGATACGCAAAACAGTTTAACATAATTTTTGATAGTAAAAATTTATCAAATTCTGACTTGTTGAATATGTATTTTATAGCTGACGTTATCAACTTAAATGCAAAGCGTAATACTAAGCTGCTTCTATTAAATGAGACTGCTTACATCTAAAAATCTACCAACATTCAATAAAAATGCAAATAAGCATTAGGCAAATTTTAGCAATGTCTTTACGTTGCTTGAAAAACTTGAAATGGCTTTTGACGCTAATTCGGCTCATCGTCTAGTGTTTTCACGAGCGCCCTAACTATGATGGGAATTCATTATTTCGGTGAAGAGTTCCGTGGAAACATTTGCGTGGGCCATTTCGATTTACGCGGTACCATTTGGAGAGATGTCTAATTAACCTGCCTTTCGAACAATTTATTACGATCCCTGAATGCTTGGGAATAGGTAATTCGGATCTATTCTATTGAATGCGGTGTTAAGAATAAATCACAGGGCTGTAATTTCGACAGATGGAGCATTTGAAGGAGTTATGGCTTCGTTAATGGTTTCCTAAGCGCGTTGAAACATGACAGGACAACGCAACGATTCGATATGGTCTACTACTATAAATTTTCGTTTGTTCTATCTGTCGTTTATAAATCTTAAAAACTTGACATCAGCTTCAATAGATTTATACCATAACTTCATGTATTTGGCATTCAAGCAAATTGTAAAAATAAATTAGATATTTATAAAAAAAATGAATAACAGAAATGTACAGAATAATATACAATAATAACAACTACGTGTGAAATAGTAAAACTATCGAAGGAACGTTAAAAATGGATAGCTCAACTGATCCAGATCACTGCCAGAGGGGTGCAGTATCCCCAAGACACAGTCGGTATAGCACCGTTGTATTCAACGTGTAACGTAATAGCCACGTTGTAGCCACGACGGGTCGAAACCGGCCAGCACTTGGGTGCGGTGTTTCTACCACGCCGTTAAATCATTTTTAAAACGCCATGAACTCCTGTTCTGCACGGGCCCAGGGTCTCGACTACAAAAGATCGAAACCGGCATATTTACGCCTTTTAAGGTAATCGGCACAATCAGCTGCCGCACCAGCTCTTACTATATTGGTGGGTTTTGGGGGTTATACTTAAGTTTACTCTGATTTGACATACCTACGATGAATCTAATCTAAATGAATCATCTAAGTGAATCTAAATACATTATAAACTTACTAAAATCGTATTTCTCTGACCTCCGAATTGGAGAGGAAATCAAGAAACATTATTATTATTATACGCGCAATACAATATTTTTTTCACCCACAAAGAATTCCAACCAACCAAATATTGGTATTTACAAAGAAAACGCGATAGACGTCACGAGCAGACTATTTATGATTTATTCAGCGAGAGATTACAAAGCCGTAGCCCAAATAAAAATGTCTCGACACATTTCAATTATGTGCCTACTCTCACACATTGTTCCGACGCTCGGAGTGAACCGACAACTCTACGGCAAGTTTTCATGACTCCGTACATTCTGAAATTTATTTCTAGGCACCTAGGTATTTACACGTTGAAATTTATTTCTCTGTGACGCTGCTTGTCTCACCGCTTTTAAAGCAAATTTCACAAACTTGCGTTTATTTGAATGAAGATCTAAAGTTTCCCTACGTTCTAGGGTTCTGCAAAATTAGGCGAATGCAAACTTTCACGACTAAAAGCTTAATTTAGACGGTCGTATTTCACACGACTTTATGAGGGTCACCTTTTCTTAGAAAGGCGAGTAAATTGTACTATAAAACCAGAGAGGGAATAAAACTGGCCAAGTGCAAGTTGGGACAAGTGGAACATCAAAGATCAATGATTTTTCATGCTATCTTGATCTGTAAACTAAAGTTACTGAGGTAATATTTTACGTATTACAAAACAAATATAAAAATATCCTAAAACAAAGACTAAACGGACATACAGTTTTTATTTTGTTTTTGCTTAAAGAATTCTCGACAGAGAAAATGTTTTCTGTTTTATTCTTTAGAAGAAACTTTATCTTTTCATTAAAAATGCTATGATTCTAATGGTTGTGCCAAGTAAATTCAATTGCAGGTTTTAAACTGCTATTGTGATTTTATCTGCTCCGTTTCAACCCTTATTCCACGTTATTCTTGGGACGTGATTGGTTAAATTTAAAATCTAAATTCTTTTTCAGCTTTCATGCTTAGTAATTTTTAGTGTTTATTAGATCTTTGAGTCACCGGTACACGGAAATCAATGAAGGAAATATTTTCTTTAAAGTAATTGATCCGAAAATTAGCACTTAGAAATGCACCATAATGCACCTGCTTATAGTTGGGTGTTCACGGCACGTCTACTTTAATTTTCACATCCCGAATAAAACATAACTCGAATTTTCACACTAATTTGTGTTAATAACACTTAAAATATAGCATTGGAAGCGGATTTGGTCTTATATGAGTAGTGTTAGCAATTTTATGTCTTTTGTGCTTACAAGATGAGATACAACAATATCCTTAGATGTAAAATCAATATTAATACCTACTTATTTATTAACAACTCGGATTTGGCTAAGGATCAATCGGCACCTAAATTCACATAACTTGTAGGATGATTCAATATGGTCCTTTTGATTAATACTACCAAATAAGCAATTTTGAATCATCTTGTATTGAATAGAATAGTTTTGAATTTGAATTTGAATTTGAATATACTTTTGATAGGCATCAACAAAAAACGCTAGGAACGAAACAATATACTTAAACATTGGTACAATAAAAAATATATCGGATTTACTATCTACGAAACTTGGGTAAACAACTATAACAATAGCGTGTTTTAGTCTTTAAAACTTATAGTTACAAAAACGGCGAAGTTTAATTAAAACTGAACGACAGCACTATCATTACTGAATCCATCAAACAAAGGACAATGCAGTGGAGTGCACACGATGATGCGTTTCACGCGCTTGGTTACCGACGGCTTCCAATTTAATAAGTGACACTTCAATGGCGTGAAAATAAAATGCGAGCTCCCAATATTGCGGGTGCTCGAAGCCAGGGCTGGGTCAGACATGAGAATATTTTAGATAAATACAGAGGATGAGCTGAGCTTCGACCAATCTTAAAAATTAGACATGTATTGTCATGCTGTTATAACTCTTCTTATCAAGGCTTTGAACCTGTGCTTTTAACGCATTAAAATTACTGGGCAGTTGGTAGTTCTGTCCTTTGAGCTGTAGGTAATGGGTTCAGAAGTTTTACTACACAAATATTTGTCCTTTCCAGGACAAACATTTCCGTGTCTGGGTATTATAAAATATTATAAGTATATACATACAAATATAAGAATTCTCTCAGTCTAATGGTTACCATAGTGCAAGCTATGCTTAGTATATGGCTGGATGTTGTTAGCATTGTCTACCAATTTTTGTTAATTTATTTATTACAATTATATTTTATAAACTTTCCCTAAGGTATTGAAGTCCTTACTACGCACCTGGCTTCGATCGCACTCAAAAGAGAAAATGTTCACAGTCGTTTCGATTTTTAAGCTATAAATCGAGCACGTGCTTCGAACAGCGTGCCGTTATCACGCCTCTGTCGGAGACCCAGACCCTCCGCAGAAGCTATTTGGCTAAGTGCTCAGCTAATTAACATCCTCTCAATTTATCCTCAACAGTTCTGTGGTTTTTTAATTTTGAAAGCTTTTGATGATCTCGGATATAATAAAGTGGATGGTAAGCTTTTTAATGGTTGTAGAAATAATAATAATGTAGAAATTAAGCCAATTTTGCGTAACAAGTTTCTATGCATATTGTTTTTTGAGTTATACTCCAACTAGGTGCTGCCCGAGGCTTTGCGCGTGTTACCTACATAAAAAGTAGCCTATCTCCTTCTCTAAGGTCCCATCTATCTCTATAACAAAATTTATCAAAATCGGTTTAGCGGTTTAGGCGTGAAAACTTGACATACAGACATCCAGACAGTTACTTTTGCATTTATAATATTAGTAGAGATAAATAACTACATGATCATCGTAAAGATAGCCCAAGAAAACCTCACTAACGTGAATTTATTCTAGTTCACCGAAAGGAGTCTCTGTTGCGCACTTTAATCCTTTCACCAAACTGGTTCGAGAACTAGTGACACGAGAAGAAGAAGAAGAAGAAGAATCACCGAAATCTCTCATCCTAAACCAAATACCGCAATACTTACTAAGACTATGTTCACAAAACAGTTCAATAGCTATAATTCAACAAATAAACAGATCTAGTAAGATACCCGAAACTTCATTGGGTTGTACGAACTATTCCACGCCAAAGTGGGCGGGCGGCTTCGTAGAAGTTGAATATCTCTCCTGTCTTGAATGTAGGTGGCCTTCTAGCTCTAGTCAACTTACCTATTTGGTTTACCCATATCCAAGCGGGAATTGGGGTCCCACATTGTTTAATAACTTTTCCAACGTTGTATTTTGAAATTGAAAATTAGATCAGACCTTGAAGCCACGTCCGTAATAAAGTAAAGCGAACAATTTCTCATTCACATTAGGTCTGACTTCATTAGTATTCATTAATTTATTTGACACGTGTAGAGCAGAGCGCAGACACATGCCTAATTAGTACCAGTTGACTTAGAGCTGTGCCAGAGTGAATTGAAAATCGAAAGTCAAAACTTTCGTGAGTTGTACTATATACATTGTGAGAAGCACGGGTTTTTACTCAGGTATTATTTTGTTAATTAAGACACCTCAAAATATATCGATAGTCAAAGTTTCGAAGACAAAAAAAATCTAATATTTAGAGTTTTGATGGTGGAAAACGAACAATGGTTCTGTTTCATATTATTTTTAGGTAAGCTACAAGTATAGTAAGTAATTGAAGCATCATAATAAAAAATACAAAAATCATATGCCTAGACGATGCTCTTAGCTGTGATATCTTTAATTTTATTTATTTATTGTGTCAGTCGCTGCTTTTAGTTTTCTTGGCTGTAAGTATCTATCGACACTTTCAAAATGATACCTATATCTTCATTCCCTATATTTCCCTATCCCTAAAATATTGGATGAAGTTGTCACTCGAGTCTCACAAATGTGGGAAATGGCCTGTCAGCAAAGGCTTTCATGACACAGGTTCACAAAATGCCTTGAATCGGCGGTTACCCGCAAACATTCAAAACATTACACAAAACTCCATGTTCTCAATTTTATATAACCTTCGTTTAACTTTTTGAACCCTTAAAAAAATTGTTATTGTGGAAAGATTTATCATTCATTGTCAAAATTTGAATTCAGTAGTTTCATTTTTAGTTAAGTATGAGAAACCATAGACACTCATCATTGTCATGTTTTGTAGCGAGTGTTTTGAGATGATGAACACTTTTTATAAACCTACGAGATTCTTGGAGTTTCTTGTCGCGATATCCCAGAAACGTCGACCGTCGACATCGTTAATCAATAGCTTGCCATCTCTTCTGTTTACTCCTACGGTGGGTGATCCAAACTGGATCATTTTGCAGCAAACTTTAAACCCCCAAGCGCATCCTGCCACAGAAGAGTCGATCTTCATTCCTGGTCGACAATACCTTATGTGCATGCATACTCCTCCTCGTGCCCAACAAGTCGCTGACGGCGTCCCTGAATATTACAGAATAAATGCACTCATCTGAAATAACATTAACATGGTCGAATCGTTCATAATAATACGCACATGAACCAGTGTTACATGGGCCGAATTTCTGAAAAAAACTCAAACACTCATAAATAACTAAGTATAGATAAATAAATAAATAAATAATGGCGGACATTCGACACATCATCATCTGGCCCCAATATTAGCAGAGCTTGTGTTATGGATACCACGTGACTGATATACTTAATTTACAGACAATCAGAAAACAGAAAAATCCACGCTTAGTTTTTTATGAGTTTTATTTTGCTCTAAAATACAGGCCTTATTAAATCGTTAGCTCTAGCGTGAAACGTAAGGTCGTCAAGGTATATGATATGTACAATAATGATACAACATGATTCTCAGTGTTTTTAGACTCTTGAAAAATGACCAATTTAACTACAACAATATCCTATCGATTCTTGAAACTTCCATTAAAAGGGAAGCTCTTGGCATCAATAAATTATGAAACTTGAAGAGCTCTTAAACTTTATGTATCAAATTCAACGACCGTCCTTTGATCAATTAATCACAAAACTATCCAGTTGCGGTTTGACCTAAGCCTAATGCCCTCAAAACTTTGTATCCCACATTCATCACGCAAATGAAGCACACTGCTATCTGCTAGACTAATTGGTGATATGCGTGGTAGTGGTACAGGTAAAGTCACATTAAAGTAGACGTTTTAGCTACGGAAATTATTTATTAAACCAATTAATAAATAATTTAAACCATTAAACCATTCTAAACTTGAACACTGCTTAGACACTGCTTATGATTCGCCCTGTCACTATTTGTCACTATCCTACAACAATTACGTTTTAAAAACTAAAAAGAAAACCATTGGATATACATTGGGAAAAAATTGAGAGCATAAAATTATTTTATTCTGAAATTTTTAGTGGAAAGTTGATGTATTTTGTTTAAATGGGTAGACCAACTAAACGCACTGCTTTGTACTGCAGGTAACGAAAGTATCATCAATGTATACAATTTTTAGATTTTTAAATCTTTTTTAAAAACCGCTCAACCGATTTCGATAAAATTTAAATGGGACCTTTAAAGTTATACCCTTTGAAACAAAAAAGAAAATTTTGAAATCGGTTTAGGCGTCTTTGAGTAATCGGTGAACATAATAAAATAAAGAGATTCCGACGAATAGAGAACCTCCTCCTTTTTGAAAAAGTCAGTTAAAAACAGCTGGCACCATTTAAAAAAATGATTAACCTTTGACAGGATTCTTCATTTGTCATTTCATGATGTAACATAGCACTTCTAAATTAATTATTTGCATGTTATCGCATGTTTTATTCAGTAATCTTAGCGGAATTTGAATCAATAAACTTTGACTTCATAGCACAAGAATAGACAATTGAATTACAAGTGTTTTAAGTTGCAATATAATTTGAACGACGAGGGATCCCGAGAAAGTTCTAGACGGCTATTCCGCGATGACGTTTAGAATAGACAAATGACGATCGACTGAGACTTTATAACCAAACAATCACTTGACACTGGCGAAATTATCAACAAGACAGATGTCATTATAAGAAAAAAAACTGGCCAAGTACTAGTTGGACTCGCGCACCGAGGGTTCCGTACAAACCTGTAGGTATATAAGTAAAAGTTCACCCATCACGACAATCGAGTCATAGTTATGGTATTTTTATTGCAAAATGAAATCCATCTAAAAATTTACGGTTTTCGCAATTTTTCCTTTATCTGTGCTATAAGACGTTGCTTCGTACCAAATTTCGAAGTAGGTTTTGATTCTCTTGCGAGTGTCGAAAATTTGCGGAAATTTGCGGCATAAACGGCTGTATCTTTTGATTGCGTTAGCTTAGGAGTAAGATTTTTTCACAGCTTTAAGGGACAGTAGATTTGAGTATTTCATATAAATTTCAGCTTGATACCTCCACGCGTTCCAGAAGAAAGGAACTTAAAAAAACTAAAAACAAATCGAGATCTATGAAAAATGAACTCTCCGCACTCTACAAGCTAGTCAATAAATATATAAGAAAGGACTATTCAACATATAGACAAAGTATATTAGAAAGGCATCCAAACCTCACAGGCAGCACAAAAAAGGCCTACAAAGAACTGAGAACAAGCAAAACCTGGATAGAAGGTCTAAAAGAGTTTGGCAAAGATCTAAACAATCGAAAAGACATCATTAACATAGCAACTAATTTTTACAAAAACCTATATAGCAATAAAAATCAACTAACTACACTAAAAAATAAAAACACTATTAAAACTATAAACATGAAGGAAAGCCACATTGAACAAGTTAACGATGATAACATAAAAACAATGAACGAAATTGAAAACATAGATGCAATAAAAAGGCTCAAACTAGAAAAAATCCCTGGATCAGGCAACATAACAAACGAAGCTTTAAAAACAGCTTATCATTTACTGGCAACACCGCTCGCTGAATTATTAAGTCTGATATTACAAAGCTCTGAAACGCCTGCACAATGGTCTGAATGCAACATTATTTTAATATATAAGAAGGGAGACCCAAAAGATATAGGCAACTATAGACCGATAAGCCTACTACCAACTCTGTAAAAGCTTTTCTCGGCGATTATAAACTCGAGAGTCAGCCTTGTAATCGAAGCAAGACAGCCTGTAGAGCAGGCCAGTTTCTGAAAAGGTTTCTTTACGATAGACCATATACATACCTTAGATTTAATTATAAAGAAATATCGGGAACAACAGAGACCACTCTATCTCGGATTTATTGATTACCAAAAGGCCTTCGACACGGTTGCTCACGATAATGTTTGGCAAAGCTTGAAAGAACAGGAAGTAAGTGAAGTATATATAAAAATGATCCGGAATATACATAACAACAACATGGGCAGAATAAAGCTAAATATACTGGGCCCGAGCTTTGCCATAAAGAGAGGTGTGCCTTACACCTTGTCAACCCCTTGGGCAACCCCTTGTCGCCAAAAATATTTATAGCCGTACTCGAAAGCATCATCAACAAACTGAACTGGAGTAAACGAGCAGTCCTTTCTGAGTCATTTGCGTTTCGCCGATGATATAGTAATATTATCCGAGACTTTCTCAGAACTACAGTTCATGATCAATGACTTACAATCAGCTAGCGCAGACGTAGAACTTGAAATCAATCTTACTAAGACCATGATAATGACTAATAGCTTCAAAAAACAGATAAAAGTCAATGGATATCCACTAGACTATACAGACAAATATACTTACCTAGGAAAAACAATCAGTTTTGAAAAAGAAAACAACGAACTAGAGATTGGAAGAAGAGTACAGCGAACATGGAATAAATTCTGGAGTCTAAAAGAATTTCAAAAGTAACATGCCAATAAAACTGAAAACTAAGACTTTGAACTCTAACCTCTTACCATGCTTGGCATATGGATGTCAAACATGGAATTTTACGACAAAAGATAAGCAAAAATTAACATCCTGTCAGCGCGGAATTGAGAGAAGCATGCTAAAAATAAAAAAAACTAGATAAGATTAGACACGTAAAGATAAGAGAAATAACAAAAACCACTAATGCCATAGACTACGCTCAAAATTTAAAGTGGAAATGGGTCGGTCACATAGCGAGGCTTAAAAGATGGACCTACAGCACCACCATATGGAGAGGACCTCAAGGAAAAAGAAGGAGAGGAAGGCCCTCAACACGCTGGAAGGACGAAATAAAAAAAGTCGCTGCCAAAGTGGTGGCAAACAGCTCAGGATAGAGAGAAGTGGACATCCTTGGAAGCCTTACCCAACCTGGGGACCTTGCTATTAATCAAACATAGTGTTATAGATATAATAACATAATAACAGTACCTAAATTGAGAAGCAATATAGCAGGATCAAATAAAGGCTTTTTTTATTTTCCTCCTTTATTTACCTCCACGCGTTCCTGAGAAAAAAGGTCTTGACAGACAGACAGATGGACGGACGGACGACGGACAACAAAATGATCCTATAAGGATTCCGTTTTTCATTTCGAGGTACGGAACCCTAAAAAGAAGAAGAACAGTTTATACGTAAGGCTAAGAGCCTGGATGACCGGACTTTGCGTTTGAGAAAACGTTTTAACCGTGGTGTTAAATACGGTTAAAACGTTTTCTAAAAATGTAATCTACCTAGATCGATTTATAACCCCCTGCACACTAAATTTTATGAAAATCGTCATGAAAATCGAAAAACAAGAATTGCTCGTTTAAAGATATTAGATTAAGAGCAAGTATCTGATGTTAAAAGTATGTAAGAAGTTATGTGACACAAAATAAAATGTGTTTTTACACTAAGACTAACCTAATGTTGGTTTTCCATTTCCACCTGCTACAAATATGTCCTTGTACGTATCAGGTAATAAAGGAGGCAATATTTCGTTTTTCCTTTCCGGTTTCGCTTTTCTCAAATCAGCGTTTGTAACCAAAGCGATAATCAAAATTTTAAGTGAAAGTAACATTTACGTGGATTCTTAAATTACATACAAAGATTCGACAAGTCAAGTCGAGTTTACGACTGATTTCAAATTGACCAGATCGAAGAGTTATTGATAAGTTGAATGCCAGTCACTACCGTGATTTATAGTGCCTATCGTCCTTGAAAATCGTTCAAGTAAACGGCACGACTTTGTACTTGTGGAACACGAACGATAGATTTCACTTAATTTTTAGGGTTATGTACAGTCACGGAATGAAAAGGTTCGTCACCTTAGAGTCGGTTTTCGCTTGCACTAGTAGTGCAAGAAGCAGTTATGCTTTAATTTGTTGACAAAATAAATTGTCATACGACATAATATGTAGATCTGAAATTGAACTTTATTATGAACAGATATATATTAGTTAGTCTAATATGAGCAAAGTTCCAAAGGTAATATGTGCACGCAATACGTTAAACGAATCAATATGAAAATTGACGAACCTCTTCATTCCGTGACTGTACATTAAAGAGAAAAAAGGAACACTTAAATAATAACATCGTTTTCTGTCTCTCACTATTTCATGACCCTTTAGGGACGCATTGAGGTTAAAACTAATATAAAACACTTAGGTCTACGGTCCTTTAGAGCTTTAAAAAAATCAAGCTTCATTATCGTAAATCGGATATTATGGGTATTTTTTAACTACAAAGTTCTAGTCTATAAATCAAGTTATCTTTTTGTTCGGCGCCTTAATAGTTTCTGACAATTTAATAGTCACCCTTAATTGGACCGATGGTAAAACAATGATGGTGAAAAAACTGGGTAGCTAGGATAGGTATGGTAACCCGGCAACAACTATCCAAGAGGGGCGAATTTAAAAAGCGCTGTGTTGGTATACCTAGCTACATACACAGCAGATGCTGAATTTGCGCGCATTACCTGTTAGCTTTATAAAAACTTTGTACCTACCTTTCTACTAAAGCAATAAACGATCTTTTATTAGAATCTCTCGGGAGAGACATTTGCACTTGCCCGTTTTATTTTACTAAATAGCCGCTTTGCCCGCGACTTTGTGCATGCGAATCAAGCTAATGTACAGAAATTATTAAGACGGTTTCACAGCAAATTAACTTCTGTATGAAAAATAATTACGTGTTAAAAACTAAAGAGACAACAGACTTCATGTATAAAAAGCAAAATATCAAAATTTCGTTTCATCCAAGTGGATGACATATATTTAGTTTTTTTAATTTAATCCAATCGGGAAGTATATTCATTCACATTAAATGAGAATTTTTTATAAAAACAAAAAACATAAAAAATAACAATACAGTCGAATTGACCGAACCTCCTCCTTTTTTGAAGTCGGTTAAAATAGTATTTTTTTACCGCTATTTAGAGACTGTTTGGTCGCTAATTGAAGAAAAAATAGTTATAAAAGAAATATAATATGTATTTTCATATTTATGCATCCAACTTCCTCGTTTCAAATTGTTTTTAATATAACTGTTAGTTTCATAATTTAATTATGAAATATTGTCTAAAATATTCATTATCATCATTTTATCCTAAAGTGACGTCGCTTTAACTAATAAACGAAAAGTAAGCAAATTAAAACATTACCCATTAAACTTTTTTCAGACTTCCTTATTTGAATGTTTTCTTTCTGAACCGCGCTTTGAGCGCCGTGAACACGCGTCAAAATCATTTAATCAGGGGTTCGCCTTAACTCCCCGCTAAGTACATAGAAATGACGATTCATAACATAACTCCTCAATGAATATGAATGAATATCCTCAACTTTATTCGTTGAGTTCTGTCAATCTCTTTATGACTTCTTCATCAGAACCATCACGAAATCCACGACAGCCCTTCTCTTAGCATTTTAAACCTAAAAGTTAAAGAGCATTTATCTCTCCTTGTAATTGTTTATATTAATATTTTATTTATGTATTATAAATGTATATAAATATATATAATATATATGTTTACTTAGACATAATACATTTATTTACAGAAATAATTACAGAAATGTCCAAAATAATATACAATAATATAAAATACACGTACACGTACACGTAATAAATACACGTGAAACAGTTGAGCTATCTAAGGACCGTTTAAAACGATCTACAGATAGCTCAACTGATCATGATCACTGCCAGAGGGCAGCATTCCCAAGATACTGGCGGCATTACCACGTTGAATGGCAATGCTAATACGCGTAGCCAGATAGGAGCCAGCTCTTGGGTCATGCAACGTATCTACCAGACGCCGTGAAATAATTTAGAAAACGCGGTGGGCTCCTGAATATGTAGCCTATATTTGAAATATGTTTACTTATTATATTATTATGTTAGTATGAGTATATTATGTATTATGTAGGTATTATTCTAGTTAGTTTATTATATTACATTTTAAGTCGGTTTTATAGTGTACTTCTCTACTTGTTAGTATGTTTTAATATATATTCATTTCTGTTTCTCTTTCTCCCTTTTGTACACATCTTACCCATCATTAGTTCATAATATTTTCATTTCCCAAGGTTTGCTGCAAGAGAACTCTTTTTAGGGTTAAGCTCGCCTGTGTATATGTCATTTAATAAAGTATGTTTCAAAATGTGTTCAATGTGTTTACAATAAAGAATAAAGAACCATCATTGTTAATTTAAGATTTAAGATAGACAACCTTAAAGAACCCAAACAGTATTTCTATTGTTATTCACAATATAAAACCAACAGCCATCTTTCCATATCTACTCACAATCCTTCATAAAACTTTATCAAACCTGATTAAAGAAAAATATTGGTGGCTGCAAACATTAAATAGCCTCGCAAAAAGGCTAATTGGATCAGTTCCTTTATTTTAAAGAATATTTATTTCGCGCTATGCTATGGAACATGGAATCAGGTGCACGCACTAATGGAAAAACCCGCGTTGAAAATTACTACAAAATAGCTTGGTTTGAAACCGCGCGGATTAATTCGGTAGTGCGTGCTAGACCTTAAGCAAATCATACTACGAGTTCAAAGTTCCGATACAACGATAACGGCATCATATTACTCCGTTTAAGGGGTTGTTTGGAAACCATTGTACCACACGTTACAGAGTTCTCATACAAATATAAACACCCCATTGCACCCCACTGTAGGGCAAGTGTGTAAAAACAAAAATAAGTCATCAACCGTTTGTACTAAAGAATTTTTATACTAAGTTTCAATAAATCTGCACGACTCATAAAAAAGTTTCCTTACAAACTTTTACACCCCCTGCAAACCGTTAACCATTGAAATGACCTATATAATGTTTAGGCCTATATACCTATATGTTGACCTATGCCATGTTTCAAGTTTAAGTTTAAGTTTATTTGCAAGAAATACGATGTATTATGCAAAGTTTCACCCCTTTTCACCCTAATAGGGGTTTCATTTTTAAAAAACCCTTTCACCCTTTACACCTCTACGCACTAGTACTAGGATATTCTCTCCAAATTTCATGTGTCTGCGACCTGTGGTTTAGGGTGTGCGTTGTCTGACAGTGAGTCAGTCTGGACAAATATTCCTAAATAATAATAATAATAATGCCGGACATTTCAGCATAATTTGGCCTCAAAGTAAGCAGAGCTTGTGTTATGGGTGCCACAATAACTGATATACTACTTATATACTTGTTTTTTCATACATACATAAATCATCTAATTCATTTAAACGAGCAATTCTTGTATATATGTACCTATGTATATAATCTGAATCTCGGAAACGGTTCCAACGATTTTCATGAAATTTTGTATGCAGGGGGTTTCGTAGGCGATAAATCGACTAGCTAGGTTTCATTTTTAGAAAACGTCGTTTTATCCGTGTTTATCCAGGTACTAAGTATTATACATAGAAACACCCAGACACAAGTTAAAAAATGAGATAAAGATAAACGAAGATCACGGGACTAGAGACCAGCATGACGTACGTATTCCACAAAGAACACTTATCTGTAAAGCATCATGTTAAATAGAAATCCACTTGCGATGTTCCACATTGAACACCTGCCATTATGAATTACTACACAATATTTACAGAAATAATTACAGAAATGTACAAAATAATATACAATAATATAAAATACACGTGAAACAGTTGAGCTATCTAAGAACCATTTAAAACGATCTATAGATAGCTCAACTGATCCAGATCACTGCCAGAGGGCAGCGTTCCCGAGATACAATTGCAGTTCTAATGAAATTGCAGTTCTAATGACACTTGCATGAATTTTAGAGTATAACTTTCTGTAAAGTAAATCATTTTATTTAGGTATAAAAAACATCAACTCTTTTTTTATTTTCGTTATTTTATATTAGCTTTATTTTTGTTTTTTTTAAGGTGTAGTTGTAATCTGTTAAATTAGCGAAGATCCGTTAAAACGATCTTTAGATAGCTCAACTGATCTAGATCACTGATACTGCTTATACGCTGGGCCAGAAAGGAGCCAGCTCTTGGAGCTCACGATATCTCTTACAGATGCCGTGAAAAGATTAGCTTTAGCTTTAGACTTCTTCTGTGAAAATAGAATAAAAATAAATAAAATGGTCTTTCAGCACGTACGAGTATTGTGTATTTACTAATTATAACTGTTCAATTCATCTGGACTGATTTGAGCAAAATATGGACGTTAGGAAATTTGAGGAAATTTAAGATTCAGACTCAGTGCCTACAATAACTATTGGTGCAATTCGGTTGGTTCATTTCTAAAATTAGGAATTGTCTAAAATATATTTAGTTATTCATAGCATTTGTAAAACCTATTCGGTTGGCACCATCTAACTAAATTAGGAACGCTTAATTAAGTTAGATAAAATTAAATTAGGATAAGTTCGTACCAGCAGAATACCAAAGGTTAATTTGAGAGTTCAAAACCTAATATTAGCTAAAATTAGTTAGATTAGTGACAACAGAATTGCGGCCATTATCTCTACTACAAACCTAAATAATAAAATTTCAGATATAGTTTGATATCGCATTTATTATAGCTAATATATATTTTCAGAACCACTATCATAATCTAACAGTGTTTTATCCTGCTTCTGATGATTTTTGGTTGCCTCGAGATATTCTCGAATCTGGTCTTCCTTTCCCGACTTCTTCCCTGGTCTTTTCCCACGATTCTTCTCTTTGATACTAGATTCATTATTGTCAGCATCAAGGATTCCCTTGCCGCCATATTCTTGTTTTAATGACCACGGCATAGCAAGTATTCCTATGCCCTTATCTCTGAAATCTTTAACTCGGAACTTATTCCATGCGAAGCAGCATACATTAAATCTATCTTTGCAAGCGGGCACCTGGGTTATAAATTTATACCCAATGCACAATTCGACGTTGATGCATATTCCACCCATTTGCCAGCATGGAGTTGACATCATGGATCCTATTTAAAAATTAAAAAATACAATTATATGCAGAGTTTGATTAATATTTTACTATGTACTAATGTTTGATTGATGATTAATGATTGATGCTTTCATGTATCAAATACATGAAAGCATCAATCAAACATTTTAATACATGTATCTATAGGGATTATAAGAAGTCTTCATCTGTACCTACATTAAACGATTTTAACAGAGTTTTTGAAGTACCCTTTCGAATCCGAAATTATGTAATATAGCCTTCAGTTTCCTAAAGAGCCATATTAACGCGATAAACTCACTCCGTGACTGCGAATTGCTGAGCGACGCAAGTGCCGTGTGATAAGCAAGCAGCTCCGCACGAAGGTCCTCGTACTCCTCGTCCGCAGACAAATCCAAGTTAGCGTCATTTCTTAAATTTGATATCAACTCCCCAACATCACTTTCCTCATCCGAAGCGCCATCTACGAATACAACCAATCTAATTATTAAATTCAACAACACAAAATGTAGCATTTCTCTTACTGATGTTGACCGAGAACATTTTATACGATTGTTTTTATTGAAGTAAGGAAACATAAATTCAATGATAAGCTACAAACGAGATTTTGCAATTATAAAGTAAAGAGAAATACCTGGATTGATTGAATAGGTAATGTATTAAGTACTTAACTTAGTCTGCGAATTATACGCGGTCGCGTTGCACACTTTTGCTGACACTGCTTGCATTTTTATTAGTTTGAGGCAAAAATGTTTATCTTATTTTAGATTATTAGGAAAATCTTAGCTTAGATTATTGTACTACCGTATCGGTACCTTATGTATGTATAAGAAGTATATATGTATGTATAAGACCAGCTTGGTCTACACGGGTTATGATATTCTAGAGCCGCCGGTAGGATTGTCCGCTACGCAAGTCTCAACATGGAAAATCGTCGGGCACTTATTAAAGTCAACATACAAGCTGTTTTCGAGCCGAACTGTCTGCTACGTGATGATGGTAAGAGGCCTGATGGACTCTTGTCTTTTGGGAGATGCCATAGACATTGGCATGGCATGCTACTTGCATGCTACTTGCTTGCATGGACACTCTGGCCGCATCCCATCTGTCGGGTACTTCCGTCGAGCTGGTGCGGCGGCTGAATGTGCCGAGAACGTCAAAAGGCACAATCATGCCGGTCTTGATAGGGCATACATATTTGAGCCTTGTAGAGTCGAGAACCTGGGCCCGTGGGAAACAGGAGCCCATCGAGTTTTCAAAACTTATATCGAGCTGGCTCCTATCTGGACCAGCGTACTAGCACTGCTATTCAACGTGGAAATGCCGCCAGTGTCTTGGGACGCTACCCTCTGATACCCAGACTGATCTGGATCAGTTAAGCTATCTATAGATCGTTTTAAAAGGTCCTTGAATAGCTCAATTGTAAATTATATATATGTATATTATTCTCTACAGTCCTTTAATCATTTTAAATAATGTATTAGTTTAAGTTTAATGAGTCATCTTGTTCCCATAGTACAAGCAGTGCTTAATTTGGGCCTAGATGGTCTTGCATTAATTTTTCACCAATACATATTTTTTTCGTAGAATAACCAGAGTTTGCCACAGACATAGAAACTCATCAGGTACACTTCGCATCATGTTTGTTCAAAAACACTTTGCGAAACAAGTAGCGGTCAATGTTTACAACTGCGCCTCCAACAATACTAATGAGCAACAGTATCCTGCGACAGTAATAACTTTGCCTTTGCCAGCCAGGCCAGGGACGTTTCCAAACAGCCCAATTAAGGACTTTAAAGCGGAAAATTAACCTTACCATTAGGTAGGCAGAATGAACGTGTTTAATGAGAAACACGAATCATACAATTTTGCTAAAGCTCATTCAATTTCAATGGAAATTACAAATATATTGTTGATTACAGAAATGTACAGAATAATAAAAAATACATGTGAAACAGTTGAGCTACTTAAGAACCGTTTAAACGATCTATAGATAGCTAAGCTGATCCAGATCACAGCGTTCCTAAGATACGGTGGCATTGCCATTCAACAGGGCCAGATACGCCAATCAGATAGAAAGTCAAAGATACCTAATATTATACCTAACTAGGTATAATATTAAAACCATGATCACTTAAATACACAGTAGAGTTTAGGTATTTAGGTTTAGGTTTACTCGATCTGTGATCGTATATCTACGAAAGAAATTACTGTAAATAATTACGTTTTAAAAATTAAGAAGAAAACCGACTTTAAAAAACAAAAAAAAATTTTTCAAATCGGTTCGTAAATGACAAAGTTAAGAAGTAACATAAAAAAAATACAACCTATTTGAAAACCTACATTTTATAAAGGCGGTTAAAAATATAAAAAAACAAGTTATACATATTATTTCGTGTCCCAAAAACAGTAGCTCAGATGATTAGCATAAAATCATTGAACGGCATAGTTGCTCGTGCTGCAGCGCAAATAAACTCGGAGCAGATGCAATTGGCTCGTGTCAGCCCTGTGCTTCACAGTCAGCCGTCCGCTGTCTTTTCAGTCAAATAGTAACGTATTTTCCTTTGTAGTTTCATTTAGAATAAAATATTGCTATATAGGTATGTTTTTCACCAATGTCGAAGATACTTCTGTTTAATTAAACACGAAGTGTCATGAAGAAAGTCAAGAGCCTAGCCAGGTCACTAGTAGCCTAGTCACGTAATAAAATCGAATTAGCTGAATAACAGTGAACAATGTAACACATTTATGTAAGTGCGTTTAAGAAAGCCTTTGAGGCGTACTACAGTCCTTTCACCATACTAGTTCGAAAGAACTAGTGAGTAGTGACACAAGAAGAAGTAGAAATGTATAAATTCTATGCGGTTTCGTTTATTTAGTGCCAGTGTGACACTTTTACCACACAGGGTTGACTATTGAATTTCCGGGACATTGAATAGAAATAACAGGTTTTATTGGAATTTTGGTCACAATGTGGACCCTATTCTCGTACTATGCTTTGGTTTAATAATACAGAATGTAAATGCCAAAAACTCAGGTTCTTTTTTTACGCATGTTATTAAACTAACATTTTAGTAAACTATTAAACATTAGTCAAACCATATTCTGTATTGAACTCGGAGCACCCATTCTATACCCTTAACAGTAAAACTCGGTATATTTATTAATCAATTAATTTCAAATCAAAACATTCTTTATTCAATAAAATCACTAGGACCACTTTGAATCGTCTTCTTACATGCTAGTGAATCTAGGTTCCGGTTCCTCCTAACCCCATTTCAAGAAGAATACGGCAAGAAACTCGTCAAGTCTTTTTCGTATAATTCGTTCGTTCGTTCGTTCGTTCGTTCGTATGACTTTTTTGTATGATCCTTACCAATTTTGTTACGGATGCCGAGTCGAATTTTTTGTCACCTAAATAATCTGATATTTTATAATATGCTTCAATAGACAGTTTCTGTTTTATTACGTTTTAAAATTTGACAATCGACAAATCTAACACGTCGCTTGGGATCTTGTTATAGAACCGTACACTTTGCCCTATACAATACTTATTAACTTTAGCGAGCCTAACTGTGGGAGCAGTGAGTTTGTCTTTATTTCTAGTATTAATAGTATGATAATCGATAAAAAGTATTTATTTTTAAACATTTATTAGATTTTCGTATATATACTGACAAAGTGGTAAACGACAGTGGTCGTGATATGTATTTCTTTAAATTTATTTCTAAGTGATTCATTAGTTATAAATTAAATATATAAATTAGTTATTGTAAATGTTATAAATTGCACTTTTTCATGTGCAATTTATTTATTATTCATTTATTATGGACATTGAAAAACTTGTAAAGTTCGTAGATATTATGTGTCAAGATCACGAAAAGAGGCACAATTATTCTTTCACCACACTGTTTCACCAACTAGTGATACGACAAGAAGATGAAATGACATTTGGACAGTGTTGATGCTGGATCAACACTTCACATACAAAAAAAAACGAACGAGCCTTACAGGAGTCGCATAAGATGTGTAACATCTCACCTTGGTAATAAGCAAGCAACCACACGCGCTCATTGGTCAAATCATATAGCGCGCGCTTTACCGGCTCCCTGTTACACACTTCCATCCCTTTTCACCAAATCACACTCACAGATTGCAAGAAAGCGAAAGATGTTGCACATTAAAAACAAAAGTTTCATCTAAGTATCATATTCTGAATGATGATAAAAAAGCCGTACCTATAACGACTTATTCGAAATATTTATAGATTTTATTTTTATTTATGTTTATATTCTTCGATAGGAGTTCACAAGTGGATTTCGTGGGAGTTCCAAAGCTTTCCTCAGAAAGTTACTGACTATACATTAATGAAATAAGTTTCAAATTTCGCTTTCAACTAGTTGCAAGAAGCCCGGTATAGTAAATAATATTGTAGCAAGATTAGATTCATAAAGTAGCAAAGACAGTCACGTTAGTAGGTAGACATCCTGCTAATATTATATACTATATGTGACATTCCACAGGGTGTGAATGTTTGTTTGTTATTCAACCACGTAATAAATAAAAAATAAATATTGCCGGACATTTCACACAGCATCATTTGGCCTTAATGTAAGCAGAGCTTGTGTTATAACGCCCAGGCCTATATAATAGCTAAACTGATTTGATGAATTAAGTTTCTTATATCTATAGGCTATATCTACGTACGTATGTAGCAGGTTGTCTATACTAATATTATAAAGGAAAAGGAAAAGGAAAGATTTGATTGTTTGTTTGTTTGTATTGAATAGCCTCCGAAACTACTGGACCGATTTGAAAAATTATTTTACCGTCGGAAAGCTACGCTATCCCCGGATGACATAGGCTACTTTTCATTCCGAGAAAATTGGTTTGTCCCGGGAAAAATCATCAACAAAGGCGAAGCTGCGCGTGGACAGCTAGTATAGTATAAAATAAACTAAAACTCATGCACGGACTTTACCTGCATTAAATGCAAATATTTATCTTTTCAAAGTTTAAGTTAGACAAGTTTGAAGCTTCCGAGGACTTCAGAGTATAGTTTGACATTGTTTAGCTAGTAGTTAGTTCTTACTCTAACATTTCTTCTTCTTCTTCGTTAATGGCATGTGTCATAAGAATGTCAATTTTGTAAGTGTCAAGTGTTTATATTGTTTATAGTATGATGTCACAAAGTCGTATTTTGTCGTTCGTCATTTGTTATTTTATATATATAATTCTACTGTACATATGTCACTGAACTCCTCCTAAACGGCTGGACCGATTCGAATGATTTTTTTTGTATGCGTTTGGGTGGCGCCCTGGATGGTTTAGATTCACAAATCAGCCCGGCAGATGGCGCTCCAGTCGGTACAATTAGATATATTTTTTTCTTTTTAAAACATGTGGACGAAGTCGCGAACGGGACAGCTTGTTTTATATAAAATGGTGTCTTTCATTTATAATAATTATATGGATTATTTTTGCTTATTATTTTTCGAATCACAAAAACACAATGCTTGTGTTCCAATTATTCTCATCCGATTCAATAACTCTAGCTCTATACGGAAATAACTATAGAAAAGTAAATTTATTTATTTTTTTACAAAAAGTACTAACACTATTTTTACAGATGCTCCTAATGCAATAGTGTAAATATCAATAAATATAATCATAGCAGAAGTTTTTGTCGGACCTAGATAATATAAATAAACATGAATTAAAAATTAACACAATAATTTATTTGCAAGGCGAGCAAACATTTATTTTGACACTTATAACCTAGCTACATTGTGTCAGTAATGAGAGAGTTTTTTGATAAAAACTATTTAATGCATATTATAGCATTTTTATAGCATCGTAAACATTATTGTTACAAAAATATGGCGCATCACTAGCTTTGTGTTTTGCAATGCGACACGGAACGGTGCTTCTACAGTGTGTTTTCGTCAACCACGTGAATTTCAAGTAGGTAAATAAGTAGGTACTACTTATGTACATAACTACTTGAAATGCTGTGGTGGCAAGAGTGTTGTGGTGACAAGAGTGTTGCGAGGTGTGTGTTTAATACTGATAAGAACAATAGAGAAACCGCTTTAATATTTGGAGTGTGCGAAATATTTGTCACCACGGTTTATGCTGCAGTATTTTGAGATTTATACACGTATATACCTATATCTATACCTATAAAAGAGCTTAACCTGGGGTGTCTGGGTGTCCTGGGGTGGGGTGGTGTGATTTCTTATAAACTTAGTTTAAGTACTTAAAATGCAAAATAAATTGACACGTGTTTCAGGATTATTCAAAATAGCCCTCCTAAAGGAGTATAATGGGGTGTGAATGTTTGAATGGAAACTTTTTAATGGATGGTGGGTGTGATTTGTTTGAAACTTATCAATAAAATTTGGCAAGGAGATAAATTGCATCCCTTAAAAAAAAATGCGAACGAAGTCGCGAACATTAGCTATTACACTATATAATCGTTTAGATGTAGCGGTTGTAATTGTTAAAAAAACGTTTCATGCCTAAATACAATGAAGGGAATACATTATATGTAAACTTATCCCGAACTTATTCAACTTTAAAACTAAATGTCATCGTGACGACATTTGGCCTGGATCTAAATTCGAATTTGACCTTTCAGTCGCACCCGTAGACACGTACATACTATACACGTAGATACGCTGGCCGTCCTACTAAATTATTAATCCATCCATCGCGGTATCAATCGAGCTCACATCGGAACACGGCTTTCCGAAAAGCTTTTGCAAACGTTTGCTTTCGAGACCCAAGGATTTTATCGACAAAACCTTCGATAGGACATAAGTATTAAACATACGATTTTATTTTTAAAAGTAGAACATTTTTGTAAAAAAAACTACAATATATATTTTTGTTCCCCTATCTTCAATCCAGTTTGTAAAAATACTTGCTCTCTAAAAAGTTAAACGAAATAAACCTCTCGCTAGACCATCTGAAAATAATAAAAAAGAAATCCTCATTGGATAAAATATTCCTATAATTTTTTGTTCAAAATGAAATCAGTTCAGGCAATGTTGTTCTTTTTATCAGAATATGAATCAAGCAGGAAGCATTGTACCAATGTGATTATAAGCAGAAATGAATAAAGTACAATGTCTAATGAAGGAATGCGCATTTTATTTGATTTATAATGTGCTGCTGTATGCTACACCTATGACGAACTTATATTTGGAGTCGATGCTTTCTATCCTTTGATGTATCCAACCTTATTCGTTCTGGGTATGGTTGGAAATCGGAAATTATAAAGGGATAAGCTCTATAAATATGTACTTATGTTGATGCGAGGTAACATTGTTAACCCAGGCGTGCCTGCGGAAATGAGGCAGAACGTGCCTCAATGTACTTACAAAGGTGGAGGCCGCAGCTGTTCGCGGTGACCAGTGGAAGGACTAACATGTTGGGGAAAGCGCCATTGACGCGCACTTACTCAATCGAGTTGCTGAGAGTATTGACATATTTCACTGTTCTCTGACCGAATTAATTGTAATTCTATTAAGAAATTTAAAGCATACATAAAGGGTAGTCTTTCAAGAAAGCGTATTAATATAAATTACTATATTATTGATAGGAATGCAAGGCCTCATGTCACTCTGCCCTCAGGCAGTTAACCGACACATTTGAAATGTATAAACTCTCTTGTATTCGTTTTTCGTAGTTTAGGTAGCTCATGATAGATTTTTTGCATAATAGATCATGCCAAAAAGCGCAGGACCAGGACGAGTTTCTTGCCGGTTCTTCTTGAGCTTGGGTTAGGAGGAATTAGCACCTAAATTCACATAGTATGTAAAACGTTTCAAAGTGATCCTTGGATTGTATTGAATATCTTTTACTTGACTTTGACTTTGTAAATGATGATGGTTTTTCTTTGTATTTTAATAAAGTATTATTACAAATATAATTTTGTTCAAAATGAAATTATTTGTTTCTCTTTCTTAATATATTTTTATTGAACATAATTTGTTTTAGAATACACATTAGGATATGCATATTATATTAGGAGTATCCTGCAAAGATATATGTAGTAAATTTGCCAATTGAATTGCAAAATTTGCAGATTTTATTTACTTATATTTTTACGTATTATTTACATACTAAAAAGTTCATCCTGATTTAAATACAAATAGTTGAAACTATAAAACACTAGTGAAATAGAAAACATTTCTCAAGACTTGTGCTAAGATAAATTTTATGTCGTTTGACCTTTCTAGTAATTGAATGGACATGAGACAGCAGATCCTTTGTCGAGAAGTTGCAATTTCTAGACGCGTGGTAATGGTTGGCTCTTTGTCCTGTCCACCCAGCACCCAGAGCCGTCCTTCCAAAGTGTATAGAATTTACGTTACACGTCGTGACATGGCCTGACTATTAATATAGACTTCGTAAAAGGGACTGTATTTTATATAAAATTGAATAGAAACGCTCTACAAAGTGACAGCGAACAAACAACAAAATTATTCCAAACTTCGCTTCATTTTAAATTCACCATAACAAACTTCGACTAACCCAATCCGAAACTGGTAAAGCAAAGAGTTAACAAGATTCCCGTTTAAAATTTTCTTCTTCGTCATCCTATAACGAACTATTTATGAGCTGTTTGCATCTTGAGAAACAAAGCTCCGTGATTAATCGTCTCCAGAATGACATTTCGCTGAGTCTCTCGGCCGCGGGCGATGTAAACAACAAAGTTTTATTTAAAGCGCTTTCACGGTACCACCCCTAATCGCTTAGAGTATATTTTGACAGCTGCTTGTTAAACAGAAACAAATGAAAACTGAGTTAGGTCATTATTACAGAAGTACGAAAACAACAAAGAATTTAAAACGACACGAAAGAAGTGCTTCTTTCTTTTATTTCTTTACTTTTCATGTAATTTTTAGGGTTCCGTCCCTCAAAAGGGAATTAGAAACTCGTATAGGATCTCTACATTGTTTGTCTGTCTGTCTATCAAGAACATTTTCCTTAGGACCGAGAGCCAACATACGGCAATTTATCTATGCATAATATGTATGTATTTATTAAAAAAAGTATATAAGTATATATAAGATCAGATGATGCTGTGTTAAAATGTCTGGCATTATTATTATTTGTTTGACTGGCCTGACATAAACATTTGTGTGATGAACATAGGTATTTGTTCTGTGTCTGGGTGTTATAAAGTATCATAAATATGTATCTAGAAATATATAAGTATTATATCAGTCATTTCTACCATAACGCAAGCTATGTTTATTTATTTATATTTAGCATATAAATAGAAATAAAATAACAGCTGAAATAAAGCCACGTATTTCGATCTAAAAAAATTGCCATTACTAATTTACATGGCCGTATAAACTCGTATAATCAAGAATGTTCCCAAATTGAATTCAAGCATATAATCAATGTATCTGATCATTTTTTCACATGTAAAGGACATTTGTCTTTCAATCCAACTTATCTTCGGACTTCGCTAGACCAATGTTCGTTGCATTCATAGTTTATGACGGTATAGTGGCCCTGAAAAAATAAATAAATAAATATTGGTGGACAATGCACACAACATCATCTAGCCCCAAACTAAGCAATAGCTTGTATTATGGTGACTAGATGACTGACAGAATACATATTTATTTTTAAATACATACATATGCTACTTTATAACACTCTGGCACAGAACCAACACCTATGTTCATTGCACAAATGTTTATATTAGAAGGGATTCGAACCCTCAACCTACAGCGCAGAAGGCAAAGCTACTACCTACCTACCTAGTGAACTGATAGGCCAGTCAAATGATTTGGACTAGTAACTGTAACCGTTGTTAAAAGAACCATGATAGTGAAAGAAGTAGGTAGGTATGTAGATACAGTACTCTCTGAGCAACTTTCGCACTTGGCAGTTTTATGAAAATCAAACAAGTATTTTCTACAATTAAGTACCTATTACGAATATTAGCTGTCTGTTTTGCTCATTTGAAGCTGCCTAGAATCGGTAGCAGTTAATAACATTGTTACGGAGACTCGTGTAATTTCGTACTCATTAGGCTGCGCCAGCTACTTGATATTTTGGGCGCCTTCACGCGAGGCGGTATGCAAACAGCTGTATTTGTTCCCCTCATCCTGAAAACGAGGTAAATGGCAGTGAATACAATTTGTATGAGCTGTCTCAGCAGGGGTGGCGACACACGCAATGCGGAATTTAAAAACACCCGTTATCATCAAACTTGATGAAAAAAGCTTAGGCAAATATTAAGGCAAGTGTTTGGCAGGAAATTGACACGAACGGCTCATCCGGTGGCTCTCATATTACTTTTATGGTTAGCGCCATTGCGTCAGAGAGTGTAATTAAATCTATAGCTGAATGATAGGTAAATATATTATCCGACTACAATAAAGAACTGTCCATTGAAGATACATTTTTAGGAAAAATATTAAAATAACGACTAACCCGTTCTCAGCAAAACTTGTTTATATTTTATGGTCAGCTAGGCGTTTCAATCGTTAGTTTGATTATAACTGGAACTAGCTTTGACAAGATGGATTACGTGCGTTCGTTATCAATTTCGAATCAAATAAATATAAGGAGTGCCACAAACAACCAAAGTGAAGCTTCAAAACAGTGCTCCTCTATGTAAATACACGCACACACATACACGCTAATTATGCTCCTTGCTCTTTGTACTTGTCATTTCGTCGTCCAGTACCTACAGAGAAGCATGGTTTTCCGCCTTTACTTCGGCTGATCGCGGCGATTTGGTCTGAGGTTTCTATTTAATTGACAGCATGTCTGACTATTAACATCAACCTTCCCTAATAACAATTCATCAATGTAACTGAAAGCTGTTAGTGTGCGTCCACAGTGAATGCGCGGAGACGGGGGCCTAAGGCGGGCGCGACGGCGGGCGCGTGCGGTGGACACAGTGACACTCGGGCTGTTGTAGCGTTTAGGCGTATTGCAGGTGTTGCAAACCGAGGACCATAACTTAGTAAAGATATTAAAAATACCAGAACCGACGAGGATTTTGTCGATCCTGAGATGTGAGGTATTGCACACAAGAGAATGCTGTGCACGAAATAAATAAAAACAGAAATATCAAAATGGTGAATTTTTTGCTTTGTATGAAAAATTAAAATTGTACATATCCTATAAAATTCTTTGAGTAGGTACACTCGCATGTCCTTGTCAACACTTGACTTCATCTTGGCAAAAATTAGAGGTGATATTTTTGCCAAGATGTGTTTGCTCCAGTGTAATATTCCAAAACGCGCTTTAGACCGAGCGACAAGACCCAACTGGTTTGATACCCCTGCTACCCGCTCATTAGATCGCTTGTTGACTAGAACCGTAGTGCGGCCAGAACGCGCGAATAGGAACGTTTGAATACCACGCGTCCTATCTCGCTCAAGCCCGTCGCACTAGGCGTCCGCCTAAGTCACTATACTATGGACGCTAACGGCTATTTCATATGTTTGAAACTTCGCGCCCGTCGTCGCAACCGCGCTAGGCTCGCACTCTGGCCAACGCCTTAGTATCAATGTTTTGATAGTATCAGAATTCTTTATAAATGTTCTTATTATGAATGGCTGTTCTTTATGAGTAGAGCCATGAGTCATTTTGTGTCTAAATGTCATTGATATAAATATCACCCCTTCTCTTGTATTATTTATTTTTATTTTATATATTGGTTTTTTAATAAAGCTGAGTTATTGACTCGCGTTGAATAATTAGAATGGTTTTGTGAAAACTGTAAAGTTGTTTCATATAAAAGGTCGCAGTTTTAATTGACTACGTTTTGACGATTTTTAGACGTCTTACTACTTCTTGTCATGTGTCAATGACTATTACGCCAGTTTACATTTTTTTATTATGATGTCACAAAATCGTTTATTGTCGTTCATCATTTGTTATTTTATATAAAATTGGGTCTTTCATATAAAATTATTATTCGGATAATTTTTGCTCGAATCACAAAGAAACTCTAAGCGTTTATTCCAATTATTCACACCCAAGTCAATAACTCTAGCTTTATTTAAATAAAAACACCAACATTACTAATAAAACCGAAAAAGATTAACCACTAAATAAAAACTATTCCAAAATTTTGTGATATAGACATATCAGCTATAAATAAATTCGTCGATCATCTATAAATAAATAAATAAATAATTTGAAATAAATTCATTATATATCAGCGCAATGTTTAATTCGCAAGATAGCAAAAAAAAATGACGTCTTACTAAAAACAATATATTCACTTGAGACTGGCAAAATGTGTACAAGTCTACAAAATCTGTGCCTTGAGCCATTTTGTTTGAAACAATGTCAGACCAAAAGTTGTATAGCCGCACAAATACCAGCTCCCTCACAAGATGACATGCAGCAGGCTAATTAGACGTTCCACAGATAGTTTAAATAACAATTTTGAACAGTTTAGAACTACAACCGCGCACAGACTGGGATTTAAACTAAGATTAGCTGGAAATACTGACATGGATTAATTATTGTTTGAACTACGGAACTCACAAAATATACATCGGATACAATGATATTGCAACCTGTCAAACAAGAAACGATGGCTGCCGGTCGTATTTAAGCGGCCAACGGGATTTTTAACCTTTTAATGGGCATCACGGGCCGTATTCTAGCTAAGGCGCTGCGCAAACGTAGACACTTTTTGTTGCAGACACGGCACACCATCACAGGGAACCGAAGTTGCTGTCTCTTGTGGCGGTGACCGGACACAGTCGATCGAACACAAAAATGTTTACGTATGCTCAGGGAGTCGATGATTTCATACTGGTTCTATAGAAATCAAATATTCATCGGTGGCTTGTATCTGACACAAGACACAAATGTATCCACGTTTGCGCCCTGCCTAAGAAAACATGAAATAGATTGACATTTAGTACTATTCCGCCAATCTATTCCCTACGAGAGAAATTCGACACGTGTTTCACCTCTCCACGAGGCATCCTCAGAAACACTTGACTCACTCCGCACCCTGACGAACGTGGACGTTTGTACTAAATATTTGTCCATGGATTGAGTGTTTTATAATGGATTTCCGCAAGGTCACGCCTGAGTCGATTATCAACCCTGCCTAAAACTCAAACACAGATCGAAAACTAATCATAGTTTTTTTAGACAGAGCACAACACTATCTGGCCCCAAACTTAGCATAGCTTGGTGACCAGAATGATAGAAAACTTATATATTTGTAAAAACTTTATAACACCCAGACACAGAACAAACACCTACGTTCATCACACTAATGGTTGTTCTGGGAGTGAATCGAAACCTCAACCTAGAGAGCAGAAGAGAGAGATACTACCAACTGAGCTTGCAGGCCTGTCAATTTAATTAAGAACTGTCAGACAACCTTGGCCTTATTCATAAACATCTCTCAACATTAACACTGCTTTAATACTGCTTAAGATTCTCCCTGTCACTATATAACACTATCTTATTAAAAGGGATGGCACTAGTTTAAGGAGTGATTAACTTTTGACAGAAGTTGAGAGATACGTAAGGCCAGCCTATGTTTAGTTTTTGATCTCAGTTTGAAATGTTTACTAGAGTTTAGGTTACAGGTAAAGTTATATTTTTTTATTTTTTGAACTTCATTAGGGAGGGTAAACCGCTTCGTTACGTAACGCGTTACGGCGCCAGTCTGTCTGGCTTTCCTTTCTCGCACGTATACGGCAGCGGTAGGCGGCCTCCTCCTCTCTCACTCTAATCCAGTTTAAGTTAACACTTCTGTCGGGCATCCCGAGACGCACACGTTTTTTAATAGGTTTTTATGAAGGTCAAAATCAACATTACAGAAAGCACTGCTGAAATCGAGGAGTGTAAGTATGGTAACTTTACCACTGTCCTTCCCAAGCCGAATGTCGTCACTAATTTTGATTAATGCTGTAGCGGTGCTATGGCCTGGACGGAAGCCAGACTGGAATGAGTTGAGTAGGGAGTTTTTAGATATTGCATTGAAACTATTTCTCTCGTGTCTCAGATCAGCCTGCTACAGGTTCGTTATTTATGAATGAAGAAAGATACAATAATGTGTTAAGCGTGAAAGGTTTGAGTGGATGGTTGAGTGCTTAGCGCCTTTGATAGTGCGTGCCTTTGAAAGCAAATGGTGTGTACTTTTACAGCAGAATCTGGAAATACAGAATACTATAATGTTTTTTTACGCAATCCCAGTGCTCCTGAATGATGAAGAAAAACATCGCGAAGGAACAAGCCATTGATGCATCCCCCACCTTTCATACAAACCCTTCAAAATTTATTTATAATTAGGTTGGTACAATTAACTCGATACCACACAGTATAACAAGAAACAATTAATTGCTTGCTTATCGCCACCTCGTTGATTAAAATATTAAAATTCTCACACACGTGTAGGTGTTTAACTGAAATATTTAATTTCCGGTCATGTTGAGTAACTGGCCGAAATAGCCAACGTTGCAAGCAATTTACGTGGGTATAATAAATACACCCATACCACAGAATAATACATTAGTACTATGCCCAGACGACCAACGCTTAAAAGTGGTATCTGTCAAACATTGTACATTGTAGCGTTACTTCTATGAATAAATCGGTGAGCGATGGCAACGGCTTCAATTTATTTCATACTGCCGTACAGACACTAATTAGTTGTTGTGCTTTAAGTGTAATTAAACGAACCGTACATAGTTTAGAATATTGATAGTTATTAAGGTTTCTTTGGCTTTTTGTTTAGTTATTATTCTCGATATGTTTCAGTTTTTAACACTTACATAAAGAACAGTACAAGTAATTTATTCCCGACGTCCGCCAGGAGATAAAAGCAATTAAAAAAAACAATGAATTAACGAATGAAAACACTTTATTGTACATCTTAAAACTAGCACATACAAATGACAACTAAGAATATATGTATGTACAATGGGCGGTCTTACTGCTAAGGGAGCGATTTCTTACATTCTTACATGTAAGAAGACGATTCAAAGTGGTCCTTGTGATTGTAATGAATAAAGTTATTTTGAATTGAATTGAATTGAATTGAATTACAGACAAACTTGGTTGCGTTGTCACCCACTGGAGGTCCAGTGTAACATTTTTTTTTGTGTAAGTGGTGTACAAAGATTGGAGAACAGCGAGAATAGGCGGGTGGTTTTCGTATATAAAAGTAGAAGAATAGAAGTGTAACTGCTCAAGTTACTATACCTATCAAGTACTATAGATCATGTACTCATTGACCTCCCCAAACAGGTTGAAGAAATATATAATAATGCCCGACATTTCACACAGCATCATCTAGCCTCAAAGTAAGCAGAGCTTGTGTTATGGGAACCACATGACTGATATCCTTTTTTGTATATACATACATATTGTCAGACTGTCCAGTCATATTGTCCAGACTGCGACATTTTTGTAGACAGTTTCGCTACTTTTATGTGTACTTTTTAGGTGACATGTCGCAAATTTTGTGAGACCCAAGACTGAATCTTTTTTGACATTACGTTATGTACTTAATTATGTTATTTTTGTAATTTATCTATATTTTATCAATTGTTGTTTACAGTGACTAGCTTTTTATTTTCTCATTGTACTTTCTATTGTAATTCATTTTTCATTACTGTTTAATTTATAATGTGTATTTTTGCTTTATTTTGGAATTTATTATTTATACAATTATTTGACTAATTCTTTGTATAAAATAGTTTAAAATAAGTGACATCTGAAATCTAATTAATTAGTGTAAGTGGTCCTAGACCGTTCTAATTATTAATATTAATAATAAATAAATAAATAAATTGTACATAGAAAAACACCCGGACCGAAATTAAATATTTGCAGATCATACAAACATTTGTCCAGCGACGGAAATCGAACCCGCTACCTTCTACGTCTCAGACGGGCCATCGCCCACAAAGATTGTTTAAATCATTGTTTATTTACTTTTTATCACAAAAAGAGCTTCTAAAGCGCTAATCCATTATCCACACTCTGGTTGGAAAGAATAGTGACATTATAAGAAAAGGAATTCATAATCATATCGTAGCACTGCTCGTAGACGTGCTACGAATGCTACACAATTATCTCTACGCGTCACATCTTCATTTCAGCATAGTGTAGTGACATCATACAATTAATAAGTGTTCATTCTGTAGTCTATTGTTTACGAATCCTCAGTCCCCGAGTTTCATGTCTAGTTGTACTTTATGATGCTATCTTATAAATGAATACCGGCAGGCTACTTTACTGGGTGTTTAATAATTCTGCCATCCATTATATTGATAAGGGAATTCAAGAACAGCTGTTTCACTTCACGGTTACTTATCATTGAGAAGCTGCGTACGTTTTTTGGAACTATGTCCGTGATAGGATGGATGTCCGTGAAGTCAATATTGGCCTCAGCAGAAGATCCGCGCTGTAGCAAGCCAACATACAGTAGCATTATGCTGAGCTGTCGTCCATTTCACCACTACTCAGTCAACACTCATTTGTTTTTCTTCTTTATTTAGTTTTAGTCATTAGCGTTTTTAATTTTTGTATTTATACAATTGTATATACATCATAGTGGTGGTTTGAATAAATAATTTATCTTTCTTTTTATATTTTCGTTAATATAAAAAGTACTCTATAGTTTACATTTTTAAATGATAGTGCTTATATAAATGTAGGATAAACTCATATCTTTCTACCCATGAAAGTATGTCATAAATATGTCATAGCCTTTAAATACTACCTATTAATAAAGGTTGCCTGGAAGAGATTATCGTTAGCGCTTTTAGCGATAAGGCCGCCTATTGTATAACTTTATTACCTACTAATTGTTTCTGTCGTGATAACGTCTTACAAATCGATGAACGCCGGCTGCACGCACGAAAAAGCATGACTCATTGTCACGTTCCGCCTGAGCCGAGCGTGCAAGCGAGAGGCACGAGAGAGGCACGATCGACGTTATCACGTAAAATTATCGTCCGTAAACCGACTTTACAGACAACCATATTTTTTATGTTCTCTCTATGTACATAATCACTTGTAATTTTAAAACTTTCGAAAAGTAAGATATGAACATGAGAAAGATAGTAATCTATCTTTCTCATGTTCATATCAATGAAAAGAGATTGTAATAGAGTTAAAACAGGATTTTTCCTAAATGATTTCTCTAGCTTGATTACATAGGTTTAATTTGTAGTAATTAGATTACTACAACGTGACCTTCGATTATGTACAATTATCTAAAAAATATAACGTTTTTCGTGCGTTTTTTTGCATTCACTACCCATAGCAGCAAGCTTACAAGCGAGTCTTTTTTACAGTCATCGGCATCAGCATGTTTCAATCACGAATAGTGGAAATTTTTGTGCACTGAAATCCCGTGCAATACAGCGAAGCGAACAAAACTGACTCCCGCGTTAAAAATAAAAACATTTCACCCTCGCCTCGTATGTGAATGGCCACACTTTTTATTTCTATCTAACCCGGTGCCGCTATTTCACTTCCACAAGTCCAAATAAACCCTCTAACAAATCACACAATCCTTTATAAACAACCTCCTAGAAACACCTGGAAGGAACGCAGAGTCAAGTCATTTTTAACCTTGCCACAGTTTAATAAAATAGCGGTAAGATCTTTGATCATTATATGATAGCTTTATTTCCGAAATAGTAGAGGCCCTTACCTAAACCCAAGATGGGAAGGTTTAGAAGATTAGAGTAGTAGTAGCTGGGAAGACTATCAAACAAAATCCCAGACAGAGTGGCGTCAGTGGAGCGGAGAAACTTCACCCACCTCAGGTTGCTGGAATGGATCCATGAACGAAAGTTATCAATTACAAATAACTGCACTGTAACTTGACTGACGCCACCTAAATCATCTTCAACTGATGATCTAAGGTCAATGATGAGTTTGTAGAAATTAATTTGGAGTTTCAAATAGATGCTACTTTTCAAGCATCACTACTGCTTAAAAGTTATGTTCTGTCTGTTATGCCTCGCTGTATTTGTGGAAGCTCTCACTATTTGCTTTACATTATAGAAGAAAATCGTACCTCACGTGCACTCTGCTCTGAAGAGGATCTTCAATCCTATAGCTATCGTAGTCTGTGTATGTTTCTTAGTAACAACGTAGCTAAGTACCTAATCAATTGCTTATTGCTTCCTTGGTAATCAATGTGATGATATACGAATACACGACACGCAATACTCACTTACATAATGAGGTTATAAAAACGAATAAATAATAGTTAAAAAAAAAAAACACGCTATTAAACAAAACCAAACTTAAAAATAAGAAATAAATTTGAATTAAGAATAGTATAAAAAAAAATATAAATTAATAATAGTGTAAATAAGAAAATAATGTATATTATTTTAAAAAAAGCGTGGGGTGCTTTTTAAGATATTGGGGTGCTATTTAAGGGCGTAAAGCGTTAACTTTAGCCCCGCTGCGATAAACGAAGTTGCCGTTTTCCGCCTCCGTCGAGGAGAAAAATAGTACACATACCATGGGTAGTAAATAAATAAATAGAATAAATAAAAAAATAAGAATTTAAAGAATTTAAATAAGAATTATTTACCTGTGATCTGAGGCTAATGTGATCTGACATTTCTTACTTTACTGCCCTAGGTGTGTATTGTACTATATAACTATTGATACCATGCACCCCACGTTTTTTTTAAATTAAATAATTTTTTTTCTTATTTACACTATTATTAATTTATATTTATTAAAAAAAAACTGTTCTTAATTTCAAATTTATTAAAATTTATTTTTTATTTTTTATTTTGGTTTTCTTTAAAAGCGTGTTTTTAGTTTTTTAAACTATTATTTATTTTCTACTTTTTAGTGTAGTTCATTTATAAATGCGTGTTTTTTTTGTATTTTTTTAACTATTATTATTATTAGAGCAATATAAATCGGTAGCTCGATCACCATTCATTACAATAGCGAACAAGGCTCATTCCTCAAAAATTTTAATTTTAAATTCCTGCTTATTTTTTAAATAAAAAATTCTCTTTGGTATTCGTTAATTTGTTATTATTAGATAAATCGGTTAGAGATAATGATTGGAAATTGATATTAACATCAATTTCTGCCTTATCGACAATAGATGAAAGTTAAATAAATTAACAAATCATATTTTGCAAATTTAATAATGGAATAATCATCGGTCCTCGAGAAACCTTCAAATTTTGAATGAAATCTGACTGTTTGATCAAAATCAAGTTCAAAGGAGTCGATTACAAACATACAAACAAACATACAAGTGAAGCTAAAAAACGTGTAAAAGAGCGTATAAAAAGAAAACCAACTTCACTTAATGAAATTTGAGCCCATAAAAATACAGCTGAATTGAGAATCATTTTTTAGAAGGAAAGTCGCAGTAAAGCAAAATATCGAAATTTCGTTTACTTTAATGACATATTTTTTCCAGCTACTTTGATTTAAAAACCAAACTACTTAACCGATTTTTATCAAATTTATGAGACATATATAATTTGAAATTAGTTCATTAATGACGGAGTTATAAGGTTACAAACATAATAAAAGAAAATAAATGAGAACCTCCTCTTTTTTTCAGTCGGTTATAAATGGTTATTTCTGAAAAATTAAATATGTTTTGGAGTGCTACAAAGTGGTGGCACGACATAAAAGCTTGAGCCTAGCTATAAAACTTTAAAAGACTTTACACAGAATTTCAGTATTCGGAGCTTATTTAAATATTTATGTTATTCTCCTCCTGAATTTTATAACTCATTCTTACTTTTGCGAGACGGCACGTAAATGGAGCGAAGACGTACCTGAAAATAAAATAAAATACTTTGTATACCTAGTTAGTGAACTAAATAAAATTAATGCACTCTTTATCGAGTGTCCGAAGAGGATCAAACGAAGACTTAAAATCAAGATTTATTATTAATTATCTCCATGTAATTATTTATTTGGTAAAACAAACAGAACAATTAAACTTATAAACAAAATCACTATCTATACCTATAAAAGAGCTTAACCTAACTGACTGACTGACTGATTCATCATCGCCGAGCCAAAACCGCTGAAGCTAATGAGCTGAAATTTGGAACAAAGGGGTAAAATGACCCGTGTCAAAGTTGGTATTGGAACTTTTTAGCTGGTGGTGTAATTTCTTAGAGACTTGGTTATGATACTTTTAATGCAAAATAAATGGACACGTGTTTCAGGAGTTATAAATAACCCTCATAAAGGAGTAAAATGAGGTGTGAATGTTTGTATAGAAACTTTTTAATGGGTGGTGTGATCGGTTTGAAACTTATCAATTTAATTTGGCAAGGAGATAAATTGCATCCTGGGGAAGGGTTTAAGCTACAATTCCTTTAAAAATAATGCGGAAAAAGTCGCGAGCAACAGCTAGTATAACATAATCCAGTAAAGTTTCTAGCGCTCAGCATGGCAACATGCAGTAGCATTATGCTGAGCTGTGGGCCATTTTACCACCACTCAGTACTCACTCATTTGTTTACTATATTAGTGTATTTTTTTTGTATTTATATTATAAAGACATCATTTTAAGTCTCATCCAAATCGGTCCAGCGGTTCTTGAGTTATAAGTGGAGTAACTAACACATGAAATTCATGACGGAAAAATCTTACACTTTTTTTCGCCTATCCGCCAAGTCCGTACCGTGCGATGCAAAAGTAAACTCTAAATGTAGTTAACATATACTAATTAAGAAAGCGCTTTATTCATTTAGAGGTCTATATATTTTAAGGTGCATTAAAAAAGATTCTTTAAGATTTTATTATCTTGACAATTTCACTAGCTCTTGCGATGGACACAACGATAAAACAACGCCAGAATCTAATGCTAGCCCATCTGAAAAGGTATTTGTTGATGACAGCTACTTTCAAAGGGTAAAACAACAAAACAATTTTATGTTTCGGACCCTGTAGCAGGTGGCACGCCCAGCGTGTCTCTAATTATATTCCATTCGTTGTATGTTTCTAAGGGCTTATTATTTTTTATTGAAATCATTACTTATATTGTTATCCTAACAATAGATATGAAATTGGCTTGTAGAGAAAATATTGTTCTGCTTTTTAGTACTTTCCTATGTTTATTATTCTGTCTTCTACGTTATTCTATTTTCTGTATTAAATGGACTACAGGAACTACATTTTCATTATTATACTCGTAAAATCGGGTATCATTGTTTTTATGTGCCCTTTTTATAAGCTAATATTTTTTTGTTATACCTAGTATTATAACTAGGCAAGTACTTAGTACCTAATACTAATTATAAAACCTGTTCTAAGGCCTGTATATCTGAACATACTCAACTAAATTTGTGATTTTTTATGACAGTTTTTCGTTCAGATTGTTAGAAAGATTTGACTGTAAGAAAATCTATGTTTAATACGACCTTTAGCCAACTAGTGGAACATTCAAATTGGAGGACGAAACCTAAAAGCAAATGTACTCGTATAGCAAGTTCAAATAGTTCGAATTGGCCGTGCCCGATTCTGGCTTGGCAGTTTGCCAATAACAAGGTATCTTAGAACCCTACTAGTTTCATTAGGTATATTGTAAACTTAAATTAGATGCTCTTAATAAATAAAAGTTGCCCCATAATAAATTTTATAACCCAATGTAAAAGATGCTTAGATTATTAGACTCAACAATATTAAAAATAATAGCATTTTTCTCATACATATTTTCACAATGCTGATTTATTTACAATCCTGTTTATTTTTCCTCTTGAAATTCAAATCTTAGTTTTGAGGTCAAGATAATTACTTGTGCATCCTTAAGACATGTAATTATCTTGACTTACATTATCAAAGCTTTCGCGACGAAATTTCTTCAATAAAAATAATTCTGAGCCACATTGTGTACTTAATACCCAATACAAACAGTTGAGAGTGACTTAAAATTTTACCTGAATCTCAGAGGAAATCTAAAATCAAATGTGTATAATCCCACGTTTTGATTACCGGTAGGTTCCATTGGCATTTTGCCAATAACAACACGCAGACCCACGTTTTCATTATGAATATTGTGAAGTTAAATTAGCTGCTCACATCCATTGGTTAGCATAACAGAGTAGCCGGAGCCATAAGTTTTTCAATTAGTTCTACTTTCGAACTGTATTTTTTTATATAAAGAATTTGGAATGTTTTGTTTGAGTATGAGTTATTTCAAGTAAAAATTCAGACAAATAAAAAACACAATAGTTAAAATGCAATTCTTATTTCTTGTGTTTAAAACATTTTAATCGTTGCAATTCCAAAATCTTATATGTGTTTGAAGAACCTCATTGAAAAACACTCTGCAATTCAAAGATTTAAATCATTCGAACGTCTGAATTGAATCTTAAACTCGGGAGCAGGGCATCACATTTACGGTCGATTAATTGCCACTGCAATTTTGATTCAGTATGCAAGGTAAGTTCAGTCGTTGTTGGTCGTAGCCAGTCTGTTAAATATTCAGACATGTTAAAAGAGCAAGCTCCCGAAAATGCCAAAGCTTACATCGAGTAAATTAAAATGCAATATACATATATGCGCGGCTTTAATAAGTTTACATGAGTATTATTATTATTGTTAGAAATAAGTATAGATCTTTTATCTTGTAAAACAAACAAAAACCAAAGAGTTGTTTGCAAAATAAACGATATCTCAACAAGAGCAAGACTTGCCCTAGTTCTTACATTCTTGCCTCAGCATAAAATTAACTGATTTCATAAGTATTTTTTTATTACAGTGGCTCACTTTTAGTATACCTCTGCCAGCATGCGAATAAAGGTTATACGTTTATAGACAAACTCTCCATAAAATATGTGGTGATAAATTTTGGGTAAACCTGATTTATTATCATCTAACGCAGCAAGATTTGGGAATCATCTGAAGTTCAGAATTGGACCTGCTAAAGCGAAGAATCACTTTATGGTCGAAGGCATGGATCAGTATGCATGGCAGGTGCTAGCAGCCGCTGGGAGGTGTCGGAGCGTGTTGATTGCGTTACCTACCAGTATCACGTCTGCAGGCATTGGGCGAAACACCATTGAGGCGAATTTAGGTTTGTTCTCTTACTAGACACATGCCTCAGTTCATGACGTGAGTCTGTTGCGATGTCAAAGTTAATTATAATAATTTATACTTAAGTTACAGCGAGAACATTGAGTTTACAAGCTTTAATAGTTAATTTTAGAATAGTTTCATCATCATTAGCCTTAGTTCATCTGTTGAAGATGATTTAGGTGGCGTCAGTCAAGTTACAGAGCAGTTATTTGTAATTGAAAACTATCGTTCATGGATCCACTCCAGCAAGCTGAGGTGGATGAAGTTTTCTCTCCACTGACGTTACTCTGCCTGGGATTCTGTTTGATAGCGCAGGCCTTCCCAGGTACCGGCTTAATACAGCTAAATACAGAATAGTTTAGTTTATAAAATAATAAAGAAATGAATAATGCCGTACATATCTCATAGCGTCATCTAGACTCAAAGGAAGCAGAGCTTGTGTTATGGGTACCACATGACTGATATACCTACTACTTATATACATTGTTGTAAATAAATACATATTATACACAGAAACACCCGAGACAAAAACTTGGAGATCAAACAAACATTTGTCCCGCGACGGGACAAATGTTTGTTGAATTGAATCAAAAACATTCTGCGTCTCAACCGGGCTTCGGCTTACTGTGCCACAGAGGTCGTTGTATTAAGTATTCTTTCCATTTATTAATGTGGTATAAAGTATACCAACAGATATAAAGAAAACTTTTTCAAGTTTTACTCTTTAGTGGTAGGCCTGGTAGCATTCTAATCTTAAGGTAAGGTAATGCTACTGTAAAACCACAGGCACGTCGTCGCTCGTGTGTGTTGTCTTGATTTACTACTAGTTCGGTATACTCCGTCTAAAATATTACTAGTATGTGGGTACGTGCACCACCACTATTCATAGGCTTAGCTCGCAAGGCAGGCACTGTGAGAGCAGCATCAAAATCAAAATTCGTAAGCTGAAATCCAAAACTTTTCATAAGCCTCTTAGACATTGTTAAATATTCTAGTTGCGGTTTGAACTACAAGACTGGTTATCATGCCACAAAGAACCAACAAACTACATTTAATATCGTAATGCTCGCCGTTCTTTTTATATAAAAAATCTCACGTCACGATGCTTGTCAGGAATAAACTCTGGAACTGCTTAACTAATTGTTATGAAATATAGCTCACTATGTCTAATTTGGTCAAACTTAATGGATAAATAGGATAGTTTTTACCTCGAATATTGTTCTCAATATTTTTTATTGCAAATGTTTCCTACAATAAGTTCTATAAGTTTCTAACAGATGGCAGTGTAAGTTGACTTCAACATCTTTTGCTATCTGGGTTGGGTAAGCGTATATTGGTTCAACGTATTAAAACTGAGCCTCAGCGTCAGCCATCGCGTGGCCGGGTTAGCTAGTATTATAATATAACAAGAATGAATCAAGTTTTAAAACTAAGAAAACCATTATATATCAGCATTTTACATAACATATTAAAGTTATTGTACATATAGTTCTTATCTTACCCTCCTGATTTTATATAACATTTTATATCCTAGTCGCCATTATGTCGCATAAACGTATTTGGAAACTGCCTTTATTGGCCTTATGCAAAGTTTTCGGTGCTTAAGCGGCAGCCACTTGGATCGATTAGACACTTGCCCTTCGACCGGTTCGCGCTGATCTCAGCCCGGGACCTTCGCTGCTATATATAGATGTTGAAACCACTTTTCTCATCTTTCCTTCCGCTCATGTGTTACATTAATAATGTAACAATTACAACAATATCAACAAAAAAGAGATTACCAACCACCAAAGACGTAATGTAAAATTTGGATACCGATCTTGACAAATCGACAGATTTAAAGGGGGACTGTCTTGCTACAATACGCGACCTTAAGAAGCCGGTGAAGCTCGCTCGCAACTTCAATTCGAGGCGCGTGCAAAAATCGTTCCGAATATCTTTATCTCTGTTTAATTAGCGCGCAGGGCGTGGGAGAGGCGCGGGACGCGGCACTACAATACCTAATACAACCGTAGTGACGTGCTTGTGTGTGTGTGTGTATGTGAGTAGGTGTAGATAGGTAGGTATACTTCTGTCATTGATCATTGATGTCATTGATAATTCGAAGGCGGTAGGTTAATAAAATACAAGCTTCTGTCTGCGGTTTCGCACGCCTTTTTCTGAGATAAAAGTAGGTAACATATACATAGATATTTTAATCTTCCTACATATATGCAAAGTTTCGACCGCGGGGACGATGTCTGTGGCGCAGTGGGCCAAGGGCCGTGTAAGACGTGGAAGGTTGCGAGTTCGATTCTCGCTTCGGGACAAATATTTCTATGGCAAATGTTTCTATGATCTGCAATTATTTGTCTAGGGTCTGGGTGTTTCTATGTATTACTTGTATGTATTTACAAAAAAGAAACATGTGTGCAATTCCCACGTGGTAGAAGTGAAACCTTAAAAAATTTTAGAACTACGAATATAAGGTATAAAGTATTTTTATTTCTGATTGTACAAATGAGGATATGTTACAATTTTTACAAATGAGATACAAAACAAGTAAACAAGTAGGTATTAACATAATGATTAAATGCTATTGTTTATTATGACTGAAAACATTTAGTATTCTTCACATAGTAATGCTATTCTGTAACTAGACAATATAAGCTATGGTCTTTGACAAACCACACGTAAGATATTGTGGTTTTTAATACGAAACATATACGAAGAAAACTTGTCAATTTTAGCAAAAAAATGTGCAAAATGCGATTGGCTCTTATTTTATTTTTGATAAGTAATTCGAAATAAAAACTATCCAGGAACCTAGATAAATACTATTTAAATACAAATAATACAACAATATAGTGGAAATATGCTTGAGTTACAAATCATTTTGGTATTACGTTTGTAATAAATAAATAAATAAATAATCCCGGACATTTCACACAGCATCATCTGGCCCCAAAGTAAGCAGAGCTTGTGTTATGGGTACCACATGACTGATATACTACTTATATACTTTTTTTTTGTAAATACATACATTTTATACATACAAACACCCAGACCCGAAACAAATACTTGCAGATCATACAAACATTTGTCTCGCGGCGGGAATCGAACCCGCAACCTTCTGCATCTCGGCCGGAACTTAGCCCACTGCGCCACAGAGGTCGCCACAGAGGTTTGTAGGGGCAATTCGTCCTCCGCTGGCCTCTTAAGTGACACCACTAGTCAACATTTTGTATTTTTTTAATTAACCAGAAAGGGTATACTTCACAGGTGGTCCCATATAAATTTTATCAAAATTGGTCGAGCTGAAAAATCTACGAAAATCTAAAAAATATATACATCGATGATGTTTTCATGTACTTCGATACCTCGCTGTCTCATTGGAGCGGTGCGTTTATTTGGCCTACCCATATCATATATATACAAAATACATCTTTCCACTTAAACAAAATATTATACTTTCCACTAACTTTCCACACACAAAATACATACTTTCAACTAACAATGTATTATAGGCTCAAATTTCATTCAATGAAGTAGGTTTCTTTTTAGTTTTTAAAACGTAATTATTTTAACCTCCACTCAAACTCCAGTCATGCCTCTAGGGTTTAAACTGCTTATATAGTCTAGGGTAGTAAATATTTCTACAAACAATAGCCCGAATCCCTGGAGGATTAGTCAGATGACTTTAAGATTAACCAACCGTTTGGGTTTGAAGTACCCTATGCTGGCTTTTGCACGATTTATTCATTTTCAAAGGGCTTAACGCAACTGAGCATACATCGACCCGGGGTCGTAAACATGCCCTTTAAAAAATTTTGCTTATTTTTGTTCGTAGGGAGGCTTACAATACGTATGTAGGTACAATATTATGTACGACAGATCAATCGTTTTAACTGCGGGATATCTATGATATCCTGCAGTTAAAACGATTGACCTTACGACCTTTTGGATCTTTATGATATCTACCGAGTTATTATGTTTGACATACGGCTATCTGTCTAACTAATACCTTTAAGAGTGAACAAGTCGATTATCTTTCCATACAAACGTCGAAGGGTGATCACACCACCGTCTGATGATGAACAACCAAAACATAAAGTGATATAAATTTGTCTTGTCATAATCTATGCTTGTATCAATACAGAATTGTGAAAATAATATGGGTTTGAAAGATACAAGACTCAAAAAAAATCGTTTTTCATCACTGATTTTAGCGCAACTTTAGGTGTGAATAAATAACAAACGGAGTACGCAAACTAAAAACCTGCTCCTATACAAGCATAGATTATTTATTCAAGAGCTTTTTTATAATTAAATTCATTAGTTTTTTCATGAGAACCCTTGAGCCAAAGGTCTATTCATTATTTTTACGCAATCGTTTTATTTAGAAATCATAGATTAATCTGATCATATGACTCGAAATTATAATCACGCTATCTCCTTACTGCTCATCTCTATCCTTGGTGCACGTCTATCCTTTTCTCACACTAAGCTAGGTGAAATAGCATGCATTTTAGCTGCGCCCACTAACGAGTTTGTGCCGCTGACTTGTGTATCCTTAAACGAGCAATTCTTGTATATATGTATATGTATATATATATATATATATATATATATATATATATAATCTGAGTCTCGGAAACGGCTCCGACGATTTTCATTAAATTTATTATGCGGGTTTCGGGGGCGATGAATCGATCTAGCTAGGTTTAATTTTTGGGAAACGTCGTTTTATACGTGTTTTATACCGAGCAAAGCTTGGTCATCCAGGTACTTAGTATTTATCGGTAATAATTATGTTTTAAAAACTAAAAAGATAACTGGCTTCATTGAATCAAATTTGAGCTAATTAAAAATTTAAATAGGACCAAACGGAAAATATACACAACAAAAAAAATATTTTCAAATCGGTTCTTAAATGACACAGTTCTCAAGAAAAAAACATAAAAATAAAAAAAATACTACTGATTTCAGAACCTCAAATCATTATATCCAGAGTATATTATGGTTTATACAGATAGAGAAAAGAATAACATGATAAATATGATGAAGATCCCAAAATAGTCGTATCCTATCTATCGTATGAACGTATAATAAATAAATAAATAATAAATAATCCCGGACATTTCACACAACATCATCTGGCCCCAAAGTAAGCTGAGCTTGTGTTATGGGTACCACATGACTGATATACTACTTATATATATATATTTTTTTTTAAATACATACATATTATACATAGAAACACCCAGACCCGAGACAAATACTTGCAGATCGTACAACATTTGTCCCGCGGCAGGAATCGAACCCGCAACCTTCTGCGTCTTAGCCGGGTCTTAGCCAATTGCGCCACAGAGGTCGTCAAAATCGTCGTCAGTCAAAGGTCGTCGTATGAAGGGAGGGTCACAGGTTCATCGAAAACTCAATAGTTAATTTCGTCAAAAACGACGATATGGAGATTTTCTCAATCAGTTTTCTGAATACATGGTACCGACACAATAAAATCAGACCCCGAGCTCGGTCCTTGTTATTAAAATTATACCGCTTTTATTTATTAATTTGTATTTTGTTTAAAAAATACACGTAAGACTATAATTTTAACATGTGAATATCTTCTTAGTATTTTATTATTACTCTGTTGAGTTTGAGACTACATAGTATTTTCGTACCCGAGTCTCTGAGCTACATGCGAATGCGAATAAAACCTTTTTACGCGAGACTGCAAAGGTTTCATAAAGCCAGACATGCAAATTCACATGAAAGAGGTCTGTAAACGGGACGTCGAACGTGTGGCATATCCAGTGACCTAATAAGCAGGTTTTTGGCTGACTGCGCCAATACCATTAAGGCTATTATTTTAGCAGCCAAGATTCAAAATTTTAGTCTATTTGTTTTTATTTGGTCAAATTTTGTCTATTTGTTCTTGCCGGTTAAAACTGGAAGTCACTGGCAATGCCGCCAGTTGAGGAAGCTACCTTTTAGCAGTGACCTGGATCAGTTGAGATATCTAAAGATCTTTTTAAGCGGTCCTTAGACAGCTCAACTATTTCACATATATTTTATATTATATCATAATATTATTCTGTATATTTCTGTAATTAATTTCGTAATTTGTTTTTATATTTTAAGCACACACCTAGGAAAATCGGTCGGTTTATTTAATTTATTTATATAATAGTGAGATAACATAAATCAGGGGTGCCACAAGGATCAATTCGGAGACGACTTATTATTCATAACTGTTATAAACAATGTACCTACACCACTGCTAGAAATTGTATGATTTCTAACTATGAGCGGACGGAGTCTAACGGAGTCTAACGATCTTTCATATCGCAACCGATACCATAAGTACCAAGATGATCTCGTTCGTTTTACCACTTAAGCACATACTTGTTAAATTCTACCATAAATTCTACCTATTTATAAGAGGCTTATTAACAAAATAAAATATCCCTGCTCTCGTTGTATCGACTACCTAACTATTCTAAGATAACGCACACATGCACTAATTAGTGAATCCCATTAGCTGGTCAGTCAAATCTGACCTGTATTGCACGCACACTCCAACTCATTCATTCTACACACTTATACAAAACGCATGTCATCATCATCTTCCTCCTCTATCAGCCGTCATTTCAACACTCACTTCTTTCTTACTCATGTCATCCTTCACACAATCCATCCATCTTCTCTTTGGCCTACCTCTACTCGTAAATCCATCAACATCCATACCAAGCACTCTCCTAGTTACATGCCATTCTTCCCTTCTCATTACATGCCCATACCATGATAGCCTGTTTCTCCTCATCTTTTCATTCACTGGCGCCACTTTCACACTTCCTCATATGTACTCATTCCTTACTCTGTCCATTCGCGTCACTCCACCCATCCATCTCAGCATTCGCATCTCAGCCACGTGCGACTTTTGTTCATCCGTCCCTTTTGTTGCCCAACACTCAGATCCATACAATACAACAGGTCTTACGATCGTTTTATATATTTTCCCCTTAAGCTTAAGGGGCATACGTGGATCGCAAATTGTTCCTGAGACCTGTCGCCATTTCATCCATCCCGCATTTATTCGACTTCTTACATCCATCCCTATCTCACCATCATTCTGTACTACTGAACCGAGGTACCGAAAATCGGAACAGACTGGTAGGTAGGTAGGTAGGTGTACACCATCTAAGGCAATATGGGCAAAACTGGATAGACCACCGAAGTCGCAGAACATGTGCTCAGTTTTTGTCCTGCTTATCTTCAGCCCGACACTCTCCAATTTGCCCTGCCATTTTCCCAGATTGTTCTGGACCTCGGTTGCGTCTTCTCCGATGAGAACAATGTCGTCGGCAAAAAGCATGCACCAGGGTGCCTCTTTCTGTATGTCTGATGTCACAGCATCCATTATCAGGAGGAACAAATAAGGGCTCAAAGCCGACCCCTGGTGCAAACCTACAGCCACATTGAACTCACCAGTGACGCCATCGACTTCATCGATACAAATATCTTTCACAACACCTGTATTTACTGGCACTTTTTCTAACACTCCACTCCACGCATTCTCTTCATTCATCAACTTTTCAAAATACCTTCTCCATCTTTCTTTTATGTCTTCATCATTCGTCAAAATCTTTCCCGCTTCGTCTTTAATACATTTTACATGCACAATATCCCTTACATTCTTTTCTCTTTCTTTGGCTATTCTATATAAGCCTTTCTGTCCGTTGGGGCTTTCTAATGAGTGGTAAAGCTTGTCTTGCACATTAGCCCTTGCGACAGCGACTGCTTTCTTAGCCTTTCTTTTACAGTCCATGTATACACTTCTTTTCATCTCTTTCAGTACATCATCACCACTGTCAACGTTCTTCCATTCTTTAAATGCGCACTTTTTATCTTTGAAAACCTTCTGTACTTCATCATTCCACCACCACGTATCCTTATCAATCTTTCCTTTGCCTTTCGTTTCCCCAAACACATTCCTTGCCACATACCGAATACACGTCGCCATTTCATTCCAACCAACATATGGCAGTGAATGACACTGCCATATCCTCTAAATCCGTCATTTCTATCATTCTATCTACAACTCGTTTCCGAAATTCTTCCGCGCACTCCTTATTTTCCAATTGGTGCCATTTGATTTTAGGAGGGGGCTTCGCCTTGTTCATCACTTTTTTTATTTTTTATTTTACTTCTAAGACCAGTAATCGATGTTGGGAGCCCAAAATTTCACTTTGCAGTCTTTTACTGTGTTAATATGGTTTCTCTTTAGAAGAAAATAATCTATCTGCGTAGAATGGTTACCGCTTTTGTATGTAATAAGATGCTAGTCTGATTTTTTGAAAAATGTGTTGGCAATAGCTAAGTCAAATGCAGACGCAGCTTGTAACAAGGCTTCTCCATCTTTCTTTCTGGTTCCAAAGCCCAACCCTCCATGCACTCTCTCATACCCTCCATTCAAACATCCCACATGCCCATTAAAATCTCCTCCAATATAAATTTCCTCATTATCAGGTATTTCCATGTACATTCTGTCAAAATCCTCCCAAAACTTGTCTTTTACAGAATCATCACATCCACTCTGAGGTCCATACACACTTACAATATTAAGCACTACATCTTCTAACAATAATTTTACAACTATCATTCTATCATTCACTCTCTTAACATCCGTAACACACTTTTTCTACTCACTATCCAATACGACGCCAACACCATTCCTCTTTCCATCACTTCCACAATAATAAAATTTATAACCCACTCCAATCTCTCTGGCTTTTGATCCCTTCCACTTCGTTTCTTGCAAACAGGCCACATTTATTCGTCTTCTTTCCAATACATCCGCTAACTCTCTTCCTCTTTCAGTCATCGTACCTACATTCCAACTTGCAAATCTCAGTCTTTCATCACGGACTCGCCTCTTACGTTGCACCCGTCCCTGATGCAACAACCCTAGTCCATTTCTCACATTCGCCGGGTGCTGCGCCTGCGCGTCGCCTCGGGGGTACGCCCTAACATTATCGTGCATTCCATTTAAACTTATACTCATGTTGTAAATGATTTGGCATAGTATTTTACGACCGGCCGCCTGCCTGACGTCAACCCTCTTTGGTACTTCTTGTAGTTGTGTCTAGCCGACGATAATAGCTCCTATCGCCGCCCTTAAGGCCATCTACATTGCCTTGCTGCCTTGCCACCGTAGGTGGATTGCTTAATGCCGAGGCAGACTTTGTGCACTATGCGGGGAGCAACCGCCAGACTTGAGTACCGGAGTAGTCAAGCCCCTCTCGACCAGGTTTAGCCCACGAGCCGACGTGGTTTACCGGGGTGTGGCCACTGCATGCAGGACAGCTGCTTGGAGCCACTGGTGAGAGTTTGTGGGTATCAACGATTTTAACTATGACTGCTGTTACGGCTTGCTTGCAGATTTAGACGCTGACACCCACTACACCCCACAAAAACGTACACAAAAGTACAAAACGCATGTCATATTCAACGCAAATATCCATACTTAGCTGTTCAACACACACATAAATGACTTTAGTTTCTTCTTACCCACAATTATTATTTTTTAACCTACTTATTGTTTCGTTTCCTTACTGTTGTAATACATTATTTTGTACAATATTACGGTTAGCGGCTAGCTACTCACGAATCCTGTGTGTGAGAGCTAGTGTCCACAAGCCCCTAATATTTTCAAGCTGACAATAATTATCTTCTACTTTGTTCATTAATGTAGGGGTGTAGTTTTTTGTATTTTTTTGTTAGTTTGTTATTGTTTCTGTTCATTGTTTTTTTGTGTGATAAATAAATAAATGAATAAAAATAGATAAAAGTTGTAATTACACCAATACTCAACAAAATGTCTACTGTAACATAAGATTTCTACAGTAAAAAGGATTGTCCCAGACAAACGTAAGGCGCTGCGCAAACGTAGACACTTTTGGTTGCCGACACGGTACATCATCACAGGGAACCGTAGTTGCTGTGTCTTGTAGCGGTGATCGGACACAGTCGCCCGTTGTTACTACTGGCTACTCGCACTAATACAATTCGTTGCTTGTTTTCCGTCAGTACAGTAAGGAAATTTGTTAATGTTGCTTGTGTCTTCAACTGACGATTTTTAGTTTCCAGTTAACGACACCGAACACTTTTTGATCGTCAAAGAGTTTGTGTTAAGTGGAAGTAACTGGACACAAACAATGTTGCGCCGGGAGTAGATGATTTCATACTGGTTCTATAGAAATCAAATATACATCGGTAGCTTGTATCTGACACAAGACATAAAAGTGTCCATGTTTGCTCCCTGCCTTAATTTCGTAAGCGAAAAAGAAATAAAATAACATTTCCTTTGCAATTAGTAGTCAAGTTTTGATTCCTCAATTCGTTATATATTATTGCTAAGCTGGCTTAGCCATGTGTGTACGCTTTAATCTGACAAGTGATATAATGATACCATTATTTGATTGCGGATCATAATGTTGGGAATCTACGCCTCGGTCGGGTGAACAAACAACGTGTATACTAAGTTTGCACACTTAGAAATAATTAATGTTATTGGCAGGCCTCTAAGCCAAACTAATACAAAGAAACAGGTAACTCGACGTTTGATAAATGACCACTTCCTTCTGAGCGATTGTGTTATGTTTGTGCTCTAACTCATGGATGTATATCATAAACCAATCATATTACCCTGAGATTGGGACGACTGTATATTCTATATAAATTGCCAAGTATTTGTAAGTTTAGTAAAAACATTCTAACACATATTACTTCGGTGGAGCGAAACCCAAACTAAATTTTGACCTGTCAGCTCCGTTGGTAGTGGCACAGAATACAGAAAGGCGACTACTTTGGCTCTGCGTTATAGTTTGAGAGAGTTCCAATCCCTCCCAGGACAAACAATTGTATGATGAAAATAGACTGTTTTGCGTCTGGGTATACGTGTCAAGCACGTATTTAAGTATTTTATCACTCATCTGATCACAGTGATAAAAGCTATGTTTAGTTTAGGTTTAGATTGTGTTGTGTGTATTGTTTACCGATATTTATTTTTTATTATTTATTGTTTAATAACTAGTAATTTATTATCACTACATAGTATAAAACAAAGTCGCTTCCCGCTTTCTGTCTGTCCCTATGTATGCTTAGATCTTTAAAACTACGCAACAGATTTTGATGCGGTTTGTTTTAATAGATAAAGTGATTCAAGAGGCAGGTTTATATGTATAATACATGCATAATATCGTAGAAAAATACTGATATTTTTAGAGGTTTCTAATGTGATGTCGTAAATAAACAAATTTATTTGCGCTTACATTGCAAACGCTGGCTGAACCCTACGAAATAGATCAAAATAATGTCCTACAGTATTGTACACCTTTAAAAGTTCTACAGAAAAAGTCCGCGGCGGTATATGTCTATCTCTTAGGTTATGTTATTCTCTTAAATAACGTTGTATTTAAAGACATTCTGTAGTATATTTAGTATCAGCATTGCAAGACTATTGGTCGCTAGTCTATACATATAAAAGAGCTTAACCTGACTGACTGATTCATCATCGCCGAGCCGAAACCGCTGAAGCTAAAAAGCCGATATTTGGAACGTTGCTTCCTTTTACAGCAAAACCACCCACTAAGGCAGGATTTTTTGAAATTCAACCCCTAAGAGGGTGAAAAGGGGTGAAAACGAATATATGAAACATTTTAACGCGTGGTGCGATTTGCTTGAAACTTGATATAAATAAATAAAATGCAAAATAAATGGATACGTGTTTCAGGATTTTTCAAAATAACCCTACAAAGGGTGATAACTACAAATGAGGTGTCAAAGTTTGTATGGGAACTTTTTAACGGGTGGTGTGATTTCTTAGAAACTGGGTTTGAATACCTAAAAAGCAAAATAAATGGACACGTGTTTTAGGATTTTTCAAAATAACCCTCAGTAAAGAGTAAAATGAGGTGTGAATGTTTGTATGAAAACTTTTTAATGGGTGATTGGTTTGAAACTTATCAATAAAATTTGGCGATAAGGATAAGGAGATAAATTGTATCCTGGGAATGGAGTAAAGCTACAATTCCTTAAAAAAGAGCAACAGCTAGTCATAATATAAAAATAATTACAGAGATATACAGAATAATTAGATTATTATTAAACATTGAACAGATGGACAAATATTTAGTACTATTCCACCAATCTATTCCTAATTAGTTAGACACGATGCAGACGCATTTTTTGTTATAAATTTCCGCGAAGTCACGCCTGAATCAATTATCTATCTTTTATTATTATTATTTAATGAATATTTCATTACTGAATAATAAATAAGGAATGAATAAATAAATCTGAGAGTTCTATACTTTTACATTGGGTCAAAACTGTTGTACTAATATCAATTATAATTTAGTGAAGTAATCGTTTTAAAACCGTGTTTTGTTATTGTTATTATTATTATTATATTGATCTTTTTATTTTATATTTTTATTGTATAATATTTGGCTGGCGTATTTTTTAAGTATAACACACAATTGGATGTGTGTAATTAATGTATGGACCTAGTTGTCAATAATAAAAATATTGTTCTTATTGTTTCTGGTATAGTATTAACATTTTGCTGAACATATTCACGATGATAATGATTTACTCAGCGGTTAACCTACTTTATAACGTGTCAGTTTTTGTAGGTTATAATCATAAAGTTCATGTTTCCCCTTAGAACTGTCCACTTACGCTTTATTTATTATGTACTAAGTTCCTGTTAAATCTCTCGGAGCGGCCCTGGGCCTCGCATTATTCTTTTACAAATACTTCGAGTCTAATTAAGGGAATTGTATTAGAATATAAAACAAGAATGAATCGTATTATTCCCTGTTCTTCTGTTTACATGAAATTTGAATTTAGATACCTTGTGTAATGAACCGTTAATGATTAATGGTTTGCTTGTATCCACCCGCCATTAACTCGAGATAAATGCTAAACGATGTTACATCTTTTCCATTTTGCTCCTTATTATTATTTTAAGGAGTTCGAAAGCTACGTCCTTATTTATAAACGCCTCTTAACTTGAGCAATGCCTAAACACTGTTTAATGTTAGATAATAAATTTATAAGAACGAAAATGAAGACCGACTTCATTAAATAAAAATATGAGCCGATATAAAATTCAGCCCATTAAAAATTTCATCACCTATTTTTTCATCCTTTGGGGTAAGATTTTTACACTTTTTAGTATTAAATAATTTTTGACGTGAATACGTCTTTAAAATTGCCGCCATTCAAAATACAATGATAACAAAAACGGGGGATATAGTTTATTGTTGCAGCATCAAATCTATCATAACTCTCCAAAATTCAATTGCGCCACTGGATAGCTAAAGAATCAAATAATTTATTGCGCTATGAAAGGACTGTGATACATCGCGCGGCAATACAACACACGGCTGTGTCCATGACACAGCCACACCCACAGAACAGAAAGAACAATAGAAATAGCATGATGACTTTTTATAAAGAGAACCAGTGTAGCTTAACTCACACATGCAGAAACAAACACACTTAGAAATATAAGTTATAATTGGCTGAAAAAGAACGTTAAAAATTACAAAACCATAAAACAAATGTTATTGATATTAAACCTTAGTACCATCAGAACATGGTTCAAAACTCAATAAATTAAACAGTACTAAAATGTAAGTCTACTTACCAAGAGATGACGCTTTTGCGAAAGATTTTTGTTTTAGTCTCTAACAACAAGAAATATAATTGATAATGCAATGGCTGTTATTTGATTGCCCACTAAACATAGCTACTTCCTTAGTGATGTGCCAAAGGATACAAGACGAATGTATCGATATCGACTATTATACCTACTTACTGATGGATATCAAAATACGAATACGATGGGTACGTCAGGTTATATTTGTGGCGGGCCAAATAAACAGCTTTGCTTTATTTTAACACAATCACACGCTTGTGTTTCTTTGGCGTTGAGGAAGATTCTGTTGATAAATTTTGTGTTTGTAATTTTTAAAGCGTTTCATTAGATTTAAGTCATAATTAAAACAAAAAAAAACAATAACCTAGAAATTATAAACCTTTTAATAGGGGAACTATTTACATGATGAAGTTTGCGATAGCACATTCTTCAGCTTTTTAGGGTTAGGTTACATCCCTAAATGAATAGCGAAAGATGAGGTTTAAGAGAAACGCGACCTTAAATGGTATGATTCATAGTCTGTTTTTGTTTGACGGTTTTGCATTTTAAATAAAACTTAAATAAAACCGTTTAAAACAATAAAATAATACTTACAGGGGATATAATTTCCCCCCTTTGTTAAATTTTTGGTTTGGCTATCATTTTTGCACTCGCACAGAACAGCACAATACAGCTTTTTATATTTTTTTATGATTTTTTGAGTTACGTTTACCCTGACAAACTTCAAACACGACGGAAGTGAGATGCGTTAGCATCCTATAGTTTGTGGAAGTGAGCGAAGCTTGTAGTGCGCGGTATTTCGCGTACTAGGTGTTACGCGGGCCGCGCCTACTTACTACTTCTATCGTTCTTTCTGTTCTGTGGCCACACCCCATTTTTTGAAATTCGTACACTGGAAAAAAAATACGAAATTGGTCACTTGGATGAAATATTTTTTTATCAAAATCAAGGGACCAATTAGGGAAAGTATATCCTTTCACATAACTATTCATCACTTATATAAAGTTTTTTCAAATCAGTTTATAAATGACGGAGATATGAAGTAACACACAAAAAAGTACAACTGAACTACACAACTGACACTATATTAAATAGTCATTAACAATTAACAGATGTTTAGAGATCGGTAAAAGATAATGTTTAACATTTTGCGATCAAGTCTCAGTTCCATCCATATCTCATCACAGGCAACACGCACTGATTATAGACTTTCGTCTTGAGGCTCTGCGGTATCTGTGATGAGAAGATATGCCGTAATTTCCCGAACGCTGCCCATCCGAGTTGGATTCAAGTCAACTCATTTACTTTTCGACAATTGGGTCACAGAGCCGAGTTCGAACGCAAATCTCGCTTTATCTAAGCGCTTAAACTATATTAAAATTGTAGTTCTTTAAATGTTAACAAGCTTCGATTGTCGCGTCTACTTATGCGAACATTTATACATATACTTAACCAAATGAACACACATAATCTCATATTGCACGTTATTGCTCGCGCACGTAGGAAATTACATGTTCACTGGGTGTAAGAAATTGGTGGGACTTCTGAGTTAACAAAGCGGTTGTGTTTAAGCGCTCACTATAATTTCCTCACCCGCCGACATTAAAAGGGAAGGAATAAGTAAAAGCGAATACCTACATACAGTCTGATACGATTTAGAGAATCGATTGTAAAAGTTGAAAGCTTCCGAGACCGCGTTTTTAATGTTATAGCGGTAAGTAAGAAATCTATGACCCTCGTTCACCTTATCCGTAGAGATATATTATTATTAAAGATAGTATAGCCAATGTAATCGTATTAGCGCAAATCGAAGCTACATCGTGCCGCACCATGTGTAGTCATCGTGTCTCGCATGTTTATTCTCCGTATCTAGCAAAGATAAGATTTACTATCCCAAGCGATTCCTTAATCTGCTAGCCTTGTTTCCATCACCCGAGATATGTCCCGATATGGGTGACGCATACAATACACAGCCGCAGAATTGGATGCCTTCATTCATAATCCTCTTACGGGTTGAGGGTCAATCATCGTATTTTATTTATGACTGTCCCTTAGTGCGATTTACGGGTTTCACGACTTATCATAAAGATTTCGGGTACCAGAATATTTGCGCTAGAGGTATTGTGTTAGGTTTTATGTTACCCCATCGTACCGTTCATTGAATTTCAGTGGCAGTGATTTTTTAACATTCTTGAGAGCTTCAAGACCGCTTTCACGGGCGCGGATAAAGTGTCCCATTTACGTAATGACGGTCGTATATCTGACTCGCTCACTATCTCTATGATACTTGTAGTTCCCATGTATGTACCTGCTGCGGGAGACGCGAGGGACACTATTTGCACGCCACATTTTCCACGAATAGTACTTGTAATTTAGTTACCGAGGATGAAATTGAAGCAACTCCTTTAATTAAGTAATAGCAGAGTTCGTCTAAGTTGTTTAACTAAAATATTGAGGCGTAAGTTTCGTTAAGGGCTCCATATTGGGTCTTATTATCACAGCTGCCGCAAGTTTGGTGAGTTTTGTTTACGGTATAGTTAAAGTAGCAATTTACGTTACCTTGTAATTATACGACCGTACGCATAACATATGAAGGTGAACATTACCGAAGGGCTATAGAATATCGACAACTTCACGGTATCAATAAATAACTAGTGACTCTGTGAGCTGTAGATCTCGCGGCTATTTTTCAAAATGACTGAAATATAACTTTTTTTACGTTATCAACCCCCATATCTCCACCATTTTGAAAAAATTCCAAAAACTGACTCGACAAAAAAAAATTATAAAGTTATGAACCTGCTGTATTTCACGAGAATCGGTTGAGAAATGCGACCTGTAGAGGAGCACATCCGGACAGACGCCGGCCGGACAGACAGACATACGAAAGCATTTTTGCCTAAGCTGAAACGGAGACACTCGTTCGCGCTCACTCGGTCAATAAATATTGGAGGACGTTGCACACAACAGCATCTTGGCCCAAATTAAGCATAGCTTGTATTATGGTGACTAGATGAGATATAAATAAATAAAATAAATAAATAAATAAATAATTCCGGACATTTCACACAGCAACATCTAGCCCCAAAGTAAGCAGAGCTTGTGTTATGGGTACCACATGACTGATACACTACTTATATATATTTTTTTTAAGATACTTATATGTATTTATATTTTATATTTCTAATTACATACTTATGATACTTTATAACAGCTAGACAGAGAACAAACACCTATGTTCATCAAACAAATGTTTATCCTGGGAAAGAATTGAACCATCAACCTACAGTGAAGAAGGCAGAGCTACCAACTGAAACTGAACTAAACTACCAACTGAATTGATAGGCTGACATTTATATTTACATCACGTGTTCATCTGCCCGATAAATAAAATAATATTGTAGATATTCACTTACCTAAAAGGCTGTCTATTAAATTACATCGATAGAATTGGCCAGCTCCATTGTTTTAGTTTCTGAGCAGGTACAAAACGACCTCGACTCCTCCCGACCCAATCTCATAATCCTTTATCGCACCAAAGGTGAGTAATAGGATATTCGTAGTAGGTACACAGGTACAATCACCTTCGTGTTGATTCTTGAAATGTATTTACAGAAATAATTAAAAAAAAAATGTCTGTGTTTCGGGACGCCCGACATAAGTGATAGCTTAAACTAATCCAACTAGCGCTGTGGGTTAGAGTGAGAGACGAGGAGCCTACCTACCGCTGCCGTATGCGTGAGATAAAGGGAAGCCAGACAGACTGGCGCCGTAACGCGTTACGCAACGAAGCTGTTACCATACCATAAGAAGAAAACACTTAAAAAAAAAAATTAATGTATCATCGGCTTAATATCACACTGTTCGGCACCGTCTGGCAGTGATCTGTATCAGTTGAGCTATTGAGGTTTGTTTTATACGGTCCTTAGATAACACAACTGTATCACATGTATTTTATATTATTCTGTAATTATTTAAAAATAAATTCAATTAAAACGGGTTCTCTTTGATGCTTAGAAGGAGAGTGAAATTCTCCCAAGTTTCGAAATAAAGATAGATCCGTTATTTAATGCATAATTATGTATTTAATCTAAAATAGTACCTATGCGGTTTTGTGCTTAAAACATTTTTTTACATTCGCTCTACAGGTTAGACTGATTCACACAGACTAGTTTTGTATTAATTGGATTTAATTTTTATTTATTGATTTTTTTATTCTACTTATCTATATACATATACATTAATTGTGTGTATGTATGTATGTATGTTCCCTATAGACTTCGAAACGGCTGGATCGATCTTTAGATTGGCCTAGCGGGTGATCCTGTAATGTTTGGTTGCGATCGGATCAACAGAACTTTTCTTTTGCAGCAATCAAGTTCGGTTTGGATATAGATTGTATCTTAGGAACGGACATAGCCTACATTTTATGTATGTACTATGCGTGTCAAGCCACGGGCAGAAGCTAGTACAGGTGGTGACGTATGTAGCTCCTCTGGCATCAACTGAAAACCAACGCTGGGTGGGCACTTAAGTGTGAGGCCATATTTGCCCTAAATCCTACTGCGCACAAACATTGTATACAAGTACATAATTGTTTTTATGTAGTCTTAAGGCTCTATGTATGTAGTAGTTTTATGGACAAATAAAAATATTTTCTTTCATCTCTCTTTTCTTTCATTATTAATTAAAATATTAGCCATATTATATACAGACATTGGTATTTTGTTTTTGTCCTTTTCTTACATTTATACAACCGAGCCCGATAAGTGGTTAACGTAACCTATGACCCTCACTCCATCGTCGGTGGCGTCCATTAGGTCATCCCCTGTGCAGGTAAAGGGCACAAGGGGCAGACGACTTCTCGTCAGCCCCTTGTGCCCACATCTACATGTGACATCTATTGGATGGGAGCTCCGCAGTTGCATTGGGCATAAGCAGAGTCACGATAGCCCCATTTGCACATGCTTTCTCTAGAGCGGAAGACTTGGGTCCGCAGTCGGTTTATGGACTTCCAAACTGACCATTGAAGATCATGTCAGGGGGGCAGGAGTTCCTGTGATCTAAATCCGGGTGGTGCTGGGTGGTTCTTCTTCCAGATCGTGATCTTAAGAGTGGCTGAGTGTTCTTCGGCCGGTGTTGTAGTGTACAAAAACTTCTACAGTTTTTTAATCGCGCTTTTGGAGATTGCTTTCCGTAGAGGGGATGTCGGTAATCGGTAAACTTTTTAAAATAGTGCCTTCCCTTTTTGTAAGATAGTGACAATCAGTGACAGGGCGAATCTTAGCAGTGCTTAGGCAGTGTGTAAGTTAAAAGGGGTTTATAAGTATGACCGAAGATATTTCGTCTATTCAACCAGTAATTTCACTTGCCCTTTGAACCTAAACACAGTTATGCTTGCACGCTACTGCTTGGAGACAGAATATCTGGCACTGTGAAGGTACCTACACACCAAGACTCTTGCAGAAGAGTCCTAGCACCGGGTATATACATTAGGTATACACTGAAATTAAAGTTACTTGTTATTTACCACCTTTTAATGGCATACGCCAGGTTCCTCTAATTATTAAGTAAATACGTTGGATGCTGTATCGATTATCCATTTGCCTTACTTAGTGTCTGGCAACGCTTGCACTTTGCCGTTCGACTGTAGTCGCACATCAACAGCTCTAACATACCTAGCTTCGATTACTCTTATTGTAAAAAGTGTTATGCAGTTTGTATATACAGGAGGAATTTTGAGACGAGACAGTTGAAGCTGACTAGCCTCTGCTTTAGATATTATGAACTGCATTTACAGTAAAAGAGATAATGAGTAACTTACACAATAACTACTTTTGATGTCTATCTATGTCCAAATAAGGTAAGAGTAGTAGAAATGACAGAAATTGTTTAAAAAAAATCCTATACATGGCTATAATCTTATACAACGTAAGTATAAAAACAAATCAAAATATTACACTGTAAACGTATTAGCTATACATTTTTAAATAATTTCAATAATTCATTTAACTTACAAAGTTTATAATTAAATTTTATGATAAGAAATTTTACCGTTGTGCTCTAGCAGGTGCTCAAATTGATTGTTGATTAGACGAATGCAGGTCAAAATATCTTCAAATGTTAAGGCCAGTTTTCTAAGAACTGTTTTTGAATCTACATTGGATAAGGTACCTGCTCTTACAACCAGTCTCAAAAATTCACCCTGTATAACTTTTTACGGGAAATAACTTACAGGGTGTAAGTTATTTCCCGTAAAAAGTTCCCTTTACTTATAAAATCTCTCAACTGCCGTCAAAGTTTAACCCTTAAAATATTTAATATTTTAATAGTTAATATTAAAAAAATAGTGCTATATCTTTTTGTAAGATATAGTGATATATATTACGATCTCTTTGGCGCAGTGGACACGCCGGAGACGCAGAAAGTAATGTTTGTATGATCTGCAAGTATTTGTCTCGGGTCTGGGTGTTTTTGGGTGTTTTGTGTAATACTAGTTTGTATGTATTTACAAAAAAAAGTATGTAATTAGTATAACAGTCATGTGGTACCCATAACTCAAGCTCTGCTTACTTTGGGGTAAGATGATGTAATGATAAATGTCCGGCATTATTTATTTATATACAAATACTGATAGGCCGAGTTCTAAGCAGTGTTTCGCCTCAAGATGAGAGGTACTTAATAAGTAAGGCCCGTTAGGCAAGGGTGCTACCACTATACCACCTCCTTTTAAAACAATGGGAAAACCCGTCGAATGCGGGTCATGCATGTTATTTCATAAAACCCCATTGCAATCTCGTTGCTGAAACAAAGTTGCACTATAAATGGCTTTTCCTTAACTCTGAAACTTGATACTTGTCGGCCATTGCCTTAATCCCTTTGAGTGAAACTGTATAAACTTCGCGAATTCTAACTCCAATTTTATGGGGCAGATTTGACTTGCAAAATCAAAGGAAATAGGTACGAGTTTCAAGCTAACTTTATTCAATTAAGAAAGAACACATTAAATAGATATTTGTTGAAAGAGAGTCCCTTTCATATACATTTGTCTCTTCTTATCTAATAATCACATACATTTAAATCTAAACTAATTCTATAAAGAGAAAATGCTTCTATTTATAAATAAATAATCTATTATATTAATACGTGATGCAAAAACTTTGTACCTACCCTTTTTACGAAAATTGCGCGGACGGAGGAGTATGAAATTTCGCAAACTTCTAGTTTATATAGAGAAAGAGTGCAGAATGCTAATATTTTTCTTTAATGCATAAAAGATATGTACATTCATTATTAATGAATTATGGCCGAATTTCGACCACTAGTAATATAAATAATGCCGGACATTTCCCACACCATCATCTGGCTCCAAAGTAAGCAGAGCTTGTGTTATGGGTACCACATGACTGATATATTACTTAAATACCTATTTTTGTAAATTCATACATATTATGTATACAGGGTGGAATTTTGTAATGCCACCTGAAGGGAAAGTACTCTTAATTCTGTAGATAGAAAATTTTACTCAAAGAAAACATTCCTTTATTTTTAATTATTTAATATATCTTTATATTTATTTTTAATGAATAGAAGGAAAACTGCATTCGAAGATTTTCGAAAATTCGCTTTCCACACCCGGGAATCGAACCGACTAAAATCTGTAAAAATTACACTCTGTACTCTTATTGCATTGATCGTTAGGATCAATTATAAGGATGAAATCTCTCTAACAAACTTGATATATTAAATGATAGGAAAACCATGAAATCTTAAATTATTTACAAAATATGGTAAACTAACTAATTAGTTGCTCGAAATGGGCTGCATTTTCTTGGATACACAAATGTATTTTTCTAACGAATTCATTTCTAGTAACCTTTAATAACGTGTTTTGGTGAATACTATAAATCGTATTCTGAACTTCAACTCTCAACTAGTTTACATTCGCATAAAATTTAATGTAAATTAGATTTTTCACATATCAAACCATTTAACTCTTTTCTTAAGAAATCCAGTTTTTCAAGATACTTGATAGTGTTTAAATGACCTTCGTACACGTGGTGGACTAACACAAGCATATTTCTCATAATACAGCACTAAACGTTGAAAGAAAACCTAACTTGATTGTTAGTTTCATAAATACGAACAGGATTCACTCGAGACCAATAGTGGTTATTGCGGCGATTGTACATGCCGTTATTGCTGAAGTTGGTTTCGTCAGACCATACAATCTTACTCAAAAAATGCAATTTTTGCATTTTGAATTTGTCCCCAGGATGCAATTTTTGCACCAACCGACCTTCACGATAACATTTATACTTATACATTTTCAGCACTTTAAGTACGCGAGTGTGGGTTGTGCCTAATTCTTCGGCAGCATCTCTGCTTGAAGCCTTCGGAAATGATTTGAATCATTTCCGTATGTTAACATTTAGATCAAAATCGAAATAGTTCAGCTGAAGAGTTTGAAGAGAAAAATAAGCTTCCGTTAAATCAAATTGTTCTTGATAAGCCATTTTACCGTGAGACAATCAAATGATTTGTATTTAAAAACAATCTAATGTGAATAACAGAAATGAAAATCTATTTTCAAATGTAACACTCCATATTTAAACTACCTAATACACGCAGTTATGTCGCATCTAAGAAATGAGTCTGGATTACAATCACGTGCAAATTGCAATCGTCTTATCTAAACAGTAATTCGTCATTTTAATGGATAAATGACGTCAATAATAATGATTAATTACTAACATAAGTAAACATCTTCTTTGAGTTAAAGAGCTTTTACTTGTCTCATTGAATTTATAAGTCCAGATTTCATGGTTCTCTTTTCATTTAATTTAAAAAGTTTGTTAGAGAGATTTCATCCTTATAATTGATCCTAACGATCAATGCAATAAAAGTACAGGGTGTAATTTTTACAGATTTTAGTCGGTTCGATTCCTGGGTGGGGCAAGTGAATTTTGGCAAATCATTGCATGCAGTTTTCTTTCTATTCAAAAATAAAGGAATGTTTTCTTTAAGAAAAAATTTCTATCTACAGTATTAAGAGAACTTTCGATTCAGGTGGCATTACAAAATTCCACCCTGTATATATATATATAAGGCGATGTGTGTATGTATGTTCCCTATAGATTCCGAAACAGCTGGACCGATTTCTATGATTTTTTTAGGAAATCTTTAGATTGGCCTTGTGGGTGATCCTGTGAAGTTTGGTAGCGAACTTTTTTTGTTAATATGGTAAAATGGTAAATTTGGTATGGATATAGACTGTATCTTAGGAACGAACATAGGATACTTTTTATGTATGTACTATGCGAGCGAAGCCGCGGCAGAAGCAAGTATTATATATAGAAACACCCAGACCCGAGACAAGTACTTACAGATCATACAAACATTAGACCCGCGGCGGGAATCGAACCCGCAACTTTCCGCGTCTCAGCCGGACCTTGGCCCACGGCGCCATTTATAGAAAGCTACTTTATCAGCGAATAAAAATGGAATGTATGTTTTTTTTGAAGTAATAACTTCTTATGGGAGGGTAAACCGCTTCGTTACGTAACGCGTTACGGCGCCAGTCTGTCTGGCTTACCTTTCTCTCACGCACACGGCAGCGGTAGGCAGGCTCATCCTCTCTCACTCTTACCCACAGCGCTAGTTAGATTAGTTTAAGTTATCACTTCTGTCGGGCGCCCCGAGACGCACACGTTTTTTTTTACTTTTTTATTTATATTTAATAGAAATGCCTGCGAAAATAGCAACAATGTAACCCAAGGTATCAAAAATACATATCGACGCTTGAAAGGCAATAATTACCAAGCGATATTTTGGCGATATTGAGTTATATATATCATTGAAATCAAAAAAAAAATCTGCGTCGATTGGTCCCACTCTCATGCCGCTAGGACGAAGTTTGTTATCGGTTGGTAACTCTAAAAAAACGAATTTTCTTAGTTTTCAGCGTCCAAGCGACTATAATTTTACCGATTTTTGAATAATTTTTACTTAGTAAGTATTCGATTTTTACTTTTTACACTAAGTAATTTTTGCCTAGACTCGAAATAATGCTTTTAAAAATAAAGTAGATTCATAATTAATCTAAATAAGCGAGTAGATAACATAATTAAGCTAGCTATGTCAAAGGCCGGTGTGGATAGCAGGGATTTGACCTTGACCTTGGCAATGTAACTGCTTAGTTAAATAATTAAATCATTTATTCTTACAATCGTAATTAATAGAAACAAATAATAATAAAATCGCAATTTCTAGGGGCCATGATATCGAGGACATACTCGTACTTACAATAATAAAGATGAAAGTCTACAATAATTGGAAAAAGTTCGAAAAACTTGATTTTAATAAACCGGTATGTTTTTACACTTAGTAAACAAATAAGTTAATGTTTAATAGGTATATATTATTATTTTTATCGTTTTTATTATTTTTCAGGATGATACACTTTCATAGGAAGGCCCTTCAATAACATCCGTTGCATGTACTTCTGAGACTCTTACTGCTAGCAATAACTCTGAGAAAACTGGCCCAATAAATGATGATCAACTGATAGATGAAATTTGTTGTGGCTCATTTTGTCCTACCCTGGAAATTGTTTCTGCAGATCTATCTGGGGAACAGAATACAGTCCCATCAGATGATTATTCTGTAGTCCAAATTGGCATACCAGAAAATAACCCAGTTAAAGAACTTACAAAACAAACAGCTAAAAACACTGACGATGGATAGACTACACTATATACTGCAAGCAACATGGAAGTAAGTGCCAATTCTTCAAGTTCTACCATTGTGGGATGCTCTGAATCTGGCGGATTTAAAACTATAAATCCACAGAGAGGTCGTAAACATAAATGCACAACTAATGTACATTGATTATAAATCAGATAAAAATGACACTCAACTTCTATCGATTGTGAAGAAGTTACAATTTCAGATGAATGGTTAGGATCTAAATCTTCTTCTGATGAAGAAGTTGAAGTAGTTTAAAAAACAGCACACACGAAGAAACAAATAAATAAAGAGGCAAAATCTAAAAAGTTTTGATGACATTACATGACAAGAACTTGAGAACAAAAACATTGATAAGATAAGAACGGTAACAAAAAAGAATTGCTGGACAGGAATATGTGCGAAGTGGTGGTAAAATTATCAAACCTAAATCTATTCAACCTAACCTATGCATTGGAAAAAAAATAAGAAATAACTGAAAATAGACAGAAGGTTGATCATTTTTGGAGACTCTCGGGAGATCGTCGTAAAAACTTGTTATTAGGTACATATATCGCAGAAAGAAAAGATCAAGCGTAAAAAATTTCTGATAAAACTGTTATTAGTTTTGTAGGTAGTTCTACTTTGAATTCCCAAGTAATAATAGTGTAAGACTGCTGAAGAAGGCTGATCTGAAACTTAAATACTTGATGTGGTTGATTAAAATTTGGTTTAATTAAGTAATGAATAGTTAGGTCCCAGAAACCCATTCCAACTTTGAATTTTTTGTAACAGTACTTAGACAGGAATTTTCTTCTTCGTTAAAATTGTATTTTACCTACCTAATGTACTGATTTAGAAATTTCTAATATATACAAAAATGTCTATGTTATTTATAACGACAGCTTATATGTTCTTTATAAATCAGCAATACACTTATAGCAATACACTGCAATATTCGTATGTTGAAGGCTCATATAGACGTCATTAACATAGGGTTAGACACAGGCCTAAAACCTTCACCAACCTGCACTAGGGCAGCGTGGCGGAGTATGCTCTAATTAGTCCCTCGTCGGGTGGGTCCATACTCAGTAGTGAGTTATTGTAGATTACTACAAGGGCTTTTGATGTTGATGATGACGGTATTTATCGAAAACCTTTGTCCGAATGTCTTTAATTTTGTGTACTGAAACCTAATTTTTTTGTTACTTGTTCAAAAAAGGCCTACACTTACCTTTTTTAATTTGTACTATGGTTGAAATTGCCTGGCAGGAAAGTTTTTTGTATTTTAATTCGATCATTTTACCTATGGGTCAAATATCTGTTACTTCTGGATGCATCATTTTGCTTCAAACACAATTATAAAATACTGGTGTTTAGTTAATTTTACATGTTTTATATTAAAGTTTTGTTGTCGTTAAGTAATTTTTACCTGTTTGTGATTTTGATTAAAACTTTACTAACCGACAGTATTTCTTAAAGTATTGAGAAAATTCCTAATCTTTAAATGCCAGTTTATAAAACTATTAAACTGCATTCAAAATTCGTTAGAATTGAGTAGCTGTCATTAATAGGCGATTTTTGACGATTTTTTTTCCAAAAAAAAAAAAACTTTATATTGCTCTGGTGAAAAGTTGCCAATATGTCGCTAATTATTGCCTTTCAATCCGAGTTGGATTCGTCGGCTGACCTCTTTGTCGAAGTTGGACTTGCCTAGTTGAATCGTCTGACCCAAATAGACATAATGGTCTACAACTTCGATATATAATCGGAGTTGTAGACCATTATGTCTCTCAACATGTACCGGTACGGGTGCAACATGAGCATTTGACATGGTTTTTGTCTTGCTCATGTTCATTTTAAAACCCACTTGTTTAGAGACGATATTGAGATGGCTGAGCATTGCGCCAAGGTCTTCCAGCGATTCTGCCATGATGACTATATCATCGGCAAATCGAAAGTGAGTGATGCGTTCGCCGTTGATGTTGATACCATATCTATGCCAGTACAAGAGCTTGAAAACATCCTCCAATGCAGAAGTGAACAGTTTCGGAGAAATAACATCTCCCTGTCTCACCCCTTTATGCAATGGGATTGGATTCGTGCTCTGGTCCTGGAGTCGGATAGACATGGTGGCGTTACTGTACAGACATTTCAACACTTCGATATACTGATAGTCGATTTGGCACAAACGCTAAACAAAGTGGCGGTTATACTTCGGTCTTCGGTCTTCTGTATAACCTGCCGGAGCGAATGGATGTGGTCTATGGTGCTAAAGCCTTTTCGGAACCCGGCTTGTTCGGGAGGCTGGAAGTCTTCAAACCTACGAGCGAGACGATTAGTTACTACTCTCGAAAACAGCTTATAGACATGGCTCAACAGCGAGATGGGCCTGTAATTCTTTAAGAGGGTGTTATCCCCTTTCTTAAAGAACAGTACCACCACGCTCCTGTTCCACGCCTCTGGCGTAGTTCTCTCGAGGATGACGGAGTTGAACAGCTTCTGGAGGACCTTAGGTACCGGTGTTCCACCCACTCTCAGAAGCTCTGTCGTTATTCCGTCTTCCCCCGGTGCCTTGTTGTTCTTAGGCTGCTTGAGAGCCGTTCGGATCTCGTATAGGCTGACGTCCGGAATGTCTTCAGTATAGTGTCGGGTTAGGCGAGCTCTTGCATCGCTTGTCGTGCTTGTAGCAGGGCTTTGCGATGAAGTGTACAGTTGTCCATAGAACTTCTCGAGCTCTCGTAAAACCTCTGGCTTTGAGGAAACGACCCTGCCACTGTCGGTCTTCAGCTTCGTCAACAGGCTTTGCCCAATAGACAGATCTCTCGCAAACACTTTGGAGCCTTGGTTGCGCTCTATTGCGTTCTTTATATTAGAAGTATTATACAGACGCAAATCGCGTCGCATAGACTTAGAGATCTGTTTATTTAGCGTACTGTATTTCGACATGTCCACTAAAGACTGCAGTTTCATTTCGCTACGTTCTGCCATGAGTTTTAGAGTTTGCTCAGAGAGTTTTTGGGTTCTACCTTTGCGCTGAGTCTTACAGAACTTTGACCCATTGGCATGGACAATTTCCACCAGCCCGTCATTTATTTCTTCCACGGATTCGCATTCGACGAAGCATTGGAAGCGATTTTGAAGTTCCAATTGAAAGCTCTCGGGGTTTTGGATTTGGGCAGGACTTGGGCGAAGAGTAGATTTCATCAGACGGGACCTTTCTAGCTTTACGTTAAGATTTAATGAGCCTCTACCATTCGGTGATCACTGCTGGTTTTGACCTTGGTGATCACTGAGACATCATTAAATATTTGCTTTTTTGTTGTCATGATGAAATCTATCTCGCGTTTGTGTCCACCGGGGTGAAGCGACGTCCATTTCCTGGACGACCGCTTCTTGAAAAAGGAGTTCATCATAAAGAGTCCCTCTTTTTCCATGAAGTCGGCCAATCGCTGACCCAGTTGGTTCCGCTGTCCAAATCCAAATTGCCCCACTCTCAGTTCATCGCCGTAGCCGCGCGTTGAAGTCCCCCATTACAACCGTAAAGTGTGTTTTCGAGGCTTGCATGGCATTTGAAATGTCATCATACATAGCCTCCACTTCATCGTCTGGACGTTTCGAGTGAGGTGCGTACACCTGTATGACCTTAAGCGAATACCGTTTGGTTATTCTGAGCATAAGGTATACCACCCTGCTCGACACGCTTTCGATCTTCACAATGTTGTTAACGAGGGATTTGTGGACGAGAAACCCAACACCGTACTGAGATAGTTGATCGCCATCCCGGTAGTAGAATAAGTTGCCGGAATTTAGGATTATCTTGTCCTCTCCCTCTCTTCGGACTTCTGATAACCCTATAATATCCCAGTGCAACTCATTCATTACTTCTTCCAGCTCTATCAACTTCTCGTCGGTCCTCAGTGTGCGTGCGTTGTAAGTTGCCAGGGCCAGGGGTCGTTGGAATTGGTAGCTGGACCTCTGCCGGAGATTCGCCGTTACCGTGGCCGCCACCTACACCAGGAATAGCGGAACTGCCGGGAACTGGGGGCCGTCTTCTATTTGTGTACATCATTTTAGGGGTTTTGCCATAGTCACCACGCTTGGCAGGCGGATTGGTGACCGCAGATTTTGTGTTAAGTACTCGGGAGGTGCTGCTGCCCAATCCCCCGGTGTGTTCCCTTAGTCGCCTTTTACGACATCCACGGGAGGAGATGGAGGAGTCCTATTCTATGCCGGAACCACCACGGCATTAATTAGCGTGCGCTGCGAAAACTATTGATGATATATAAAATAATGTACCACATGTACATAGTACTTACAAAAAAGTACGCGAGTATCTATATGTTTAACTTTTATAGTTAAGTCTAAATAACAGCTTATTTTCTTTTTTAAGCCGGTCCTCGATTCGGTTTTTTTTTGTTTATTACCTCGTAAAACCGACATTTATTAACCAATTTGAAAAAAAAATTGTGATATACTAATTGGTGTTTTTTTGTGATAAGTATAGTAGTTTGGTTTTGCTAAAATTAGTCAAACAGGTAGAATCGAAAGATGATTATCATCATACATTCATATCATGATATTAATCATTATCCAACTAAACATGTACATAATCAAGATTGATTATATACATGTTTGAACATGTACATAATCAAGATCAATCCCTTTTTGAATTATTTGAACCAGACCTTTAGAAGTTACGACGGGTATTGACGAGACTTGAACCATGTTCCACGAAATTATAATTCTAAATTGCACCTGTGAAAAGCCTTGGCGGGTCCCTAGTATCTAATTTGTTGCCATCTTTTGAATGACAAGGACCCTATATTACTATACCCTATACTATAGGTTGCGGGTTGCGATTCCCGCTGCGGGACAAATGTTTGTATGATCTGCTACTATTTGTCCCGGGTCTGGGTGTTTCTATGTTTAATATGTATGTATGTATTTACAATATTTATATATAAGTAGTATATCAATCGTGTGGTACCCATAACACAAGATCTGCTTACTTTGGGCCCAGATGATGCTGTGCGACGTCTAACATTTTTTGTAATATTTTTTATTTTTACTTTTACGTAACGCCAATAATGATTGGTGATTATAAGTTGAAAGGCTAAGCTATAACTGCTCTATTATTCTTAAATTAAAGACTGGAATCAGCAGTTTCATGACAACTTGCTGTAAAAATAAAATTAATAGATTTCCAGTCATTTAGATTTTTTTGACGTGATAACATCTTATAAATCGATGAACGCTGGCTGCACGCACGACAAATAGTCACGTGCCGGCTGAGCCGAGCGTGCAAGCGAGACAGCGGAACAAGCGATAGAGAGGCACGATCGGCCTAAGCGTTCGGCTTGTGACGCAGCTTACTAGTTTAAAAATATGCAATTTTTCATCAATGTTTTCTTATGACGTTATCACGTAAAATTATCGTCCGTAAACCGACTTTACAGACAACTATTTTATTTATAAATTTATAAATATTAACTTGTGTAGGGGTAAAACCAGTAGCAAACCAATGGTACAACATGATTTAAATAAATTAAAGCATTTGTTTACGAATACTGAGATAATGTATATACCAATTAGGCAACCGCAAACCAAATCCCAATTAGTATTGTAATTCACGTTTACCTACATTACAATGGATCATAATTGTAATTTAATATTTTGTAAGCTAACTGCGATCATATTTCTATAATAAGGGTGAATTTAATTAGAAAGTGTTAATTATGAGTAGAGTCCTGAGTCACTGAATTTCGTATCTTATATCAATGACATTATTGTCTCCGAAGCACTCTTTTAGAAAATAAATGTGTACGGGGCGGTGGAACTAGTTTGTAGCCATCACGCTCATCAAACAACATTCATCTGCTATGAGCCTTATTCATCACCAATACTGGTGGTATAGAAGAAAGAAAGAAAGTGAGAAAAACATTTATTTAGTATACACAAAAAACAGAAAAGAACACATGAGCGGAAAAGAGACTAAAAATAGGCCCCACGGGGAATTTTTTGCAAAAACATACACAAAAAAAAACAAAAAAAAACGTGTGCGTCTCGGGACCCGACAGAAGTGATAACTTAAACTCATCTAACTAGCGCTGTGGGTTAGAGTGAGAGAGGAGGAGCCCGCCTACCGCTGCCGAATGCGTGAAAGAAAGAGAAGCCAGACAGACTGACGCCGTAACGCGTTACGCAACGAAGTGAACGAAACGAACGAAACGAAGCGAACGAAACTTCTTATGGGAGGGTAAAGTTATCACTTCAAAAAGAAAAAAACAACTATGCGTAAAAACCAGAGTGCCCAAAAAAATTGTGTGTGTATAGGATGCGGGGTGCGTACGTATATTGATGGAGGATATCAGAATCTAACTATATAATATTATAAATGCGAAAGTGACTCTGTCTGTCTGTTTGTTACATTTTCACGCCTAAACAGCTGAACCGGTTTTAATGGATTTTGGTAAGTATAGAGATATATGGGACTTTGAAGAAGGACTTTCTAAATTTTATAATTAACACGTACACACATTTTACACGTTACACACGTATACACATTTTCATGACAATAAGACAGATAGTCTGCGAGCTAGTGTTCTTATTAGGGGAGGACCGACAAACAGGCATAATCCAACAAAGTGAGTGTGTCAAAATAAATTTATTTCACTTGACTTCGGAACCCACCAAGAGCCTAGTAACTTTCGCCATTAACTACTAACCCTAGCCAGACCATCTACTAGCCAAATCATAAGCATTGTCTATGGATACGTATAAAAAAATAGTGGCTGTAGACGTTCTACAATCCTCGTAGCTTATGAGCTACGAAGATTGTAGAACGTTACAGCTACAGAAATCGTAAAGCTTCCTATAACAAGTATTTTTGTATTTGTATATATTTGTATGATCTGCAAGTATGTGTCTTGGGTCTGGGTGTTTCTATGTATAATATATATATATTAATAAAAAAATAAAGTGTGTAAGTACTTTATCAGTCATCTGGTACCCATAACACAAGGTCTGCTTACTTTGGGGCTAGATAATGCTGTGTGAAATGTCCGGCATTATTTATTTATTTAACTATCCACCACCAAATTACATAGGTATAGCGCAGCTTAGAAGGTTTACGAATTACCTAATTTTTTTTTATACTACCGAGTCGGCAAACAAACATACGGCCCATCTGATGGTAGGTAGTTTCCGTAACCGATGGGGGTGTGCACGCACGTTGTTGACCCTGTAATTTCACTTGTAGTCTTTAAATCTAAAAACACAGTCACTTCCAAACTACTGCTTGGCTGACCCCACAGTGTCATACTTTGGTACCTACCAAGACGTATAAGTAATATGTTAAGCTACGAGCAGCTTACAACTTGAAAATGTTCAAAGTCCACTGGCAAACATATATGAAACGAAATGTAATGTAATAACCGGCTTGCGTTGCCCCTCACAAAAGCAGGCCTTCGTTAGGGAAATACCCAAATCAAATCTAAAAGGAGGCTCAAAGCTGATGTTAAAATTTAAGCATGACCCTTGGTTGACCTTTTCGACGTATACTCAGCATAGATAAACATGTATAACTAAAGCATTTGGAATAATATAATACTGATAAGTTTTCCTTTCCTAAGTTTCTTAATTGTGGGGATATTAATACATAAAGTTTCTTTAATATCATTTTAGTGAGACATTTGCTACATAAATATGCAAAGTGGGAACGATTGTGTTCGTTGGTATCATTAATTTGTGTAAATAAGGCCTAATTTTCACCCATAGGATGCCAACAGCCAGTGCGACGCCATTGCGACGCCAAAGCGAGGTGACGCTTGCATCGCTCTCGCGAAAAATTGGATCCCGACAAGTCTGAATCCAGTGTAGTATGAATAGAACCTAACGCATTTATAGATCGTTCGTAAAAAATATTGAGCTAATTAGATAATTCAATAATTCATCAAAAGAGTCTTTGGTTGAATACTGTTAAACACAGACTGGGTTGGTGCATGGTTGGTACACATACTCCTACTTTGAAGTGAAAACTTCTTTAGCATCGTTATGATTTGAAAGTCAATGAAACGAAAAAGCGACAGTAAATAACAGTAAATAGAGACAGACACATAAATTCATAAGATTAAACGTGGGAGAAAATGAGATAGCAAACATTTTACATGTTTGTGCGCGCATGCGTAGTACAAAAACCTTGAGAAAAGGCATCACAACAACCGTGGTGTTTTGTATAAGTTTGTTTATTGAAGGTTTCACTTCTACCACGTGTGAATTGCACATATGTTTTTTTATATATTTATGTTTTTGTCCTTTTCATTGTGTACCTCCTATTTTATGTTATTTTAATCTGTATGTGTGTGGGTGTGTGTGAAAATAGACTTATTTCATTTCATTTCAAGGTGCCCTCCCATGGCAAATATTTGTGTGATGAACATTGGTTCTGTGTGTGTTATAGTATCATAAGTTTGTTTTTAAAAATATATAGGTACCTACGTATTATATCAGTCATCTGGTTCCTATGCTACTTTACTTCCTAAGCTATCTTTACTTTGGGACTAGATGGTAAAGACACTGGTTGCGATATTAAGTCACGTTACAAGCCACGCCTAGTTTGGGACTAGATGGTGTTGTGTGTTGTCCACATATTTATTTATTTAATTATTAATTTATATCCATTTATACATTCAAAAAACTATAAGTCTAACTCAAACATCCTTTCCATTTAAACCCTTTGAACCCGTTATTTAATTGCTTATGAAGTGTGTTTCCAAGTAATAGCTTTCTGGCTTTAATTACATAGAAGTTAGTGGCAGTGTTTGTGAAGCCTGTTTGTCCATTCGTTTCTAATCCCGAAGTCGATTAAGCTGAGGCTACGTCCAATTTATTCGATTGCGGAGCGTTCTTGCAACAAAACAATGCGGTTACGAGACCTATCGAGTACCCAGCGCTGACGATGCTCCGCGTTATTTGTATTGCATATAAAGAGTTTTTATTTCACAAACAATAAAGGTTCTAATTATTATTAAATATAATTAATATTTGAATACCAACAGATTTGAGAATTGCCTATGGAGCCGAACAGCCTCATTAAAAATAACCAATAATAGATATTTACCTATAGATATTTACCGAGTCTAATAGAGTTCAGCTAGTTTGTAAATTAGAATTGAAACCACAAACTACACCTTCAATTATGAAACTGAGGCTATAATGTTAGGCATTTAAATTTTTTAAATATATATATTATTTATCTGATTCTTGTCTGTGGCTTTACTTGCACCGATAGGATAAAACTCATGCGTCTTGGGCGTCATCGTACAAGAAAATGTCCAACCAAAGAAATAGAACATCGAATATATTTAAAGCATTCAATCTTAACCAATTCTAAGAGAAATTTAAAGGTAATGCTCGGTCAAAGCGCTTGTAACAAGCTTAACTTGATTGTGCGGGGACGTGTCGCAGCTGCTAACGTTAATATTTTCCGCTGCGAAACAAAGCCAATATCTGTAAAAGTTTTCACCCCGCTCCATTATTTATTCAGAGGCCTCTGCGTTTCTTCTACTTTTGGAGAGAGACCACGGCCGTGCGGGTGGGGCGTTGTTATAAAAGAACCGTCCTCGTCGATTGCTCCCGGTACAATAGGCAGCAATTTTCCCGGAAATCCCCGGTTTGCGTGTAAATAAGTGCTCATATTTCCATCTTACAGTTACAGGAGATCGCAAAGTAAAATATGTACCTACAGTACAAATAGTGCACCGCATGAAGTCAGGTATGTGTGGCGTGTCAGGGGTTACACACGCATGGCTAAAGTGATATTGAATACCTCACGTACTTTCCACAATAGACCCTATTTTTATGCAACACGCGCTTGCAGGTATTAAATAAACCTCTATTGTGTATTTTTGTAGCATTTCGATCTCTAACTAACGGGGGAAACCCACACGTTCTCCATTCTATACGAGTATTCTAACGTAAAAACTCAAAGCTGAAAAAATAATTCAAGGTATATTGGAACTCCACAAAGCGAGAATAACCCCAAGTGGTAAAATATGTAAGTTGTTTTGTTTGAGGTTTACTACATATATATATATGGTTTAATTTAATTTGTCTGCGTGGAATAGGCACCTTTGTATCCGTGGCATGAGGTGCGTAGCTGTTCCGTCTTGTCATCATGCCGAAACAAGATTTGAATAACCGTTGACGGGTGGAATTGAGGTAGAACGTGTTGAGAGGAAATCTCTCTCTCCACATATGTATCGTGTGAAGTGGCCGTAACGTCATTAATCGCGATTCCGTTGATGGATAGTTGTTGTTGGCAACGATTTAACGGTTATTGTTGGTAACTAATTGAAAGAACTTCTGATTTTCCTCTGCGGAGCTGTAACGATTTGTTTGGGAGTTCTGGGTCATTACGAAGTATTTTTATTTCTGTTTACTCAGTAAATATGAAGTATTTATGCAGATTTTTTTTAACAAATATATCGAAAGCTTAAATAATCCTTACTATTATTAAAAATCTGAAAGTAACTCTATCTGTCTGTCTGTCTGTCACGTTTTCACGCCTTAACCGCTGCACCGATTTTGATGAATTTTGGTATAGAGATAGATGGGACGTTGGAGAAGGACCTAGGCTACTTTTTATGTAGGTACCACGCGTGCGAAGCGGCGGGCAGCAACTAGTAAATTATATATGTAGCTTACGCCTTTCGGTATATTGAGACCGAATCATTAAATTAATAACATTGAAATACTCTACAAAACAAAACCTAAAAGCTAAGGCTTAAAAAATCCACCAAAAAATATTTGTAACTGTAATTGGCCATCATTATACATTGTACAAAATTATAATAGAAAACAAAAAATGTTCTTCCGGCTAAAGTCTGATGCTACAGCACTGGCAGCCCTGCTGGGGTCCAGGACATGGAACTCTATCGCTCGAAGTTCACAGCGACCATCTAAATAGGATTTTTGTAAATAAATGCAAAACAGACGGAATATTAATTGGCCGTCCTCGTCGAGACTTTAACGACCTTCTGGAAATATTTAGGTATTTTCGGCTTTGAAGCTTGACACGGCAATTTAAAAGAGCAATTTTTAAATTCTTCCCAAGTTTTATGTCCACGTCTTTTAAAGTCTATTTCTGTTTTGTATCATTTTGATTTGATTTTTATAAAAAAAAAACGATGGTGTTTTAATCTTTAATAAGGTAAATATTGTGAGACAATCGATGCATACAATAAATATTCTTACATTACACGCATGGTTCATATTTAAAAAGTAGCCTATGTCCTAAGATACAATCTCGCTACTCTACTATCGATCGCTACCAAACTGCACAGGATCACCCGCTAGGCTAATCTGAAGATTTCCTAAAAGTTTAATCGAAATCAGTCCAACCGTTTCGGAGTCTATAGGGAACATACATGCACACACCGCCTTTTATATACTCGTATATATAGAAGATTGTATCTGCTAAAATCCAAATAGTAAAATTGTTTAATGCAATTTCCCAGTCTAGTTTTACATGATTGACAATAGACAAGTACAATGGAAACATTAATGATTTTGACACTAATTATGACGAAAGATCTTTGATTATAACGATGAGTTATTAGGGTATTAAAATAAATTGCTCTAAGACGGCAAAAACGCTGTCGCTTTGGAAATTGCAATGCATTTGTAACATTCAGTCTAGAAAATGTTCTCCCATCTTGTGTTGAGCTCGAAAGGATTAACTATTACTGTAGAGACTTTCATCGAGAGTATTACGCCTAAAGCAATTTGTTTTCGTTACGTTGAACCGACTCATTACTTTAAGATGTCTTTTGCGAAATTTTATGCTAAGTAGGTTTTACTTTTGTTATAAATGAGCTCTGATCTTGTTGGGTTAACGTGGATTTTCAATTTCATTAAGGGCTTTACTAGTCTGCAATCTGTTTGTTGTCTTGAAAAGCCCATTATAAAATTGTGAGATAACTGTAAATATATTTAGCAAATCAAGAACTCAAATCGAGAAAGTCGTATAATAATAATAAAGCCTTTATTAAACAATCTTATAAAACACATATTTCTTATAGACTAAAATATTTTCGCGAAGATGGTCTTGCTAGTCAGCATAGGCCTCCTCTAAAGCTTGCCATAAAGTGCGGTCTTGTGTCTTCCTTCTCCATGTGGCGCCTGCTATTCTTTTTATGTCGTCTTTCCATCTCCGACGCTGTCTCCCTCTCTATCTTTTGTGTTGTCTTGGATACCATTCGGTCACATCCAATCCATTCGGCCCACTTGCCCTTTTTGTTTCTCATCATGTGGCCTGTCCACCTCCACTTTAGTTTCTTGACACAATATGTCACACAACTCTACTTTGCTTCCTGATTGTTTCAAGTTTTATTTTATTTCTAAGTTTAATATTGAGCATACTTCTTTCCATCCCATGTTGGCAGGTCTCTAATGCGCGTATATTTTGTTTTGCTAGGCTTCATGTTTGATATACATACGTCATAACGAACATCGTAGAACTTCGTATAAAGATAGATAAACAATTTGAGTGTGATTTCTTTAAAAATCCTAATCCAGGTCAAGGACTGTAACGTGATTGGTTATTTTCTTTGATTACTCATAAAAACTTATGTTTTAGAGATTGCAAACACTAAGGAGCAGGAATTCAGATAATATGCTGACAAGACCATTACCCTCAATAAGAAAACGTTTTTGTGGAATACAAACGACGTATTTCGTTCGTGTTTCACGCGTATACTTTTCTATGCTCATTTTAGTTTATATATATCAAGGTGAAAGCAAGAAAGTGAAACGAAAAATTTTCATGGTCTTGCCATGTCGACATAGCCGTGACCTAGAATTACTGACATTGTAACACGGAATCAAAAATGTTTACAGCGTAAATAGAAACCATGGCTTGTTATTTTGTATTTAGGAAGACAGAAAGGCTTCTTCTTATCTTGTTATTGGTTACTAGCTGCTGCCCGCGACTTCGTCTGCGCAGGATTAGTACTTCGTGTAATTCTAACGGTTTTTGCAGCGCACGCCAGAAAAGCTCGCAGATGGCAGATTTTTTTTCTACTTACTTGACACTTATTGTTATATTTTGGACATTTCACAAAATATCTTTATAAATATAGTCTATGTGTTATTTTGATGTTTAATCTATATTTTTTTATAAGTTTCAAAATCCATTCAGTAGTTTATGCGTGAAAGAGTAACAAACATATGAATGTTTGTTACTTTCACGCAAAAACATCCATTTATACAAACTTTCGTATTTATAATATTTGTAAGGATTCAGAACCAGTGTGGCCAAAGGATTAAAGTGCGATTTAGAGGTTCTTTACGTGCACTTGGCACATTTCTTCGAACTGTTTCGGTTCTACGACATGCCGAAACCGGCACGATGCTTTCCGTCACCGTTTGATAGTACTGGTATAGCTTACATCATTTTTTCGAACAGAAAAAGTACTGATGCATGACGAAAAACACTTATAACACTGTCGTTAATACACTTGTACATAGACAGATAGATATATCGTTTTAAACGGTCTTTAGATTGCTCACCTGTTTGACATGTATTTTATATTATTGTATATATAAAAAAGCGCTAGGACCAGGACGAGTTTCTTGCCATTTATTCTCAGGCTTGCGTTAGGACGAATCGGCACCTAAATTCACTTAGTATGTAAGACGTTTCAAAGTGATCCTTGTGATTGCATTGAATAAAGTATCTTTTGACTTTGACTTTGATTTTGACTTCTTTATTCTGTACATTAAAAGGACTTAGATCTATGTGTTAAATATAATACTTGTAACAGAGATACAAGCGTACAGAAAGTGTGTGATCGTGTAATTTACGACTATTGCTAGTTGTCGCGACTTACGTAATCTGGGGATTTGGGTCTACATTCTTACGTTTCGTTTTTCGTTTACCATAACATTTACCATAAGTAGGTTAAGTATTTATTTTAAAAACATATTTGACGGGTTTTTTAATATTTAGTTTTATGTCACAAATTCAAGAATTGGTCCCTTTCTAGACAAACAGATCAGACAAACAGACGACATTTAATTATTTGTTTTACTTTCGAAATCCTAAAGCAAATTGAAATTTCAGCCGTTCCTTGTTATTTAATAATAGTCTTCGGGAAGTAGAGTGTAATGACAATATTTTGGCGCAAATTACTTGGAAAAGTAAATAATATATTGATGATGGTAAGAAAACTAACAAAATGAAACTCTTGGGGTAGTTTTTACGGATCAAGAACTTATTCAAAAGATAGTCAGCTACATACTATGCTAGTTCCTGGTATTTGTGGAGCTTCTTATATAAAATTAAAAAAAAAAACATTTATTTAAAAAATGTTGTTTTTTTAATTAATTTCTATTTAGTTTCTTTCTAGTCTTATTTGAGTATTTAATTACATACTAAGTGTTTTTTTTCGTTTTTTAGTTTTGTTTTTTTTTATGTTTGTTTGAGCAACCTTGTTTCTTACTTACAGTATATTTTTCGCGTTGATTGTCAAGATTTTTCACCTACTTGTGTTTTCTATCATGTAATATCGAATGAATAGGCATTGCTATATTCTGCTTTTAAGGGTATAAAGACTTGTGATGGTATTGATACCAAAATCGCGCACAGAGAAGGTTTCCGAAGTCAGAAGGGATAAAATGACCAGTGATCAGTTCCTATACATATTCTACACAATTTAGTATTTTAATTTTTTTCAAGGTACAAATTAGGTTGTTACTCTCATCATCATCATCATCATCATCATTGGCCTTCGTTCATCTATTGAAGATGATTTAGGTGGGGTCAGTAAAGTTACAGAGCAGTTAATTGTAATTGAAAACTTTCGTTCATGGATCCACTCCAGCAAGCTTAGGTGAGTGAAGTTTCCTCTCCACTGACGTCACTCTGCCTGGGATTCTGTTTGATAGCGCAGGCCTTCCCAGGTACCCACACTAACCTCTCGACCTTGCCGCCTTGTTGTTACTCTAAATCTTGTAAAAATCTAATAACTGTAATAATAACCTGTAATTTTATATATCTAACTAATTTGAAAACATGTTAAGTTTCCCAAAACAGCGGTTTAGGCAAAAGTTAGGCAAGGGGACAACCTCTCTGAAAAATGGTCTATCCAACGATATGCCACACGATAGAGTAGAATTAAAAAAAAACAACCTCTAAATGTAGGGGAGGTACCTACCATCAATATATATTTTCACAATTTGTTAGGGCTAATAATATATAGGTATAGCCGTGCACAATTTCATCGCGATATTTCGCCAATAGTCTGCAAACAAGAACTTTAATTAGGCAGATAAAATGACGGACATGGCAAAACTATACGGGTTCTTTTTGAACTTTGAAACCCTAAAAACAGTTAATGACACGAGTCATACACCGATATAAATAACAACTCTCTGAAATGAAATCGGCCTCGAAAATCGTGTCTTTTGTTTGAGTGAATGGTACCTAGTCAACTATGTCCACACAATTCAATGGTTAGATTAAACAAAACAATGTCTCATTGTTCTACATTGGATGCCCAGCCGCCCCAGCCGCCCAACACGCCAAGCAAACAATGACACGAATCTATCCAGGTATCTTGATATTTGGTAATGGCACTCTTAGAAATCACTTTTGTAGTTTTTCCGGACTAGGCTGTCATATTCACTAAAAAACGATTTCCACGCAAACGAGAGAAATACAACTAAACCGATGTTTGTCGAGCTTATCGGGGTTATAACATTGTTTGGTTTGAACGGCCTCCATATTACGTAACTTGCGACAACTAGCAATATTTCACTTTCAACACTTTCGTGAGTGGTACTAGACATTTTGAGAAATTATTTAGTAGTGTCGAGACCGACACTGTTTCGATTTATCTAGATAATCTTCATTACGGTGATTTGAAGTATATAAGTCAGCTTGTTCACGCTCGTGAGAATGTGCGATTTGCTAGCCGAGCGTGAACGTCGACAGCGACGAAATAATACACGATTAAAGTCCTTGTTTTTCAAAAGGTAACTAGCAATAGGCATCAATTGAAATAATTTAAAAAAAGAAAGAATTACATTTATTTAGCACACACACAAAACAAACAATACATAATTAAGTTTTAAAAACTAAAAAGAAAACCGACTTCATTTAAATAAAATACGAAAATTTGTTTGTATGACATTTGATTGTTTGTATGATATTGTTTGTTTGCTTGGATGACATACTTTTTAAAGCTATTTTGATTTAAAACTACTACTGAACCAATTTTAATGAAATTTCTATGGGACCTATCGTATTTGATACCTATACATACCTATAAAATTTGATAATTCTTGTACGTTAATCTCTGGTATAAGTGTATTTTCGCCTATAATTGGGCGACAGGCAAGTCTGGCTGGTAACGGCTAGCTTCCGTGTAAGAGTTTTTTATGACATCAGACTGATTTCTTAAAAAATATTGTCTCATTTCTTTTGCTGTCGCTTTTGTTACTTTTATGTAATAACCCTGCCAGGTTAATAATCAAGTCGTTGATGATGCTACTAGAGCTAGTAAACATAAAACCTTGTCTAAAACATACTCGTAGATTTTCTAAGGTTTTCGAATTAAAAACTATCAAAATGGGTTCAAGTTTGTGTTATACTGGTATATAAGCCTTAGTGAATAAGGCAGCTAAAACGAGGCCAGAGCAAAGCTTTTCCCAGAGGAGAGCAAGTTTTCTGATAACAAAGTATTCGGCAACGAAGTAACACCAACGCTAAACGAACTCTACATTTAACGGCTGGAAGAAACTGTATACTTAACCTTAATTAGGTCATGTGTTTAGTATACTTTAAAGATCTATCTTAAAAAGAAACTAGTTAATGCGTTACATGTCGACCTCTGTGGCGCAGTGGGCGAAGACTCGCCTGAGACGCAGAAAGTTACGATTTCGATTCCTGCCGTGGGACACATGTTAGTATGATCTGCAAATATTTGCCTCTGTTCTTGGTGTTTTTTCTAGAAAAAAATTGGTTGTCTGTAAAGTCGGTTTACGGACGATAGTTTAACATGACAACGTCATAACAAAACATATAGATGTATTGGCTTGCGCCGCATCTATCAGTTTTGTTATGCTCTCTTCTCGCTCCGATCGTAACGTTACAATGAGCGTAACGGGACAATGAGTCTTCTATTTTCGTGCGTGCAGCCGGCGTTCATCGATTTATTAGACGTTGTCACGTCAAAAGTATGTAAGTTGTATATCAGTCATGTGTTCCCTATGCTTACTTTGTGGCTACATGATGCTGTGTAAAATGTTAAGCATTATTTATTTATTAGACACAAGTGACATAATACTAATAATACTCAATACACAATAACATAATACTCAAGTGACACGCTAGCTCATATGTGAGAATAGGATAAAAGATATCTCATATACAGAGATTTATTTGCTCCGTGATTGCCTATTCTCGTATCTTATATGCTATGTATAATATGTATGTATTTACAAAAAAAAATGTATATAAGTAGTATTCAGTTATGTGGTACCCATAACACAAGCTCTGCTTACTTTGGGGCCAGATGATGCTGTGTGAAATGTCCGGAATTATTTATTTATTTATTTATAATTTATTTATTTATCTTAGTATTGTGATATATTGATTGCAAACATTTTAAACCGTTACTGTGAGGTTTTGTCGGGTTCGGTTCATTCTTCTTCCTATCATAATCTATCATGTTATCCTACCCTCATTAATATTATAAATACTATAAGCTACGTCGATGTTAATAATGTTTGTAAGTTTGTTAGTGGTTGAATACTGCAGCAGCGGCTAGACAGTTTTCTTGAAACAAATATAGTAGGTAGTGTAGTAGTGTAGTAACTTGAAATACTTTTTACTATATATTTTATTTCGTTGGCTTGGCCATATTCAACGAATGGGTGAAGATCGTATTGATATGATATGATGATGTTAATTATAACACATGCTGTCATATGAATAGAAACTGAGATAGAAGCCGAACGTACGTAATACCAATCAATTAAATAATACCTATTACTAATCGAAACTGATAGACATTGATTGTATCAAAAGTTCCATAATTGCCATACTGGGCCGAGCACTTGGTCGTCGCCCGGTTGGTCATCCAAAATATCGTTGAAGCGATAGAATCGAAGCTGACCTGCGTGAGCTTGAAGCTGATAACTGCGCCAATAGAGTAAATAAGTAAGTATATATTTTATTTATTTATTATTTACAGAATAATATTCAATGGACTTTGGAATGGGACTGGGCAGGTCATGTAACTCGAATGCATCTAGAACGTTGGGCGAAGCTCGTCACTCAGTGGGTGCCCGATAGTCGGAGACGACGCGGCAGACCCAGGAAAAAATGGCGAGACTATCTGGATGCATTCGAACTGGCAAACTGTGGCCTTGGAGCGCAAAGAGTGGAAGATAAAGGGGGGACCTTTGCCCAGCAGTGGGACAGTATAGGTTAGGTAAAAAAAAAACAATGATAGAAATTACATGTGATAGTTGAGAGTTATCTGAGGACCACGTAAAACGATCTATAGATGCCTCAACTAGTCAATATCACTGTCAGCGGGCAGCGACCTCAAGACACTGGCGGCACTGCCACATTGAATGGAAATGATGTGCCAGAATGGAGCCAGCTCTTGGGTCTTTTATTTGGGTACATGTTCGTTTATGTACCCGCGGGCAGACATTATGATGGGTCGATTTAGGTAAAACAGTATATTTCTATATTTATAAAAATGTTGTTGGTTTCTGTACGCTTCAAAAACTCAAAAAGTTCTGCACCGATCAAGCTGAAATTTTAGTATGATTTATAAACCGCATCAAGGATTGTTTTTATCTATTTTTTTTAGTACCACAGCGAAGCGTGGCGGGGTACAGCTAGTAAATTATAAATAAATATTGCTGGACAATGTACACAACCCCACCTAGCCCCAAACTAAGCATAGCTTGTATAATGGTGACTAGATGACTGATTGAATACTTATATGTTTTTAAATCCAACTTATAATATTTTATAACACCCAGACACAGAACTAACACCTATGTTCTACACACGAACGTTTATCTTTAGAGGGAATCGAACAGCTGAGCTGACAGGCCAGTCATAAATAACGTATAAATAATTTATTTAAGTTTCAAACGTGCGAAGCCGTAAAGAGAAGCTAGTGTATAATAATCTATCAGAACAGCTGTTAACCTTGACATAATTACATAGTTCAGCTATGACAGTGTATAATATATAGTATTTAGTATAATATCATAAACAGTACCTGGGTAATCGAGCTTTGCTCGGTATAAAACACGGATAAAACGACGTTTTTTAAAAATGCAACCTAGCTAGATCGATTTATCGCCCGAAATCCCCTGCATACTAAATTTCATGAAAATCGTTGGTGCTGTTTCCTAGATTCAGATTGTATATATCTACTATATATTTCTCAAATACCATTCACTCATTCATCACGAAATCTCAGAAACCACTGAACGGATTGGAATGAAATTTGATGTGCAGTTTTTTCTAGGGCCGTAGGTGCTCGCTAAGAAATGTTTCCAAGAAATTGACTCGGGATCATGGTCCCTCCGCGAAAACCGCGATTATGCTTTGTAATTTTTCCGAAACTTCAATTCGTTCAATTATTATCTCGCTACATTTTATCTACCACGCGGGCAAAGCCGCTGGAAACAGCTGGTATATATATATACAATAAATGCTCGTTTAAAGGTATTAGGTAGATAAATGTCATTCCAAAATATCTTGAAAGAATTTAAAAGACTTTATAATTACTTCGCGGACGCGAGTTTTCGTGACCGACACTTTTTAATGAGTATTTTGTCACTCAAGTAGATAGGGACCCACTAATGAGGTTCCGTTTTGTTTCCGTAACGGAAGCAGCAGGTAGACAAAAACTTGGAAATTACGGATACTCCCTTACAACACTCTTTTCATCCCTTAATACACATTCATTTCATTACACGACCTCAGGATGGCACTCATTTATTTAACTTCGAAGAGTGTTAAATAAATGAGGGCATATACCTACTTCGTAAATTTAGGTATAAATAACATAATACGATCTCTGTGGCGCAGTGGGCCAAGGTTCAGTTCAGACGCAGTAAATTGCGGGTTCGATTATCGCCGCGAGACAATGTTTGTATGATCTGCAACTATTTGTCTGATTTCTATGTAAAATAAGTATGTATTAAAGAAAAATAAGTATATAGGTAGTATATCAATCATGTGGTACCAATAACACAAGCTCTGCTTACTTTGGGGAAAGATGATGCTATGTGAAATCTCCGGCATTATTTATTTATTTAATAACGATAAATCTATGAAAAAATGTTTCATAAAAGTAGTAACCTATTACCAGTGAATGTCATATTATTATTTAAAAAACAATTTTAACAACTTTAAATGAAATGCAACAATTCTTATAGAAAAAATATGTCTTGATGTGGGTGCGCGATCTGATGCAGTAGGCATACATTTTAAGGGTTCCTAAGTTCAAACCTGGCTCAAATACGAAGACGAACTGTCAGCTTAGTTGGTAGTAGCTTTGCCTTCTGCGCTTTAGGTTGAGGGTTCGATTCCCTCCCAGGATAAACATTTGTGTGATGTGTATACTTTATAAGAATGTATTTAAACATATTAAATACTAGCTGGTGCCCGCGACTTCGTCTGCACAGGATTAGTACTTCGTGTAATTCTAACGGTTTTTGCAGCGCACGCCAGAATAGCTAGCATATGGCAGAATGTTGTCTTACTTAATTGACTCTTATCGTTATATTTTAGACAATTCACACAATATCTTTATAAATTATAGCCTATGTGTTATTCTGATGTATAAGCTATATTATTGTAAAGTTTCATTAAAATCCGTTCAGTGGTTTTTGCGTGAAAGAGTAACAAACATACATACAAACTTTCACGTTTATAATAGTATAGATTCAATCAGTCATCTGGTCACCATGTCAACAGCTTAGTTTAGGGCTAAGTGGTGTTGGTATCCTCTAAAATTGATTTGGAAAATAGCCACAGTAAAAATTAGAAAGCACTATTCCAAAATACTAATTTTTGTAATATATATATATATATCTCGCGATACTTAACCCTTATTATAAATACTTACGGGTATTTATCGCGTTTATTTACCTATTTTTCCCGACGTTTCGACAGGTTTACACTCTGTCGTGGTCACGGGTAAATAAACGCGATAAATACCCGTAAGTATTTATAATAATGTGTTCTGATCGCGTAAGTTTAAAAAACTTTATACTTAACCCTCTTAAGAGATTTTGGGTCTATCTTATAAACACACTCGACCTAATGTGTTGTCATCTTTATTCATTGACATTAGAATGACAAGGACAAAGCAGATTTAAGATACAGGGTTATAATATTGGATTCATGTAAAAACCAAAACAACAGAACGTTTAGAATTGAGGAACATAGTTAATAAACAAACAATAAAATTATATTTATTTTCTATAAGTAGATATAAATTAAAATTTTATTAAAAAAAAATATCAAAAATTATATTTTTCAACTACGTAGTAATGTAATAATTAATCACTACATAACCGATTACAAGGGACGTATTTTTTACATAGAACCAAAACAGTGCAGAAATGTTATAAGAAATCTCATTGTTGCACAGTTTTTCATTAATGCACTACTTTTTCCATTTTATTTAGATATAAATTTACCACAGAGGTTTTATGTCTCCCATTAAGTTTAATATAAAATGTTTGCATTAGAACAAAAAGATACTGACTGAAAACAAAAATCGGCTGAATAAAACCGACTTGGTGAAAAAAACCAAATGGCGCGCATTTTGTACCATCGTAAAACTTTGATACTTTATATGTTTAGTTTGAGTAGGTATATTTTATCACAGTAGGTAGATTGGTAATTGAAATAATAGTACATTATGGTACTAGTGTGTAATGTTGGTGATTACCGCTGAGGCGCCATTGAGACCCGAGCCGTTAGGTGAGGGTCTTAAGAGAGCCGAGGACGGTAATCATCAATACACACGTGTATCATACGACGTTTTTCAACACACTTGTGAATAAAATAACAATAAAAACTCATTTTTCAACACACTTGCTCATAAAGTGGCTCTATGGTCACCACAATTAGGCACATTCTGTGCCATACAGCCACTTTATGAGCAAGTGTGTTGAAAAAGTAGATTACGCACCTTGCTAAAGTGAGTAATTAATGCACTCGGGTTATTTTAGTGTCCTCGGGCACCAACATAACACTCGTGCATTAATAACTCACTTTGCGCTCGATGCAACAATCTGCTATTAAATCATCAGTGACTGATGATGATTCATTCATTCATTCTACAAAACAAAATGTTCTCAACAATATTCTATACGTACTCACGTATAAGAATATGTTTAGTTCATTTTAATAATGCACCATAATCAGCCTGGCGGCTTCGATGCAATGTAAAAACATTTCCGAATTTGGAAGCGCTACATGAGTAGTAAAGCTTATTCCAAAGCTTCAACAGTACATCGACTCACCCCTACATAAAGCCAAAACGCGAAGATAGCGCATTCTAACTTTTCCTGTGCTGCCATCTAGTTCCGTTTTTATGAAACTTTATCATTATCACTATATTATCACTACTAGATACGTCATAAATGTTAATAGGTAAGTTGCATGTTGAATATTTGACTCTATGTTGTTTTAAAAGTTGACCTTATGGAGGTACTACAGCATTACCATGTCAAGTCACTTTGATCTTTATTTTCATCATTCTAAAACACAGTTTAGTAAAGGTGTAAAGTGCGTGCCTTGAAGCCGTTATTTTCATCTACAATATATGGTGCTTATTCACAATGTGGAAAATTCGTTTCAGCAATCGATGGACCTTCTTGTCACCTTGGAGCATTTCATGAAACAGCTGTGCCCGTAATGGAATTTTAATGAATGGTCATTTGGAAAGTTGCAGTCATAAATATTGTTACGTTTTTTATTTTAAATTTTTTTGTAGAATTTGTCCACACGCGCGAAGTATTTTTTAGAACTTCTGTTGTTTTACCTTTTAACTTATATTACTTAAATATTAACGTGTATCTACTTATACGTGATGGAAAGGGATTATTATTGCACTTATTTCAATTCATCAATATTATACCTATAGTACCTACCTACTCGTACTTACCTAGTATTTTTAATAATTTCTAATGAACATTTTGGTTGAATTTGATTTGATGGTAGAATACTTAGATGTTTTATCTGTGCTGCTACAAAACATATGGAGGTCATTTTGCCATTCTTGCATTGTATAGCCGCGATGAATCAATTTCAGTTACGAATTTTTTGTGAACAGATATTTTCCCGCCATTTTGTTTTTTTGTATGTGTAAATAGTTTACAATAGGAAATTTCATTCAGTTTCTTCTTCAGAGATGCTGTGACCACGGATCTAGTAAGTTTATTATAAAATTGAATTCTTACTAAAGACGGCCATTTTGTGGTCAACAGTAGTCAAGCAGTGATGCGGATATCCCACATTAAAGTCCTTTACTATGCAACTCTAGAGATTAAAATGACAACACAAAAACACTACTGGAGCTTTATACATAAACAAATAACATACTGGCCTAACGTAGAGTATTTTGCATGTACCCATATGTATTTAAGTGATAAAAAATATGCAGATAGGTACTTATTATGATACTATTAGCTTGAAATTGCATATGAAACTCGCGTGTTGATGTCATATGATATGTGTGGTCGCATGCTATTTAGGTAATGTAATAAGGAGACTTAAATTTCCTATAATCAAATGAAAATATGCAATGATGACAGTTAAACCTCAATCATGTCTTAATCAGTCAGTTAGTACCACCAAGGTTAATTTGCAAATCATACAGACTCGTAGAATTTGGATATTCTTAACCTCTTAAGTGGCAAACCTAAACTGCTTAATATGACGTTAAGCGGCGGTGGCTGCAAAATGGCAGCATAAGATGTATTTTCAGAAAATCAACAATTTTGAACAAACTACTTTATGTATAACATTTCGCGCGCTGGCACTTTTGGGCGGGAGTCTACGGCGGTCGTACTACTGGCAAATTGTACCTTCAAATAGCGAAAGGGTTAAATCATCATTAGCTTTAATGTTATATGTCAATATACCTTCCTTTTCTCGGCAAAAAATAACAAAAAAACGTTTATGAAATAACCGCGTTTGGATAAGAAAATATTAATCGAAACTATTGCCTTGACCCCATTACGCAGTCCATTGCTACGAAATACGATTAATGTTTTTTTTCAAGGACTATTATAGTTAGGTAGTTATACCACGTAATACTTAACTAAATGTTGACATTGACATTTTATGCATAGAGCAAGTTTTATAAACTGCCTACTTACAACCTACTTATTTTTGGGCGTTCTGTGAAGAAAACTGCACAAAAGTGCATATTTATTTGAAAATTTAATAACTCTAGAAAATGAAGCAATATTTCGGGTCCTATTCGTAATTTGCGTGATTATTTAAAAAAACACGATAGTGATTCGTTTGTTGACGACCTCTGTGGCGCAGTAGGCTAAGGTCAGGCCGAGACGCAGAAGGATGCGGGTTCGATTCCTGCCGCGGAACAAATGTTTGTATGATGTGCAAGTATTTGTCTCGGATCTGGGTGTCTCTATGTATAATATGTATGTATTTACAAAAAAAAAAGTATATAAGTAGTATATCAGTCATGTTGGTACCCATAACACAAGCTCTTCTTACTTTGGGGCCAGATGATGGTGTGTGAAATGTCCGGGATTATTTATTTATTTATTTGTGAATCTATATATTAATATGTGAAGCAATAACTTTGTACCCCTTTTTGACGGAGGAGTATGAAATTTCGCACACTTATAGTTTATATAGAGAAGGAGTGCAGAATCCACTAATATTTTTTTTTTAATTATGCATTAAAAATACATTAAATCAATAAAAAAACATTACACACACTACCCTGTATTTGACACACACTCGCATATATTATTATAAATAAATAATCCCGGACAATTCACACAGCATCATCTGGCCCCAAAGTAAGCAGAGCTTGTGTTATGGGTATCACATGACTGATATACTACTTAAATACTTTTTTTTTTGTAAATACATACATATTATACATAGAAACACCCAGACCCGAGACAAATACTTGCAGATCATACAATCATTTGTCCCGCGGCGGGAATCGAACCCGCAACCTTCTGCGTTTCAGTCTCATTATATATTATTATTTGTCTATAGTCTAACTGAATGCAAACATTGCCATAATAAATACATTTATTACAATATATTAATTAGTTATTAGTGAAATACCGCTCGCTCAATGTACAAATATAAATCTAATATCAAAAAGTTGTGTAGCAGTAATCTGAATTAACAATATCATATAGGTTATATATATCTGTTATTGCTGGTTCAAAGATCTTTTTTATTATTGTGGTGCGGTGGCTACTAATATCTTTTTCTCTACTCGATTTCAGTAATGAATTATGGTCGAATTTAGGCCACTGGGCGACCACTAGTAATTAATAAAAGTACTTATTCTTTGTAATTCAAAGAAAAATGACTCGTTGATTAATTATTAACTTATTATAACAGTTCGCCATTTTATTGGAAATTTTATAGCTGCCCCGTTCTCGACTTCGTCCGCGCGTTGGAAAAAATATATATATCTAATTGTAAATCTAAACCATTTTCGAATCAACTTTAACACAAAAAAAAGCATTAAAATCGGTCCAGCCGTTTAGGAGTTTAGTTACGAACACACGCCTTAAAATTGACATAATTATCATCAAGATCATGCCATTCGTGAAGAAGAAAAAGTACCTACTAACCGAGTATTTCACCAAAGAGTTCTTCGTATGTCGTTCCTCGTATTTTACCATAAATATAAGGTTTTACTGAGCATTATTGGATACATTATGGGCACATTATGTTGGAACAGAATTTTATTAATTTTGTACTACTTCCTTATACGTCTTATAAATAACAGTTCTGTCCCCAAATTACGAGTTGAATAAATATGGAATAAATAAAATACATTCCAATACAAATTGACAAGGAAAATTTCTTTTAAAACATAAGCGATAAGTCATAAGTCATAAATTCAGGAGCAGTGATTGGGCACCGTCATTTCATAAATATGGAAATTATTTGCTCATCAGCCAAGCGTTTTGATATAATTTCCTTGAAGGAGGAGGCTTTAGGGCTCTGGTTTGGGGGTTGTAATAATATGTTACCTATACCAGTTAGGTATATCGACAGGCACAGTGGTATAATAGTAAGGCACATTGATTTATTGACCCAGTAATAATTATATTATGTCACGGTAATAACGTTTCAAGACTCCAAAGACCCTGTGCGATATTTCAGCATTCTATGATGAAATTGCCTGTTTTATTAATGTCATGTTGATTTTTATTATTACTTTATTGTTGACTGGCCTTTAAGTTGGTAGTAAGTCTGCCTTCTACGCTTTAGGTTGTGGGTTCGATTCTGTCCTATTTCAAAAATTTGTACGATGAAAATAGATATTTATTCTGTGACTGGGTGTTATAACGTATCATAATGTATATACAAATATATAAGGACTATATAAATCATCCGGTTCCCCTATGTACAAGCTATGCTTAATTTGGGGTTAGATGATGTTGTGTGGATTATCTTCCGTTTAATAAATTATTACGTTTAATAAATAATTAGTGCCGAACATTTCACACAACGTCAGCTAGCCTAAAAGTAAGCAGAGATTGTGTTATGGGTACCACATGACTGATATACTTTTTTTTGTAAATACATACATAATCATAAATAGAAACACCCAACCCCGAGACAATTATTTGCAGATCATACAAACAATTGTCCCGTGGTGGGAGTCGAACCCGCAAACTTCTCCGCCATAGAGGTCGATATATTTATTTATTAATTTTCCAGCAGGTTATTGTCAAGTGTGAACCACGACTACGCGGGATTTCTTGACAAAAAACAGTCAGGAGCCTAAAATTAATCAAAGATTACGGGTCAGCTGCCGGGTTAAAATTGAGGCCGTGGACTTTAATATAGCAATTATAGGGGTTTCACTGCTCAATGAGCACAAGATGGGCAGCTCGTGCGAAAGAAATAGATGTGTTAAGCTTGTAAGAGCTGAAATGAAAATGTATCCCAAAACTGCATGTTTTTCAAATTCTGCAAGGTGAACAACTTTGTTTGTGTTTGTTCTATCTATGCATTATCGATGGTAATTTTGAGTCGGGAATCATAATAACATTATATCAATTACAGGCCTACATATTTGAACTTTTTGGAGTCCAGAACCTTGGCTCGTGGATAACAGGAACCCACAGCGCTTTTAAAATTATTTTACGGCGTCTGGTAGATACATTGCGTAACCCAAGAGCTGGCTCCTATCTGGCTCAGCGTATTAGCATTGCCACTCAACGTGGCAATGCCGCCAGTGTCTTGGGAACGCTTCACAGTTGAGCTACCTATGGATCGTTTTAAACGGTCCTTAGATAGCTCAACTGTACATTTCTGTAATTATTTTTGTAAAAAATACCTCATTATATAGATTTTTGCTTTATTTTCAACAATTGAAAGGTCATTTTTAATATTAATACACCATCGGATTGATTTTCGGTTTTCTGTTAAAGGGCGGATAGGAGCAAGAATCCTTCTTTCATCTATAAATTAACGTGTGCGTCTCGGGACGTCCGACAGAAGTGATAACTTAAACTAACCTAACTAGCGCTGTGGGCTAAAGTGAGAGCGGAGGAGCCTGCCTATCGCTGCCGTATGCGTGAGAGAAAGGGAACAGACTGGTGCCGTAACGCGTTACGGCACGGACGTACGTACATACATACGTAACTAGGTTTGTTCCTAACTAAGGTTTTCTATGAAGTGTGAGTGAGAAATATAGCTACTTCAATGAATCAGCGGCTCATTTTGCGCAACCTGTGCCAGTCGTAAAAGCAAAAAGGGTTTAATTGCCTTGTAGCCGACAAACCAACAATGGTGGCAATGCGGTTGGTTCATTTCTAAAATTAGGAATCGTATAAAATATATTTAGTTAGTCATAGCATTTGTAAAACCTATTCGGTTGGTACCATCTAACTAAATTAGGAACGCTTAATTAAGTTAGATAAAATTAAATTAGGATGAGTTGGTAGCAGCAGAATACCAAAGGTTAATTTGACAGTTCAAAACCTAATTTTAGCTAAAATGAGTTAGGTTGGTGCCAACAGAATTAAGGCCAATGTGTCACTAAGAACTTACTAATTGTGTAAATAGCTCAAACAACTCTGGCTTATTATCAATTATGAATACTGAGGGACATTTTATAACCTGAAAGTCTTCAAATAAAAAAGTCATTAAAGCTCTTAAATGTAAAAAAACTTCAAACCGTGCGAGCATTACCAGCGCAAAGCATTCAAATGGCTTTATTACTAACATTATAAAAACGCAACGCATATTATTTTTGGAACGTTCCTTATCGCACGGTATGGATTTGGCGGATGGAGGCTAGGCGAAAAAAAGTATAAGATTTTTCCGTCACGAATATCCGTCACGACCCTTTCATTAATTTAGACGGCTATAGGTATAGGCTATAGGTGACACGAATTCATTAATTAGATGAATGAATAGAATGAATAGAGTTTAGTCCACGTTCGTAACTAACATTTCATAACTAGTTCTATATCAGGAATGTTTTTCACTGTTTCATAACCAGTTATTAAACAAGACTTTTTTTCATTTTTATAACGAGAACCTCTTAGTCATGTATGGTCTCCTGGTACACTGGACAAATTAGCGACCGGACAGAGTAGAGTCAAATCAGAGAAAAAGTTAAATTAGATCGAAACCAGTTAGTTAGGTTATGTTAGAGTATAGAAAAATACGCGCAAGGCGAGCGTGCCGCGGCAGCGGCCGCCGAAGCGCCAGAAGTGCTACTACGCATTATCGCAAGAAAGATTAATTTCACAATATTAATTATTACGAAAAACTACCAGGATACCATACCATACTAAGAGGTTCTCGTTATAAAAATGAAAAAAAGTCTTGTTTAATAACTGGTTATGAAACAGTGAAAAAAATCCTGATTTCATAGTTATGAAATCTTAGTTACGAACGTGGACGAAAAGGAATAATCGAATGCGTTTCATGATAATACAATCAGACGCTAGTAATTCATTAATTTCTATTGCTTAATTAATAATATAATACGTTTATCAATAATAATATACTACGGACTTCGTTTCAACTGAGTGTTCCACGACACTCACGCATTTTTTTACTACTTTTAATATGATTTTCTCCACGTTATCAGGCAACACAGTCTTCAAACACACTTAATACTTAAAGGATCTCTAATGAAGTTTGTAATAAACAGCAGGTGCGCGATATTATTTACGCGCCTTAAAACATATTTAAGCTGCAGAGTTTAAAAGGGAAACTTCAACGGTAACGCCGCTGTCTTTACTCACTTATGTAGGTACCTACCTACTTGCAACCGTAAGTAGGGTCAATAAGTAAGTAAATCACTTAAAGGAGGTACCTGCACATGTTCTTACTGACCTCTGGGATTCGACTACAATAAGTAAATAAGTCCATTTCAAAGTGATCCTTGTGATTGTATTGAATAAAAATATTTTTGACTTTGACCTTGACTTATGACTGGCCTGTCTCCTAGGATAAATATTTTTGTAATGAACAAGGTTATTCTTCCGTATTCTGTGTTTGTAACAAACAAGTATTTTAGTATGTAGTTAAAATATAATGTATTCTATCAGCCATAATAGAAGCTATGCTTACGTTTGAGCTAGATGGTGTAGTATGCATTGTCCAATAATATCTGGCACAGCGTATTGCCATTGCCATTAAAAGTGGCAATGCCCCCAGTTTCATGGGCACGCTGCCCTTTGGCAGTGATCTGGAGTTGAGCTATCTATAGATCATTTTAACCGGTCCTTAGATCGCTCAACTGTTTGACATGTATTTATATTATTGTATATTATTCTGTACATTTCAGAAATTATTTTAGTATTTATGTGGTAGATTTCTATAAAGCAATTTATTTATCTTATAATACAATTTTAAAAAAGCTGATGGTTAAGCTGACAACGGAACCGTTACAAAAAAAGGCAGGTTCGAAAGGCGAATCCACAATAAGGTATGAGATGCTGAAATGATTAGTTTTTCTACTCAACACCGAAAGTTTCATACGTCTAATGTAATAATGATGTATTTTGACGAAACCCAAAACAATGACGACCTCTATGGCGCAGTGGGCTAAGATTCGGCCGAGACGCAGAAGGTTGCGGGTTCGATTCCCGCCACGGGATAAATGTTTGTATGATCTGCAAGTAGTAATTAGTTTCGGGTCTGGGTGTTACTATGTATAATATGTATGTATTTACAAAAAAAGCATATAAGTAGTATATCAGCCATGTGGTACCCATAACACAAGCTCTTTCCGATCTTCAAGTCATTCTTTTATTCAAATCTATGTGGGTATTTTAGAACAAAGACAAAATGTCATATAATATATTTGATTACCTACTTAAAGTAATATTAGTAATGCTAATCCATTTGCTTCCCTAAAGGTCTATCTAAAATAACTTGCAACAACTTCGTACCCTATAATCATATCTTCTTAAGAAAATATTGGCAAGAAGTTGATTTTTATATTATGAGTTTCTTTACGAGTTCTTCTCATCCGCCAAAGTTCCCACACGTAAGTTGGAAGTAGGTGTATTATTTACTATGAGAGTATTGGCTGCTTTACCATAAAAGTCACGAATCCTATTTCGATAATGTGACAATTTCCTTTTGACGGCGCTCTATTGTGTGTCGAACGATCTCTAGTTTAGTACACACTCTCGATAGTTTCTTCCAGCTCCTATAACTATCTAACTTTCGAGGTGAATAGAGTATTCGAGTTTCTGTGTGATATAGTCATTTATTTCGGATAATATTCTCAGCATTTTCATTGTAGCTTTATACTGCGAAATACCAACAGTTCTTAGTTCTCGAATCTATGTATAATGAATGTGATACAAGGCTTAAAAAAGACGTATTTCGATACGGATTTTATCGCAACTTTAGGCGTTAATAAATAACATACGGCGTAAGCAAACTCCAAAATGATTCCAATACAAACATCCTCACTAATCTTTACTGATATTATAAATGCGAAAGTTTGTATGTGTGTTTGTTTCTCATTCACGCAAAAAATACTGAACGTATTTTAATGAAACTTCACAATAATATAGCTTATACGTCAAAATAACACATAGGCTATAACTTATAAAAATATTTTGTGAATTATCCAAAATATAACTATAAGTGTCAAGTAAGTAGGAAAAAAATCTGTCATCTGCAAGCTATTCTGGCGTGCGCTGCAAAAACCGTTAGAATTACACGAAGTAAATTCTGCGCAGACGTAGTCTCAGGCACCAGCTAGTCATTTATATATTGAAGAGCTCAAATAACTTTATTTTGAATATATACATAGGTACGTTAGTTTTTCATGCAAACCCTTAAGTCAAAAGTATATTGTAATATTGGAATATTTTTTGCATATTCTTGTAGCGTGTTTGACTGGAAACTATTATGGCCAGGCTAAACATAATGATGCATACGAAATTGTTTATTTTGCCTACGGAATTGATACAGAAAAGTTAAGATATCGCTTTAAGAATACACTATTTAGCGGCACAAACTTCAAAACTAAAATACTAATTTTTTGCTGTCGCTTAATAATAATTATTTTGTAACCTTTGTTTAACTTTATGTGGCGCAAAATAAATGTTTTATTATTATTATTATTATTAAAAGTCTTTTCATTATTTCTTAGTCGTAGTCGTTTTATGTATAAATCGGTCATACATACTATATCCATACTGCTCATCACTATGATTCGTCCACGTCTATCCATTTCTCACAATATAAATATTTACCACTTACCGCTCCACAAATGTAAACTAAAATGCATACCTTGGCTACGATCCCTATCTTACGATAACAATGAGAACCTCTTGATTACTCAAAAATGTTGATATTTATAGTTCAATTTACTTAAACTCATAGCCTATACACACATGCATACACACACACACAGACACGTGCACACACGCACATACATACACATACACACACACACGAACACACATATACAAACACACTTGACTTTACAGTTCTTCATTGATCTGAATTGTTTTAAGAAACACTTAGTTTAATAAACTTTGTCCTGGAACATTGTCCTTTCCTTGCTAGAGAGGAGGGCGCTGACTCCGCTACACAGTTTCTAACTAATGCATTATTACATTTATTAAGTGTTCCAAATAAATATTTTTGAATATTTTGTATTTTGAACACTGTGCTAAGTAGGATAGTATGCATTTTAGCTGCGCCAACTGACAAGTTTGTGTCGCAAAATAGTGTATTCTTAAAGCGATATCTTAACTTTTCTGTATCAATTCCGTAGGCAAAATAAAATTCCATAGGCATCATTATGTTTAGCCTGACCATAATAGTTTCCAGTCAGACACGCTACAAGAATATGCAAAAAAAATATTAAAATTTATCACCTACACGCCTATGTTCAGCGTTTATATTAAACCAACTAAAAATTTCAGTAGGCAAATGGTTAAAGACAACCGCTAGTTAGCCGACATATTACCCCAGTTAGTAAGTCACGCAAACCACCCTTCGCCAATTTATCATGTGAACTAGGTGTGTCCGGTGGAATTATTAAATAACTTCATCCACAGGTAAGACAAATATGTAAGACGTTTTGTTGATATTTGCGGTAGCACTGTAGCACGCAGAACCTTGTAGTTGGTTTATCGACACCTCAATTTCCTTCTAGATTAAGTTTAGTATAGATAAAGGTTGTTAAAGATATCGCCATATGCGATAAGACCGCCATTTGCAGGATATATTACATTGTAGCCGTAGCCCTAAAATATTATGCTCTTAATAAAGTTAATTTTTGAAGTGAAAACTTCTTTTAGCGCGGTACGCATATTTTTAGATGAGGTAAAACCTCTGGACTCGCGACACCGTTACGAGACGCAGGGCTGCCGCACTCGCCCCATTTGATTATAAACCTTAATTCACATGTTTACAGTCTACTTTTGTATGGAGAAGTTTACTGAGTTAGGTTCTTTGATATATCATCTACATTCTGAACAAAAACATAAAAGAATATTAAATATATTTTAAAGTTTCTAATAACTAATAAAATACAATTCATAAATAAAATGCAATTCATAACCCTATAACCCAATAACCCTAGTCTAGTCTATCTAAAAAATTTCTAACGCGCCAAAATAAGTTTTCACTTCTGTCGGCACTCCCGGAGTGCAACCCGTTTTTTTTATTATTATGTTTTTTATTATTATTATTATAGTTACCAACATACAAAAACCTACTCCGGTTCTCGTAAACGGACTGAAGCCCATCGCGTTGTCAAAATTATTTCAGGGCGTCTCGTCAGGTAGAAACATTATGTGACTCAAGAGCTGGCTTCTATTAGCATTGCCATTCAACGTGGCAATGTCACCAACGTCTTGGGAACGCTGCCCTCTGACAGTGATCTGGATCAGTTGAGCTATATGTTTTAAACGGTCCTTAGATAGCCAAACTGTTACTAAACTGTCACATGTATTATATATTCCGTTCTTATTATAAATAAATAACACTAATAAACACAATAACACTTATCAATAATAATCCCGGACATTTCACACAGCATCATCTGGCCCTAAAGTAAGCAGAGCTTGGGTCACCACATGACTGATATACTACTTATATACTTTTTTTTTTGTAAATACATACATATGATACATAGAAACACCCAGACCCGAGACTAATACTTGCAGATCATACAAACATTTGTCCCGCGGCGTGAACCCTTGGCGTCTCAGTCGGGCCTTGGCTCACTGCGTTACAGAGGTCGTCAAATGTGTATAGCGTATGTTTTTTTGGTGATCCAATACATAAATTATGTTTTAAATGATGTATTATGTTCTACGGACATTTTTACACTAGTGCTTAACAAGGTTTCAACGAGGTAACTTCAACAGTAACTCCACGCGATGTGTGGAGTTCATCTCTTGGGATAATTGTTACTGCTTGACTGATGCTGAGGCTAATAATGGCTAAATAATGGAGAGCGAGAATAACAAGGCTACATTACATCCGTGAACATTACGCACCGTTATTAAAATCTTTGGAGCGGAGTGTTGTCGCTTTGACACGGTTCTCATTGTTTGCTGAACCCGAAAAGAAGAGGGTACTCCACTAATTTCAATTTGCTACGGTACAGCTATCATGTAATTATCCACTTGCTTGCTAGGCTCTACTAAGTACCTACCAGAGAGTAAGTAGGTACTTACGCCTGGTTAGATTAAGGACATCATAGGACATCAAGGTTGTATCATAGTCTGTCATAAGAGGGACTAATCTATTGGGGAAAAATTTGACAGTGACGCGTCTGTCAAATGTACACGTTTTATTTAAGTTGATATATGCTGGTTTGGATAAGGCCTACATATTTGAGCCTTTTGGAGTCGAGAACCTGGGCCCGTGGGGAACAGGAGCCCACCGCGTATTCAAAATTATTTCACGGCGTCTGGTAGATACGTTGCATGACCCAAGAGCTGGCTCCTATCTGGCTCAGCGTATTAGCATTGCCATTCAACGTGGTAATGCCGCCAGTATCTTGGGAACGCTGCCCTCTGGCAGTGATCTGGATCAGTTGAGCTATCTATAGATCGTTTTAAACGGTCCTTAGATGGCTCAACTGTTTCACGTGTATTTTATATTATTGTATATTATTTTGTACATTTCTGTAAATAAACTGTATTATTTTCAATTTAAGTATATTGCGAATTAAATGAAAGTTAGACGAAACTAAAATTTCCTAAAACACGAACTATCTTATTTCATCGAAGATGTAGGCATATTATTTATAGTAGGCATAAATAACACTCCTTGAATTTAATAAATTACCGTGACTAACTTGTTGTAACTCATTTTAGTCATGTAAAAAGGTGTTGAACAAAACTGCGAAAATCAATTCAATAAAGTAAGAAATTTTAATTTCATAAAAATTTTAACTTATTTTAAAACTGTAATTTAAAAATGTTTTTCTAATTTGGACTTTGGTGTACGCAAAATAAAGATCATTCGCGTTTTACGAAATTCAAGTTATTTCAGCGAAAATACAGAATCAGGGCCTTGTCTGTCAGAAAAGACTTATTATTTGACAGATACTGTCAAAGGTACCAGAGAACGTTTTATTTGCTTTAACTACCTATGAATTAAAAGATTCAGACTACTCAGGCATTTCTTTCATGCCACGCTATTTAAATTTCTTACAATATAATTCTCCATTCTGAACAAGAAACCTTATTAATAAAAATGCCTTGGGAAATTACTTTTATCTACTTGCCTTTTTACTGTTGTCTTTAGCGGCTTTTTTTGGAAATATCTAATCTGCTTTTTGAGAATTCTCATTAATTTTTTGGTACTCAGTTATATACAACTAGCGACCTGCCCCGGCTTCGCACGGGTGTAATGCTGATACTAAATATATTACAGAATGTCTTTATTTACAACTTTATTTAAGAGAATAACATAACCTAAGAGACCGCATCAAAATCCGTTGCGTAGTTTTAAAGATCTAAGCATACATAGGGACAGACAGACAGCGGGAAGCGACTTTGTTTTATACTATGTAGTGATAGTGATTAATTTATTAAAATAATAAAGCTTAAGTTCATACATAGCTGTAAAGAAACAGAAATATTATAAACACATTTTTGATTTTATTTTCAAAGTTAGTATTATGTATCCACTAAGATTTCCAGAACACCAGAGAATAAGGTACCAAGTAGCACGATACAAATGTGTTAGATTTGTACCCGTAGTCTTCCAAATAACTCACACAGACCTAAGGAAAACCTTAAAAATAGAATGGTAAACAGGATTTGGTTCACTTGAAGACAAGCAATTACTCAAGCGATGTTGAGCAACGTTTGCTCCATTATATTTCCCTTTGTAGACATTATAGAAATAAATAAATGCGAGAGTCGGCTTGAGAGGATACCGTGTCTAGATACCTACGTGCTTTTTTCATCATCAAGGTTCAAGGTCTAATCAGGATTACAATACAGTCATTAACTAGGAAAACACTGAACATTGCTCTTACGAAAAAATAAGTCACATTTTGCCCTATTTTGACAAGTTTGTCCTTTATAGTTATTTTTTGGCCTGAAAATTATTTTTGTAATTTTCATGTGATTCTTAACAAATCAAACAAAAAAAACCGGCCTTAATTCAGTCAAGGCTGTATTTTTTGTATGAACGAATGAATGAATATTAATGAATAAAAACACTTTATTGTACACCTTAAAACTAGCACATATACAATTTGACAACTAAAAATACTTAAAAATATATGTACAGTGGGAGGTCTTCTCGATAAAGGAGCGATTTCTTCCAGACAACCTTTTCTTTGTTTGCTTTGATTAAAAAGCTTGTTTTTTTACAGTTTCAAGGGACTTTAGTATATGAAGTATGTAGACCTTAGTATTTGATATTTAATTTCAAGTGTATATGAGTACGTCCACGCGATCCTGAGAGAGTGGGTCTTGCCAGATAGAATGAAAACAATTAGATTCTAAAAGGGTGTCTTAAAAATAACAAAATTGCAACGTTGTAAAGGTTGTTATATTTCAGAGAGGAAAGTGTATAAGTTTATTTTGACAGTAGATATTGTTCCAGATTTTTCCATTGACGAGAAACAGGTTCCTACATATTTTACAAGTAACTATCACGAGGATGCAGGGAAGTCAAGAATAACAATGCGCCCACTGAGACGTATCGTCATAAAGAAAATATTGTCATCCGTTCTATTTTCAAAGAACACAAGCAGTTTCTCACAAGCTCTTGATTGATTGTATATACGCTAGCATTCATATTCCAATAGTCTAAGAGCCCGTGAACCCCAGACCTTTGTTATTTTATAAAAGCTGAAAGTTTGTCAGTGCATGCTCCCAACACAAGTTAGGACGACCATTATGAAGAACGATGGACCATTATGAAGTTTGGGTTACAGTGGCTTTGGCAGGTAACCTGTACTAAAGGTTTGTAAAATACCGTTCTAAATTCATCAAATAATTAAGTGTGATTTTTTGGTATTACCTTTAGAATATTATTAAAAATCACGTTATGAATTGCCAGACAACATCGTGGCAACCCCTTGCCAGACACCCTTGATGTTCATGAAATTATAATTCTACTTACGTTATAGTATAAAAGCAGATTTTTATATATAATACTCGGGTAATAATTAGGTGATGTTACTTTTCTCATTTTTTTTCAAATTTAAATTCAAATCTTTTTATTTCGGACAACTTAGATCCATAGTTAGTAGCACATATATATAAGACAAAAGGGAGTTAGTAATACAATGATATAAAAGATATAAAGTGCCAACACCATTTCTATTTGCCCGTCTCATTACAAATGACGTCACACCTAGCTAATTGTGAAACCATGTGTGTAGTACGGTCGGCGCCAGCAAAACCGCAATCCCAAAAGGGAATACCTTCTCTAAAACAGCCACGATGGCGACGCGACGCCACAGTTAGAAACGAAGGTGTTTATAACCTCTAAAATATGAGAAGCTACAGAACTTTACTTGAAAAATTCAGGAAAGGAATCCTCCAGGGCCTTTGTCATTGTTTCGTCGGCAACAGAAACTCGTCTAATTAACAAAGTTTTGAAAACAAAAATATTCTGGGCGACAAACGGTAGATTTTGTCACCGGCTGTAGTCATTAAAGTCTCGGCAGGTTGCCGGAGTCTCGATGAAATTGTCATTTGAGTTTGAAAACTGAGTTCATCTGCATACTGACAGCAAAGCAGATTGTACTCAGATCGATAAGCTGGGAAACTAATGAGGAACCTTTTATACCTGACCCAAAAAAAAAATCATTAGCATTTTTCTTCCTAAAGTTTTCCGCATGACCGCCTCAATGGTTACGAACATTCATAGAAACACGACTGAAGGAACTGGAGTTTATTTAACTGAGGAATGCACAAGAACGTCAGCCCAACGCCTTCGGTCATTTCCTTCCTATCTGGTTAATTCTTGGTAAAAGTTGCTGCCGCAAATGAGATCAAAACAGCCGATGGTCGCCTTCCCGCGCCATAAAAAACCCGCAGTCCTGGAAGAGAGCCTTCCACGCGATAGAGCAAGGGTAGTAAACATGATAATTGTAATTTAACGCACCCCCTCTTCCATCCCCGCAGTCCCCCGTTTTCAGGCCCCGTCAACCGTAAACCAGTCAGAAGCCAAACGACCCTTTGAAATTCCCAAAATTTTAATTAAAATGTTATAAAGTTGCCGGTTATGGCTACCTACGCGACAAACAGCCATGTTTCAAGTTTAAATGGGTGTGTTGAAGATGAGCTTAACTGTTATTCCTGCAAAGTTACCGACATTGTTGGTTGAAACTACTTGTCATTCAATAAATAAATTGGCCAGCGCATGTGAGCACCCATAGTGTCGGTTTCCGAAGTTAGTGAGGTTCAGAATGACTAATCGTCAGGTCCATCTAATTAGCATAGCAAAAAAATTGCGCCTTTTTTTTTAAGTTTTACAAATCAGACTGCTCAAGCCCTAGCAAAGCCTTATTATCCGTGAACATTTCCTTTGTAATTTCATTATATATAAAACTATTTTGTAAAACATTTTGGGGTTTCTCCAAACTGCAGTTTAGCCGGTAGGGGTGAGGGTGGATTCTGACTTCTATCAAAAATGGCCACTTCAAAGCTTAATATTTACCATACGAATATCTGTATCGAAAAACTGTTTAATAACACTCATAATATCTTTGAAAGACCTATCCAACGATATACCACACGATAGAGAGGTAAAATATTAAAAAAAAGTCAACCCCACTTTACATGTAGGTGAGGTATGCCTAGAAACAGTTATTTTTATATTATTATTTCATAACTTTGTAGGTGCCACTAATACGTATTACAATGCAAAATTTCATCACGATAAAATTAATAGTCAAGAGCAAGAGCAAGATTAACGGCTGGCATACTGATAGACAAACGGACATAGCGAAACTATGTGGGTTCCTTGTGGTCTTCGGAAACCCAAAAATAGTACTTACTTTACAAAAATGCCTAGCCAATTCCATCTAGTTTTAAGTCCATTGTCCACTTTCACTTACCTTACCTAAGTAAGACTTATTAACAATCGCTTGTTTCTGTCTGATAAGCTGCCTAGCATTACGCTCTGTTCAATTGGTATCGGAACTTCACACAGCGTCTAAAGGTTGCAGAATCGTTTTTGTGCATTAGGCTAGTTCTAACTATAAACCGATTTAGAGTAAGTAAAAACAAGTATTAGGAAGTCAACGATTTTGCTGAACCAAATAGTTAGGAAGAAGACAGACTCGGTTTTGCCTTTAAATTGTAGTTCGTAGTTCACGTTACGTAGTAGTTTTCGTGACATTTCAATTAAGCCCTGGATTTCGCTAATGAAGTCGTTTGCGCTTACTAAACTTTTGAAAACTTCGATCCGACCCGTTCGATTGATTGGAGTTCGTGGTACTTCCTAGTTCCGACCTGGTACGGTACTATCAAATCCCATTCATATTATAAATCTTATTATCAGGTTACGTATCGCAAAATATTTATATAAATTCCAAAACACAATGATAGCGCGTTCTTATTTTTCCTGTGGTGCTATCTAGTATAATCTATATACATTACAGTGAGTAGTTATCACAATAATCACATCACATTAATATTAAACATGTGAATGTTTTATGTTTCGACATTTGTTACTCAATTTTTGATTGGCCAGTCAGTTCAGTTGGTAGTAGCTCTGCCTTCTGCGTTCCAGGTTGAAGGTTCGATTCCCTTCCAGGACAAACATTTATGTGATGAACATAGGTGTTTGCTTTGTGTCTCGGGGTTATAAAGTATCATAAGTAAGTATTTAAAAATATATAAGTATTATGTCAGTCATCTGGTCACAACAATACAAGCTATGCTTAGTTTGGGGCTAGATGGTGTTGATGTATAAACAAGTTATCGACTGCAAAATCTGTCGTCACTCAGCAGCATCTCATGTTAAAGGAGCGCTTAAAACGAGGTGTCACGAACATAGAACAATCGTCGTCATGGTGCTAGACGATGATTAGAAGGCGCCAAGTTAGTAAGCGCATCGGCAGTGTGACACACTGTTTAACAGCTGACATCGTAACAGCTGAACCGATAACAATACAATATACAGATAAGATAAAGAAGAAATTCAAATATTTTAACATAGTCGGTTAAAATTGAAAGCTTTTGCGCTAAATTGGAACTATGGATCAGTCTCGCTACCAATGGTAGTAATGAAATGGTAATGAAATGTTCCCAAATGTTATAGCAGCTGATCCAGAAAAAAGAATACAGGCTTTGATTGTCAAACACTTGAAGATTCTTGCAGAGAAAATGAATTTCTATTTCCCTAAGCGTGATTTGCAACCTATGGGTTTGAAACCCATTCTACGAGAGCATTCCTTTTGGACACTTACTAATAAATGAGCAGGAGGAACTGATCGAAATGATGACGGATCACACATTAACATTAAAATTTTCAGAAACAGATTTAGAACATTTTTGGCTATATGTGAAAAATCAATATCTTCTGCTTTCTAAGCATGCTATTGCAATACTTTTGCCATTTGCAACGACTTATTTATGTGAATTAGGATTTTCAACTCTTATCACAATAAAAACCAAAAAAGGGAACGCCTCAGGACGATCGGCGAAGAGATGAGAGCAGCCCTGTCAACGATTACTCCAAATTTAGACCGTCTACGCTCAATTAAACAGGCTCATGTTTCGCATACCTTTTCTGAAATTAAAAATTTAGGTTTGTTGATTAATAAAAAATGTTGATTAATATTACGATAAGTTTTTAATCTCCTTCGTTTAGACGTTAAAAGGTAACAAACAGACATACAGAGACACTTTCGTATTTATAATATTAGTATAGAAGGGTAGATAATACGGTACATACGGGGCTAGCCGTTAAAGGAGTAAGATTTTCCATTACGAATTTCCGTCACAAACCTTTCTTTAGTGTAGACGGTTATCCATAGAGTGTTTAATTAATAATTAATTTTAATTAATTAATTATATGAACTAATGAATTAGACGAATTGTATGATGTACGATACAATGTTTATTTTTACAACTCGAAAAAATATATTTATTACAAAATTTCCTACCATTCCTTCATTAGTTATTTCTGCGTTTCATTTAATTGCTCTCAGACGCTAGTAATTCATTCATTTGTATTTGTTAATCATTAATATAATACGGTTCAATAATAATATACCACGATAGGAACTTCGTTCCAACCTAGTGTTCCATGACACTCACGCATTTTTTAATGAATATTTCGTAACTTCTCATTATCTTTCTTCCTTTTGTACGCATATCCACCACTCGTTTATAATATTTTCATTTGAAGGTTTGCTGGAAGAGAAGGTTTTTAGGTTAACCATAAAAAGAGTTCTCTTCCAGCAAACCTTGCCTCGCCTGTGTGCTTGCCATATGATCATGTATGTTTGTACACCGATGTATTATATATTTTTTGTCTATCCTGTAAATTTTTTGCGTGTTCTATTTGTGTACAAATAAAGCTTTTATAGAACTACCCCTTACTATCTTATATATATCATTCTACCAAATCAGCTACACTGTTTCTCTCTATTGTATGTAAAGATAACTATGAACACAATACGAGGTGGCAGTGGCATGCTTGCTCAGCAACATATCGAAGTTATACATTTTCGTTAATGCGTGAAGGCTTTCGTATTGTTGTTAAGCAGAATAATCTGAAGATTGATAAGGGTGAGACCCTTACAAACAAGTTATTGGAAACCATTGATCAAACTGGATTAATAAACTTGGTGAAGTTTTAATTCATTTTTGGATGTTCCTTTGCTCATATATTATAGATTAGATGCTGTTCGCGTGTTACGTTTATAAAAAGTAGCGTATAATGCTATTTATTTGATATATTCGTTAATTAAGAAACTAACCTACATAGGTTATACCTATAACAAATTATTTTAAACTAAGAACTACATTTTCTAGCCGTGACAATTAAAGACAGAAAGAAATAAATTGTATTTATTTGACCACACATTAGAATAAAATTGGATAAATGTTTATTTGGTACATATACACACACGGAAATTGATAATACAGTAGAGACAAACAGTTAGGATAGTATATACAACAATGAGGTAAGAAGAAAGGTAATAATACAAAAGAAACAAAAAATAAATAAAACACGAAGAGTACAATACAGTAAAATAATCTAATACATACAAGTACACTAACTGTGGTTCAGAAACATTCATACCTTTCACTGTGTGTGGTATGTCCAAACATTACAGAGCGGAAATCAGTAAAAAAGGTAACAACAAAAAAAATGATATGAAAAATGTTAATCAAAGAGATGACGTAGCTAGCTGAACCTATTATACCTGACCAGGAGGGCGGTCTCGCTATTTGTCAACGTTATTGCCATTGAACGGATTGGCTTTGTAGGCCAGTCAAAATAGTCGTTTTTTTGGTCAACTTTGCACTAAATTTCCGATCCAAATTTTTTTTTTAATAAGGTTTATTCACTCGTTGGACACAATTTGGATCGGAAATTTAGTGCAAAGTTAAATGCTATTTTGACTGGCATATTGGAAAAAAAATGGATATGGCTAATCTGTATGTCAAAATGGTATCGCGCTATTCTTCCTTAACGATCTTAATCGTTGATTTTAGAAGTTACGTATATATAGAAGTACCTAGTATAACTCTATGCACAGACTACTAGGATGTTCTAAATCAAAAACGTTCGTTTGAAAGCACTGTCAAAAATAACGCGATCCCGCAACGTTTGATCAACGTATAATCCTAATAAGAACTAAATCGTTTTCGTTATAGTGATTAGCGCGATACGAAATATGTCAAAAATAACGTTTTGACATTGGTTTAGATTTGGTTTAGCTTTAGTTCAAACATAAAAATTACCGCAGTCGGCCCCCAGACCTACCAACCAAGAACATCTATAAATAATAGAAAACAGTTCAGATCACTGAGCACAGGTACATATATGTTATATATTCATATATTTTAATGTGTATATAATACCTCGCCACCTAAATCATCTTCAATGGATTCACTAAGGGCAATATTGAATACATCTATTTCATTTATATCAAGTTTCACCGATATCAGTTAAGCTAAAATTGGTCGACTAAAAAACAAACATCCACTCAAACTTTTATATTTATAATAATACTAGCTGCTGCCCGCGACTTCGCACGCATGGTACCTACAAAAAAGTAGCCTATGTCTTGCTACAAGGTCCCATCTATCTCTATACCAAAATTCATCAATACCGGTTGAGCGGTTTTGGCGTGAAAACGTGACAGACAGTCAGAGTTACTTTCGCATTTATATTAGTAGGGATACGAAAGATGGGTATGTATATGTTAGTACATAATTTATGAAAGGGTTACTAAACGTAATAAACTCGAGAGCAGCGGTTGTCTATACAAACATTGTTTAAATAATTAACAATTATGAAACTGCTAGCCAATTTATAGGAAGGAAAAATAGTTCCAAATTTAATAACTGCCTGGAAAGTAGGCACGCCTTAGTGAGGTATCATACTAATATTGCTTACTAAAATTGCTTCTCAATTTAGTAATTAACTGACGCTTTGGTTCAACGAGGATGCTTTACCACATAAATTTTATATTATAATTTAGTTGGGACCTACTTAATATGTACTAAAATTGCCAACTACAATTGGTAAATTGAATATTACATAAACTGGTAGGAACGAATTTATTAATAGAGATATTTGAATGATTTACATTCAAATGATAATTGAATAAATTAATGATATTCATGAAACAACTGCAAGCTTCACATACTTTTTAAGTCGCTTAGTGTTAAATATCTCTTTTTATTTTTTTAAGTTTTATATTACTATTATTGATTCAAAATGTCCATTAATTTCTTCATTTTTTCTGTTTGTTTTGGGAGAACAACAGAACAAAAAAAACAGAACTAAATAACTTAAAGTAATCTAACTAGCGCTGAGGGTTAGAGTGAGAGAGGAGGAGGCCTGCCTACCGCTGCCGTATGCGTGAGAGAAAGGGAAGCCAGACAGACTTGCGCCGTAACGCGTTACGTAACGAAGCGCTTTACTCTCTTATAAGAAGTTATCACTTCAAAAGTTAACCTTACTAGATTGAGAAAGAAATTAGAATATTACCTGGGGGCCTAGATAAGAATCGCTTTCTGTTGGCATTCACGCCTAAAGAGAAGATTAAATTGTAAGAAAATAACTTTAACTTGTGATATGTTAAGTGACTGTAGCGAGACTGCGCGAGACTGATCAGAACCGTGAAGGCAAGCAGCAACGAGCGAACTGCGGATCAAACTCACCCTGATGCAAATTCTCTGGATAAATCGAAACAGTGTCGGTGCCTCCAATGATAAAATAATACGTGAGTAAAAGCTGTGTTTATCAAAATGTATATATATAACTCACGAAAGTTTTGAAAGTGAATGCTGCTGTCATTTATATACAATACGCCCGGTGTATCTATTTGTTCAGGAAATCATTCGATTTTAAAGCGATTCGATTTTCGTATGCCATAATGTTTAAACCTTTCGAGAAAAATCACATAGATACCTTTATTGTATTATAATTCTAACATAAGAGGCAATTGATGGCTGGTTTATATCCAAGGTGGTGCTGCAGCATCAGGTCAAGGTAACCATGTTCTTGCAATATCATTCAAGTAACAGATTACCAAACTTCTAATCGATCAGACCTGTGGAAGTTGCTTACATCCCTTTATTAACCTCATGATCTTCAAATGGCTGAACAGATTTCCTTAAATCATAGATAAGAACATACTCGATCATACTTATGTGTTTCGTCATCATATCAGCCCCTAGAAGTCCACTGCTGAACATAGGCCTCCCCAATAGATTTCCAGGAAGAACGATTTTGAGCCCTTTCCATCCACCGATTTTCCGCGATCTTTACAATGTCATTCGTCCATCGGGTCGTCCTACACTTCGTTTTCCTATCCTTGGTCGCCATTCGAGAACTTTTATTCCCCAACTTACATAATATGTGTTTAATTCATTCATATAAAAACTTACACGCACATAATACTTATAACACCCTTTTTTATGCCTCGGGGATTAAAAATAGCAGAATTAAATAAATAATGACGGACATTTCACAGCAGAGCTTATGTTATGGGTACCACATGATATACTACTTATGTCACTATCAAAACTAGAGTGCGAACCGTGAACTCGAGCGGCAACGAGCTGACCACGGATCAAACTCACCCCGATGAAGATTCTCTAGATGAATCGAAACAGTGTCGGTGCCTTCATCGACAAAATAATACGTGAGTAAAGCCCGTGTTTATCAAAATGTATACTTCTTATGTACTTGTTTTTGTAAATACATACATATTATACATAGAATCACCCAGACCCGAGACAAATACTTGCAGATCATACAAACATTAGTCAACCTACGTCAACACTTGTAATTCTACGTCTCAGCCGAAACTTAGTCCACAGCGCCACAGAGGTCGTTTGTGAAGACATAAAAGATATGAAGACAACTTAAACTACGATGTACACAAAAACATTGATTGCAAAATACAAAAGTTCACCTTTATAAGAATACTGGCTCGTTTGCGAGTTTCTCTAAAACCTAGAACAAGCTCAGCCTCAGTGCAAATAATATTCATAAGTTGTGTTGAAGTGTCCGCGCGAGCTCTCGTAGGCGCGGGTGTAATTCCACGTTATTGGGTTGGCAGACACGTGCTCTCCCTCTGGGTATGAATACATATCGCATACGTTGCTCTTTTTGAAGTCAACCGTATCTGTATAACAGCTGGACATTGAACCCACGTGTTAGTCACAAACGCTTGCAACTGCTTTTAGAAATATCACTGAGGTGTGTATTAGGGAAACTGTGATGGTACCAATATCTTGCTTTAAATGCCTACCTACGACGTAGGACTTAGCGTGTTTTTCTGAAGATAAAATCATTTTTCCGTGTTGAAACAATTATACATTTTGATTAACATGGTTTTTCCCACGCATTATTTTGAGGCGTCGACACTGTTTAGATTCATCTAGACAATCTTTATCAGGGTGAGTTTTTCTCGTAGCCACTCGAGCTGAACTCGAGAGGCAACGTGTATAGTGCTACGACTTCAGCCCTCTGTAGCGCAGTGGGCTAAGGTCCGACTTAGACGCTTGCGGGTTCAATTGACAAATCGGGCCCCGAGACAAATCTGCAAGTATTTGTCTCGGGACTGGGTGTTTCTATGTATATTATGAATGTACTCGTATTTACAAAAAAAAGTACATAAGTAGAATATCAGTAATCTGATAGTCATATTACAAGCTCTGCAATTTTTGGGGCCAGATAATGCTGTGTGAAATGTCCGGGATTATTTATTTATTTTTTTATGTCGGAAAGATACGCTAAAAACATTTTCTCAATTTTGAAGTGAAAACTTCTTTTAGCGCGGTACGCATATTTTTAGATGAGGTAAAACCTCTGGATTCGCGACACCGATACCGTTTGGGGCGAGACGCAGGGCTGCCGCGCTCGCCCCATTTGATTATAAACCTTAATTCACATGTTTACAGTCTACTTTTGTATGGAGAAGTTTACTTAGTTAGGTTCTTTGATATATTATCTACATTCTGAACAAAAAATATTGCATGATCTGTGTTTGTTCAGTATTTGATTGGCAGTCGCCATAATTACTGATTTTGAAGTGATTTATTACTAAACTCTAACGCGCCAAAATAAGTTTTCACTTCTGTCGGCACTCCCGGAATGCAACCCGATTTTTTTTATTCCATTAATTTGAAGGGGCTAAATGTATTAACGTGCAAAATTCAATAACGACAAAACAGTCTGCGAGCAAGATAAGAGCTTGAATAAGGGCGGACAGACAGACAGACGGGCGGGCAGACACCTACTGTCAATACTGAGCCCCGTATTCGAACCCTACATCCTATCACTTCGTGCTTAATAGTTAATTTTATTTTACATATACTCGTGTACTTGACGTTAACCATTTTTATAATTTTCAAGTTTTATCTTACCGGGTGTCCCACGACACCTCTCGTCTACATCCGACTTCAAAATAGGAGGAGGTTCACAATTCAATTGTTTTTTTTAATGTTTGTTACCTCATAACTCCGTCATTTATGATCGAGTTAATTTATGAACTGATTTGAAAAAATATTATTTCATGTGAAAGGATCTACTTCCAATAAGCATAAAAAAAGAATACAGTCATATTGAGAACACTTTTTTGAAGTCGGTTAAAAATAGGGCTTTTTGTTTTTTTTAATATTAAGCCTTTTACTCTAAAAGCTATTACTCGTAAAGCTTTACTAGACGTGACAATTATCCTTACATTTTCATAATATATTCAGCTATTAAAAACATTTCCGGTTTCCCCAAACAGTGGATTGAACAGTGGAGGGCACTGATCTTTACCAAAAAATTTCTTTTTGAAGCTTAATATTTCTCAAACGAATATCTTTATTGACAAACTGTTTACAAAAACTTTTAGTATCTTTAAAATACCTATCTAACGATATACCACACGATAGGGTAGTAAATTTTTAAAAAGTCAACCCCAGTTTACATGTATGCCTAAAGCAGCTTTTTAGTTTATATAACTTTGTAGGGGTGACTAATGTAATACCGTGTAATTTAATTTCATCACGATAAAACTAATGGGCCGCCAGAAAGAGCAAGCATAGGGGCGAACATACAGACAGACAGACATAGCTAAACATAGCATAAAAAGTTTAAAAAACAGCATCATTAAATATAAATAAAAATGGCAGCGTGTATAATTGATAGGTAGGTAAGTAATTATAAAATGGGGATTCTTTGTTTGTCATTTCATGATGTAGCATAGCTCTGCGAATATAATATTTTTGACTCGTTTAATTGCATGTTTTATTCAGTAATCTTAGCGGAATTTTAATGAATAAATTGTGACTACATAGGACAAGTATGGACAATTGAATTATATGTGTATGTATTATGGAGCAATGTGATTTGAACGACGAGGAATCCCAAGAAAATTCTAGACGGCCATTCCGCGATGACGTTTAGAATTGACAATTGACCATCGACTAAGACTTTATTAACAAACAAATTGACTATAAAGAAATAAACACTTGACACTGGCAACATTGACATTATTATGTCACATGCCATTAACAAAGAAGAAGAAGAACTATAGAACTATAAAATTAAGTATAAATAATTTGTTAACGTCACTGTACCTACTGACTGAAACGGATCCCAGGAAATATGTTGAAAATTGTAATCTGGATACCGCATAGTGGTTGGTAGGTGGTCTCGTGAACTATGCTGCCGTATTTCACATGTTATCACTGGCATACAGTTATGATTTATTTGAATATCACAACCCGTGGTGAATTGCAAAAGCCAAAAAACCTTTTACAGAAAAAACTTTTGTTTTGAGAGTTGAAAAAAACACACACTGTATTTACACACTCACACTGATTAAACCCGATTAGGTATATAAATTTAAAACTAGTTTTAATTAAATAAATAATAATAGATGGTTTGAGTCGTGCCCTTTCATTCAATGATTAATTAATTAACTCAATTAATTTAAATACTAAAAGACCTAGCGCGCATTGCGGATAAATCCGCGGCATATTTTTCTGTGGAGTATGTAATGAGACGTAACGCACGTGCGGAAAAACCTAAAAAATGACTAAGAATAGACGTCAGAAAAGCTAGATAAAAACCACGAGGATTAATTCGTTAGTGCGTGCTAAGCCTTAGTATTCGATATCATAATAGTCAATAGATATTTTATTTAATACAATCACAAGGATCACTTTCAAACGTCTTACATAGAGTTTGAAGTCATGACTGAAGCAAGTGTTATCGATACAGGTTTTACCTGCACTTTTTAATAAATAGGTAATCAGTTTAACTAAAAAACCTTCCGTCCCCCTGTCGACTTTATAATCTGTGATCAAATTATGCGGTGGTGCTTCAAAACAAGTGGTCTCGCAAATTTAATTATCCCCGCACTGAACGAGACATCGTAAAGGCTTTCATTACAGTGATTAGAGGGCCAGATTGCGGAAACATTGCGGAACAATGCTATTTTGTTTCTTTACTTTTGTTTTTTGTTTCGGTGACTTCAGTAACTTAGTTTTTGTGCTGCCAATTATATTATATACTTTATAAAAGTAGGCGGCCTTATAAAAGTTATGTATATAGTGTGTATATTGTAATCATTTTTCCAACAACCGTATCGACAAAATGGTTGGTAGGTATTTAGGTTAATGAATAAATTGGTGAAACTCATGTGATCGTGTACAGTAAAGGCTTCCAAGGTCAAAGTAAGGACAACAATTACTAGTGAGACCAAGTCCCAACCCAATTATACACCATCTAGAAATAGAGCTTTCATGATATTTTAAGGTTTACAAATCAGTTTGTTATTTATAATCTAGTAAAGCCTTAATAGCCATGATTATTTTCATTACATGTTCAGCATATCCCTACTAGTATTATAAATGCGAAATTAACTCTGTCTGTCTGTTTGTTACGTTTTCACGCCTAAACCACTGAACCGATTTTGGTGAATTTTGGTATAGAGATAGATGGGACCTTGGAAAAGGACATACATCTTTTTTTATGTAAGTACAACGTGCGCGAAGCCGCGGGCAGCAGCTAGTAAACTATAATTTTGTATACTTTTCAGGAACTCCAAACAGCGGTTAAGTCTTCTTCTTTTCTTCCTATAATGGCATCTGTCTTGTTGAGAAGTTGCCAGTGTCAAGTGATTATTTGTTTATAAAGTCTTAGTCGATCGTCATTGTTAATTCTAAACTTCGCCGCGGAATGGCCGTCTAGAACTTTATCGGGATCCCTCGTCGTTCAAAACACATTGCAACATAATATAATCAGAATTTAACTGTCCATACTTGTTCTATGAAGTCACAATTTTTTGATTAAATTTCTGTTAAGATTACTGAATAAAACATGCAATAACACGAGATAAAATAGTTAATTTATAAGTGCTATGTTACTTCATGAAATGACAAACGAATAATCTATATCAAATAGAATAGAATAGATATTTATTTCGTACTGTGTGTACCAAACAAAGAAAAGAAAATACAGACAGTAAAAATGAAATAAAACGAAATAGTATAAGCCTACAATAGTATAGGCCTAGTATAAACACTTTACCTACTTACCTACTAACAACGAACACAAATCGAATCGAAGATTAAAAATGACGTCTTCAAAGCATAATATATATCAAACCAACACCTGTTTCGCATATCTAACGATATTTTATTTATTTATTAACACAGATAAACCAATTACATTAATTAAAGTCAGTCTAAACAATTATTTGAAACATAAATAGATTATAAATACTTATTTACAATGTCAAAGAAATAGTCAATATGATTCGGTCAATATTAATACCTAGCCATCAATGTCCAACCAAAACACAAATAGAAAATAAAAATAGTATGAATTACGCAATCATACATCACGCTCACAGAAACTCAAACAATCCGATAAAATGTTCACCCATCCATACGCAAATAAATCGCACTCAGGACTACGATTCAAGAGCTCGTTTAACACGGCGAGGATGCGCGGAATTGGTGACGAAGATATAGCCACAGTGCGTGCCGGTGGTTCGGCAAACAACCTATGATTCCGACCCCGACAATAGTTGTTCGGGACAAACAATCAACACAGCTCGTTGGTCAAGTCCAGAGCGTCAATCTAGCCGCGGAAAATTTTGCAGGCTGTAAGAACCTGATCGCAAGCCCGTCGAACCTCCAACGAGTTGTACCCTAGACAATCCAGCAAATTTTGTGGGATATAGGTAAGGGTAATATCCATAACGGCGTTTGTAGAGAGCCCGCGAGAAAGCCTTCTGGACATTTTCCAGCAAGAGTGCATATGTGCTCTCATGCGGATTCACACGCAGGCACTGGATTCCATCTTGCTACGTACAAGTGCACCAAAAAGTAAATAGACCACATGATTGCTTCGGAAGTCACAGGCATTTCTGAGGACAAACCCCAAGCGCCTATAAGACTCTTTAGCCAGTGCACTTACATGATCGTAAAAAGTAAGCGTACGATCGAAAGTAACTCCCAAGTTTTTTACTGTGGTAGAGCTAGTAATAAGTTGATATATATAGTTGATTGGGTGACACATTCGACCGAATGTCATTACGTAGCACTTATCCGCTTCCGACTTGATTTCTGAGTAGAGTTTTAAGTCATCTGCATAGAGTAGACACCTAGCATGAGACACTACTCCCGGCAGATCGTTAACCACAATCTAGAAAAGCAAAGGCCCGAGGATAGACCCCTGACTAACACCAGAACGCGTATGATATGGTCGCGACTCGTACATGCCGTGTCTGACAAACTGCTGACGATCGCGGAGATAGTCCGCGAGAAGCCGGAGGAAACCAGGGCAATGCCTATAGCGGAAAGTTTTGCAAGCAAGATGTCGTTATTAACCCTATCAAACGCCTTCCGGAAGTCATAGTAGAGTACATTTACCTGGTGCCTACGATCCATGCAACAAAACATGCAGACATAATCGACGAGTGTTAGGTTAGTGTTTACTGATCTTTTGCTCCTGAACCCATGTTGTTCGTTACATACATACTTATTGATATGCCACACGATAAGATAAAAAACGAAGCAATTGCGACCAACTTGCTGGTTTATCTATAAAATAATGAGTTAATAATAATTTATGAGTTTCTCTAAGAATAACGAACAGTCCCTTTTTTTCCATATAAAAAAATACCTGCAGTTGCAACAACCCGCTCCTACCAGTTTATAAAAACGCATGTAATATGTACATACATATTTCTCTTAATGATAACCAAATAGTGTTTCGAAACGTAAAAATCAATACCAACTCTCCGAAAAGTAATTATTTTTCACCACTGATTCGGAATAACAAACTCGAACTGAACGTAATGACGAAAAATTCCTGCTGATATAAATACGTGATGGATCACCACTTTGCTCGCACAAATATCCATTGGGCTATCTATCTACCAACAACATATCTATCGATGCTGGTTCTATCGATGCTGGGTAAATTTAAAAAGCTCGTAGTTTTAAACATCCATATTCGTATCCATCCATACTTGTATCTGTGTTTGTTCAATTTTCACAGCTGAATGGTAAGGATGAAATTTGGTAAGATGAATTGTATTTTAGGAAAGGACATCTCTTTTTACGTTACATCTTTATTACTGAAGGTCGTGTCTCTTGTAAAGTATCGAAGCACCATGCTTTTTCATGCCTCTATTGCCTTCGGCGGCCTTCATAGCATCAAGACATTTAGGGACATTCAGGGAAAAGGACATAGGCTAGTTCTTATGCAAGCGTGCAAAGCCGTGCGCAGAATCTAGTATTTAAATGTATTCAAGAATCATAGTCTTGACTGACATCAGAATAGAGCACTCATAGTCTACACTAGTTGTAAAGACTTGACATTTTTATATACAATGTTACGTACTAAACAAGTAATTCTCGAAATTCCGTCCCTAAAAGGTCCAGCACAGGGTCAAGGTATGTAAAAAAATAACACGACGTTGAAAATAGCGGGGAGTTCCAATAGTTATATTTATTCTAATTACTAAATATATCATAACATTATACCATGCATGAACACTTCACGCCTTCCTGCATAATCCGGCCATTTATCACACGACTATGGCAAATTAAGTTTCACACTTGCACATTGAAAAGGTGTGCCAACTCCGTATGTGTCAAGTAAGTTATTAAATCGTAGGGTGTATTCTAGAACAAAACGCAAACTTATGTCAAGAACTAAGCAAAATTTTTACAGCTCTTAATTTAATTTGAATTTTCAATTTAATTTTAATGATATTTGGGAATAAACAAAAACATTTTCCGCCGACATTAATTACACTTGCATTTAGATAATACCATTTATTGAGAAAGAGTTTGTTTCTCTTCTCAGATGCTATGCTAAGTTTTGCGATTATTTAGATTTTTATATATTGGTTTTTCTAATATGTTTTTTGTTGGGTTTTGTTTATTATTTGACTTAGATTCGGTAAATTTAGATGCAATCGAACTTATCAAAGAGTGTAAGTGTAGATAGATTTTTCGTTTGGTATTTTAAAAAGTACTAAAATTTAAAACATAGCGCTTATAAATTAATGGCTTTTTCTCATGTTATATTGAATAATCTTTGAGAATTCTTATCAATAAATTGTGACTGCTTATTCATTTGTGATTTATACGAGGAATCCTAGAAAATTGTCGAGGACTGCTACGCGATGTTTGGAAACCAAGGACGATCGACTGCAACTTTGTGATGACAGTATAACAACTACTTAAATTCGATTACACATTACAAAATTCTATATTATCTAGAATAACTTCAATCAGGAATTTAGGCGTAACGTTTGACAGTAAGGTTTTATTTGATGAACATGTTGAGAACTTAATTAAAAAAGCAACGCGCGCTTTGTATTGAGAATGTCGGGTGAATTTTCTAGTGTTAAAATATTTAATATTAATAAAATAAAATATTAATATTATATTGCGCATGCGTACGCAGTCATCTTGAATACGCTTTACAGGTATGGAATCCATACTATAACATTTATTCAATAAGGATTGACCGTATTCAAAAACGATTCTTGAGCTATTTGCAGTTTCGAGCTAAAGTTTACTTGCCTAGTTACATTGCTAGATGTCAAAAAATTCATTTTCTACCTCTGTATGAACGCAGGAACATAGCTGATCTTGTATACCTCTTAAGTATTGCGTATGGCTCGGTTGACAGCCCGGAGTTGTTGCACCTACTCGGACTCTGCACTAATAAAGCTTCAATTATAAAACCAAACGTCCTTTCGGTCCCTATAGTTAGGACTAATTACAGGCAAAACTCTTTTATGATTAGAACAAGCTCTTTATTTAACTCTCTGGTTAAGGCAGATATTGACTTAGACCTTTTTAATACATCTATAACTACTTTCAAGCATCTGATTAGTGGTAAATTCTTTAATTGTATTTAGTTAATTTTATTTTTAATTTAATATCTTCCTTGCATTACAACCATTTTTCATTTTTGTAAACCTACTTTATATCTATGTTTAATGCCGTCTATCCTACTGTGTTTTTTCTATACTTATATATCAACTATTTATGGAAACTTTTAATTAGCCTTCAGTGTATGTCTCTACTTTGCAGGAACATCTATTTTTTTGTCTTTGTATTTTCTGTGTTATCTGTATGTTTTCCAAAAATTCTAAAATAAAATAAAATAAAATAAAACAAATCTCCTGTCATTGGCAAAATTGTCATCAAAATATTACATTACTAGCTGTTGCCCGCGACTTCGTCCGCAATTTTTTTAAAGGAATCGTAGCTTTAATCCTTCCCCCGATGCAATTTATCTCCTTGCCAAAATTTCATTGATTAGATTCAAACCAATTACACCCACCACCCATTAAAAAGTTTCCATACAAACATTCACACCCCATTTTACTCCTTTACGAGGGTTATTTTGAAAAATCCTGAAACACTTGTACATTTATTTGCATTTAAATTATTTATATCAAGTTTCAAGCAAATCGCACCACGCGTTTCATACATTCGTTTTCACCCATTTTGACGCTTTTAGGGTTGAATTTTAAAAAATCCCGCCTCAGTGGGGTTATTTTGCTATAAAAGGAAGCGTTCAAATTTCAGCTTTCTAGCTTCAGCGCTTTCGGCTCGGCGATGATGAATCAGTCAGTCAGTCAGTCAGGTTAAGCTCTTTTATAGGTATAGATTATAAGAAGAAGAAGAAAGTGTAGTTAATATTTTCATACGGATATCGATGAATACAGAAGATCCATTATAGCTGATCATTTGATATTCATCCCGGAAAACGATACTATTCACCATTTTTGAACTCAGACGTGATCAGAAAACCGATGGGACTGCAACACCATACACAATGAGACATAAGTAATAAGTGACATTACGTAACTGGCGAAACCAATAGGCGTGGATTGCACGATTATTGCTGTCAATCTAACGTTTTATACGCTAATGGCCCTGATTCTGTAGTTTTGCTGGACTAACTAAAAAAAGGCGAACGATCTCTGTTTGTTAACTGTTTGTTACCTCTTAACTCCGTCATTTATGAACAGATTTAAAACAACTCATGTTTTAAGCGAATGGATATACTTTCCGATTAGTCCCATAGAAATATCAAAATCGGTTCTGTAGTGGTTTTAAAATTAAAATAGCAGGAAAAAATACGTCATTTAAGTAAACGAAATTTCGTATTTTGCTTTCTTGGGACTCTCCAGTAGCGTTACGAAGTTACCAAGGGTGAAAAAAATAGGGCATGAAATTTTTAATAGGCTCCATTTTATATCGGCTCAAATTTTTATTCAATGTAATCAGTTTTCTTTTTACTTTTTAAAACGTTATTATGTTTGTATCAAAGTCCGAATTATAGTTACATTTGAAATGACGCTTTTTAAATTTACCAAATTGACGTGTAGGTAACGTGTTTTAGCTAATTTTAGTCATCACGTCAAAAACCTAAAACAATAAATTCAACAATGGAACTTAATGTCAATTTAAATTTATTTTAATACTAAAGATTGTTTTTATTTTAGGAATTTTTATATAGTTTGACAAAACAACAGAATCATAAGCAGTATTAGAATAATAATAATGCCGGACATTTTACACAGCATCATCTGGCCCCAAAGTAAGCAGAGCTTGTGTTATATACATGTACCACATAACTGATTTTTTTTTTGTAAATTATGTATATTATACTTAAAACACTCAGACCCGAGACAGATACTTGCAGATCATACAAACATTTATCCGGCGGCGGTTATCTTTGCTTTATGCGTAAATTCTGTAGTTGGGTTACAGGCGAGTACTGCAATGGCTTAATAAAAGTTTTTTTTTTACGACTCACGACTGATTTCTCAGATTTTACTATCGCGCTGTTAATACTGTCGTTACTGATACTCTTACGTAATAACTTTCCGCACTGTTCTTGAAGCACTATTTTCCATCCCAGATTTCGTAATTAACTATAAAGAAATAATACAACTTTATTCAGTAGAATAACTTCTACATGCAATTAACTTGGTTTAAATATGACACTCTTTATTATAAGAAACGAAATTAATAATTGTGATAAATAAATATAGAATAGGATTCACAGTACATAATGATATACAATAATATAAAATACATATGAAACAGTTATGCTATCTACGGACAGTTTAATCGATCTATGGATAGCTCAAGACACCTGGCGGCATCGCTCAGTTTAATGGCTATATTAATACACGAGGCCAGATACTATTATAAACATACGCCGTGAAATAATATTTAAATGAATACAATTTAGAATAGGATAAATATATAAACGAATTGACCACGTAGAATTCTACGTCGCGTAGGCTTGCCTTGCGTAGCAGATTCGTAGCATGCTCGTAGCAACGCGTAATTCAAATCTGTCTACGAAATTTATTTTGAATAAACTTTCAGTGGAATCCAGGATAATGTATTATCACGGTACGCTTAGTATCTTTATTGGCAAGAGGAAGTCAGTGGCGAAGACGCTGAAAATGCGAAACACCCTAGTTTATTTATTCATAAGAACTTGCACAGGAACTTCTTAGGAACGAGCTCTAAACACTCGCGTCACATCCTCCACTCACCCTTTTGACGTAGGTATTTATGTTACGGCATATATAGCGTTATTCAGGATAAGACCCTCTGAGCCTTGATCGTGCCAGCATTTCATGAAGGTAGTGATAAATCCTAAACCTTATGTCTACACCTATCTACCTGTTAGTCCGATATTATAATATCTTTATATCTAAGTAAAAGACATCGACTTATAAGTAAATATGGATAGACATTACACGTCGAGATAAGTTATTAGATATTCTTGAGAGAATGAAGACAAAGACAAAGAATTTTTAATCACAAAGGAAAATAACAGTTGAAAATTCTTTGTACAGTTGAAACAGTTGAAAATTGCAGAAGACATTTTCTTTGTATGCTGAGTATTAGTATAAGTAGAATAGGTAATGTACGCCAAGAAAACTTCTTCACAAAACAACCAAGACACGAAGGCGTTTTCATTTCAAGTAAGCATTTTCCTACTCGATATTCAGCAATGTTTTAAGAAATTATTTAATCTAGTTCTTAATATATTTTTCAAAGCTACATAATATATTTCATATATCAGAATTACTATTTCGTAAGTATTTACTGGAGGAAGAAAATTATCGAACAATTATTTTTAAAAAGGTTAGGTAAGGCTAAAACTTATAATAATAATTATAAAAAATAATAATGGAACTACATAATGTAATGTAATGTAAATTACCCTATTTCATAAATATCTAACTGGATAATTCTTGCTCTGTAGACAGTTTATTTGAAATGTATGTATTCGTATTTTATAGTTAAGCTAGTTAGGTATAACATGGATCATGCAAAAAAGCGCTAGGACCAGAAAGAGTTTCTTGTCAGTTCTTCTCGGGCTTGGGTTAGGAGGAATTGGCACCTAAATTCACTTATTATAAAAGACGTTTCAAAGTGATCCTTGTAATTGTATTTAATAAAATATTTTTTGACTTTGACTTATGTAGGTAAATGTTATTAATAATTCAGTCGATCCCGTTCGTTGCCAATAGATGCGTGCTCAGAACACTGGCAGCATAACCTTGTTGCCTGGCAATGCTATTTCGTTGACCGAAGTAGCTATAAAATACCATGAATACGTCCAAAGAAACACTTAATTAAAAAAACATGTGCGTCTCAGGACGCCCGACAGAAGTGATAACTTAAATCAATCTAACTAGCGCTGTGGGTTAGAGTGAGAGAGGAGGTACCTACCGCTGCCGTATGCGTGAGAGAAAGGGAAGCCAGACAGACTGGCGCCGTAACGCGTTACGTAACGAAGCGGTTTACCCTGCCCTAAGAAGTTATCACATGAATAAGTAGGTAAGGTAGGTAACTGGCTAGTTTTATAGTAATAAGTTCAGACCTAAGCCCCAGCTTATCCTGTAATACATGCAGGAACTAACCCGACGTGGCTTCATTCCAGTATGCACCCTCGACCTATATCTATCCAAAGTACCGTGGTACCTGTACATTGCACTGCACAACCCAACATTAAACATGTCCGGTTCTGAAGCGTACTTTGTGAGTAAACTTCATTATTAAAAGTTCCTAGCTTATTTATACCTATAAAAAAGCTTAACCTGACTGACTGATTCATCATCGCCGAGCCGAAACCGCTGAAGCTAGAAAGCTGAAATTTGGAAGGTAACTTCCTTTTACAGCAAAACCGGGTGGTTTTGCTGTAAAAGGAAGTTAGGTGGGATTTTTTTAAATTCAACCCCTAAGAGAGTGAAAAGGGGTGAAAACGAATGTATGAAACTTTTTAAAGCGTGGTGCGATGTGCTTGAAACTTAATGTGAATAAATAAAATGCAAAAATAAATGGACACGTGTTTCGGGATTTTTCAAAATAAATAATAGGGGCAAAATGGGGTGTCAAAGTTTGTGTGGGAACTTTTTAACGGGTGATCTGATTTCTCAGAAACTTGGTTTGGATACTTAAAATGCAATATAAATGGACACGTGCTTCAGGATTTTTCAAAATAACTCTCATAAAGGAGTAAAATGGGGTGTGTATGATTGTCTGGAAACTTTTTAATGGGTGGTGGGTGTGATTTGTTTGAAACTTATCAATAAAATTTGGTAAGGAGATAAGTTGCATCATGGGGAAGGATTTAAGCTACAATTCCTTTCATAAAAAATGCGGACGAAGTTGCGAGCAACAGCTATACTACTTAATGTAAAAATACAATTTATAAAATAAAAAGTTGAAGTTTAAATGAATTGGCAAAGCGCGTGTGACCGAGCATAGTAAAAGGCTTCCAAAGTCAGTAGGAGTAAGAATGATTAGTGGTCAGGTACTAAACCAATTCAACAGTATTAATAAAAAAAGTTTGTGTTTTTTTTGAGGTTTACAAATCAGCCTGTTCCTCAAAATTCTTACTATCCATGATAATTTTCCATCTAGTTTTATTATTTACTAGCTTCTGCCCGCGGCTTCGCACGCATAGTAGGTACATACATAAAAAGTAGCATATGTCCGTTCCTAAAATACAATCAGAACGATTTCTTTTGCATAAATCAAATTTGGTATGAAATTTGATTACTTAATGCAAAAAAATAGTTCTGTTGATCGATCGTTACCAAACTTCACAGGATCACGCGCGGAATCTGAAGATATCCTAAAAATTTCATCGAGTTTCGGAGTCTATTTTACGTACATACTACACATCGCCTTTCATGTACCGCCTTTTATGTATAAAACGCGGATAAAACGACTTTTTCGAAAAATGAAACCTAGCTAGGTCGGTTTTTCGTCCCCGAAACCCCCTCCATACCAAATTCATCATGAAAATCGTTAAGCCGTTTCCGAGATTCAGATTATATATATGCATACAAATATACAAGAATTACTCGTTTAAAAGTATTATATAGATAGATCCAACTAGGTACATCCAACATTTCAATTTTCTCCTAACAGCTAGTAGGGAGGGGTGACACTGACCACTATTAAAAACGGCCACTAGATCTGTGTCGAAAAACTGGAAACTCCTGAAAATATCTTTAGAAGACCTATCCAACGATATGCCACACGATAGGCTAGTAAAATATTTCAATTATCAACCCCACATTACATAAACAGGTCACTAATACGTATAATCGTGCAATTTCATCACTATAAAAATAATAGTCTGTAAGCAAGAGCAAGGTTAAAGACAGACAGACATAACGAAACTATAAGGAACCTTGTGGATTTCGGATCCCTAAAAATTAACAAATGAGTAAATAATTTTGCAGTGTAAATAACTTACATAGGTACCTTAATCTTTTTTATATAATAAAATACACATAGATCGATTAAGGTTATTATACCTTGTCCTATATAGGTTCCTTACCTTAAGTCTATGTGGGCTGAAGAAACGCGTGATTGAACTAAGAGTTGTTTTTTAATTTCGCTTTTTATGGCAGATACCATTGAGTATGGCCGTAGACTCCACATTGCATAAAATTACCCTAAGATTTACATAAACATATTTTTTTCATAACTTTAACAAGAGTATCTTATCTATATATCAAATAAGCAGTGTAAGTATGTCTGTTATAATAAATATTAAATATGAAATGCATGGATACCCCTCAGTAAATGCCTATAATACGAGAGATATAAGAGATATTTTACTGAAACACAAGCACACACGACCAAGCTGTTCAACTCAACTGATTTAAATATGCAGACGCTATCGATTGTCTCCAAGAATAACCCCCTTCCGACGTGGAACCACAGCGTTCTTATTATCAAGTAGCCTTAGCCTTGCTCCGTAATATGAAACTGCTAAATATTTTATTAAATACGTCAGGTATGTTACTCGATTTTTTTTATATATTCCCGGTCGTACGTCGTCGGCGTCGGCGCCGTCGGTGTCCATAAACTAAAGTATTTCTGGCAGCTTCGTCTAATCCTCCCTGAGCTCGAGTGAGCACGAGGGCCTAAATACGAGTACATCCACACTTTTAAAAAAAATAGGGTGTCGCAGTCAAACTTTTGACACGCATGATATTGTCTCATATTTTTTTTTTATTTATTCTTTTGAATCAAGATAAATTGGTTTTATAAACTACTTGTTACTACGGTTTTGCCCGCTCAGTACGTAGATAAATATTGCTAAAATGTTATTCTAGTTTAGAATCGCAAAGTTTCATTTCAATCGAATATTCTTTTATTGCGTGACAAATATCCCAACAGTCACATTTTATAATACCTATAAGTAAGATTTTTGCAGCTTGTCATCGCATCCGTAGAAAATTCAGTTCGCGGTTCACTTTTTTTGACAAAGTGAATTAAAATTGATCCTCCAAAGTGTTGCTCAAAGTCTGTTCATTAATTTAACATTAAATTAATTACAAGCTATCTTATGAACAACACTTTAACGGTTAAATTTCAACCGGATTCTGATGATGATTAGATAATCTGACCCGCCTTTTAACCGATGGATGGTTATAATTGGTGGTGATGATGACAGCTTTCAAGCTTTACGGCTCTTATTTCCTTCAAGTAGGTACCTACTTACTTATCCATATTTTGGAAGTTAGAATTAAACAATCAATTACTTAGTACAAGAAAATACTTAAAGAGGTAGATAGATAATTAACTACTTACCTACCTAAATTTAAATGCTGACATCTGTGTAGAGGTACGATAAGGAAAATAATTTATGTAAGTACATTTATATAAGTCAAATAGGTTCTTAATCATTTTTTAACATTAAAATCCTAGGTTTATGAACAAATATATGACATTAAAAGTAATGCTCACTAAGTAGCGCTTAACCTCGAATTTGCTAAAGTGGCGCCCAACGTGGGACTCGCTCACATTATTGAGTGTCTCACTGGCTGCGGGTCATTGTAGACAGAACCTATTAATAACATCACCTGTCGTACCTTTATTGAGCTCGGAACATCATGGTCTTTGCTCCACAGCGTTCCAAAAATATCGATTCACAGCGTATCCAGCATGTCGACCGCCCTCTAGGGCAGGCAGACGGTTGCTCTCTATCTACGTACACATAGGACACAACACGTCAAGCGAGATATCAAACGGTTTCCCGCCACTAGTATTTTAGCACATACTTTCTCATGATACCAATTTGGGCACTGTTAATTAGTTTTGATGTTGCAACACTATTTATAATAAATTCTGGAGATGTTTATTTAGTGAAAGGTTGTAAAACGGCCAGATAATGTGCTTGAAATTTAAGAATGGCGAAGCCGGCGGTGCTCCGACCTCGCTCGCTCGCTCGACCCGACTGACTGAGCTACCCACATTTTCCCGGCGCGCAAGCCTTCACCCCTTGTAATCGAGCACGCCCGCGATGATAAAACAGTCAAATCTAGGAGTGCTCATGTTTTGAATCAATTGAACCAAATCATCGAGTACCTACTGTTAGATACTAACCTAACCTAACTAAGCTAGACTATTTATATATTACCATACACAGAAGAAATAATGTGCCTACCCACATAAAATACCTTATGCAGAATTCTAAGTAGGTACCTACCATACCTAAAACAATGTAGGTAGGTATTGGCTTTCGATATGTACATAAAAAAAATAACATGGATTTTTAAAGTAAAACCTCACGCTTATGAAAAGATTAATAAACGTACCTACTGGATAAACCTACTGGATACAAAGCCAAACGGGATGAAAGTAGGTAATTACCACTAGGTAAGTAGGTAGGTATACCTACTTACCAACATTTTTGCCGTAAGTCATGTGGGTAAGTACCTACTTAAATGAAGGTAAGTATAATTAGTATAGGTATTAAGTATTGAATACCTGGTATTTTTGTATCAGTTTAGAGCTGATCCCATTTACAGATGACAGACGACATTCAGACAGAATAATTCACAAAATAATTTTGGGCTCCTTCACCAAACATTTTCTTTCTCAAAATAGCTCTTATTACGAAAGCCAGCCGCTGACTGGCTGACAGGCGAGTATTACCTGTCGCCAACCCACAGGCGAAAATAGCATAGATATTAGCGTAGGTATGAGACATGTGTAGTGTTTTAGAAAAGACACCATACATAATTATCACAATAGGTACATCATTTATATATATTCATCGATGCCTCTTCTTCGTCGTCCAGGTCGTCTACACTTCGACTGTCGGGTGACTAAAGAAGGTCAAGGGGCTGAAGTCGCCAGGGAGATTGGCTGTCAGAAGGCCGTGTGTGAAGTAGGGCGATGTCAATGAGATGGCTGCGGTCGTACATTCCTCTCGCTAACTAATCGAATCGTATATTGCTTCTTCTCAAAATGGAATCTGTCGTCGAATCCATCGAAATAGTACAAAATCTTAGGATAATCTTATTTTGACACTGGCAGACATCGTTGTACAATTTGGCATGACAATGACACACGATATTACTAGGACCGAAAGCACAACCGAAACCACAGAAGCTTAAATAAAAATAAATAGACAAGTTGTGCTACCAACTAGATACATTATTTACCCAAATTTTCAGACCTAGAGAAATATGTAATACAAAAAAATTCAAAATTCAATATAACTTTATTCAATAAAATCACAAGGACCACTTTGAATCGTCTTCTTACATGCTAGTGAATCTAGGTGCCGGTTTCTCCTAACCCCAGTTCAAGAAGAATCCGGCAAGAAACTTGTCTGGTCTTAACACTTTTTTCTATGATCCTTGACAATTTTGTTACGGATGCCGAGTCGAGTTGGAGCAGATTCATTTTTTGTCATCTAAATAATCAAATATTTTATAATATGCTATAATAGACAGTTCTGTTTATTTACGTTTTTATATTTGCCAATCGGCAAATTTAACACGTCGCTTGGGACCTTGTTAAAGAAGCGTACATTGCCCTATAGAAGACTTATTAACTGTAGCGAGCCTAATAGTGGGAACAGCGAGTTTATATTTATTTCTAGTGATACTAGTAATACTATGATTATCGCAATTTTTTTTAAATAAATGAACATTTTTGTGCACATACATTAAATTTTTGTATATATACTGCTAAGGCACTGTCATAATATTAATTTCTTTAAACTTATTTCTAAGTGATTCTCTGAGGCCCATGTTAAAAATTGCACGAACAGCCCTCCTCTGCAACACAAGAATGGTTTATATAAATATGAGCAGCACTCCCACATAACTGAATGCCATAAGACATAATGCTATGAAAGTAGCTGAAGTAAACGAGTCTAGCGGTATCTACGTCGGTAAAATGACGGATCTTTTTAACAGCGTATCCTGCCGAGCTGTGTCTCTTCGACAATTTATCTATGTGCGGGCCCCATTGCAGCTTATTATCTAAAGTAATGCCTAAGAACACTGTGGTGTCGACGAGATCTATCATTTCGTTTTTAATTTTTACATTAGCTTTCACCTGTTTAACGTTGGGCAGTATAAAACGATTTTTTTTCGTTTTTTTCTCGTTAAGTAATAAGTTGTTTACATTAAACCATGTTAGAACTTTAGAGATTGCATTATTTACATCGTCAAGATTAGTAAGTCGTCGCTTTAATTTAAATAAATATGACGTGTCATCAGCCAACAGTACAATCTCGTGATCATCCTTTATTACCTAGTTTAGGTAGATCATTTATATAAATTAAGAACAAGAATGGCCCGAGTATTAATCCTTGTGGTACACGCATTTTACCATTGACCCTGGAGAACGCTTTCCATTTACATCAACTCATTGTGTTCGGTCACTTAAGTAGGATGTGAGAAGCTTAAGTGAAACTCCCTTAACACGATAGTGATGTAGTTTGCTGATTAGAGTTTCATGGTGAACGCTAGCAAAAACTTTAGACAGATCACAAAAAATACGATATAAGTGTAATATAGGAAAAGTGTAATATAAGAACCCCAGCCTGCTTTAAAGGTTGTAGGGTCATGCACTTCAGGCTTGGATTCATGATGAAGGATCAGGATTTTTCTTGTTGAAAGATATAAGTGCTCTCAAACGGTGAGAGAAAACAACTCGTGGAAAAACAGGCATGGTGCACCATAACACCGAAATATGTAAGGTACCATCAACGATTGATAGTTATTCGCAGCGATGGGTTTGCAGTTAGTAACCTGTCTCGTAATGAATTTATAATAATATGTGGGCATGTGCCAATGTATATAATGGTATAATAGAGCATCGGTTGGATCTTAGAAATACCATAACCAGGATGAATGTACTCTAAAATAAAATTTATTTTATATGAAAATTTATTTTATATTTATGGACTACTAATATTTTATCAATCATGAATGTACCTACTTATTAGCTGGAAACACAAAAAATAATACAAAAAAAGACCATTCAACAATTCAAACACAAGCAACAGCAAAAGGTTCATTCGTTTGAACAGTACCCAGTAGGGATGTGACATTTTACATAAAAATCGATTTTTAATTAATCGATTGTTTTTTTAGCAGGAAAAATCGATTAATAAATAATCGATTTTTCGTCAAAAAATAATCGATTTTTTAATATTAATCGATTTTTCCCTAATTTGTTAATTAGTTTCAAAATAAACGCCATAAATATTATATTTATCATAGTTTCATTAATGAAATATAAAATAACAGAAATGATAAGTTTTTATATAATAAACATTATAATAGGTTCAAGTTAAAATTATTTATTGGTTATTGGTTATTTGGCTCCTGGTCTTTGATAATATGGCGTAAGCTGTTTAGAACATCTCTCTGCTGGAGCCGAAGAAGCCGGTACCTAAAGGTTATACGCCAACTGTGTCAGTTGGGGATAAGCTGCCTCATAGCTTCTCCTGGATTTTAAAGCGTCTTCTTTTAATCCTATTACAGGCGCTATGTACAAAGTTAAGCTTAATTCAGATGTCTGACTGTGACTTTGACTGGTTCTCATATTCTCCACCAACAGCTTGTTGTGGGTTTCCCAAATGTCATAATTATCGACATCATCAGCGGTCGAAGTTATTGACTGTGGACAATGCTCTGGTTCTCGGTTTTCTTCAATGGATCGCTTAGTGTAGTTTATAGTTCTTGCCAAAGATGCTCCGTCTTTCATAAGCACAGAAGGGATGCCATCGTAGATGCACAGATGGCGTTAGTGTAATATTATGGAGATGCTATTCATTGGTAGTTCGCACTCCGGGCTATAGCAGACCAGACTTAATGTCGAGGGGTAGCAGATGAAAAATCGATTACGATTGATTTTTGAATATAAAAAAAAATCGATTATTAATCGATTAATTGTAATAATAAAATCGCGAATAAAAATCGATTTTTACCTGTAAAAAAATCGATTTTAATCGATTTTTTTTATAATCGATTTTTTTTTCACATCCCTAGTACCCAGGAAAGAAAGAAAAAAACTTATTCGCGACGTAAAGTGATGCATTTTGTTTTTTGTAAACAAAAAACTTATTGCAATTAAAAAGTGTTGTTTAGTTCAAACGTAGATGAAATTAAATGGCTCAAACAGAGGACACAGAACTGAGGGATTTGGTAATAGAAGCCTTGGAAAAAAATGGTTCGTTGGCAAAAATACGTGCGTTGCTAAGAGCAAACATATTTTTGGCTTTTGAAGATGAATGTGAAAATATGAGACAAAATGTAAGTTTAGATAATTTACTAAAGCTACCTGAGGGCGTACTAGCTTTATCTATTGTACATGAGTTTCTGGAGTCTTGCAACCTGAAGAATACACTGTTTGTGTACAAGTCAGAGTCACGTCAGGGTAAAGAATATAGTTACCACGGAAAAAAGCTCTTGGCTGACAAGCTGTGCTTAGGGAAACAGAAAAATCTCAGGGAACCTGTTTTAGTAACACTGATTAGGAATTTATCCAAGGCAAAATGTAGTAATCGACCGATTGAGCAAAGGTTATTGAACAAACATGGTGAATGTGGAGATAACAGTAAAGATGATCAAAATTGCTCTTACATTGTTCATGAAGATTCCCAAAGTAGTGCTACAAATACTTCCCAGTCAGACAACTCATTGGACGAAAAGAATAAATTGCATCTGAGGCTTCAATTGGACAACTCAGACACAGACACATCAACATCCACAGACTCTACTAGAGACAAAAGTAGTTCTGAATATATTCCTAGTGACCATGTCTTGGAAGCAAGCAACAGCCAAAACTCCTCAAAAGAAATTGTACCTAAAGCTGATGAGAAACAAAATGAACAAAACACTGTAGCTTATTTTCCTAAGTTGGCAGGAAATAATAGCAGTGAGTCTACTTCATATGTAGATCTAAAGCCGTTTAGCATGTATGATGAAAAAGCACTGAATACTATGGGAATACCATACACTGATGCAACTGATGTTCCTCAACTACAGTATGTAACAGACATACAAAATGAATCTCAACCCAAAGATTCTGCCAAATCAGCTACTTTGAGCAGTGTTTCATCATTATCATTAAAAAATGACAATACAAAGAATTATGGAGTAAAATCACCTCATGGGTCTTCAAAATCTGATGGAGAAACAGAATATACTTTTGATTTTACTACATCGCAAGTCTCTAAAAACAAAACCGGCCTTGATAAACTCAAATCACCAAAGCACAAAACTGATATTGGACATAATATTTCTCCATTAGGAAGTCCTCACCAAAATTCACAAAGTTCTGTTTCAATATCTGATGTGGCAGATTTGATAAGTGAAAAATCTTTTGATCAGAACTCACACAATGAAAAATCATCTAATATGGAAAATGTCATGGTAGGTAATAATGCAAAAAAGAAATCTGGAAGTATTTTGAACAAGCACAGTGATGATTCTGGGGATTTCTCAGAGTCACCTATTCCATCCCTTTCTAATCTAAGTCTAGATATTCATAGTGATTGAGACTACCTATTGTAGTCTCATTAAAATTTGAATGAAAAAGCAATACCAACCTACCTGAATAGTTTTAATAATAAAAGACAGTTCCTTTGACTAAAATATCTGAAATTGATTGTTAACAGTTAGTTAGGATTCATTGGTACAAATCAGCATTTAAATTAGTTTTAACGTGTTAAGTAAGATGTATGACACCAATATTAGGTAAGTACTTATTGTTTGTAGAATATTTTTGAATTTAGGTAGGTTTCTAATAAAGCTTGTTATTGTTAGGAAAACTAGGCTTATTACTCTACTTTCACAATGTAATTTTAGCGTAAGTACCCACAGATTGTTTTATTTTAAGCTTCCATCCATGGCTTAATACATTATGAGTACTTACATACTTACTACCTTACCTACTGAAAGCATCTTCACTTTTACTAAACACTAAAAGTAAGTAGCACCATGATGTTTACTAAGCCTCTACATAACTTGTGAACCTTGCTTATAGGTAGGTACAATAATTTGAAATGTTTTTATTGCTTTTTCATGCTGCCTATTATTATGGAGTAAGTTTTAATCTGAGGTTGTGCCTTATTATTTCTAATTGAATTAGGTACTATGTTCCAATGTTGTTCCTTTGGCAGTTCTGTCAATTTTCTAGTCCTAAATAACAAAACTGGTTCCGTCCAAATTGTTCCCGTGTCTCATGTCTGGTTTGAGCTGTACTGCTTAGCATGATTGCCAATAAATCGCATTTCAAAATAGTATTGTGTATTATTTTATAATAAACCTACCTATACCTATATACCTATATGAATTATAAATTCTGATAATTTAACACAAAAATGCAGTATATATTTAATCAGCTTTTATTTCACCATTTCTGTAAAGCATAGATTGTAGATATCACTTTTCTTTTATGCACACAAGTCAATCCATACAGAATGTAACTGTATTACACAATTTCTATACAAAATTATCATTATAGCGTAATAGCAGTTATTTTTTCATTTATACTTGCATACAAAAAAATATGGTTAAACATTATTTACATGTAAAATAGTTTTAGTAGGTAGGTATGTGAATTATATATATGAAATCGGTACAAAAATTACACTTTTATAATAGTAAGTATTATAATTAGGTAGGTACATACGCGCCAATACAAAATGCGGTTTGTATCCTAAGTTTGAAAAATATAACAATATTAAAAGCCACAATGCTTTATTTAAACAGTAACAATCTTACTACATTGTATGAATTTATAAAATTGGAGATTAGATATCCAGGCACTGTTATTACTTTTTCATTCACAATCATTTTTGAAAATAAATATGAACTGAAAAATAATGTTATAGCAAAAATAAACCAGAAAGGCAAAAATACTCGTGCATAATAATATTTGCTTATTCATACAAATACTGCAGAGTTATATCCTTTTGATTGAGTAAAGTATTTATTTATTTACATAACTGAATTCTTAAGACAAACAAATATTGTAAATTAAAATTACACTTAGTAAATAAATACAAATAATGTACATAATATGGCAAATATTTGGCTTTATAAATCGTATTTCACAAGGGTTATGCAAATGTTTTTTAACCCAATGTGTGTTGTTTTTGGAAATTCCACAGAAAAAGCAATGCGTTGTCACAAGATAGATAACAGAAATGTTATATAAATTAACTGATACTGTCTTAATTATTGTGAAAACTAATGACTAAAAGTCACGTCGTATTGATTCAAGCATTCTGCTAAAGCTCGTTGCCCATTGAGCTATCATGTGTGAGATTCGAGTCCATACTGGCGTTGTCAGAGTCCTGGCTTTGGTTTCCGCTGTAGTTTGCAGCCTCCTGCAGCCTCATTAGCATGTTCAACTGCAAAAAAGATCGCATATTAGGTAACCTAATTGTGCAATAAATAAATAACCCTAGATATTTCACACAGCTCCATCTAGCCCCAAAGTAAGCAGTGCTTGTATTATAGGTACCACAAGACTGATATACCTACTTATTAACTTTTTTTGTACTGTAAAATCATAATTATTGTACATAGAAAAACACCCAGACGCGAGACAAATACCTGCAGACCATACAAACAGTTATCCCGCGACGAGAATCGAACACTGCGCCACTGCGCCACAGAGGTCGTCATAATAACATTTGCTAATGGATTAGGTTGCGGATGGAAAGTATAATGAAGTATTTACCAATGGGTCTTGATTGTTGTTTGAGTTTTGATCGGCATTTGACTCGTCGATGCCAATTTCTTCTACTGTTATGGCTCTCAATGTCTGTAAAGTAATAAAAAACGGCATGATAAGGATTAATGTGGCCTGCAGAAAGTTTATAAAATCCAGTACTGAAAATAATCTCTGGGAATCTTCAAGTTCAAGTCCTTGATCAAAGATGGAAGCAGGTATGTTGATAAATAAACTCACGTGAGAATGGTTAGGTTCTCTCCAAGGGTAGGATGATTTTACGTGCTGTAGTGGGTCGACTGCGGCGTGTCTTCGTCGTCCGTACAACGCGATGCCTTCGCGAACCGCCTCGGATGCGTAGGGGACTATGCTGTAGTTCCACACGTCTGCGAACCAGGCCTGTAAGAAGATAAGCTCAAGGTAAAACAATTACCTGGTGGATTAAGATATCGGGATTGAACCCACAATCTTGGACAACAGTGGTTACTACCACACACCAGTATGTACCTAGTTAGTCTGTATCTGGAAAATAATACCATTCATACTTATTTGGTTTCCTCTGTTAGCAAATCAATTCACGGGATTTCAAGACAATTCTCTCAAAGAATCAGCATCAACACTGACAAACTTATCCTATAAAGTAGAAAATTCGAAGATAAATCCAGAGTCAAGGCCCGTTATAACGTTTGAGAAAAGTTCACGAGTTCACAGAACTGTGGCCAGTGGTTAATTACCTGGCTAGACTCCAAATCCATAGGGCATGCAAGGAATAGTCGCGGTCCCACTGTGACGTCACTGGAGGAATGTGCTTCTAGGAAGGCGTTGAGTGTGGACCACACGCCTGGCAGCCATTCTAGGACCGATGCCAGCGCTGGATCGCGCCGCCCAAGACGGAGCTCCATCGAGAATAACTTGCGTCGGAGATACCTGAGTAACAGACGTTCTAAAGTTTTCTAACAAATCATCGGTCGCTGTTATTTGAACTACTTTACTCTACTCTATTTAAACACGCCATCGCATCGCGATAAACAGCAATCTCTACATAACTTGTCTAATGTTTAAATTTGTTCTTATTTTTTTTGTTAAAAAAATAAACTTATTTCATTTTTCAGAATGTTCACGTTGTTTTAAGTTTTACTGAATTATGTATCTAATATTTTAGTGATTTTGTTGATAAGTTTCATCGTTCTGTATGTTTTTCCAAATAAATAAATAAATTCTACCGCGATTTGGAACACATGTTGCATCGTACTTAACTCTTACTAATATTATAAACGCGAAATTTTGTATGTATGTTTGTTACTCTTTCACGCAAAAACTACTGAATGGATTTTAATAAAACATTTCAATAATATAGCTGATTCACCAGAATAACACATAGGCTATAATTTATAAAGATATTGTATGAATTGTCCAAAATGTAACGATAAGTGTCAAGTAGAAAAAAATCTGCCATCTGCGAGCTATTCTGGCGTGCGCTGCAAAAACCGTTAGAATTATACGAAGTACTAATCCTGCGCAGACGAAGTCGCGGGCACCAGCTAGTGTTAAATACGCATGAATAAATGAGCAGACAAATATAAATGTTTAGACATCTTTTCGTTGGTCACTCATCTCGATAGAAGGTTAAAATGTGCAACAATTTGCTATTTAGAATAACAACACACAAAATATGTCTAGCATATTTTGTGTAAGCTAAGTCAAGCATACCTTGCTAAAAATCCTTTGACTGGCTCCATGTGATTGGCGGTAAGAAGCCACCTGAAGTTGTGGTGCAGTTGGAGGTTTGTTGTATTGCACGTAGCTTGAGACATTGTCCCTGTATAAAAAGGTTTACGAATCAGTGAAAAGAAGCCGCGCTATTAATTATCAAATATAAAGCATCAAAGCATGTATATATTAAGACGGTGCCCTCAGCAAATTAACTTTTATGTAAAAAATAGTCTATTTTGACCGGTATTTAGCGGCTATCTGCTCGTTAATTGAAGGAATGATAGTTATAAAAGATTATTTGGCCTCCTACTTGTTTCCAATTTGTTAGTTTTATAATTTAATTTAATTCTAAAATATTCAATAATCATCATCTTCTAAAGATGCCGTTCTTTTAACTTGCAGCCTAAACTAATAGGCGGAAAGATAATTAAAACATTACCTGTTAAACTTTTTTCAAATATCCGAATATCTGAATATATATTTATTCAGATATTTTATTTAAATGTTTTCTGAATAAAAAAATCGCGTGAAATGAATGAAATACGCGTCAAGGCATCAAAAAATATACTACGGTAGTATGTAAATATGGTAATTTAGATATAAATGTAGTGTTATGTTATGTACCGATGATGACGGGCATATTCCTGTTGTCTGGTGGCAGCAGGCCGGCGAAGGCGTCCCCGAGCGCTGAGGCGTGTTGCAGGTTATCGAGCACCACCACCGAAGGCAACGCTGCTTCCGCACCGGCGCCGCATTGCTCCGCGATGTTACCGAGGTATGCACGCAGTTCGTTACACGACTTGCGATCCACACTGATAATTTAGATACATACATACATAAGAAACATAATCTTTATTATTATTATTAAAAATTCTAAAGTCAACTGTCTGCTGTTATATTTTCACGTCTGAGCTGCTGAACAGATATCAATAAATTATGGCAAGGAGATAAATTGAATCCTGGGGAAGGATCTAAGCTACAATTCCTTTAAAAAAATGCGGACAAAGTCGCGGGCAACAGCTAGTAAAATATAAAACGATCAATAAAATCACAAGGACCATTTTGAATAGTCTTATATACTTAACAGGTGAATCTAGATGCCGGTTCCTCCGATCCCCAGATAAAGTATTGATATGATAAAGAATTTTGTATGATCCTTGCTAATTTTGTTACGGATGCCGTTTTATCTGAATAATCTGATATTTCATATGATTTATGAGACGGACAGTTGGCCCTGGATGAAGATCAAATCCACTGAGCTGTGCAGTCAGTCTTAATACATTATCATGCTAAGACTTAAGACGATTATGGAGACGATCCGTCGATATTTTGCGGTTATTTTGTTAAAGCTTGGTAGGTCATAACACAATAACAAGTGAAGATCGCTTTAAGATAATTCTACTCTAATTAAGTTAAGCTCTTCTCTATCCAAAGTTTATCTGGAAGAAATCGCTTCCTTAGCGATAAGACCGCACATTGTACATAATTTTTCATTTGTATTATTTTGTTGTCTAGTTGTTATATTTTTAGTATTTTTTAGTATAATATTTACAATGTTTACATAAAAAGTGTATACATAGAATATCAGTCATGGGGCATCCATAACACAAGCTCTGCTTACTTTAGGGCTAGATGAAAGTGAAATGATGCAGTGTGAAATGTTCGGCATTATTTACTTATTATTATTATTTATAGTGAGTTAGTATTTACTTGAAAGTAGCAACAGCTTCTGCGGGCACTCCTCTTCGCTGGGTCTTCTGAACGTAGAATTCTGCTAGCTTTGCCGCTAGGTACGACTTTCCAGTACCGCTGGGGCCACATAAGATTACTCTTCGATGCTCCGTTAGTAGTGAAACATATCTGTAATGTTTAAATATATTTTAATAAGATTTTTAACTGCTTAGCCACAGTATGGGAGATGTGTTAAATATACCAATAAAATTGTGTCAAAATTGCACCGCAGAATTTACGTTACAATTGATAACGAATTGATGTAACACATTTCTTACTATGCTGAGTTAATCACATAATTGTAAACATACAAATCTATCACTATATTTCCTTGAAAGCTTACCTATAAACAATATTTTTTGGTATAAGGCTATCAAACGCCAAACTGCCTACTCCTTGTAGGCATATGTAGAGCGTGTTCACCGTTCCGATGATGTACCCACACGGTAGCAATTCCGGAAATCCTATCTCCGGTCCCCGCGTCGCCTCGCCCAGATGATAAGATGTTATAGAATCCGTATTCAGTCCCAAATTCGTACCCAAATCTATTCTCGACAGGTAGTCCTTGAATGTTTTCCTAACTATGTAATCTAAGTTCTGCCAAGTAGTCTTGCCAGAGATATAAGTGAACGCAATGGTGAATTCATTGCAGTTTACTGTCGAGTCACTGTTGTATACGTTTTTATACGAACTACTGTGCGCTGATTTATTACTTTTAAGGCTATTTGTGTTAGATTTATTTATTTGAGGGTAGTCTTGCGTCTCCGTTTCTGGGCTGTGGGTTTGGGACATTCGAGGCGACTCGAAGCTGGGTTGTTTGTCGAAGTGGTTGTTGTAGGAGCTAGAGGACTGTTTCGCGAAGAATCTACATTCGGACTCAGTCAGCGTGTCTTGAACCTCTTCGAAGTATCTTTGGAATGTTTCTGGCTGCCCTAAGTAAACTGCTATTGCAATTTTCTTTCCATCCGTAGTATCGCCTTGGCTATCTGCCACGCCTGCAATGATAATATTTATGAGTAATTAAAAAACTTTTATGAATATATTAATTACAAATGAAAGTTTTATAATATAGGCTTTTGAGTATTCATAGCCGCCAATCAAATAGCTCGTAGGTGGCGAATGTAGTAAAATTTCATGTTGATAGCCAATTAAAACTTGGGTGGGCGTCTAGTTAAAAGTAATCATGTTTTACGGGAAAAGCTCCCTTCACCCAATTATTGTTGGTATTCGTTTGATCGCTGATCATTCGACTCGTGCGCACGTTTTTGCGATTATTCTAGCTACCGGCAATCAGTTTTACAACGATTTCCGCTTTCAAAGTGTTTGTAGTTCGGTTTTATGGTATCTGTTTTATATGATTTCAAATAAACACGCTACGACCAATAAAAACAAAATACTGCATTGTACTCTATTCACGAGTTGTTGCCTATTTAGCTCTCGAACTGTTATTATCACAGGAATGCTAAGCGTAGAACAAAGACAGATTAATAAAAAGATAATCACCAATATCCGAATAGCTTTCTCCGATCGCCAATTCTCGGCTCTTCGGGGGTGGCAATACGGTATTGATGTCATAGTCGCCGCTGAGTCGCTCTGACGAGTTGAGTCCGTTCGCAAACAAATCACTGGCACCATTCAGGACGCTCAACAAAGCTTCGCTGTTTTCGTTCAGTTCGCACGAGGCTTTGTTGCCGTAGATTGGTTCTACCATTGCGGATTTGGGGGAGCCTTTCTTAGAGAAGTCCATTGTTGGAGTAGACGCCATACAGTTGAAGTCTAGGTCGAGTGGTTGTGAGTGCATGTCCAATGTAGCCTGCGAGGCAAAAACACATATTTAGTACATATAGACTTACTTAAATTGTTATTCATAATGAGTACGATATCTACAAGGCTTCTTTTGAATAAGTTAAACTTTACCTGGTGCATAGTAGCTTGATCTGCTAAGCTGAATCTCCTGGGATCTTCTACTGCGGAGCCGCCGGTGCCAAGTGAAGTTTGGCTGCCGGCCAGCGACCGTGACGTCACTAGCCTTTGCAGTCGCTCATTGTTATGTTTTAGGTTCAGCATTTCATTCTGAAATATTAAGTGAGCTTTAGTTTCTAAAAAAATCAAATTCGGGTTTATCAGATTTAGGGTAATGCTGATAGTTACCCTCATTTTGATAACAGTGTCTTTGAGACTTTCCAACTGATGCGCTGAGCTTAAAGCTTCTAATCGTATATCAGTTAGCACCAAGTCTTTTTCACGCAGTTGTCGTTTGAGTTCGTCAACCAAGTGTGCGTCTTCTGGTTTTTCTGTGAACAAAACAAGTATTTCATTACTTTTAGTGTGGTATTGGCCTCAATTCAGTTGTTTCGCTAGAGTAACTAAAGTCTCCTAAAACAAAAACGATCTTATTTTGATTAAAGTCTGAATTAGAATAACATTTTTAGTGACACTTCCTAACTTAACGTATAACTGACGTGTTTTAGCTCAATTTAGTCATCAGGTAAGGAAGTGTTGATTAAAACTGCGGTTATTTTCCGCAGTTTTTATCAACGCCTTTATACATTATTTTCAATAAAGGAATTAATTGGAATAAAAATGATAGCAATAAAACAAAAAATAATTTTAACTCAATTTAGAACTGTGTTTTAAAATAGGTACTTTATTGGCAGCAAAATAAGGTAATCCATATTTTAGAAAATTTTAGCAAGTCCAGAAAAACAACAGAATTGCCAGCATTGTATGATTTGAAATGCCCTTAATAAATACACGTAAAGAGAACAATATAGCACGCATTGTCCAGCAACTAACGACCCAGTTATTGTAATGATGAATGAACACTGAAACCATTAAATCCGTCCCTCAGGTTAATTAAATTTCCTGTTTCCCGCTATAACTCAGAGCCCACAGGCCTAAGCTATGGATAGACAACGGATTAAAGATCCTGCGCCTTTCTCTTCAAACTAATTTTCCGAGCGCGCAAACTGACGAGCATTGTTTGCTAAGAGGTAAATTTCTTGTTATACCGCGAGCATTCTAAAATCGTGGTTGGCTGTCAGTGTACTTTATTGGGGCGTCATTTCAAAAATTCTTTCAAAAACCTACTTCACGTATGATACTGTTGGGTTGTTCAAATTAGTTTGTACAGTTGCATTTTATTTCCGAGGAGAGGTTGTTTATACGTAAATTTAATGAATTAAAATTCCAAAGTTTTGAATTATTATTCTATTACCGTTTTTTTAAATATCTAAGTAAGTTTATAAAAAATATTGCACACCATTTTCCAAATGGGGGATATTGAATATTGCAAAAAAATTAAACCAGCAATTCACCTATGTTCCACAATAAATTAATTATGAATTATTATTTTTATTGCAATTATGTCAGTCGTTAAGTTGAAATACCGCTGATATAAATTAATATATTGGCAATGCGATCGATCCATTGTTTTGTATGGTTACGCTTTTAGTTAATTGTCGCTTTGTTCTACATTACAAGTCCTTATTGTAAATGTGTTTGATAAATTATAACAGCATGATGAAAACGCTGACCCCAGCCAATAAGAGGGCAAGCGCCGTCGCCACATAACAATGGTCCCGTACCTAAAACGAGACAATATGGTAGAGTTCCCATCTAATGTCGAGGTCGGAACAGAAGGGACGGCTTATCTTAATTGTAAGTAGAGATTAGGGACTTTACCCAAACGGCTTAAATTTATTAGAAACATTTTTATGTTCATGGAATTTTTTTACTGTTGAAAGCGAATTTTGAGTGGTGATAGCTTGGTTATTATGTTTCTAGTCACCTTTGGTTTCATCAGTCTTAGCCGCAGGGCCTTTCTCCTTGACGTCTGGTAAGACTTCGTGTGAATGTTCTAGACTGTTCTCGTTGCTTCCCTCTCTTATTGTGTGCGGGTCATCATAGTGGTGAGATCCGGACGAGCTGTCTTGTGACGACAGCTGCCCGAGGGACGCGTGCTTGGCCGTTTTGGATATCTTCGCGTTTCTTGAGAAGGCTTTCGTGAACGAAGACCGCAGCTGTAGATACATCTCAGATTAATTAATGCATACAATTTGCCCTAGTTGTTATAAAACGTGTAATAGTATTTTTTGGGACATTACGTCTTATTGTTATAACTGCTTGCACAGATGCCGGTGAATATAAAGTAAATGTGTGGGTTTGTGCGTATATAGAGACATTAAGATATTTACTATAACGCAATAGTGATATTCGTGTTGTTATCTTAGTTGTAGATAAAATTGCCCTGAGAGATTTAAAAATTTGACAACTAAATATAGTTAAGAAAAAGTATGTACAATGGGCGGTCTTATTGCAAAGGAAGCTATTTTTTCCAGACAACCTTTGAATGGAGAGGAGCTTAATTTGATTGGAAGATTACCAGTTAGGGGTTGAATAATGTGTTAATCATTAGAATCATTGGTGTGATGAATATAGATGTTTGTTCTGTGTTTGGGTATTATAAAGTATCTCATGTGTATTTGAAAATATATTATATCAGTCATCTGATTTCCATAGGACAAGCCATACTTAGGGCTAGCGGATGTTGTGTGAATTCTCCACCAGTATTTATTGTTATTATTTTATTTTAAGTTTCTTGAGCTCGACTGGGATGAACCCATCAAATAAGCAAGAAACACAGGCCTAAGCCAAGTGCAAATCAATGTTTTAGTTTGATATAATTTCTTCAGTTTCTGCTGACATGTCGGTTTGCAAAATTTCTTTACATTGTTTGATAGGATGTGCTTAAAATTACTGCTTTCTGCAATAAAGCAAGTTTGGGCAAATCTAAAAGACTGGAATAGTTGTGGACAATTGAGATTATTGACACCTTATCCAAACGCTACATCATTGTAATTTCAGCATTAACCCCTAAGTATTGAAGTCGCGATATCGTGTTAAGAACAATCGTAAAATAATTGTCATACTTTAGTGGTTTTCAAAAAGGTCGACGTATTTGAATAATTTCTTCGCGATTGTGTTTTGAATGTTTGGGATAGCTATATTATTACCCATCCTTTCTTCTTGTGTTTCTTATCGTGATGGGCAGAGGAGCCACTGCTGAGGCTATTGATGCTGGATACGCTGTCGGTAGAGAGATGGCGAGTGATGGCGCCGTTGCCGGTCTGAGCGAGCCTCTGTGGCGAGCCGTGACTCTGAGAAGGGTTGCTGTCCTGTTTAAATGAAAATAGATGAAATAAAATAAACTTTATTTTGTACAACCCAGCTCAGGCAGAGTATAGGTCCCGTCGCGGTTTAATAGTGCTCGGCGAAGGTTGCGACGGCTTTGCGCAAGTGTACCTACATTCGCGCATAGAATTGTTAAGTGTTGTTCTAGGTGATTTGATAACGGGCTGGTGAAATTCTAACAACCAATTGTGGGATACATTAAAAAAACGAAATTTAAGTAATTCAAATTAAATTAAGTTCTAATTTTTAGGGTTCCGAAGTCCACATGAACCCTTACAGTTTCGCTGTGTCTGTCTGTCTGTGTGTCCGTCTCTAATCAAAGCTCATACTCGCAGACTGCAAAATTTCACCACGATAAGATTAATAGTCTGCAAGCAAGAACTCATTAAGGGAGGATAAACAGACAGACGGACGGAGATGGCGAAACTATAAGGACTCTTTGTGGACAGAACCCTAATAAAAAGGAGGCATAAGTATCTACACTACATGGACAGCCCAATGCTAACGAGCGTTCCTAATACTTAAGGAATATTGTTATTGCATTGCAGTCCACCTTGAGACGACAGTAGTCTTTCACGTGTATGATTTCACCGGCATTCGCGCCCTTCAAACCGGAACAATATAATAACCGGAACACAGTAATTACATACTGGTTGTTTGCATTTAAGAAAACAGTTAGTACGCATTATTAATTCTATAGGTATTTTGTATTTATCGGGGCACCTAAGTCACTTATAAATGAGGTTAATAGCAGAGTGCACTGATTTAAGTCAATTTAGGTTTTAGTTAGATGACATCACCAACACGGAGGTACAATAGCTTCAACGTTCATGTGTTTGGTAATAGGCACATCATTCTATATTATAACTTTCTTAGGAATACTGACACGACCTTTGAACCTAACCTTCACGGTGTCTATTACTTTCATCGATAATAAAATATAGTAACTCTCTCCCTGCACCATTTTAATATGATTTATAGCACAGCTGAGCTATTCGTTACTGTATCCCCATTAGGGTAAATTACATTTTCAAAGCACCGCATCCCGCAACGCACGTTTCGCATGAAATCAAATGCGTCAGAGAAACTTATACATTCACATCGCCTGCTCTATCATTGAGGGTATAAAACGAGAAATGAGGACAGATCTATTGACAGCCAATTTAATGTAAATGCTACCTCGCCTTATTCCAATCTATTTATTGGTCATCAATGTCGTATGTGAAATCATGCGAAGGGTATCCGAAGATCATTATAAAGTTCCGGGATAGATACAAGTAAAAAGCACTGCACTTGATCTCATTACGAGGTACTCTAATGCCTTGCATAATGATTGATCGTTGAACGCATTGACCGACATTGGCGTTTCCTCACTAGAATACTAATCGAGATAAAATTATCTACGGGCGCTCGGACAAAGTAGATTTTATTTTAACGAAGTGGTTGCATTTAAAATTAATACAAGCGCTTCCAATCTCACTTACAGCGATAATACTTACTCGTGATTGTTGTATTCAACCTACATGCGGCTTTAATATGCAAATTAAGTTTAAATCGGAAGTTTCATTATATTCCCACGGTATTAAGTGAAGCGGAATTTATGTATGTATTCTGATATCCGAACTCAATAAACTCATCTCAACGTAGGTATATTGCGGTTTTGTACGTTTGGGCACGCTTTAAAGGAAATTATGGAGAAACCATGACGCTGCGAGGTCACAGAAGAGCATCAAATGTGTTTTCTAGTATATCAAATAGTTGATTAAACTTCAATGTGCATTTACCTGGCCGGTGATATTGACGCCGTCTGCCCGGATGCCCATAGATTGCATATGTGCCGTGGTGAGTCCAGCTTGTATTGACTGCTTCCGCAGCAGTTCGATGGTCTGCCGCAACTCCGTTAGCTCAGAGTCCTAAAACAAAACGTAATTAAATAAAACATGCATAGTAATTAAAAGAAAGTCATTTGCATCCGTCGGAACCGGTCTCTCGGAGCCAAACCGGAGACTTGGGCGTTCACACACATTGCTTTTTCTAATTGACATGACGGCCGTTGCGTGACGCGTGGAGAAAGAGTATCAAAACTCGAGAGTTCGTTATTGAACGAATGCTGGGTCTTTAAGCGTAAGGTACGGATCTTGCTAAATGTGAAAGGTAAAATGCCAAAGATATATATTGGGACATACAATGAAGAAAACAGCTGGTTAAGAAAACTGAAAGCAGGCAATGAATAATATGGATAAAATGTTAAACGGCAAATTGTTTATTTGAGCAAAAGCAAAAATAGCTGGCATAGCATATTATGCATACGGCCATATCTAAATGTCGGTTTTCAATGGAAACATTAAGTTACAAGTTATGTGAAATGTTTATTCCACAGTATAAGTGGAGAAATGATACAATGCCCTGACTGGTTCACTTGGCCTGGATGGGTTGTTTGCTGCTTTCAAGGTAGTAAAAGGCATTCATAAATTGCATTTAAAGGATGTTCTTCGATAAAACGATGGAAATCGTTCAAGTTGATTACCTTTCTCTCAGCGGTGGCGGTGAGCGAGTGCAGCCGCGTCGTCATGTTGGAAAGGCTTTGTTCAAAGGCTGAGACCACGTGCGCCTATAACAATAAAAATAATATGATAATACTGCTTAATATTCCGTTGATGGTTTTAATAGCTAACACGCTGTCTTTGTGCCGTGACTTTGCTCGCATATCGTTTACGCAAGCCTGGGTTTTTAGTTGAGATTATCTCGTTTTACAATGATTTCGCAGATAACAGAAATCAGCTTCCACCAGATAAGAGAACACAATAATCCATAAAGTTGTGGAGCAGTGAGCGAAGGGCGAAGTGAACTGCAGGTATTTATCTCGGGTCTGGGTGTTTGTCTATGTACCTATAATATGTAAGTATTTAAAAAAAAGTATATAAGTAGCATAACAGTCATGTGGTACCTTCGATCACATATACCTCTGTGATCGAAGTGTGGTACCCATAATACAAGCTCTGCTTACTTTTTGGGCTAGATGACGCTGTGTGAATTGTAGTTGGATAGTCAAGTTTCTAGCCCGTATTCAAGGCTTCAGGCAGATTGTAAAGCTAAATCATAAATGGAATAAATGCAGTTTTTCAAATAAGTAAATAACTACTGCTAATGATCTTCCTTCTGGTTGACCAACATAACTGTGATTTCTATTCGGTTAAAGTAATCAGAGATGACCACAGACCGACACAGATCTCTCCATAACTTCTAAGTAACCAGCAGTAGGTACGACCCTCGATAGACGAATCAAATTGCTCACTTTAGACCGGTTTACCCATACATACTACATTAATTATTGACGATACTTTGCGCTATCATGTTATGCTTATTGGTAGTTAAATTTTGATGCACTATGGTAGTGAGTCACGGTAATAAATTGCTTTATAAGCCTGTAATAGCGGTCGTAGGCGTAGCTGGACAAGGGACCCTTTGTTTACTACGTCACAGGAACGCTCTTAGCAAAATTAAAAGTGAGGGTAACGACCCTCCTGCCATATAACATGCGTATATACTTACCAACTGCGTGTTGCATACATACGGCAGGAACAAGAAATACATTATTTAATTGTTTTTTTCCGTGCAGCTATTTCGTAGTAATTTAACAAGTATTTTATAAATAATGCGATTCACCTGTTGGCCTGCAACTTGCCAATTATGGTGTGTGCCACTCGCAGGCATCATTGATAGATCTCCCCCGTATGTTCAGGACACCTTTTGCGCGTGCCGATATTAGTAGTGTAACGAGTTACTGTTAGTACTGAATTACCTACTATTGTAATGAATGCAACGGTTCCGTGCAAATAATTTAATGTTTCGAAAGTATGACTTTACCTGTTGTGGTATTAAATTTCCAAGTTTCAGCACAAAGTTATTCAGCAGCATTCCATTGGGTATGGTAGAGCAACTTGTTGGCATCGGTTTCGCCTTGGTAATGGAATGCTGATCCCGTAATCAGTCAAATACAGATTTATTTGTAAGCTATAAGTATGCTAGATATGTATAGGAACATCTTGTGAAATAATAACGATCAACCTATTTTTTTAAGATAGTTTTCACACCAATCTTTATAGTTAGTAGCACCAGCAGGGTGTAAGGTTTGCGCTTTGCGGGTCTTTAAAATAAATGGATTACAAGGCGCAGGTGTAATATAATTATCAATCAACAGCTGCGGAAACAGCGGCGCTTTAAAAGCTTAATGACACGATTAAAATATTCCCAGTCCTTTGCAAAAGGGTATGTGTGCGCTTTCGTGTTTTTGCTGAGCATGTTTGTTTATTGCAAGAATGCGACTTCGTCCATAATCATCGCGAACAAGTCAAATTAAACCACAAAAAAGTTTAAGCAAAGGTATATGCAGTAGAAGCACTTGGTCAGTAACCGCTTTCCTGAAGATTAAAAGCATCTGCGTGTTAACGGTAAACTGTAACACGAATGTTTCTTATCGGCTTTTAAGATTAAATGTCTTGTTCTTTGCATTGCAGGACATGATACTTAAACGTTACATTCTCACTAGAGTACATAATATTGGTTAACAAATTGTAAGGAATACTATTTATAGACAGGAGAAAGAGAAATTTACTACTGCGACAAGTTTAGAAGATCAATATTTGAGGTCAACATTGCTTACTAAGTGACCGAGCAAACAATCAATTTGTTTTATGCATAGCAAATAGACACACCTAGCGCTAGCAGTCAACTAAATGTTTAATACACGCATACGCAAAAAATACGATCAAAAATGCTCTCATATTATATGAAGTCATTGAGCAAAGATGTATTAAAAACATTCGGTGAATCTTGGTAAATATGACATTAGTTTCGAAATTGTGAGTACTTTTTTGGAAAATAATAACGAGAGAAACCGATATCAATATCGAGAGATCGAGTAGGAGTTAAATGTTATTCCTCTTTCTTATTTGAGGCTTGAACCCACTCGAAATCCCACTAGTGCATTTACGAATGCAGCAAGGCGACATGACCTCCTAAACGGGCGAGGTTATTTGTTCAAGTGCACTCTTCCTTATTCAGCCGTCGGGTAACGGACTGCATGTCTACAGTCAATTATTGCCTATGAACCTTAAAGACATGACGACTATTACTTATTGCACTAATTTAAAAATAACAACTTTCAAATAAACAATAGTTAACAAAACCAGCCCTATTAGAAATACTATAAGCGGATGCGACCGTGCTAAGAAAGTGTGCCATTATGTACTCACCACCTTCAGAAAGACAGTGAGCCCGCAAGACTTAGAAACGATAGTTATCTCACGTTCGATCCCAATATACTTATATGTCATCCCACTTCTCCGGCCACTGTGTTGACGAACGGTGTTAATGAGTATATGGCTGCATTAGGAGTCTTTTAATACAACAAACAACTAAGGTTTTTTTGTAAAGCTGGATGATTCTAAATCGGAAGGAGATTTGCTAGTAGATCAGTTACCCAAAGAGGACCAAGCTTTATAGTTCACTAACTACCAATGTACTACTGAAGTCTTACTGTAAGTAAGACAAATTTTCATCGAAAGAATACAAAACGTTGAGTCTTAATTTTTCGTAATTGGGAAGGAGGATTGATCAAGTTCAAAAATCTTGCGGCAAAGGCAACATAATAATAGCATACCATCAGCAGTAGAGGACAAATGTCCTCTACTGCTGATATGTTTTAAGTATTTACTCAAAAGATTTTTCTAATAATGACACATTTTGTTAATGTACAGGACAAAATAGTCATATCATCATATCTTTACTACACATCTAATAATATTATATTTTGTTAAGATCGTGGGAAAGGATATTGTACAACGAATGGTCAATGATATATTTTTTTCTCAAAGGTTAAGTCAGCACCTGATAGGGATGCTCGGGTTATTCCACCATTTTGGTAGCCAGGTAGAAATATATTTTGACAAAAAATTAATAGTCGAATATTGATTTTTTGTATACGAATTTTTGTATTTCGCTTATACTTACTCGTTTAATAATAAAAGGTTTGTTTCATCCCAATCATGGCTAGAGCATACCTACCTAAAGCTCGATTTTAAGTTTTTCACCTGTTAAAAATAAAAAAAAAGTAGTTACAATGAATTGGAAAGCTAAACCGATGGTATACGTTTATTTATTTGTAGTTAAGAAATAAAAAAAAGACAAGCTTTACTATTACTCGAAAAAGATTAAAAAGCAATGTCAGGTAAGCACGCCACATCACTGCACGGTAGTATTCCCCCTGACTGATGTTTCGATTTGATAAAATAACATCGTATCCATAGATATAACAAGAACAAACCACAAAGGGGAATGAAGAACCACACCTCTGAAAATTAACATGAAACGTTTAAATCGATTGGTACGAGTCTTTTTAAAATAATTTAGTTAGTTCAACTCGAAAGACAGTGCATGTTTATAAAGTTAAGGTTGCTGACTTTCTTAATCGAAGAAGTTGCAAAGCACTGAGTTTAAAAATATGAGTGTGGTAGTCTCTGAATGTTTTCAAACTACTTATGATGTTCAATTTGAATAAAACTTACCTCTTCCAAAATAGGACAGCTCTTGTATCTTGATTTTCTAATGGCCAAATCCCACCATGGCACTGGTGGTTTAGCCCGGAGTATTGTTTGACAACCAACTTTAGGATCTTGAGTCTCGTATAACGTCCCTAAAGGCCTTGATGATGGTCGGGAAGAGTCTTCCGGATTTTCGTTAGCAGTTACGCCCGTTATGCATTCACAGCATTTGTGTGGTTTTTTTATACTAGGTTGTGTTTGTGGTCTAAAGTCAGCACTGAATGAATGCCGATAACTTAGTCGTTTCGAGAAACCGTTTTCGCTTACTGAACGCTTGAATCCATTTCTATTGTTCTGTAAAGGCATTTTCGGTATTTGCTGCACTTCACTCAGAATACTGGGGTCATCACAGAAACCATCATATTCCCCGTTAAGCGGCGTATTGGGCTCGGAGTGATAGCCTATTCTATTGCGTTGCATAGTTTTGTAAGACGTGTTTTCTTTAATACTTGAAGGTTTCAGGTCTATGAACTTCGGTCTGCGCATGTTAAGCGTAGCAAACTTTTGCGGAGACCTATGAAACTTTGATTTGCTTGGCAAATCTTTAAGAACGTCTTCCGTATCTGTGGACGGAATAGTAGAATTATCGCTGTAGCTAGAAATAGGTCTATCATTATCTGTAAGGTATGAGGAGGATTCCGAGCAATTATCGCGATCGCTATGGCTCCTTCGAAAGTCACAAGACGAACTAGTAACGTCCGTTCGCATGGAATGCTGCTCCCCGCCATCCTGGTTACCGACGACGTGCTGGTCAAGCGAAAACCGTTCGCCGTTACTTAAGTTCCCGATTCCAATTTTTTCACAGCTTCTTATTTCCTGGTCTGCTGGTAACTCCAAGCTTCTTAATCGCCTCCGCGGCTTTGTGTTGATAGAATCGTAATGAATTTCTTGTCTTGCGTTGGATAATTTCACAGGGGAATTCCTTTGTGAATGAGGTGGAGTTACTTTGGCATAAATTGGCTCCGTAAAACTAAGCCGAGACGGCTTTTCTTCAAATATATTTTTTGGAGGCGCCTTGGCCACATATTGCACATCAAAACTGTCTAGGAAATTATTTTTTGGAGTTCTATTCAAAGTGAAATACTCGGAATGTCTTTGAGGTAGATTAACTATAGGACTGGGGTCGACCAAGTTTCTTATTTTTATCCGGCTTCTTGGAGCTCGTATGGTAGCAAAACCATCGTGAATCGGCGATCCATGGTAACCCGACGTAGTTACAGCCATCTCAGGCATAATATTGCTTTTAAACTACTGGTAACGTAGACACTTTCCAGTATTCAATCATTTTAAAAACAAATCCGCTGCACTATTAAAATAGACCGTTTAAAATACATTTTGTTGGATTGTTACACAGACGACTTGGGTTGACATGAAAACACAATGTTAATACCTTTTTTATACCCATCAATATTATATACAAGCTTTTGCCCGCGGCTTCGCACGCATAGTATAATCTATATCCATACCAAATTAAATTAAAGAAAAAAAAAGTTCTGTTGATCCGATCGCTATCAAACTTCACAGGACCACCCAATTTGGCTAAACCAATTTGAAGATTTCCTAAAAATATCATCGAAATTGGTCCAGCCGTTTCGGAGTCTATAGGGAACATACATACATCGCCTTTTATATATATACCTACATCTATTATGTATACAAAGTTACGAATGTATATAAGCGGATAACGTATTAGGTAAAACATTCATAACAGTATTATGTAAGTAGGTTGGCGTGGCACACCAGTATAAAAAAAACGAATGTAATGTTAACGAAACAAATGTAGGTTTCTTCTTCTTGTCGTGTCACTAGTTATTTCGAATCAGTGTGGTGAAAGGATTAATGGTAGGTAGGTACTTAGATGTTTCAAAATATAAATATATATAATATTCTTAGCATAAAATACAATAAACTTATGGAATTCATTTTAAGCACTTGACCTGTAAACGAAGTTAAATACCTATGTGTAGCTTTTACTTTTATTTTCGTCCGTTGAAAGCATCGTGCATTAGGTAGGTACCTATTGCTTTACTAAAAGTTATTTTAAATAAACTATCCACTTGATGCTAAATACAGTAAGTTTCAAAATAACAGAGTTGAATTTACTTGGCTCGTTCTTATACGAAAAGTGATTCCCATTTGTATTTTAGATCCATGGTTCACAAATGTAATATAAGTAAAGTATTTTTGTTGTAAATTTCAACAAAATTAAAACTCGCTCTACCGGTAAGATATTTTTTGTGGGAATGCGAATGGCTGAAGGTTAAATACAAAATACTTAGCTCATCACACTGTCCTGAAACACAATGTTTTGCAAAGAATTCATAAAATAAGATTTATGTATAGTTTTTCTAATAGCTACTTTAAAAAGAAACTAAGGAATTGAAAATGATTCATAAATCTAGAAAACTAAATACTCAAAGTGAGAATATGTGAGAGTAGGAAACAGAAGCTTGTATTACGCTACGAGAGCCATATGTTATTATTAACATACCTTATAAAATTACCAATATATCGAAAAGGTACATTCCATAGTAGGTGCAGTTACTTTTATATGAGATGAATTAACTTTCTAGTTGTGATTGAAATCTCCGTGTACGGCTATGAATGACTGCAAACGTGTCGGTGATTATTTTTAAACTATCATATTTCGCTATATAAGCGTCTACTAACAAGGAACGAGACGGCATACATCCGGTGAAGGTGCTTAGACAAGCTATTTTATAAAATAGTATTTTATGAGCGATGTAAAATATATTAGAAAAGCTTCTAGTATTCTTATTTGATGTTTGAGCAAACTGATTATTTTCAGTTCAGACACATATAAAATAGATAATATAATTTCCTGTCAATGACCGTGGGTACCAAACATATGTAAATGATGGTGATGAGACGGCTAAGTTGTAAAGACATTTAGCAAGTAAGTAGATAAACGTTTTTTAATTATCTGTCGTTGAAATAAGTAGGAGTTTTGAGTGTGTGTAATAGTGTGTTTGCCTGATTTGGCCTGTTACTACACCATTTTACGTAAACAGCCACTAAAACCGATGTACAAGTTGCGGACAAAGTTGAAGTTGGTAAGACTCGATACTTCAATACCTATCGTAACATAGTCTCACTACCTTTACGACAATTATAAGGCTTGTTTTTAAATATAATATATATATACGCTGAGCCAAGGCTTGTATTAGAGTTAGAGAGAAACGAGACAAACCAAAACATTAGGTACAGAATTTAAATAGGGTAAACTTCGAATAAACTTTGAAATAATGTACTGCTATTATTTCTTGAGATTCGACGAGTTATCATACCTACATGCAAATTTTAACCCCGGTACAACGCGAGCAAATCCACAGGCAGTGTAGCAAGTACAGATTCCTAAATAAAAGTCAGTGCAAATTTAATTTTATCCGCAAGTAGTAACCACCAACTATAAATGTAAGGCACCTCGTCTGCAAGTTGAACAAAACAATGCTATACCGGTCCTGCATAAACGGGTCAACGAATAAATTACTGGCGTGATCAATGACCATACGACTGCCGATCAACGGTGAAAGATATGTATTTACATAATATACGCAATATAATCCTTGGTTTAGATGCACATTTATACTGTGAAGTAAATATACATATAACTAATTTGTATCTGTACCTTCAATATTTAATAAAGGGTGTGTACTACAAAACTATATTATATCAAGTCGTACGATTATTATGGTTTATGCTCTTAATAATCTGAGACAGACTGAGAACTTGATTGAGCAAACGAACGTCTTGAGCTAAGGAAAGCTGGATAGATCCTGTCTAGGGATCGCTTCGGCTACTGTCTACAGATGTTACTCAAACTTTTCAATTTGGTTTAAATATATATTTACTGTAATTTTAAAAGTAGGTAAGTATAAGTAAATACATTACACAGTATAAAACAAAGTCGCTTCCCGCTGTCTGTCTGTCCCTATGTATGCTTAGATCTTCAAAACTACGCAACGGATTTTGATGCGATTTTTTTTAATAGATAGTGTGATTCAAGAGAAAGGTATATATGTATAATACATACATAATATAGTAGAGAAACACTGATAATTTAAGAGGTTAGCGTATATAGGTTCAACGTATTAGAACTACTGAGCAACGCGTGGCCGGGTCAGCTAGTTAATTTATAAATATAGCCAAAGTAGTTTTACAAAAGTGTAATTCCTTGAAAAGCCAATCTTTTGGGAACGTACTCCGAACATTCATAATTTTATAATTATACTTTTATGGTAATATACATAATTTACAAGGACTTGGACACCTCTTATTGAGAACCACAGGCATTTTAAACCAAGAGGGGACAACATAATGTTTGTATAGTTTTCTCTTTTCCTCTAATGCAAGCACGCATCTTTCGCGTATCAACGACCTGTTTGTGTATACCCTAAGCTCACCGAGGCCGTTGTAACAGTGAGCCCGGCATAAACATGTATTTTCATTTCACGGTCATTTGGTAACATTTAATAACCTTATTGGTTGGTGTTCAGTTCAAGATTGTGATTTTGTTAAATAAATAACTACACATAAGTACAATGTAACACAATAGGTATAATTACGGAACTCTACCATCCGAAAACGATATAATGATTGTATTATTATCATTAGGTTCCCTAACATAATAAACTACCTATTACATGTACATTTCGTTGTCGTAAACAAAGTTAAATAACAACGATTAATCAAGAACATCGATTAACCTACTTATAATGAAACTGTAAGATCACTCAAAGAGTACGTTTCGATAATCACTGACTATTACGATCCTAGTACCTATATATTATACAGCTATTCACTTCTTTTTGTAGTTTATGCGGGCATTTCTAATATGTTCCAACAACAATAGTTTGGAGTATCATTTGAATATCTCATTAAACTATACCGTTTCAAGAATGTAAATAAAGACACGTGTGCTAAAGAGATCATGACCTTAAAGTAACGGTGTTTCGTCTAAGTCGTGCACTAGTTTGATCATATGGGAATCGATTGTTTAGAAAAGCAATCACTAGCTGTTTCCAACTTTGTCTGTATGAGTACATTTAGCGGAAAAAATTAAAGAACGTACCGTAGTATTAATTGCATGACATAGTTAGATACCTAGATAATAACGATTTATGTGTGTGCGATCGGTTGAAAGAGTCACAGATTTTTTAAATCTCTTTTGCACCATGTACAAGTCATTTTATATTTGTTTGTATCCGCAGATACATAAATAAAATAAATAATACCGGACATTTCACACAGCATCATCTGGCTTGGCCCCAAAGTAAGCAGAGCTTGTGTTATGAGTACCACATGACTGATATACTACTTATATACGTTTTATTTTTTTATATATACATATTGTACATAGAAACACCCAGACCCGAGACTAATACTTGTAGATTATTCAAAGACTTGTCCCGAGGCGGGAATCGAACTCGCCACCTTCTGCGTCTTAGCCGCGCTTTGGCCCTCTGCGTCACAGAAGTCGTCGAATATACATACATATATATATACATTAGTTTTACTTTTTATCTACGCACGGGAAAAGCCGATGGCCTAGTGCATAATATCGATGAAAATGTACCTTTAGTTTTGGAGCAAGTATATCTAAGTTAATCAACTTTCCATCACACATTTTTTTAAGGATAAAACATGTTCAAGATCATTGATATACGTGTGTGGTTCTGTATTCGAGTGGTGGTTATTACGAGCTGGCCCACCAGTAATACCGTCAACCAGTAATTTGAACCAATTTCACATTATGCCTCGTATCTAGAGACTACAGCGTTCTAATTCTATGGGCGTGCGTGTTTCTCATCCTGTTACATTATTTCTAGAAAAACATTATATTATAAAAGAGATCATGACTAAAACGACCATGAAATTACACGTTGACAAGATCACAGATAACTTTGAGTTATTGTATTAATATTATTGGGATGATTGAGGCAACTATTCCAGCGATAGGCGTGAATTCCATGTCTATGATTTAATCATCATGAATCATATTTTTATTATAATTTTATCGAACGTCTGAATACTTTTTAGAAAGTAACGTTTCTGGTAAAAATGATTGTACGCACACACATTCACGTAACCAGCAAAACATAAAAAAACAAAATAAAAATAAATAAAATAAAATTCTGCGTAGGTACGAGTTATTAAAACAATTAAAATCCAAGTTTCGATGTATCCCCTTTATAATATATAAATGATAGGTATAAAGTACAAACATTGAAAATAAATTTGATTTAAATCTATACTAATATTATAAATGCAGAAGTGTCTTTGTTATGTTTCACGGCTAAACGGCTGAACGGATGATGAAATTTGGTAAGCTACATTTTGTCTCAAAAAACAACCTTGAAGGGGATGAAATATATGAAAGTTTGTTTGGGCAACTCATATTTTCTTAAGTTAGGGATTTGAAAATTAATATTTAGGCGTTTGGTAAGAAATAAAGAAATACCTACGTGTTTCAACGTTTTTGCAAAATCATACCCGAAGGGAGTAAAATAGGGGATTAAACTAATGAGATGTTTTTTTGATGCACAGATTGCATTCCTTACAAAAATAAAAATAATGTTTCTAAGCATACGCGTACGAAGTCGCGGGTAACAGCTAGTAAAATATATTATCAAGTGTCTTATTCGTATTCTTAACTACAAAATAATGTTGTCTGAGTTCAACGAACATAAGATTGACTAGTTTATAGTCAGCGGACTACTAAAAGACGGTGTTAATAAGCCGTCCAGGCCCAAAGGCCTCTATTATATCATACAATCTGATGTAAACTAATGGGGATGCGACGCTACGTTGTGTGTGTGACTAAAGGGATCGAGTAAGCAACGGCCTGGAACATTGGAAATGTAGACTCAAGGGGAGCATCTGCCGTGCACATGGCTCGGTAGGCGAACACAAGAGCGCACTTGATGGGAAGACATTCAATACAAGCACGAGGTGAACATCAAAACTGCGTCATGTGCGTATTTTTTCTTAATTAGCTACACGAAACGCGGTCAAGGAACTGTAAGATGGATGGAGAACTGTGCACATAAAGCATCGTGAAAACATTTGAAGAATAGTCCTAATCTATTAAAGTGGGTTGAGTAAACATTACAAAATACATAGGTACCTATGTAAGTAGTAGAGTCTCATGCTGTTATCAAATTACCCCAAATTGGAAATTAGCAGACGATGATGGCGCAATGATAATGTGTGGCTATAAACTCTTTATTGGTTTACATTCTTTATTCTTTTAGTCATGTTTGATATTAGCATAAACGTTAAATTTAATACTTATACGCGTCTTGAGCGGTCACACCCAAAATTCTAGCGAAATGCTACATGAATATATTATATAAAAATAAATTGCGTGCGTTAGTCGCGCAAAAACTAAAAATGGCTGACTGATTTGAATATAATAAACATTGAATAAGAATATTTTTTACAAAACAAAACTTTTGTACTCCCAATACTGAGATGGTTTACAATCAAATCAAATTTGTATTGTTTTTACGTTTATTCGCCTCAATACTGGGTTGGTACGAACCATTATTTTACATAATAAATTTAAAATATACATTAAGATTCGACATTGCAAATCAGAGCGTCTATCGAATTTCGCAGACGATAACAAAGAAGCCAATAAACCACATGGGAGGGGCCGCATTGTTTACCGGTACGGTATTGTGCTGTAGAGCAGCACCGAGTTAAGGGCAACGGCATGACCTACGACCTCTATACTAAGCTATTGTCATGCTAATGTAACTAATCAACTGTGACAAAATTAAGCCTCAAGACAGCGTAACTAGGTTTAGCAAAGATATAGAAGCATGATATCACAGTTTAAATATTTTGTAAGATAAAGCAGTTATACTACTAAGCAGAAAAGCGACCTACGTTGTTCTTGTATGTTATGGAACTTTGTGTATAGCATTGTAATTTGAGTCTGATCCTAAGCTTATCTACTTTCAAGTGGATGCTCTTGCTACCAGTGCTTCCTGAATTGATATAGCATGATCCTGTCTTGTAGAGCTTCCTTCCGTGTTGGGTATTCAGCTCCGTAGCTTTGTACACGGTTATTTATGGGATAACGGATAAACCACTTAGGAAGTTGCACCTACACTACCGAACCGAGATAACCGAACCGGATGACGTTTATGCGATGCTTATACACGTGGGTTTGAGGTATATTTTACGGCAATTGGTGGCGTGTTACAATTTTCATAAGATCATTTATTTATTAATATATCGCCCACGTCGAAAAAACAGTACTTAAAGATTATTGCGTACTTCTTGAGATAATCGTATGGTCATCCTGTCAAGGTCGCCTGCGCGGCGGTTAGTGGTGACGCAATTATACGTAAACGCTGAACGGGTTTCGCATTCGCGTACTCGGTTCATTGATAATCAATCTCTTGTTTCGAAAAGGTCAGAGTATCTATAAGTTGATAAAAATATTACATGTTCGTATTGCCCATTGTCCATAAACCAAACGGCCAAGATGACGATCGGGCTCGGACTTCACTTATAAATCAAGCGATTTCTTTCTGCGAAGGAAGACTTAGCTAACATCGGAAATATTGGATGCCTAGAAACGACGGACGAAATTAATTAGGCAGCTTACAATTACTTTGTACGATCGTTTCTTGCTAAATAATTTCTTGTTTCATACTCGCGTCACAGTTGAGTTCACGTGTTAGGCAATTATTATACCAAAATATGCCGATGCGAATGTTTTTAAAAATCAGAATTGTACCTCCAATTTTTTACCAACGAAATTAGTAAGTGCTATAAGATTATAAAATCAAATGAGCTAGTATTGTAATGTATACAGCATTGTTAACATTGAGACGCGCTGACACCTGAAAGCTTGGTCTTCTATATTCGTTTTACGAGTTCGTTGTCTTTTCACTGTATACATACACTATTTTAGATGTCTGGGTTTCTGTTAACCTTACAATTGAGTGAGACACAATAAAACCTATTTATATCATTTAAAAGCTGTCAATACAAACAGTACCTACCTATATTAATCTTATACGGTGCAATGAATCTTTTCGACTGTTTGAAATAGTGAAAATTGAGTAGTAAAATTTTAAAAGAAGATAGGTTTATAAAAGCACTAGCTGGAAAATAGTGACGTGTCATGAAGGAACAGCACGCTAGTTATATTTAGTAGATGCAAACCGTATTTATTAGGCCGCATAGGTAATTGAACAAATAAATAATGCAGAAGCGCTATCTAAAGATCCCTGGCCAGTCTTCATACGAATTAACCTCAATTGACAGTGTCGACAAGGCGCTCTGCTGATTGAACACAGTGTATTTTAACAACCACTGAACGCTTCTGTCAAAAGTTCTATTCATATAAATTCAACGTTGCAAGGCTCATCAACTCGAATATTTATGAATCAAAATAATGTTTAGCGCAGAAGTACATCATATTTTCTATATCACAAGTAGGTAAAAAACTTAAAGATAAGCCTAGTGTTTCATGTCTCATAGTCAAAGATATTCGTGCTACTTATCAATTGATAAAGTGAGATAACTAAAACCATACAAAGAATGGACATTTACTAAAGTTACAAATGAGTAGTAAACAAAATGGATAGAATCTTTAGACTAAGGAGAGAGCCGTAAAAGGTAGAGCTAAAGTAGTGTGATTGATGTATAAAATAATAAATAAAGATTTTTAACGTCCGGTTAAAATCTTTAAGCGTCAAGTGAAGCCGTACTAAGAATTGTTATCTTTGATGTAGATGATATGATAAGTGGAGCAGTTGAGTATATTTACAGTTTAAATTACAGAGGCGGTAGCGTCAGCCGATTGCGTAAATAGGACGAGAACCGGAGTCGTCCTCCTGTGTTGACAATAGTTCCTACGCGACATAAGGACTGAACGCTGTTCTTACCAACTACCAATGTCTATTTTTGTTTATCTGAACGTGATAAACTCTAAAAGTATCGAACGGATTTTACCATAGACGGAGTGATTCATAAGGAAAGTGTAGGTGTACAATTCACCTGTGCAAAGCCAAGGCGGGTTGCTAGTAAAGCATATGAGTAACAATAAATCCAAAACTAATAGATAAATGTGGAAGGCCATCGGTCCGTGTACATAACCATAATGATAATGATTTATCGTTATTGTTTCTTATACGATTAGCTTTTTTATTGAATCGTTACATGCAGTAATTGCTAAAGGTTATTCCATTGATGTCAGATGTAATATAAATATTCATAGTAGAGTACGGAAACATCACAAAGGAAAATAGCTGAGAAACGACTATAACAAATTACGAGTTTAGGAACACAGTAATGAAAAGTGAGCGTAATGTACATTACGCTCACTTTTCATTACTGTACATTATTATGTAGTAAAAATGAAAAAGTGAACAAGAAATTTTGCTGGATTCGGTTATAGAATATGTACATCAAACGTGTGACCCCAAATAAAACCAGATACGGCTGTAAACAGAGCATGGGTGCTTTGATGTTTGTTTTTATCGAGAGCAAGTGACATGCGCAGACGCAACTCTTCTCGATTGACAAGTTGCATTGACTCCTAACAGCGTTTGATGTTTTGCAGCTGCCCTACTATGTACCACTGCTAATGTAGATATCGAACCCGTTAATATCCTCCGGCGTAAAAACCGTTCAAGCACCTTTACAACTATGTAGAGTATGTAGCAATCTAGCAATTATAAGCAAAACTTGTAACGTTATTTTACATTGCACCGTGTTCTTTTACTAATAGTTGGTCTCAATTTTAATGATTTATTTTATTTCCTGTCTATAATAATACAAGGCCTCATAGAAATGCTGTGACAACTTTACCAATAGTTTTGTACAACAATGGAAGTACGATTCCAGTGTAGGTACTGGGTCCGACCAGATAAAAGGGCTCACAAACACTGGTAAAAAAAAGGACGCAGTTACCTGCTCTTTTGGTAGTGAGAGACTAAAATGACATAAACTATTGAGTCAGTGAGTTTAAATATAGGTAAGTATAATGTAATTATTCAAGCTAATATAGTATATATACATAGTAAGTATAATAAATATATTCGATTAAATGCTAAACCACATGTCATGAATGTTTTTCTTAATACCATATCGTTATAGAGTTGAAGTAATCACAGAAGATCAAGATGGTGATAATTATACCATAATGTATCCTTTTATCAACCAAACATGGAGAGCTAACAACAAAATTACACCCGGATGTCTTGGTAACAAAACAACAAACTATAATCAAACGTGTTTCGCTCGTAAGTATGGAGATCAAAAACTTTATGCTCCACAAAAAGTAACAATCAATACTTGTTTGAGTTCACTATCACGGATAAACACTGAAAGTTTTCACGTTAAAACAATGTTTAGGTCACAATAATGTTTGTTTATAGCCGCCGAGGTATAATGAACGTGCAAAGCGGTCTGTTCGGCGGCGAACGTGCGTCCCGTCCGCCCTTCGACAAGGCTCAGTACACACTGGTTGGTTGGCTTTGGCTGTTTGGTTGGTTTGACTGATGGTGCCGTGCCGATGCCGGCCGTGTTGGGTAACTAAACTACTGCATTGAACATAACTCTGAGTCACGGAACCCAAGGAACCCGGATTACCGATCAAACTAGCAACACAACACACGGTCTATTGATTATAGACAGGATGGGGACAGGGGTTCGAGTTTAGGGTGTGGGAACTGAGAGGAGCGACGATAAATAATAAAATATACTCTTAACTGCGACCGTGGCAATTATGCTATTTTATATCAGCTTAAACCATCAATAACATCAAAAATGGGTTTAAATTTATGATAAAGGAGCAAAAAAAGGACGACAGCATTAATATTAGGCGAAGCACTTGTTGCGCAAGCGTTGGCACTTTGGACGATTTATGGGCCACGGGCTCAAGTTACAGTTGATAACGTCTCTGCGCACACGCAGCAGAGATTATAATGAAGATGTGTAAACTTTGCCAACGCAAATAAACGACAAAAGGGTTAAGTCAGGGTAAACCGAGTGTTATCTGCTAAGCTTTATAGTTTCTCTGGTTTAAAGTAAGCAGAAATTGAAATAGTCAGGTAAATTAATAAATTCTACCAATCTAGTTAGTAGTTCTGGTATGTAATAATAGTATCTCAGAATTCAACACTAGCCATAATAATATGCAAATATTGTATCGGTCGATGCACCGCGCATAATCAACTGGAAATTGAAAGTTTAGTATCAATCAAGACAAATATTAATGTTAATACGTGAGTCATTTGTAGTGTTATAGCCATAAACTGATGTTTATTTCCAATCACGTTTAAGTATTTCTTTGTTGTTGTTGGCATGTAGCCAATAATAACGCGCAACTCTATGTAGAAATTATGAAACATGCTTTATTACGGACTTTTAATCTTAATATAGTCCAAAAAGTCATATTAAAGCTGTGAAATTTAAACCAACAGTAAAATTACTTTGATATACAGATGTAACAGTTGAAAAGGCTTACCTACCCTCTATTATCACATGCTTGTCATTCTAATGTCAAAGAATAGAGATGGCAACAGATTTTAACAATAATAGGTAAAATCAAAAGTAAAAAAATATATTTAATACACTTTGAAACGTCTTCCATACTAAGCGAATTTAGGCGCCAATCCCAAGCTGGAGAAGAACTGGCAAGAAACTCCTCCTGGTCCTAGCACTTTTTTCTATGATCCATCTTATAATAGCTTAACTGCGAAAAACTAATACAAGAGAGTTTATACATTTCAAATCTATTAGATAACTGTCTGAGGACAGAGCAACATAAGGCCAAATATTCTTATCAATATATCTAATAGCTACCTTTAAAGGAATTATAGCTTAAATCCTTCCCCAAGATGCAATTTATCTTCTTGCCAAATTTTATTGATAAGTTTCAAACCAATCGCACCCACCACCCATTAAAAAAAACATTCACACCCCATTTTACTCCTTTATGAGAGTTATTTTGAAAATCCTGAAACACGTGTCCATTTATTTTGCATTTGGAGTATCCAAACCAAGTTGCTAAGAAATCACACCACCCGTTAAAAAGTTCACATACAAATTATGACACGTAATTTTACCCCTTTATAAAGGTTACTTTGAAAAATCTTGAAACACGTGTCCATTTATTTTGCATTTTATTTATTCATATCAAGTTTTAAGCAAATCACACCACGCGTTAAAAAGTGTCATACATTTGTTTTCACCCCTTTTCACCATCAGCAGACTAACTAACATTTCGTAAGATACGATCAACGAGTAACATTGTTAGAATCAAGATCTGAATGAGAGAAACATTTTTAAATGACACCTAACCGCTAAATGCTAAGAAAATTATAAACTTACCACAACCTTAATTGTTTAGAATAGAATAGTGTAAAATAATAAGATGTCTTAGTTGTAAGTTTGTAAACACGTAATTACCAAATAAACGTTATTATTATTATTATTTATTATTACCTCTTAAATTTACTAAATTGGCGTGTTTTATCTTATTTTGTAATAATAATAATTTCACACAGCATCATCTGGCCCCAAAGTAAGCAGAACCTGTGACTGTGTTTTTGTAAATATACATACATGCATAGATTTATCATCATGTAAAGAGGTGCATTAACAAGAAATGCAACTGCGAAAAATCCTATAAAAATCAATTCAATTATGGAACAATAGTAGATTGTTGCACCGAGCGCAAAGTGAGTTATTAATGCACGAGTGTTATGTTGGTGAATTAACACGAGTGCATTAATAACTCTCTTTAGCAAGGTGCGTGATTTACTTTTCTTTCAACTATCAATCTACCTACTGTGATAAAATATACCTACTTAAACTAAAAATATGAAGAATCAAAGATTTACAATGGTACGAAATGCGCGTCATTTGTATTTTTTTTCACCTAGTCGGTTTTATTCAGCCGATTTTTATTGTCAGCCAGTATCTTTTTGATCGAATGCAAACATTTTATATTAAACTTAATGGGAGATATTAAACCTCTGTGGTAAATTTATATCTAAATAAAAAGTAAAAACAGTGCAATAATGAGATTTCATATAACATTACTGCACTGTTTTGGTTCTAAGCAAAAAATACGTCCTTTGTGATCGGTATTGTAGTGATTAATGATAACATTACTACGTAGTTGAAAGAAAAATTACTTTTTTAACTTATTTTAAAACTCATTTAAAAAATATTCTCTAATTTAGACTTTGGTGTAGTTTGGTGTAAAAAAAACGAGTGCGTCTCGGGACGCCCGACAGAAGTGATAACTTAAACTAATCTAACTAGCGCTGTGGGTTAGAGTGAGAGAAGAGGAGCCTGCCTACTGCTACCGTAAGCGTGAGAGAAAAGGAAACCAGACAGACCGGCGCCGTAACGCGTTACGTAACGAAGCGGTTTACCCGCCCATAAGAAGTTATCACTTAAAATTTTCAGCTTGATTGCCAAAATCACAGAATAACGAACAATATCAAAACAGCTAAGACGTTTGGGTTATTAGTGTTACTTAGGTGTCAGTTGTATTTGTAGATTGGAGGAAATCAAGTTGTTAGCCTTGACCAGATAATAAAAGTTCAATAATGTAAGTACAGCAGTGGTATAAATCATCAATTACACGCATTATGTTAATTTAAATAAATGTTGTGTATGTATTACATTAACCTTTTAGTAGGACCAAGGTTTCATACAGTAACAACCGCACTTTAAGAGAGTAGGTAGTAGGTAAATTTTCTATTTAGAACTAAAGTATCTAAGTACTTGAGTTATGAGGTTAATGTTTTAAAATAAATAAAACTTATTATTTTGGGCATGATACCATAAAAAAACGTGTGCGTCTCGGGACGCCCGACAGAAGAGCGCTGTGGGTTAGAGTGCGAAAAGAGGAGCCTGCCTACCACTGCCGTAAACGTGAGAGAAAGGGAAGTCAAACAGACTGGCGCCGTAACGCGTTACGTAACGAAGCGGTTTAGCCTACCCTAAGAAGTTATCACTTCAAAAAATATCAAAAATAGTCGATTTGTTAAAAGTTAAAGGGATCTCAAGAATCCTGCGGTATTTCAAGATGATTTTTGCATGGCTATGTAGGTAATAACTATTTATTTGGTTCCTAAGCACAGTTTTTTATTTTATTATGTATTTATATCAGAATTTGTATATTTGGCGTTGTCGGCATAATCTAATTACATTTCTCCTTCGCAGAGTCTCAACTCTCTGTCCTGCTTTCTCGCCCCCGGTATCCATTGCATGCTATCTCTTTTCTTGTAGCAAATCTGAACAGATCCATGTAACGCCAAGGACAAGTGCGTTCAATACATCAAATTATATTGCCATTGAGACCAATTGTTACATATCGTCTGTACGAAGTGTATTAGGGATATGATACTTTATTATATGCCTTCAACGATATTAAACGCATTTGGATATCGACAAATGAGGCTGTTAACTTTTGCCATCGTTTCGTGGCTTACCTATACCAAGTTAAGCCTTATCACAAAGAAACATAGTGAGGACTGGCACGTCGTAGAACCTAATATTTCAAAACTAAAAAGAAAACAGACTTCATTGAATGAAATTTGAGCCCATAAAAACACAACCGAATTGAGAACCTACTACTTTTTTGAAGCCGGTTAAAAAGTTTTTACTTTACGCTTTTTAATACTTTATCTATTTTCAAAATTCGTAAACACCACTGGAAAGTCACAAAAAAGCAAAATATCAAAATTTCGTGGTGGAAATTTTGAAAGTGGATGGTACGAAATTCGTAAAGTGGATGACATATTTTTTTCAGTTTTTTTATTTACCTAAATACAGAGCCGATGTTTACGAAATTTGTTTATGAAATTTATATGGGACCAATCGGGAATATGGGACCTTTCACATGAAATCAGGTTTTTTTTTAAATCGGTTCATAAATGACGGAGTTATGAGGTAACAAACACAAAAATACAGTCGAATTGAGAACCTCCTCCTTTTTTGAAGTCGGTTAAAAAGTTCAAAAACATGTGCCAGGTGCATGAGAGGAGCCTCTAAAGGCGCACTTTAATCCTTTCACCACACCGGTTCGAAATAACTATTAACACTATTATAATAATATAAGTCTTATCTCATCAGACAGCATGTTGAAGAGTACTTAAATGGTAGAGTAGACTATATGGTACTCTATGTGTGTGGGTTTAAATTTGAAATCAGGTTGATTGGCTTCAATCAAACTTAAGACAGAAGCAAAAAATCAATGGTTCTAAACGACTCTTAGACAAGAAAGCACTCCTTTTGTTACACAAATAGAATGTGACTCAAAGAATGATGTATTAGTCCTGTGGCCGAGTAAATCACAACAAAGTTCGAGAGCTTCGAGAGCACAATGGCGTCGCAAGAACAACGATGGACGCTCGGTTTCTCGTGTTGAATAATTTATGGCGGCGATGCTTTACCGACTAGTGAATTAGGTGAACAAAAACATCTAAACAACAGAGCCTCATTGAACAGTTTTCTTTGTCCTCGGGAATCAAACGAGCGCCAATGTTATTGATAACCGTTACTTATCCACAGGAACGCATTCGTTCATCCGTTGCTTTTTGCGATTTGGTTTAACCGAGACTGCTTTGTTTGCAATGTTAATTAACTACTGATACTTTTAATTACTTTTTGCTTGTGCTGCTGGATAATGTTTGCGACCCTGTGGGGTCTTAAAGCTTTTAATTTGATATGAGCACTAGCTGAGCAGTCTATGTAAGTAAAGTACGTACTGGTATGTAATTATTTGCATATCAAGTCTGAAAATGAAGACGATAGTTACCTACATACCCAATTGTCTTGTTTTAACGTAATCAGGTGCATTATTTTCATTTGAATACAGTAAATAGATACTCATACTAGTCGACAATGGCCGCATGCATGTGAATCACCAGAACTAATGAATATTTATTTTCTAGTATGCGCTAGCAGGTTAAAAATATATTTAAATAAATTGATGTCTTGATGATTACTACGCCGCAGTTTGTTGAGTTGTAGATAGAATACAAAATGCGTTGTTGTGTATATACCTAATTAAGTATCTAACGTTCCACTTGCGAAGATAACTGACATCACAAGAATGATAAATTATTTATTTTAAACCAATAACATTGAGTGGAATGTTTATGTAAGTCGGTACTAGACAGTTACCTCAATTTTACTTCACATTATACTAAAGAAGTAGCATAAAAATACAATAAAATTCGGAAGTAGTGGTGATAACGGTGGCCCATACGGTCACATTAATAAAATTTTACGACTTTGTATCCTAAATTACTTATAAGTTATAACAAACTTGTACTATTTTCTTAAGTATTTATAGACGCTTAAAATATGTTTACAAAAGAACTTGACAATAGTTTTCATAAACTACCTACATGCCTACATACTACGAGTATCTATACTAATATTACAAATGCGAAAGTGTCTCTGTCTGTCTGTTTGTTACGTTTTCACGGATGAACGGCTGAACGGATCTTGATGAAATTTGGTAATAAGATGTATTGCATTCGGGGGAAGAACACAGGCTACTTTTGTCTCAAACCCCCTTGAAAGGGTTAAATAGAGGATGAATGATTGTTTGGGCAACTCATATTTCCTTAAATTAGGGATCTAAAAATTAATATTTGGGCTTTTGGTAAGAAATAAGGAAATATGTGTTTTAACGTTTTTGCTAAGTAATAGTTCCCGAAGGGTTACCCCCTTACAGGGGATTACACTTATGAGATTTTCTTTACGCGTACGAAGTCGCGGGTAACAGCTAGTTTCTAATACTTGCTCAATAATAGTAATGAACCTTTGCAATAAATTATTGGCACCGCAAAGACTTATGTAACAAAATGACCATGAGAGTATCGATTTGCGAAGTTACTTCTAAATTACAATAAGTGGGACTCAATAATAGAAGATTACTGGTAAGCAAAGTGCTTTTGCGTCTTGAGACTTCTAACAATGTTTAGAAAGTAAGGTATTACTTTAGGGCATTTCCACACCTAATGAATATGAATGACATTGTGGATGCATGGTTAGTTTAAGCTGGAGTTCAGAGTGAGTGTACTGGTGGTCTAGTGGTAATCATTCCACCTTCCAATCCTAAGATCCCAATCTGGTCGCGTTGATAGACAAATAGATTTTTCAGTTCAATATACGTGCGCTATACCAGTACCCTAAAACGGCGAAGGAAACATCGTGAAATAACCGGCATGTTGTAGAACCTACAAAAGTTCAAAGATATGTGCCAAGTGCACGAAAGGAGCCTCTGAGGCGTATTTTAATCCTTTCACCACAACGATTCAAAATAACTAGTGACAAAGATAGAGGACGTCATTGAATGTTTCGGTACCTAAGCAACTACCTAAGCAACAACATCAGTCATCAGTCGGGATGTCCGTGAAATCAATATTAGCCTCAGCGGAAGAGCAGCGTTGCAGCATGGCAACATGCAGTAGCATTATGCTGAGCTGTCGGCCATTTCACCACCACATTCATTTGTTTTTCTTCTTTGTTTTAGTTTTAGTCATTAGTTTTTTTATTTTTTGTATTTATATTGTATAGAGCGGTGGTTTGAATAAATGATTTTTCTTTCTTTCTTACATTTTGAGAAACACAGGTTTATACTCACGTATTATCAGTCTTATAGACTAGCTGCCGCCCGCGGCTTCGCACGCGTGGTACCTACATAAAAAGTATCCTTTGTTCCTCTCCAAGGTCCCATCCATCTCTATACCAAAATTCATCAAAATAGGTTCAGCGGTTTAGGCGTGAAAACGAAACAGACAGATAGACAGAGTTAATTTCGGATTTATAATAAATTTATAATGCCTTTTGGAGTCGAGACCCTGGGCCCGTGGGGAACAGAAGCCCACCGCGTATTCAAAATTATTTCACGGAGTCTGGTAGATACGTTGCATGACCCAAGAGCTGGCTCCTATCTGGCTCAGCGTATTAGCATTGCCATTCAACGTGGTAATGCCGCCATTATCTTAGGAACGCTTCCCTCTGGCAGTGATCTGGATCAGTTGAGCTATCTAAAGATCGTTTTAAACGGTCCTTAGATAGCTCAACTGTTTTACGTGTATTTTATATTATTGTATATTATTTTGTACATTTTTGTAAATATTTCTGTAAATTTATAATAGTTCAGTGAACTTGTTTCACTATTAACGTTATCGTAAACAATGCCGTTTGCATGATTCACTACTTGTTCTGCGCTTTATCAGCTAAGGACTTGGACATCAGGCCAAAGATAGCATACGGTAGCAAGACAGTTGGCGTTTGCCACACATTCCACTCGCCAGATATGGTAGCTAGGCGGGCGACCCCGCGTCTCACGGACCTATGATATTATTCAATGACCCTACGTCTCGCCGTGACATTTCGTGCCTTCCACGATCCTTGGCTTATCAGCGGACTGATATGGAATACGTCACCAAATAAGTCGTATGTAGCACGACCGCGAGAGCAGTTCAGATTGTCGGATAACTTTCGAATAGGTGGCGAATACATTCATATTTTGTTTATAAGTAGCGCAGGATGATATGTTATAGCAAGGGACACTTTTAAAATAGCTTATTGGTATTCTATGCGCAGAATGTTTGAGGTTTGACGCTAGATAAAACTAGGTTAACAGATTTTTCCCACGAACACAGAATAATATTACAGTTGCAACGCAACCAATAAAAACCAGAGTAGGTGGACGATTCTAGTTTAGTCAAGTTAACGTGTCGAGTGAGACCTTCTGTAAACCGCAGCGTAAAAAAGAAAAAAATATGATAACCACGAATTGTTTTTATATTAAGTTACCTACGTAATGCGCCTCACAGGCAGTATGCTAGCTTTTTAGTTTGAACATTATGCGATTCATGAAACCTAGTTTACACATTGAAATAATATAGTGATTTGATTCATATTTTTTTATAAAATATCAGTGATTGTGAATATTTGGAATAGTCTGTTTCAATAAAAAATCGAATCTTATATGTCGAATTTTGTCATGTCCTCTCACACACACAATATTGTGCGAGTGAGAGGACGTGAACAAACCGACAATTAAGATTAGTTTCTATAAGAAACAAGTTTTATATTACTTTTATTATTATTCGATGAAGTAATTACATAGTCAACGTAGTCAGGAATTACTGGATGAAACATGCTATGGACAAGATATGACTAAAACTGCCATTGCGAATCGATTCTTTATTGAAACATGTCTATTCATAAAATTTATCATTATTCGATTGTAAAATGACATAGTCGGCGTAGCCGGGAATCACAGAATAAGACTTGCTGGGGACGGGAAAGAGCTGAATGTTGATGATTATTATTATTCGTCCGTATTTCGTTCATTGCTAACCATATCACATAATGTAGAGTTTTTATTACTCTACTATGCGATCGTCAAGGCATTGGGCACATCACCCATATGCCTATACACCGTGTTTGACCATTTTGTCCATGAAGCGTACATTATCAAGTTACCGTACGCTGCACTTACGCATTGACAGGCTGACTGACGGCTGCCTGATATAATTTGAGATATTGTGTTTCAGATAAGTAACTCCTACTAACCGAAAATTATACACCTGAACGAATTCTTGCATTTTTTCTACGAAGCACTGTGAACTTCTCTACATTGTTAAAAAACATTTGATGAACAAATATTTAATACTATTCCGCCAATCTATTCCTAATGACACTGACACTTTGACGAAAATACAACCTGCTCTGCAGACTTGCTTCGTCGAACATAGGATTGAATAGACGCTTGCGGACGGGAGGGAGGTGCATGTGTCTGCATCGTGTATAACTTATTAGGAATAGACTGGAGAAATAATACAAAATATTTGTCCATCTGTTTAATGCTTTGTAATGGATTTTCGCAAAGTCACGCCCGAATCAATTATCTACCTTCGCTACACTATTATAAAATATCAGATGATAATAAGGTGATATAAGATAATATAAGGTGATAAATAAGATTGGAACGAATTTGCTCCAACTTAACTCGGCATCCAAAATTAGTAAGGATCATACAAAAAAGAGATCAGACGAGGTTCTTGCCAGATTCTTCTTGAGCTGGGGTTAGGAGAAACCGACTGCTAGATTAACCTAGCATAATAAGAAGACGATTCCAAATGGTGCTTGTAATTTAATTTAATTTAAATGTTTTCTCCAGAGATTAAAAGCGTTATGCTTGTATTAGATTTCAATTAGATTAGATTAAAAATTCAATTCAATTCAATTGGATTAGATATTTTCTTGAACATAATGTTTAATACTACAAGTACACTACACAAAATCAAATCAGTTAACTATCAGTCCGAAGTGAGAAAAAAAGTATATAAGTAGAATCAGTCATGTTGTTTCCATAACACAAGCTCTGCTTACTTTAAGGCTAGATGATGCTGTTTTAAATGTTTAAAATATTTATTATTATAATAATATTGTTTACAGCTTGCCTCATTCGAATATACTCGCACCACACCTGCAGTGGAAGCTGATACCATTTCTCCAAACCCAAATCATTGACATATGCAAATAACTTGTCACATAAACAGTTTCATTAACGGTCGAGATCCGGAGTATTATCGGAGAGGAAGACGTTATAATAAATATACAAATTGAAACCAAATTAGTACTTACATTAGTGGTGAGTTGGGTTGTCAGTGTGTGCACTTTTTCTTTAGCATCCGCGAGTTCTCTTCTCAATTTCCGCACCTGCAAATGAAGCCGTTTATAACCGTCCTCTCAGTTTAATATCACCAGAAGGCAAACGCTAACATGAACTCAATTTATTCTAATTACATTATTTATTATGGCTCAGTTGTTTTCAGGATATCCTTTATTGGAAAATTATTTATGATATTTTAAGAAATGCAGGAACGTTTCTACGATAAAGAACAAGGAGGTCTGCTCTCCAAAACGATAAACGATATAATCGGGATAATAATCGTGCATATCCTACTTTTCGTTACATCATTTGGACACCGAACGATCCTCATTTTGACAATTAATGTAGCGATCCTCGATATCCTAACAATACGATGATTTGAATTTATCAACGAAATGTCAATGCGACATGAAATGATTAAGACGGCAAAAATGCAATTTTTTTATGGAAAAAAAATCGCCTTTTTTACCGCTTTTTAGTGGCTATCTGCTCTTAATAGAATGAACAATAGTTATAAAAGATAAATGGTATGTATTTTTAATATTTTGCCTCCTACTTCCTCCTTTTAAATTGTTTTAAAGTTATTGTTAGTTTTATAATTTAATTATGAAATAATGTCTAAAATATTCAATAATTATAATCTCTTCCTAAAGTTGATGTCAATTTATGTCGTTGTTTTCAGTTTAAATAAAACGTTAAACTTTTTTTAAAAATTCCTTATTTGAATGTTTTAAGATAAATAAAAGTTGCGATTTGAGACCCATGACGTGTCAAGGTGATTTGATCAGGGAGTCGCCTTAAGGCGAACATTTCAACGTTGTTATCGTCCCGATATATCGAAATCAATTGACCGTGCCGAGTAGACGCCCTGATGGGATGAACAACTAATTCGATGACAGCCACCGGTTCTCTCAATTTTTTTTTTAATTTTACTTGACGTCTGTCCATTGAACGATGGGTATTTTACTAACTCTAAGACTTTCGTATTCGCCTTTAAACATTGTATTCATATTAACACAATAAAACTCAAAATATATTTACCTCATGAGCTTGCCTTTCTTCGGATCCCGCGCCAGCCGCTAGTGATGAGGCAGTGGAGACCAGTGATGCAGTGGAGCCATGCACTGTTGAAAATTATAAAAATTAAAACCAAAACCATTGTATACAAGGTATCTTAATGTAAGTCGTATGTATCTATACCTCAGGTTCCCATAGTACAAGATATACTTAATTTGGGGCTAGATGGCGAAAAGTCCACCAATATTAATGTCTATACCAATTTCTGCCTGTGACTTCGTACGCGTACGTAAAAAGTAGTTTGTGTCCTTCCTTAAAGTACAATCTACTAACTAAATCTTATTGAGATCAGTTTGGTCGTTTAGCCGTTAAGGTAACAGATAGATGTACTAATTTGTCTGTCCCTGTTAGAGTAATAAGTATCTAAGAAATAGCAGATTTGATTTTCTAGCTATAAAATGTCTATTGGAATGGAAAAAGTGGTAAACTATAGCTTGATATAGACTGGCCTGTCAGTTCAGTTGGTAGTAGCTCTGCCTTCTGCGCCGTAGGCTGAGGGTTCGATTCCCTCCCAGGATAAACATTTGTGTGATGAACATAGGTGTTTGTTCTGTGTCTGGGTTTTATAAAGTATCGTAAGAATGTATTTAAAATTATTATAAGTATTCTATCAGTCATCTGGGTCACAATAATACAAATTATGCTTAGTTTGGGGCTAGGTGATGTTGTGTGCGTTGTCCACCAATATTTTTTCATTATCTATCTATATATCTAATCTAATACCTTTAAACGAGCAATTCTTGTATATACGTATATATATAATCTGAATCTCGGAAACGGCTCCACACCACGATTTTCACGAAATTTTGTATACAGAGGGTTTCGGTGGCGATAAATCGATCAAGCTAAGTTTCATTTTCAGAAAACGTTGTTTTATCCGTGTTTTATACCTTACTACGGTACTTATTTATCCAGGTAAGTACTTATTTATTTATTTATACGTGAAGATACTATGATAGTTTTTGTCTATGGCAATAGTAAGCAGACAGGTGTATAACTTCTGGTCCATCAAGTTTCTTCCACTGTAATAACATCTAATACACATAAACATTACTTTGTCGAGTGTCTCACCTGCCTGCCTATCAAGGATACAGCTAATGTGTTTTTTACTCTAAGTATTATGGCGGTTTCTTGTCATGTAACGAGTCATATATTTGTAGCTTGTCTTAAATTAAATAAATACTTAACATCTTCGGATTCACCTGCGCGTTGTATTGTAGTAGGGCCGCTAAAGCATGAAACTCTTTTGAATTAATAGTTACTTACTTATCCATTTTACATCTACAGAAATATTTATTCAACTTGACTTGACTACTTCATAACAACATGGAAGATACACCTATACGAGTTATAGATCTATGTTGTACCCTTATCCTTACTTCTTTACTAATACACTACTCAACAAAGTCTGGGGAACATGCGAGCTATGTACTTGAACTGAACTAATTTGTTGAAATTCGTAAAAAGTACTGGCCACGAAAATTTATAAATGTAGGCTGAAAGAGTATTCAATAATTTGTTCTAAATTTAATTGTACCAAAAATGTAAAAACTTTTGTAAATATGGAGGGAAAACCTAACTTGGTCGCAGAGTAAGGAGTTTGCTAACAAAAAGTGTTGAGTGGTTTTTGTCATGTATAGATTTTTTTTCTTTTGAAAAACATTACCGTCGACTTTACAGACATTTTTGAAACTCTAAGCGTTATGTCACGTCATCATTTATCGCGGGAAGAGATGCTTAGGGCTGTCGGTATGTTGGAAGTTAGACGGATTCAACGTGTAATTTCCCGATTATGGGCACGGTACAGGGCTACATGAGATGTAGCCGAACGTCACCGAGGAAGATACAGGGTCACTACTCCGAGACAAGATCGATTTCTACAAAATGCTGCAAGAAGGCAGTCCCAGATTACAGCTCGCCGGTTGGTAGGAAGACTCTAGTCCCAGCACCAAGTGATTATTAGTGACCAAACTGCTAGGAGCAGATTACTTGAAGTCAATCTCCACGCTCGCAGACCATTAAGAGTTCCAGCTTTGCGACGTGGAAATCGAGGGCGTCGTTGATTGTGGGCACATATGCGATCAGTGGGCACGTGTTCTGTTTTCCGATGAGTCTCGCTTCGGATTTCATCCTGATTCAAGGAAAGTGCGTGTTTGGCGAGGCCCTGGTCGCCAAAGTCGACTCCGAAATCGTCAGGAAGTTCATCCTTACCAAGGCGGAACGATCATGATTTGGGCTTGAATTCGCCTGGGTAGAATAACTGATCTCGTTTGGATACGAGGCAATTTAAATGCAGAGTAATATATAGAGCAGGTTGTGCCCCCAATGGTCATCCTTTAGCACCCGCAGTTCGGCCCAGATTTCGTGTTCATGCAGGATAATGCACGCGCACACACTGCAAGGCAGGTTATGAATATGTTCAGCGGGCACAATATCACGGTATTAGAGTGGCCTGCTCAGTCCGCCGATCTCAATCCAATTGAGCATGCATGGGATTTTCTCGGGAGACGAGCTTTCAGTCATCTTCCTCAAAATTACGACAAAGCGTTCATAATACGACAAAGTACGAGTATCCTTACTCGTTACTAATATTATAAACGCGAAAGTTTGTATGTATGTTTGTTACTCTTTCACGCAAAAACGATTGAATGGATTTTATTGAAACTTTACAATAATATAGCTTATACATCAGAATAACACTTAGGCTATAATTTATAAAGATATTGTGTGAATTGTCCAAAATATAACGAAAAGTTGACGTAAGTAGGAAAAAAATCTGCAATCTGCAAGCTACTCTGGCAAAACCGATAGAATTACACTAAGTACTAATCCTGCGCAGACGAAGTCACGGGCACCAACTAGTAATGAATAAATAAATTGATAGACAATCCACACACTATCTAACCCCAAACTAAGCATAGCTTGTACTATGGGAACAAGATGACTGATAGAATACATTATACGTTTACACACGGAAAATATATTATAACATCTTGACACAGAAAAAAATCTATGTTCAACAAACAAATGATCTTGATTTATGAATACACGATATATTTACGATAGATACTCGTACGAAGTATATCTAGTTTCTACAAGATCATTACTAATTTAGTGCACGAGAAGTCTCTGACACGATGTAATGTTATTTTTTCTGTAAGTAAAATTACTCGCCTTTATTCCCAAAGTCGTTAGTGAAATTTAATGTAACCGAATGCATGCAACTCATACCACATGTTTGAGGTTACGACATTCTGCCAACTACGCACATCTGGCTCTCCGGCGATATGGGATACTTTAATGACGGTATGTGTGAAATAATTAGGATTACATTGAATATAAACATTTTGCTTCGATAACATTATTTTGAACACGTTTTATTCCTTGCAATAAAAACATTTGGCAGGATAATCTCATAACGATTCTAAAAAAATGTTTAGCTGATATCAACCTTTTCGTTTTATAATACTGATTTCGAGACACCTTTTATATACGGGTATATGAGACGTATAATGGATCACGATGTATCAAGTTTAAATTCAAAATTCAAAAACCCCGACACAATAACAACATCTGCTTATCTACGAGTATAACATTCATTAGCTAATGCATTCATTGAAGCCATTTCAATGAGTCCAAACAGTGGTTTCACCACTTTCAGGTGAAACTGCAGCATCAGTTCAAAGTTACCATGTTCAAGTCAATATAGATTCGACCTTTGGCTCAGATCCCTTCATCTACTAGAAAAGAGATGATGAACTTCAAATAGCTGCACAATAGCTGGAATAATAGCTAAGAACACTCTCAATCAAGTCACCTTTCAAACAAAAACATCAAAATCTAAGCGGTTCATCCTTATTTTTTCTTTTCTACCTATAATGACATCTGTCTTATTGAAAATTTTGCCAGTGTCAAGTGATTGTTTGGTCTAAGTCGATCGTAATTTGTCTATTCTAAACGTCATCGCGGAATGGCCGTCTAGAACTTTATAGGCTTTCCTGGTCGTTAAAATTTCATTAAAACTTAATACACTTATAATTGAATTGTCCATACGTGTGCTATGAAGTCACAATTTATTGATCAAAATTGCGCTAAGAATACTGAATAAAACATGCAATAGCACGAGAAAAACGAATTAATGTATAAGCGCTATGTTACTTCATGAATGACAAACGAAGAATCAGAAGAATCATCGGTTCATCCATTTGGGACCTACGATGCCATTGACATACACACATACAAAGACATATACACAGCAGATACAGATAAAAAAATAAATAAATATTAGTGAACAATTCATACAACGCCATTTAGCCTCAAACTAAGCATAGCTTGTACTGAATGATACACATAAAACATATAACACCCTGTGTGTTTCAGGGTTTTAAAAATAAAGTAACTATACAATTAAATATATAATCCCTACTATATAATAATATTATAAATGCGAAAATAACTGTCTGTCATTCTGTCACGTTTTCATGCCAAAACCGCTGAACCAATTTTGATTAATATTGGTATAGAGATAGATGGGACCTTGGAGAAGGACATAGGCTACTTTTTTTGTAGGTACCACGCGTGCGAAGCCGCGGGCAGCAGCTAGTACAATATATTTGCGTAATTTGTTAAAAATCAACTCTTACTGCTGGCCGATGTTACTGTTAATTTATTAAAGTAAATCGTCGCTCCGGTCTTCACGATACAGGCTTGCCTAGTGTGAAAACCGCTCAAAGGAGACCATTTAAAACTCCTGGAGCATTAAATTTAGTACATTTGAACATTGTGTATGCTATCATAAGTATTTGTATGCTGATATATATGTATTTCATATTTTTTCAATTACCAAAATCGAGTGAATTAAGTTTTGAGCTGTGCCGCACTATATAATGTATTTTGCTGAAAAGACTTTATATCATCTTTGCTTAGATCATTATTATAGCTCGATTGTTAGCCTAATAGGAGTATACTTAGGCTAGGAAATAGATTGTGGTACCTACCATCATCGTTCTTCTTGGGGTAGTGATGCGAATGCCTTGGCGTATGCATCACGTTGCCGGGCTGATGAGTAGGACTCAGCGCTGATCTCGGAGATGGCGATGGCGGCTCTGACACTCCATAGTTTAGAGCTGTTTATGGAAATGTGTTATTTAAACATTTTTAAAAAAATACAGTTTTTGGACGAAACGAGTCCCGTTTAGGATCTGATGGTGTAACATTCATACCATGCATAAGGTAGAGCCGTGAGCGATTAGAAGTATTACCTAGTCATCAACAAGAAACATTTCTACGAGCACGAATTTCGTAAGGATTTCATTAAATATCTGACAGAGCTATGTTACAGCAATACAATACAAGCTACACTGGAGCAGTTTTGATGGTTCCAAAGTCCAACAAAGGATCCTTAATAGTTTCGATAAGTCCGTTTGTCTGTTTGTCTGTCCGCAGAGCTGCTCGCAGACTAAATAAGTTTTATTATGATGAAATTTTACACGGTACGTATTAGTGTTCCCTAAAAAGTGATGTAATTTTATAGATTTATATTTAGTGCATGCAATTAGTTAAGTATCTACGTATTATGTTTCTAAAATGTATCACAGAATAAAAGCTAGTTTTATTTTATATAGGAAGTGGAGTAAAATCTAAATTTACATAAAATAAAGTATTGATAACCATGAATAAAACCAAAGTTACCCCATATCTCATCATCATGCTTGATATATATTAGGATATAGGTTTCATAAAAAAATGTTTGAAAAAGATATTCAAATGATGGTTTTGAAGTGGTAATTGATAATTTTGATAGTCCAGTTCCTGCATAGCATCGTTGTGATTTGAAAGTCGATGAAACGAAAAGGCGACAGTAAAAAGAGACAGACACATAAATTCATAAGATTTAACTTGGGAGAAAATGAGATAGGAAGCATTATAAATTCTATTTTTGAAGGTTTCACTTCTACCACGCCACGTGTGAATTGCACATATGTTTTTTTTTGTAATTAGATGGTGTTGAATTGGTTTACGACCGAACCATTACACATTTTTATCCTTCGATTTCGCGGTGCGCTTGGCCTATTTTATTTTCCTAGATCAAAATTAACTAACCTATAGCTAGATGATTAGGTTGTGTTGATATTAAATGTATCTTACCTTGACCCCCAGGTCCATATTGCACAGGTAAACAATAATAAGGCTCGTAATCACTCTCTGAAGATCGCTGGAGCATTGAAGGGTATAGCTTCTCTGATTTTGTTGATCTGTAACCAATACTATTTTTAGCATAGATAGTTGATTTTTTAAATATATTTATTAATTTACTAGGAAGGCATATTTCACAACCACTGTTTTTAATTGCAGGTATTTGTAGCCTCAAAAAGTAGGTATTTAAGTTTTTGAGTGCCGACTTTTCAATTAGTTCAAAATAATCAAAAACGTAGATACTTATTAGATATGTAACAAGAAATTCTAGAGTCTAGATAATTACAAAACTAAATGATGGTATAACAATTTGCGGGTTGTGAAAGAAGCCTTGAGTTGAGCACATTACAACATGTCACAGTATAGGTTTAGCATATGTACGACAAAAGCCTATTGACTTCAATGCTGTTTTGATAGCACTTGCCCTCCTTTTTCAATGCGAATGACCTCTGCATCGCCATGTTTAAATTTAAGCATAGTTTTAAAAATAACGTGTAAGAAAAAGTGTCTGACAAAGTGTTATAGTATTGGGGAAATAATAGTGCTATATTAAAATGTGTGCGATATTTTTTTATATATATAATAGATTTTTGTGTTCGTGACTTTTAAAAACTTAGTAGTGGCGCTTTATAAATTAAAGTAAGCCGTGCCAAGTTTAAATCATGCAAAGGTATATAGAAATATTTTTGTTTATATGAAGCGTGCCACGTTGAAGCCAAAACATGAACAGTACAAACATTGATTTTCGCGGCATTACCTTGGAAATGTCCTATCTCTGAGGTAGCTAAAAATTTAACACCAAGTACTTTACTTCATGTTAATAATACTTACATAACAATACATAGTGTTCTTACATAAGAATACATAATAGCAGTAATGTATGTGAATATGGAATGTAATAGACTCAATAGAAGCATGATAAAGAAAGTATGACCTGGATTACAAAGACACGCTGTTTGGATTGATTGCACCAGGATGTATTTAACCTGTTTTGAGCTTTATCACGAGGTAGCAAAGTCCGAATCGATAAACTAATATGGAAGACTGTAGACTTGTGCAACTTGTAATGAATGATGATTACCAGTTCCTTGAATGCAGACGACAAATTGAATAATTACACCTTTTATAACTTGATGCTTTGTTAATATGCAGTTGGTATTAAATGACAGGTGTTTATATCCTTAGGTTGCCAGCTCTGTTGATTTGGTTCAGAGTTGTACAATAAACTTATCAATAGATATTTCAATAGTCAAAAGTTTTTTTAATAATAAATTCGGGTCAAACTAGTGTGGTCAAATAATGAAAGTGAGCCACAGAAACTCTTTTCGTGAACTAAACACATGTCTTTGAATGGCTTAAGTTCAATAACGAGACGGAAACCGAAGAGAAACGCGTACTTGCGTTTACTCTTAGGAATAGTCAATTCTTGAACAGAGACTTCATGGCAAGTATCTAGATTTCTCTGATCACATCACCAACAGACCTACTTGAACCTACCTAATACAAATTTTCACTCAAAACGGTTATTTACCATGATATGTGAGGTAATCTCAACTCAACATTAGGTACCAAGATTGGTACAAGAGATTAGCAAAAACAAGAATTTCAATTGAGAAGACGGTTTTCAATTATCTGGAGCCTGGAATCGTGTGGTGAGTGGAGACCGAAAAAGTGAGATACCAGCTATGCGTCCAGATACCGTGAGTGTTGTGTGCTGTAATCGTAATCGAGTTGTTAGTGACAGTGAATACGGTCGTACGGGTAATATTTGCAGTATAAGACTGAGGAGGAGGGTATACCGTTTTGTCTGCCAATAACATCCACCCGCAAAGACTTCATTTATCTTCAGACAGACTTCAGTTTATCTGGTGATCACGACGCATGCAACCGAAATATAGGGAAGCATTAAACCTTACATACCACGGTAAATATACCGTTCAAAATGATGTTCAAAACCATGATAGTTTCAAAAGTTATATGTACCTAATACTGTTGCTTCTGTTTAACCTCGAACCCTGTGCATCACGGTGCATGATCAGCTTATTGTGTGTGAGGGAGCTGCGATGGTGTGAGTTAGGTGAGGATGTATGGTTGTGCGCCTGCGCCGAATGCAGTGACGTGAGAGACTCCATAGACTCGCCTTCCGATAACCGGCCGCTCGCTGAGTATGTATTGCTGAAATGGGGGAAACGATGGGTGTTGGCCAGCTGTTGTTATTTACAATTTTCGAGCAGAGACTGTATAGCATAAGTTTAAGGTATTTTTGATTGTTGATCGTGACGGTGTTGGGGCTTTCTTGCGTGTAATTTATGTTACTTCGTCGTCTAGCTAGAGCCGACCGACAGTCCACAGTTCGCACGGTTATAAAGATTCTCTAGATGAATCGAAACCCTGTCGGAGCCTCCATCGACAAAATAATACCTATATGAAAAACCCGTGTTTTCATATAGGTTTTTTTTTTTTTCAAATTTTCGCTATCAGTATTCATTTTGTTTTATTTGTTACCGGGTATTACTCATTTCCGTGAAATATTTCGTGTCCGTTCCGCAGTAGTGTACAATTCCAGTTATTTACATATGAAACAGTTGAGCTATCGATATCGAGATAGCTCAATCAACTCAGCTCAGCTTAATTGATCCAGATCCACTGATCCACTGCCTGAAGGCAGGGTCCCTAAGACACTGGCATTGCCGCGTTGAATGTCACGGTAATACGCTAGGCCAACTGTTTTAACTGTTTATTTTATTTTATTGTATATTATTTACTATCAATCCATCAAACAACACAAGTCGAATGTAAAAATAAATTAAAAAATACTTCTCTGGCTTAGACTACACACAAACGGAGGCGTTATTACACATCCAAACTTGACGATAACATTTAAATAAAAAATAAAAAAAAGTAAGAGAAAAAATTCTGGATGTACACACACACACACACACACAAACACACAGACCCACCATACAACAACACTTACTCACTCACACCACACACACATACACATACTTACATTACACTACAATATTTCATTCTTTCGCATATACCTACTCACATACCTACAAACACTTGAAGAGTATTGGCTGTAATTAAATAATACTCTTAGTTACACTTTTAATATATTAATTTTAATTTGTTTTCTTCATTTTTTTCTCTTTTATGATTAAGATTAAGATTCTTTTTCTTTTAATTTCATCTGTTTAAAACTGCACACAATATATATTCGTGCGAATATAATGATAAGTTTGATAGGTCTTATTGATAAGTTTGTTTTTCCCACATTTTGTAAAAAGCCGAAGCAGAGATCCCTCAAGTCTATTTACAAGTAGATAATACTTAGAGTGAGGAGTCAAAGTCAAGATTTTACAGGTTAAGATGACAAACCTTCCTTGTGTCTATTTAAATCTAAAATACTTGTAAGACATTGTGTAACTACTTTGTGGAAATAAATATATATTATTATTATTATTCTGTACATTTCTGTAATTATTTTAAAATAAAAGTTATACTTGGTATCAATATGTTAATTATTTACTAGTGTCCCGCCATAGCTTTGCACGGGTGCAATTTTTTTATTGTAATCTACATGTTACCTACATGTAACCTGTTACCAAAGTATAATATCATGATACCTACGAATATCATCATCTTTCGATCCTATCAGCGTTTTGATCGACTTATTTAAACGAAAAGCGGTTATTGTGACTTAACTAAAATAGTTAGACATTATAGCCTCGCGGACTGTTTTGTACTTTAAACATGTAGTACATTAATTAGTTTATGTATCATCCATAGTTTTCGCGGCGCACGTTCATTAATGTCTTTTATATACACATTTTTGATACCTTGGGTAGTTTTCGTAGGATCTCTGATTTTTTGATTAAAAAAACAGCCTATGTTACTCGCTGATAATGTAGAGAGAATTTTTAAATCGTTTAAATAGTGAGTTTATCCTTTACCAACAAACACAAATAATGAAATATTTTCTCTTTATACTGGTTATATTAGTTCAAATGAATGTTGTGTTCATCTAAACAGTGCTCATTTTTCATAAATAGTTTTGGCTGCCATGTTTAAAGCTATAAGTTGACAGTTCTAGGTATGATTTCACTAACTATATTTTTTTGTAAATGACAATTCAATTATGGCTATACTTTCAAGGAGTTATCAATTTCTTTGTTATTACAACTGGCCAACGGAAACAAGAAACAAAAAGCAAGATTATGATTCACAAAATGCACATTAAATATAGTAAACACATAATATAGAGTAGTATAGGCACAAGAAATGATTCACAGAGGGCACACATAATGAGTAGAAAATGGCAATGACTATGACAATGCTATGATTTTACAGTATTATCAGAATATACTGGACAATATATCCAAACATTCACATACAAATACATAAACTTAGTAATAACATAAAAGAGTAATTACCTGTGTCTCAGCCAAGGTGCATAGGGTATTCCATAATCAGATTTTACTTCTGAATAGGTTTGTGTATCAGAGAGACTGCCGTCGCTGATTTTCATCCCACCCCTTGGAGTAACTCTGAAACAATATAAAAATGAACAAAACTCAAAATAAGAATTAAGAATAGAAAAAGTAAGGAAAATTTATTGCAAAAAAATAATTCCACTATTTTACAGTATCAATGAGGCCTAAAATAGACGTAGAAGCCTTGGTTCTTCTTAGCTCTCAGGAGCTTGAGGTACCTAGTTAAGACTAGGCTAGACTAGAATATAAGGTACTCTATTGCATTGGGTGTGCCGGTAAGGATAGATGTACTGTTACAAATACAACATTTGGCAGTTAGAGTTTACATGCATTTATTGTGTGAGTGTGTGTGTGTGTGGGTGTGTGTGTGTGTGTGTGTAGGTGTGGGGGTGTGTGTGGGTGTGTGTGTAGGTGTGGGTGTGTGTGTAGGTGTGGGTGTGTGTGTAGGTGTGGGGGTGTGTGTGGGTGTGTGTAGGTGTGGGTGTGGGTGGGTGTGTGTAGGTGTGGGTGTGTGTGGGTGTGTGTGTGTGTCATAGTGTGTGTATGTGCATGTGTGTAAATAATGTAGACATAATCAGACATTTATTTGCTTCTTAGCACACAACACACAAATTAATGCAAAAGAACAAGGTACATGGTAATAACAATAAAATTATGCTAAGGTATGCTACAGTTGCAAATTGGCCATGAACCAACATGATGCCTACTGTTTTTACAGTAGACGCTTTTATTCTGCCGAGACCATAACTGTCCCAACACCTTGTGAGAATATATCAATAGAGGTTAGAAGATAAAGTTCTATTCAAAATAGGGGTTCAGAATAATAATGTATGAGTAGAGTATAGCATTCACAGGTTTATATTGGATACTTGTGGGAAATTCTAGTTGAACCAAAAAATCCCACTCAATTTTACGGAAAAATATGGTGCCTTTTAAAATCAAACTATAAGCAAAGGCAGGATGTTTCAAAATAAATAATCTATGAGACCAAATAGGTACTAGTCAAAGCTTTGGATATCAAAATAAACATTGATAAGACAGTTTGCCCGCTCATCAAAATTCAACAATGATGTTAATATAATAATACAAGCTTGGCTTACTTTGATGCTGTTGCTGTCAGATGATTCTGTTTGAAATGTCTGGCATTGTTTTGAGTATTATTATTATTATCATCTAAGTACCTACCTGAATGTATGGGTCATTTCTTCACCAGGGCACAGTACTATTTAACTTCTTTAAATATAATATTTTGTTATGACATGTGTGTCTGATGTCTTCACAACACAAAATGTTAGTCTTCACTCCAGTGAGTTAATACACAGCAAATTGTATCAATGTGTTTGTTCAAAACAGAGTTGGACTTGGCAAATAAAATTAATGTAATTAATTAATCAATGAACAGAGGAGAACAAACATTGTTCAGAGTACCTACCGCTACCTAACAAACTGATATCAAATGTAATTCAATTACAAAGACTGCTATTAATAATGATAACTGTTGGTTTTCTTTATTTAACCTTTATAAATATTAACTGTTGGTTTTCTTTATTTAACCTTTATAAATATTCTTAATCATAAGAAATGATAAAGAATATTTATTTACCTTTCATTCATTTACCAACGTATGTGTGGTCTAGTATTATTGGCCTGCCTTCCGATCCTATGGTTGTGGGTCTAATCCAGTTGTGCAAATGTATGTGCGCTATTCTAGTACTCTCAAACGCTGAAGGAAAACATTGTGAAGCTGTCATGTCCTAGAACCTAAAAAGTTGGAAGACATGTGTTAAGTGCATGAAAGAGGCTTTTGAAGCGCACTTTAATTTCACCATACTGGTTTGATAGAATTGGTGACATCTTATTGTGTCACTAGTTCCTTGGAAGAAGACATAAATACTATAAACTAGGTACTTAAGTATTCAGTTACTGAATGAAAAAAAATTCAACAAAGCTTACTAAAACGAGTTGAATACAGTCCTGCATGACCATTTTAATTGAAACTCTTTGTAGACATTCTAGTAGCAAATGAATCATCCTTCAACTGGCTAGATTAATATACTTACCTACTTAATAATATGTTTCAGTGGCAGTATCATTACAAGCCGCAGAAGATTGTCAAGGACTTTATTGCATAGAATGGTTAATTGAAACATCCTATTTTTATATTGATCTATCTCTTGATGTTTGTGTGTTTTAATATGTTCATATTTAGATCATGATGTATCATTCACTTTTAAAACTGTTGTGGATTGTACTATTTTACAATAACACATCAGGACAAGCCAGTGTTTTTAAGATGTATATGATGTATCATGACTAGGAATAAGTAAGTACCTATAGCAAGGGCATCAGATAATATAAATCACATTATATCGACAATTTGTAAGTAAAATAAATAAGTACAGGTACCTGTGGTGATGGAATAATGCAGCAAACTCATGTGTTCCCGGTTTGGGAAGTGACTGTGAGCCAAGGAGCCTCTCTCGGACTGATGCAGATAGCTGTGCAGCAGCTGTACCTCCCAATGAGTATGATTTAGGACCAATGCCATTTTCTGTAAAGGAATATGACAATTCTTAGCAAAGGGCTTAGGCCATGTAGGTAAGATAGGTAGGTACTTATCTACTTACGGACCTATTTATGTATCTATGTATAATATTAGATCTTTATAGTAGGTGCCTAGGTTCCTAGGCTGGTTTTAGTATGCTTTATTGATTTGAATAGATTTATCGAAAATCGAAAACACTAGGTAGGTACATCCCCTTGAAGATGCATTGAAGGAAGAGTACTTACTGTGAATTTGAAGATTTTGTAGATCTTGCGTACAGGTTTGTGTTCCGCCGGAGACTTTGACTTTCGTTCTAGGTACGGCTGAAACTTGCGCTGTTCTTCCACCATCTGTAATTTTTGTGAAGTTGTATTGTAACACGTGACTTAGCGTAAAAGTAAAATCATGCTCGTTTCATTTTTTCAAAATCGAATTCCATTCCAATTTTGAAAATCCACCCCACACCGTCGTGTTTTGTTTGTTTTTGTTTATTTTGATACTGACACTGACATTGACAGACATTTAAACTTACCACGGGTTTGCCAGCATTGTTTACATATGCGCGCCATCTAGCGTCAAGTAGCAATAGCATTGCTTATAATTTAGTGAAAGATTAGTGATTAGATGTCACTGTGTGTAAAAAAAATATTAAATTGCAAACCATCTATAAATGTATTAATGCAAAGTAAACTCACTATGTCCCTGTTGGCTGTGCTGTGGTGATCCATTTGATTGTGAAGACGGCTGCTGCACCCCATTTTGTCGTTTCACATATCCAAAGTTTTGGGGAACTTTCGCTTTACTAGATGAACAACTGCTTCCGTTTCCTCCGCTCGATACACTCGAAGGTCGCGAACCACCACTGGGAGATTGCAACTGAAATTAAGTATGAATAAAGTCGGTGAAATCATCTAAAGTACATAACCCTGTTCAAATTTATTGTAAAATGACATACCTGTGTACTTCCTCCACTTCTAGACGAATGCTGTTGATTGGAAGAATTCTGCGCATACTGTAAGGAAGCAAAGTATTTTTTGTATAAGTAGGTATAAGTACTATTTTTCTTACATGACTATTTTATCTGACAGTAATTTACGTCCTATTGCTGGGCAAAATACCTAGAAGATTAAGACGAGACCTAAATGATCTAGAAGATAAAAGTAGGTACCTGTGGATGTGGCGCAATACCAAGTTGCTGAGCTGCAGAGAGCTTCTCTCGTTTGTGATGCTGCGGTGAATGGTGTCCCGTGCGTCGCTCGCTCTTCTCGCTTCGACGACTGTGGGAAGGACTGGGAGGTGCTGGGGCTGGTTGGCTCTGTCAAATTTAATGTTTTCTTTATAACCAGCACTTGCAGCATAAGCAAGATAGACAATAGTTTTCTCAACGGAATAGGATACAAAAGTAATTCATCGAGGACAAAAGCATAGTATCTAAGCTTAGGAAGGTGTTGTTCTATGAGATCCAAGTATCCACATATCACTCCCACATTAAACATAAAACTAATAAATTGTGGTCAAAATAAAACAGATTGCTAAGACTGAGCAAGTGTGGAGTCATCCGTGAGTCTAGTCATCCGTGAGTCTACTTGCAAAAGTCCTACACAAGTTCACGTTAAAGTAAATTAGCTCACAACGTTCTAAAAATATCAAGGCACAGAATAAACTAGGTAAGCATTTTTGCTTATCGTGACACTGATTCTTTCGAACTAGTGTGGTGAAAGGATGGCGTGCCTTGAAGTCTTCTTTCATGCACTTTGCATAGGTCTTCAAACATTTTACGACAGTTTCTTCACGATGATTTCTTCACTGTTCGAAGGTAGGTCAGTATTAATATATCAAATAATGGTCCATCCAGATGGCCCTATGCATCATAATCTAAACTACAAATATAGACACAAACCGGGGCACCCACTCCAGGACTGTCCGTGTATTTCTTCCAGGTCGTATCCTGTTTTGGAGCTTGAGGCTGCCGTTCTGTTTGCTGGCCGCAGTCGGCTTTGCTTCTTGTCCGGCCAACCACTCGGTACACGACGCCACTGCCACCCTCCATACCTCTGTTTCGACTACTACTGCGTCTGTTAATGACAAAAAAAAATAGGTTGGTTTTTGTGGGTTAGGCATAGAGTTGTAGGCAGAAGTGATTGTTAAAATTTGTCAGCTACCCGCTGATAGTTTAATAAGACAGATTTTTGACTTTACGCAATCATACTTAATATTTTTTATATTATAAATGTGAATGTAAGTTTGTATGTTACGCTTTCATGCGAAAACTACTTAACCGATCATCATGAAACTTTGTACACATATTCTTGGAGGTATAAGAAGTAATATAGAATATTTTTAATTAAAAAAAAAAAATCGGGTTGTACTCCGGGAGTGCCGATAGAAGTGAAAACTTATTTTGGCGCGTTAGAGTTTAGTAATAAATCACTTCAAAATCAGTAATTATGGCGACTGCCAATCAAATACTGAACGATCACAGATGATACAATATTTTTTGTTCAGAATGTAGATAATATATCAAAGAACCTAAATCAGTAAACTTCTCTGAGTAGACTGTAAACATGTGAACTAAGGTTTAAAATCAAATGGGGCGAGCGCGGCAGCGGGCTGCGTCTATATCAAAGAAGCGAACTCAGTAAACATCTCCATACAAAAGTAGACTGTAAACATGTGAATTAAGGTTTAAAATCAAATGGGGCAAGCGCGGCAGCCGGCTGCGTCTATATCAAAGAAACTAACTCAGTAAATTTCTCCATACAAAAGTAGACTGTAAACATGTGAATTAAGGTTTATAATCAAATGGGGCGAGCGCGGCAACCGGCTGCGTCTCGCCCCAGACGGTAACGGTGTCGCGAATCCAGAGGTTTTACCTCATCTAAAAATATGCGTACCGCGCTAAAAGAAGTTTTCACTTCACAAATTTATTTTTTACGAAAGATATTTATATGGCAAAACAATGTTTGCCGGGTCAGCTAGTTTAGAATAAAATGGATAAGAATAGTTAGGTTATTGTTACAAATAAATAAATAATGCCGGACATTTCACACATCATCATCTGACCCCAAAGTACCTATAAGCAGAGCTTGTGTTATGGATGTACCACATGATTGATATACTACCTACTTAGGTACTTAGGTATATACTTTTTTTTTGTAAATACATAAATATTATTTTTTTGTAAATACATAAGTATTCATTGTAAATACATAAATGGAATCGAAACCGCAAATGTTAGATAGGTATAAGTTTTAGGGGTTGAAAAATGTTTAGAGCCTCCTTTCTTTGAACTACGAGTCAGATTTGCGACATTGCTTACGGTAAAACCTTGTAACAGAACAAAGTGTATTATTGTGGGGTAAGAACAAGTTAACTACGTAGTTTATTTTGTAAGGTTTCATACACAAACCTACCTTACACCCTTACACTCCGGAGAGCTGATTATATGTTTGCATCAAGATGAGGAAACGGTATAGCCCCTTTTACTCGATGACGGTGAATGAAGAAGAGAAGGCTCGTTATTCTTTAAGTACCTACTTTATGCAATTTAAACCCATCATGTTCCTGTAACCTATATTTCTTTTTCTGTAACTTTTTTACAAACTGCCAGTACAAATCCCTATTTCTTTACTAAGTACAATGTAAAGTGCGATAATTCCATCGATCTAACTCAGACCGCTGGCTGCTAGCTTACGATCACACTACTCCTTGTTGGTAGGCTACTTAATACTTTAATCGAGGCAGTCATAGCTCTCGTTTTATTTTTATTCCACGCCACCGCCCTTCGTGCCAGACTAATTAGATATCCTTCACTTCATTAGTGTTTTATTTTTATTTCAGCTACTGAAGCAAGGCTATTAAGCTGCCAGTTTAAAAACTAAGTCTGTCTGCCCTTCGACCTTTTGAATTAAGAACTAGTGTTGCCATTTTGCATAGGTCACGGAATAAAATAGACAATCTTGGAAATTAGGTAGATTATGTAACTCTGATGTTTATTCAACGTTTCAACCCAACGTTTTAAATAGAAAAACATGAAATGAGGTAGGTTCTTACTACTATAGCTAATATCATAGCCAAGCTCTGTGCCCTACCACACCAGGTTCCAAGTTGCGAAAAATAATTACCTAGTCAAGAGGAGAGACAATAAATGTTAGTAGGTACTAGAGATCAAAGCGGATATAACTCAGGGTGCTCAGCTCAACCCTAGATTCGTCTGATCTGAACAAAGGCGTCAATTTGATAGAACCTATTGATGCAAGGGGATATAATGGTGAACGCAACATGTTTCGACCTAGTTCTAAGAGTGAAATGGGGACCTACTTAGGTTACCTCATTGAAAGCTAAAGCCTACGTAAAAGGTCAGGCATAAGGCTTTTGAGATCAAAGCAGATTAAACAAAGCTTGAGCTTGAGCTTTAGCACCCTGTATTTAATCTCCCTTACAAAGCCGTGAATTGATGGTAAGTACGGAAGAGAAAAGTGGTAGGTTGAGGTACCGAGCGTGAAGTGAAATTATTGCTGTACGTGACCTCATTGTAATCTGAGATGTCAGTCACAAGATGTAATTGAGATCAAAGCTAATCGAATAACCTAAAAGGTAGTGCGCAAGCTTAGAAGCTCGTGAACTGTAATTGTTATTACTGTAACAAAGGAGTGTGAAGTGACGTAACACGTAGGTAAATCTTGTTGCTTATTTCTAGAATATTTTAAGCCTATTACGAATGTCTATTACATTACAATCGTGATTTTTCAATAAAATGCCCATCTTTGGCTTTCTTATTCAGAGACACTGAAGCTCTTGATGAATGATGGTCTTCGCATGGTGGCTTAAGTTATTAGTGTATTTAGCTACCTTGCTTTTTGTAATTATTTCTTATCCAATTTTTTATAAAATGCCTGTCGGCTTTTTAAGCTCATGGACTGACTAAATGAAAAGTAAATAATAATTTCTCTTTAATAGTGGTTGAGTTTGAAGCGGCCTCGGTATTCAAAAATATGTATGGGTTATCAAAATCAAAATATCAAAAACTCATTTAAAACCATTCAGGAACAAAAACGTTCAGATTTAGCTGTAAATTACTCCTTATTAAATAAAATGTGTACCAGAATAAACATACGTTCATAAGAAATTAAATTTTATACCTTCTTTTTTAATAATAAGTAAGTCTATTAAAAAACCGGCCAAGTGCGAGTCGGACTCGCGCACCGAGGGTTCCGTACAAACCTGTAGGTCTATAAGTAAAAGTTCACCCATCACGACAATATAATATAATATAATAATATATAATATAATAATAATAATTTATTATAATAATAATATAATAATAATAATACCGGACATTTCACACAGCATCATCTGGCCCCAAAGTAAGCAGAGCTTGTGTTATGGGTACCACATGACTGATATACTACTTATCAACTTTTTTTTTGTAAATACATACATATTATACATAGAAACACCCAGACCCGAGTCAAATACTTGCAGATCATACAAACATTTGTCCCGCGGAGGGAATCGAACCCGCAACCTTTTGCGTCATAGCCGGACCTAAGCCCACTGTGCCACAGAGGTCGACAATCGAGTCATAGTTGGATGATGTAACTAAAAATTTACGGTTTTCGCAATTTTTTATTTATCTGTGCTTGGTACGAAGCACCTAAGACGTTGCTTCGTACCAAATTTCAAGATTCTAAGTTCACGGGAAGGTTTGAGTTCACCCTGTAGGTTTTGATTCCCTTGCGAGTGTCGAAAATTTGAGGCATAAACGGCTGTATCTTTTGATTATGTTGGCTTAGAAGTTTGATTTTTTCACAGCATTAAGGGACAGTAGACCTGAGTATTTGATATAAATTTCAGCTTGAAATATTTTGGCAGAAAAAAATTAAAAAATTCGCTAAAAAAAATTAAAAAAAATCATTAAGAAAAACAAAATTAAAAAATGGTCTTGACAGACAGATAGACGGACGGACAGACGGACAACAAAGTGATCCTATAAGGGTTCCGTTTTTTCCTTTCGAGGTACGGAACAGTAAAAACATTGGATAAACGTAATTACACAAAATATGTACCATATAAATAACACAATGCGATGCGTGCGAAAGTCGACGGACTATTGCAAGATCATTTGCAACAAGTTCCTAGTTTTAAGGACTTCTGCGCCTTCTTCTCTTCCTATGCCATCTGTCTTGATAACAATTTTGCCAATGCCAATTTATTGTTTTGATTACCGTCACAAAGTCGAAGTCGATAGTAATTTCTCTATTCTACACGTCATCGCGGAATGACCGTCTAGTATTTTCTTGGGTTCCTCGTCGAACTAATCACAATGCAACATACTTAGGTACAACTATAATTAAATTATCTACAGTTGTGCTAAGAAGTCATAGTTTATTGATTAAAATTCCACTACAATTACTCAATAAAAAAACATGAAATGATAAAAAAACATGAAAAAACATGAAACTAATCAATATATCAGAGTTATGTTCCTTCATTAAAATTACAAACGAGGAAACGAAGGGATAATTTTTCTTCTTCGTTCGTTCGTTCGTAATGGCATGTGTCATCATAATGTCAATATCGCCAATGTTATGTGATTAGATTTTATAGTACGACCTCTGTGGGGCAGTGGGCCAAGGGCCGGGTGAGACGCAGAAGGTTGCGGGTTCGATTTCCGCTTCGGGACAAACGTTTGTATGGTCTGCAAGTATTTGTCTCGGGTCTGGGTATTTCTATGTATAACATGTATGTATTTAAAAAAAAAACTCTAGTATATAAGTCATGTCACCATTAACACAAGCTCTACTTACTTTGGGGCCAGATAAAATACGGATTATTTTAGCTCGAATCACAAAGAAACACAAAGCTTTTCCAATTCCAATGATTCACACCAGAGTCAATAACTCTAGCATTGTTTGAATAAATCACCAGTTACTAATAAAACACGAAATAGTTCGAGAAACATAAATAAAATAATAATATTGGTGGACAATTCACACAACACCATGTAGTTCCAAACTAAGCTTGTATTATGGTGACCAAATTACTGCTATAATACATGTGTTTAAAAAATGAGAGCGCAATGCTTATTTCACGAGACGGGCCGAAAATAATCACCGACAGGAAAGGATTTTTTTAAAGTACGAGTAGGTTTTTATAAGTAACTAGGGACCCGCCCCGGCTTCGCACGGGTGCAATGCTGATACTAAATATACTACAGAATGTATTTATTTATATACAACGTTGTCTAAGAGAATAACATAACCTAAGAGATAGACATACCATCGCGGACTATTTTGTAGACTTTTTTAAGGTGTACAATACTTAGTACATTATTTTAATCTCTCTCGTAGGGCCAGCGTTTGAAATGTAAGCGCAAAAAATTTTTTTATTTACGACTTCACATTAGAAAACTCTAAAATTATCAGTGTTTCTCTACTATATTATGCATGTATTATATATATAAACCTTCCTCTTGAATCACTCTATCTATTAAAAAAACCGCATCAAAATCTGTTGCGTAGTTTTAAAGATCTAAGCATACATAGGGACAGACAGACATCCGGAAGCGACTTTGGTTTATACTATGTAGTGATAAATAGATAAGACATGATAAGCACTGCTTACTTTGGGGCCAGACGATGTTGTGTGAAATGTCCGGTATTATTATTATTATTATGTAGGTGATTTTAACATACCTACGTCATAATGTCGACGTGTGACGTTGTTTCAAATACATGTAGGTACATAGGTAGCTACAAGCTTTATCTATAATTCTAAAGCCAATTTGCAATGCTGCTGTAGCTAACTTTATAGACGGGACCGAATACCCTCGCATGTTTTGACCTGGTTTAGAAAATGCATGATACCTAATCTGATAATTGCGATTGTATGCGCTGAGATGTTAATAAGTACTCGTATCATGGAGAGCTTTGAAATTACGCAAAAAAAGCCTTTTGAACTTTGACGGTAGACAGTATTAGCGTTGTGCTAGTGTAACTAACTATTCGAGCTAGTCTCAATAATAAGGAATATAGAAGTCATTGCACTTTACTTTATTCATGTTACTATCTCAAATTAACACCGATAACATTGTAAACAAACAGTGGTAAGTACCTAGGGACTTACAATAATTAACTTAATTCAGTACAAACCTAAGAGTTGTATTGAGTTAGCTGAGAATGCGTCTTTAATATGAACCGAGAGTTGGGTATGAACAACGTCGCAAAATCGTTATCAACGCGGCCTGCGTTCCGCTCACGCGAATTTACCTACTTTAGTTAATTTTCTGCTTATATTTTTATTATTTGCCAGCACTGCATTTACTAGTCTTTTTTATGGCTTTGTATAACTCTATCTACAGTTTACGGCTACTCTCCAAGGTACGATCATTAATCACTTCATATTGCAATCATTGGGGATCAATGGAGTCTCTATGTTGAAGAATTGAGCTCATTTATTTTTGATCGTTCTAAAGAGGTCGTTATTTTCGTTCCCTTGATAAGCGAACGAAGAACCATTCTAAACCTCACTGGATAAAATTGTTTGATGATGATTTACATGCTGATTTACTACTCCGATTCGTAGTTTATATTTTGCATAAAAATTAAGAAAACACGTAACACTAACTCTATGTAATTAATAGTTGACGTCACAGTACGAAACAGCTGATTTTAGTGAGCAGGCTAAGTCATTGACCGATTGATGATAAATAAATAGACTGTTTCGTAAAAAAATAATACCACTATCCCGCGATTCGCGAGAAAGTTCAAAGCTAGGCGGGAGCGCAGCGGGCTTGTCGCAAGTTCGCAGCGAATATGCCGCGAGCTCGCAGCGTGCTCTCGTAAGAGAGACAGCCTTTAAAATGGAATTAACATTTGCAGAAACTATTTTTTAAGTATGTATACCTTAGAATAAGAAAGTACCTTCCTACCTAAATAAATTGTAAACCTATTGCACGTACGTAATTTTCACTCAAAACGGAATATTCACCATGATAGGTATATGAGTTTTTCTGCTTCCCGATATTTCAGCACAATTGTATGCGCCATGATCACGAGATAAACAAAACTACTGCACGTAAGTTGGGGGTAAAAAAAGGACTAACAATAAAAATACTTCCAAAAATTTTATAGTTACGGTTTTCAGACTAAAATCAATAAACATAACTACGCGTTTATGGTATTTAGGTAGGCACATAAGAAGTATCCTATATGTTTCATATTAATTTTGTTAATGACCGTTCTTTTTTTTATCGTGTCACTAGTTCATTCGAACCAGTGGTGAAAGGATTAAAGACAACAGAGGCTCCTTTCGTGGACAAATTGACAGTTCAAAGCGTGGATCACTGGCCGCGCGAATAACTCGCCGCTCGCGTGTGATAGTGGCCAAGGTATCATTAACACAATACCGGCCGTGTCTTCACCTACCCTACTGTGATCAATATAGACATAGCACAACGTGAAAACTTTAGGAAATATAAGTGTTGACGGCAAAAAATAACTTCGTTATTTTCTGATATTTCGTTTTCAGTTCCACACTCATCGAAAGAGCTTTAAGCTAATTTATATTGCAACATCAAAGCCCTGTGCTAGTTACTCTCTGATCTAAAGTCGTCTTCATCAGATCCAAATTATCTTTCGTCATGAAAATGTTTTTGGCTGAAATCTGTACAGGCTGAAATCTGGTGTCGATGTTGTCGATGTCTGTGGTATCTATAATGTAATGAAACAATAACATTTGGTATATAAAACCCATTAAAAATATTTTTTGCAATAACGCTTTTATTGCAACGTCTGTCAAATACTAGTCAGAACTTGCCGATGTACCAGAACGGTAACGGGACTAGCCGTAATGTACGAATATGTGAAGTTTCCATGAGTACGTGTCGTTGCCAACAAAACGTTTGGCCATCCGATTTCCTGTGACGATACGCCAACCAAACTCCGTTGGTATACGACAGTAAAGTCAAACAATATGGAAGTTCCATTGAAACGATACTGCAGTAATAGTAATAATAAAAACAGCGTTGTTTCAAAACTTGACGGGAGATCTCATGATGTCATATTTAAAAAAATAAAATGTAAGGCTAGAGTCGTACCGAACGCCAACGTCTTAAAGTATTGGTAGGCACAATATGAGGCAAGATGTTTTAAAAGGAATCATAAATAATACAAGTACCTAATTACAATTTGCTATGAATATTTGTTCATCAAAAAATTATTGTAAAAAAATTAAAACTGTTTTGTTCAAATTGTCATATTGTTTTAGTCTACTAAATAACAGTCACTAACAATTTTGAATTCTGATCGCAAAAGTAAAAAAAAACTATTTCTAACTTTTTATCAGAATTTTTTTTTGTTCAATCATATTGTTTTAGTCTACTAAATCGTTAAATCAGAATTCTAAATTGTTTTATTCAATTCAAGCATCATTTTGAATGTTACATAGGTATCTTCTTCTTCTATCGTATAAGTTAGTGGCTAATTCTAGTGAAGAAGGTAATAGGTACCCACAACAAAACATTTTTACACTTTTAGAACATGTTTTAGAATTTTTGAACAAGGATTACCTATTCCGAAAGGAGCCATCTGCTACCCAGTCATTTCACCGGCAGTAAAATGAACAAAAAAACATTCTTCGCAAAAGTTGGGAAACGCAAGGAAGTGTACAATGCTGAACAAAGCGAAAGCAGAAAGGCGGAAAAATCCTTCGCCCGCAATAAAGATTACGATAAGGTGGAAAAGTACGTAAACTTTTTTTTAACTTTCCCGGTTCTTTGTCCCACTTACGTAAAGTACCACAATTACATGGAGTGAGAAATGGGGTTCTTAGAGACGGAGGTGTGCTGCACAAGGAGTGAACATTAGATTTTTTTCTTTCATTGAAAAACCCGATGCTTATATCATGTTTACAAGAAGAATTGTCTCTTCTTGAAGTCATAATCAAATTCGTCAAATTATAAAAATATTATTTTGTTTTCTTTTTTCTTTTAAAGATTTTTTCTTGTATAAAGTAAAAATATTTAATTTCTACATATATTATGTATGATTGTTTGTAATTTATAAACTCAATAGCTGGTAAGTAGCGATTAAAATTTCATCTATAGAAAGCTACATACTTAACGAGCAACATAGGCTATATTTTATTTTCGAGAAATCGAAATTCCTATAAAGTAAGGAGATAGATTGTACCTTGGGGACGGATATAGGCTACTTTCTAAGTTGGCACCAGATGTGCGAAGCCGCGGGAAGCAGCTAGTATTCAATATAACATAATCGCAAGGACCAATAATTTTTCGAATATTTTTACACGCTAGGTAAAATTTGCGCACGAACGCAATTTAAGTGCCGATTCGTGGATAAACTATGACCAAAAACAAGTCAGAACAAAGACCATTCGTCTATTCTATATGTCCATATTTTCCTTGGCTGGAACTATCGATCAGAATCAGACTAATTTACAAACTTTTTATGCATCATGAAACCGTCTCAAAAACAAACTTCTGGAAATGAAAACAGCATGAACTTTTCTCTAGGGCCAGCTTAAGTAAACCGTAACAGATTACAACCGCAGAAGCCTTTGCGGAACGACTGCAGATCCGCAGTGGCCTACTTAGCAAATAAGATGCAATCTGAACTTCCTTTGAGCGGTTCCGTTACCATGCTATTGATGACTCAAGCGATCGTCAAAAATCTGTGAGTTTATAATACAGCGGTTTCGTGAACAATTGTCTAACTATAATAACTGAATAGTACCTAAATGTTTTCCTATACATAAACGATTATATGATGCAGACGAACTTTGAAATATCGGTTTGAATTCCACCCAACTAACACCACAGAGTACGGAAGATCTTTGTTACAATGGTTGAATTTTGATGAAAAAATTGTAGGCGAATGAAACTTAGACCGAAGTAGAGTTACTTACTCGTAGGATTATTATCACCGAGATCTGGTTTGTACTGGGTTAAATAAACGTAGACAAGTTAATTATGTACTTACGTTTCGTTATACCTAAGATTTTTTTTATTCGTAAACAAATATCCGCCATTATTAAACACAATATCTGCAGCATTAATGATAAGATTTTAATAATGTTTGATTTTGGCGACACCTCTGACTAATGGTTTGGCGTACTGCCATTCATGTTACTTTTGTCAGTACCTAAACTTTATATACCCTCAACTAATGGCCAGTTGCCAAGCGAAGTATTACTTGTTCGAAACAAAAATATTGTTGTCCCAAATAAGCGTATTTTCTGTATTTTATTTTACGGCTCTACGGCGTAGCCATAAGTCATAAAGCCTAGAATCATATTCATAGAATCTAGAAGTCAGTGTAAGTAAATTAATAAAAGTGTTCACACACTCATAATATTTGGTAACTATTACATATGGATTGATAAAATATTAAAAACAGTTTTGTTTATTTGTCTCTAAATGATGTTGTTGTATCTCGAAGACACATACATGTTCATCTATACTATCTATACTAATATTATAAAGAGGAAAGATATGATTGTTTGTTTGTTTGTATTGAATAAGCTCTGAAACTACAGGACCGATTTGTAAAATTCTTTTACCGTTGGAAAGTTACACTATCCCCGGGTGACATAGGCTACTTTTTATCCCGGGAAAATTTGTTTGTCCCGGGAAAAATCTTCAACAAGGGCGAAGCTGCGCGCGGACAGCTAGTGACTAATAAAGACAATTTATTGACATGTATGTTTTTATATTTCTTTTGTTTGGGTACTATGGTAAAAGCGTAAAGAATAATCAAAAACAAAAGACTGTTTTGTTTAAGGAACTCATATAGCCCAACACCTGTATTGAAATCCTAATGAGAAACACGGCTCTATTATTAGGACGCGTAATAACAGTAGATGCAAAGTGAGGTGTTGCATTAATCCTCACCCTACACCCTTCGCATCCATCCACCGCTGTTGTCATTTGAAACATAGACGTCTTAATGAAAACGAAAGCCTGCAGCCACGGCCTAATGATGACGAATCTGAAAGGAGCAGTCAGGTTCCTCATTATCACTATGAACAGAGCTGCCGGTTTCAGCTCATCATTATCTCAGAATGATAAATAGACAGTCGTTTTGTTATATTTTAACGTGAGCCCAGACAATACAGATTTGCGGGATTTAAGAAATTTGAATTTATGCGCCGAGGGTGAGGTTGGGAGGTGAAATAATATTTATGTTGGCTTTAGGATTTGCGCTTCATAATTTTTAATTAAAATCAGAATAGAAAGGATTGTTATGATAAACAACGAGTATTATTTTATAGCTGGATTAACGCCAAATCCGTTTTTTTAACAGACTTTAAACAAAACGAATATATCATTGACGTCCTCTGTGGCGCAGAGTGCTATTTGTTTGTTATTTATTTATTGATTTGTCCAATGAATCGTCAAGAATTTATACTTATAAAATAACTTAATGTACCTACATAATTCGTGGGTTTACTAATAACTAATAAAAATCTACCTCGGGGTAGGATTGATTTACTTTGCACTACCTTTTCATTTACAATTTCGATGCGCACAACATTGTTAGAGACTTCCAATGCAATGTATATGTAGGTTATAAAATAATATAAAGCAAAATCAAAGTCAAAGTTATATCAACACAGTTTCAGCAAGCGCTGAAAGCTATTCAAGCCCAGCGGACATCCTGCCGGTGCATTTCAAGTTGGATTCACTCGCTATCAGAGAAACTATTCGAACGAGCCTGTCACTAACACAGAAATGTATAGTAGATATTGGCTTGATAGTTTGTATGGGCTAGTGGCCAACTCCTATGGCAAATTTAATTCTGGGGCTGTCCGAAGGCCTTTACTGGGGCTGTCTGATGACCTTGCGGCTAACTTTCGCTAGTTGTGTCTAGGCACTGGACTTAGGTCTGAATCTAGACTTTAAGGGTTAGATACATCGTAAGCTTTAGTCATTTCATAGTGAGTAATCATATAACCCAACGATAGAACGTTCAGCAGGTAGGTATCATCTAAGCAGTCTGAACTTAGCCATTTACTCCAAAACTTTTTTCCCTGAGGCGCTTTGAAAGGTCTTCGAACGGAACAGTTCAATCCAACTCGCTTCATTAATTCTATTAGATGGCAGGCGAGAATCCATGTTATAGGTATGTGTGCCCCCAGACGCTTACCCTCGTCAAACTTGAGATGCTTCTCCTTATTCATAGAACCTATAGATTTAGCTATAGTTTTAATGTGTTTTGTGGTAAAACTGATCCATATTTGAAATGCGTTTAAATAATATATATAAACACCCTTTAAGGTTCAAATCGCAATGAAATAGCTATGTAAAAGAAAAACTTAACGAGCTTGTGCAAGCTGAAGCACACGTTACTGTGCCCGACTTTACTCATTAAAAATTCAGCATAGTTGAACAAACAGCGGAACGCAATGCTGCAATATCCGAAACGGAATTTAAAAAGTTTTTCTGCAAGTTTCCGTATTGTGTGCGTATTTTTGTTTTGTTCGAGCCTACTGCGGAAGCTTATATAGGCGTGCCCGAGCGTGCCTTTAGATTACCATTTTATTCCATGTTTTACCTACCTATACAATGACTGAGAAAATATAACTAGAGCCACTACCAACCAGTTTTGTTGTAATGTTGTAGTAGTTTATTTATTATACGACAATTACCTACTTCAATATAAAAAATCATAGAATTATCACGATGTAAATACACGTGTTTAATTCCTTCTATTCTCTTGTATATTAAAAGCTAACAAAAATAACCACCCAACAAAAATAAATGCGGAGCAGTCTTTGGATACTGCCGACAGAAGTGAAAACTAAGGAACTTGCGAATTGTATCGTCGAGCTATTAGATTATTATTTTTGAATTATTTTTGGTTTGTAAAGAAGTGTTAATAACCAATTTAAACTTTAGTCCTTGATCATAAACACTTCTTTATAAATCAAAAAATAATTTGAAAATAATAATCTAATAGCTCGACGACACAATTCACAAGTTAATTAGTTTTCACTTCTATTAATTTCGCATGAATTGTTTTATTTATCAGTAGAAAGTACTAACATGTATATGGTGAAATACAATTTTAATTAATTGCGCTATCGTACATAATTACTGCAATTATTTTACATTTCAATTTTACACTTCAGAAAAATCAATTTACATCCATAGCTCATGGAAATGGTTCGGTGACGATGACGCGAGTTCCATGATTTCTTGAGTTTCACGTTCCATGAGTTTCATCTACTTGTTCAACCATAAAGGTGCTCAACGCGCCTAACTGCATATTCTAAAATAAGTAGATTGGTAATTGGTACTCATTTCATTAGGTTGATATACATTGGTAGTACGTTAGGTAGGTGCCTACACAATATACTATTAGTACAATAGACACTAGAACTTGACTCTCTGAGCCAATCACAAATTGTGGTCGGATCAATGCTATCAGAATCAATCAAGGCAATAGGGATGGAATGATCTAGACCATTCCAGACAACCATCGTGATCTATTATTAGACTACACGTATACATTTGAAATGGTTTTGGTTTGCAAGGCACGAGTAGGTAATTTATGAAATGGAAAAACCAAGCCTTGGTAGATTTTCATGTCACGTTCAAAATCTTCGTAACATTTTAAAAACCTTTTAAAACTATCATGGTTTTGCACATAATTTTCACTCAAAACGGGATATTTACCATGATATATGAGTTTTTCTGCTTCTCGATATTTCGGCACAGTTGCATGCGCCATGATTTATCCCGTTTTGAGTGAAAATTATTTAAAAAACCATTAATCTAGAGAATCTTCATCAGAATTTGACCCATTTTTTGCTCACTAGATGAATCGAAACTGTGTTGGTGCCATCGTTGACAAAAAATTGTAGGTACTATCTGTACTTACAATTCTAGTTCAGTGTGTTTCACAGAATATAAATTTATCGGCCAAAGCCTCGTCAATCTTATAGTAACTCTTATAATAATAGCCTTTTTATAATATTGAAAAATTCAGGATCAGATTTATTTAGTGATAGATTTAGTGTCAGTAAGAATTTTATTATATAATTTAATAGGCCATAGGCTAGGCATAGGCTAGGCTAATCTGAAGGTTCCCTAAAAAAATAATCGAAATCGATCTAGCCGTTTCGGTGTCTATAGGGAACATACACACATCGCCTTTTATAGAAATAGATTCCTAATCTTTTAACGCAATTTTTTTCTTCTTATACTTATCGTGTCACTGGTTATTTCGAACCAGTGTGGTGAAAGAATTAAAAGTGCGCGTCAATGGCTCCTTTCATGCATCACGTGTCTTCGAACGTTTTAGGTTCTACGACGTGCCGGTTTCCTCACGATATTTGCCTTCACTGTTTGATAGTACTGGCACAGCGCACATACGTTATTCGATCAGAAAAATCCATTGGTGAACGACAGGATTCGAACCTTAGGAACCTTAGGACCTTAGCAGCGGAAGGTGGGTCCACTACAGCTAGACCATCTTAGATACCTAGAGACCTAGATAACTCTTTGTTTACTACCACACGGAATATTACAATAACAATATCTTAACTATCGCTAATAGCGATCTAATACCAGGCAACCGTTGGATGGACTGGACTATAAATAAATAAATACCACATAGTACCACATGACTGATATACTACTTCTATACGTTTTTTTGTAAATACATACACGTTCATACATAGAAACACCCAGACCCGAGAGAAATACTTGCAAATCATACAACATTTGTCCCGCGCGGCGGGAATCGAACCCGCATCCTTCTGCGTCTCAGCCGGACCTTGACCCATTGCGCTACAGAGGTCGTCGGTATAAACAGAGAAGGGGCATGTAGGTGTGGTGTATTTATATAATTACATTCTTATATGTATAAACTAAACAAATTCTGATATGCAGTAGTTATAAACAATAAATATAATAATAAAGATAAACAGTCTAAAAAATCAACAATACTGAAATAACTAAGTATAACAGCACGAGAATTAATGTTTCATGATCATGCTTGTAAAGATGGGTAGGGTTCTGGCCTTTCTGATATCTACAGGCAACGCGTTCCATAAGCGGACTCGACTTTCCATAGAAGGTGAACGGAGTGAACGGGAATTTTGAGTTGAATGGTATCTAATAATCGTGGGTCAGAGAGATAGAGAAATTCAAACACAGAAGGAAGGAGAAGGAGAGAAGAGAATATTATAGAGAAGATTGAGAAATCTAAGTGTTCTTTTTTATTATGAGCACTTCGCACCCTAATCGATTGCGTGCCTATATTTATATTCACCCAAACAAGGGGACGAATTTCAACAACTTTATATCCGACTAAATTGAAAATGCACATGGTTTATTTCGAATGTAAGATACGAGCATACGTCATGATTTAGGCGGTTGCCTCCTATTTAAAGGGGGTAGAGTTAAATGTGGCGGATTGAATTTTATGCCGATCCGTATACGGGTTGCATAGTTACTTTATTGTAATCTATTCTAGGGGTGGGTGTTAGACCTCTACGAAGTCCGTCTATTTGCGGTTGATTTAAATAGCAGATTCCGTAGCAATTTTCATACATAGCAGCTAACTAAACAATAAAGACTGCTATAATATATAAATATAATATTAATTATTTCAATTAATAGAAAATAAAGCTATAACAAAACAATTCTTAGATATGCCATTTGCAACGCAAACCCTTTCCAAGATCATATCAATAAACAAATTGAACCCCTATCCTCATAACACAATACAACTCGGCTGATGCCTGAATGTTTAATAACATTACACTGAAATTGAGAAACTAGGGCTTTTCACCCCTGGTTCTGTCCAACACAACACCGATACGGAGTAATATCATTGAACGGATCAATCGCGACCCGGAATAATCTACTATTTATTACCAATATCGATACAATGTTTCGAACATCTTTACATATTTGCAAATGTGTTATGTACACATAGGCCTATAAACTAAAACGTCGGGAATAAGTTAAAGGGTAAAACGCGATAAGTACCCATTAAATACTAAAACAATATTAAGATTATAGTCTATTTTTAACTGACTTCAAAAAAAGGAGAAGGTCCATGTAACTCCGTATGTGAAAGGATATACTTTCCGATTGGTCCTATAGAAATTTCATCAAAATCAGTTCTCTAGTTTGGTATTAAATCAATATTGTCATCCAAGTAAACGAAATTTAGTATTTTGCTTTCCTGTGACTTTCCAGTGGTGTTTACGAGTTTCAAAAAATGAATAAGTACTAAAAAGCGTATAATAAAAACATACAAGGGTGAAAAGATAGGGGATGAAATATCTAATGGGGTTGAATTTCATATCGGCTCAAACTAAAAGTTTGAAGTCTAAACTCAGTAAAAAGTAAAAACTAAAAGTTTCAATGAAGTCGGTTTTTATTTTTATTTTCTAAAACGTAATTATTAGATTTCATATAAATGCTCTTAGCCCAATGAAGAGCAAGCATTCAGCCGTTACCAATTTGAACTTTCAACACACTGTTCTAATATAACGAATTTATGAGAAGTAGCAACGAGTATTGCGATATTGTGCCAGGACTGGTGGCCACATGTCACACCAATACGTCTACTTCGTCAACAGCCACATGCTCTAAGGTTATTGCCTTATGGACAATCAAATAGGCTAAGTAAGAAATATAACTAAAATAAAGTGTCTCTTACCGATTTCGTCAATCCTTTATCCATCTTGACAAACACAACATCAATGAGAATCCTTATTTAGTTTGTATTATCTTATAAGCACCGTACGTAAGCTACGCGAAGCAAAGACACATAGCAAGGCAACACCGATCCTTACATTAATCTGCGTTAAGATACAGCTTGTAAAAACTACAGCAACTCAAGTATTGTCGTTCCCTGAAAGGCACAACGCGAGTGGTCCACTAGTCTAGCACTAACACTTATTATAGTCAATCGTCACGAGTGTATTCCTTTGTTAAGGTCCATGGCGTCAGCTGTGATCGGCGTGTTCGGTTCGCGTCTGCCGACACGGAACGATCGATGCCGGCAACAGATTTACATTTTCCGGCGAGGGAATCGGGAAAGTTTGTCGTGTGCTGGAGCGGGCGGACGAAGCGCCCGCACGCTGGAATAGCGCGCCGCCGAGTGCCGCCGCCCTCCGCCGTCGCCGCCGCCGTACGCCACCCGTCATGTACCCGGCACGACACCGACACCGTCACCGCACACATTGTGTCCACAATGACGTATATACAACCACTTAGCATCAGCGCTAATTATTCCTCTCACACCATCCATTTCATATTTTCATAACTACATTTGAAAATACCATGACATTTTTTTTCTAAGAAACGTGTCGAAATAACGCGACCAACGATCGAGAATGTTTAAACATCATCGGGAAACAGTTTTATGTTAAAACAGTTAAGGTCTCTAATGGTGGTGTATTGTTAGGGGCGGTTAGGGTCGTGCGATGGTGAGCGGAGGCGAGGGGTGCGGGTGAGACGTAGGAATATCGATTTTGGCCCCCGCCCTCGGTGCGACGGTGTGTGTATGGCGAGTCCTCGCTGCGAGACGGAAAACAGTGTCCGAATATAACCGGTGTTAGACAAAGGTTTCATTCACACCGCTGTCACACGTTTACCGATTGTTGCGGTGGATAGTTTTCTTTGCGGGTCAGCCGCAGTCAGTGCAGTAGAAATCTGCACGTTACGGGTCTAATTTTATTAAAAGACTACGTGTTTCATGTATTCGGATAAAGAGTCCGAATACATGAACGAATACACGTAGTCTACGGTGACTAAGATATGTATAGATTACATTATGTAACATTGCTTCTGCGTTGACAGGAAACTGTATTCAAATGTGTCTATTATCCTTACAGGTACCTACCGGCAAAAGCATTCCGAGATTTATCTTTAATTCCTACCCCCACATCTAAGCACTCCTTGGAGCGGACTGTTTGCTCCCCGCATCTGCGTGATTGGGACTTTAATTAAGTTGGCTTCTACACCCGTAAACACAAGATCACAAACTAATTCGCTTACTTATGCAATAACATCTTTGTTTGTACTTGATTATAAAATAAATGAGCAATAGAGCAGCTTTAAAATTTTACCGTACATTTTATGTGGTGGAAGTTCACTAGAAATACTGGCGATAAGGATAGCAAGGTCGCAAGATTTTGGAAGACGTGATGAAAGGCGGGCCGACCACTTGTGGATTTAAGAAGGCTCTGTCAACGCTATTGGAAAAGGGATTTGATCACAGCTCCTTACGTAATATCGGATTTCGGTTACATAATAATGTGAGAAAATTCTAAATAGAATTAACAAAATACACCAAATTTTTACGGATCCCATAATTTACTCAACAATAATTTTCTTCTTATGCGTAGACTTAAAGTTAAAGCCATAAAGCTTTTTATTCTAATCGGCTGTATCTAACTTCCCAGCTCTAGAAAAAGCGCAACCATTACACTGGCTCATCACATCACGGCAATTAATCTCACGCCCTGAGGGTGAGTTTAATTTGAATTGAGTTTTATTGCGAATTTATATCTACAATAAAACTTAGCACATTCGTATCGACTTACCTTTCATCAAGCTGCTGAAGCTGGGATGGTTGATAGTTCGTCCTCCGGCCATACAGCGACGCCCCACCTTCCGACATGTAGCCATCCATGATATCATTATTCCTCGCACATTCCATTTCGCCAATATTAATCCTCCTCAAGCAATCTCCATCCGACATGTAACCCGAAGCAATTTCTAAATCGCAATAATCTGGATTTGAAAATCCGGGTCCATAGTTTCCGCGCAATCCCACATTTTCCCGGCCAAAATTAGCTTTTACAGTGTTGGCGTGGTGTGGATAACCTGGAATGTTTTTCTGAGTTAAGCCAGAGGTCCTCATAGGCAGTGTAAGGTGACTGTTGTACCCACGGAGCAAAGGCCTCATTGGCAAAACATTCATCATGGGGTTATCTTCATCACCCAAAGAATTGTCTCGACAATGTGATGGTGTACTTGATCTGCTATCGCTATCTAATCTTCTGTTGATTTCTGTCAGAGTCCTGTTTGGATCAAAAGATGGCCTTGCGTTTTCTTGAATTCTATTCTGAGCAGCTTCTTTTTCCGAGATTTCTGCTTCATTTATCACATCGTTTAAGTATGTTGTATTCATGTTTAGCCTCTTGTTTGGCGGTATAGTGCCAGCAGTCTTTGATATTTCAGAGCCAGATTCACTAGATGGACGGTATATAACGCTACTATCACTGGAATTTGAATGTTGCCCTGTGGTACTATGTGTCGAATTTGAATGAGAGCTTTCAGACATCTGTGAAGTCTGATTTCCCAGGTTAACTGCTGGCATCGGAGACACTACTAGCATTTGTTTTTGGGGTACTTCTTTACTTAAATTAGATTGTTCTCTACTAAATGGAAGTGCACTTACGTTATTAGTAGAATTTAAACTAGAATTGCTTTGTATAGGACTTAATTGACTATTTGTACTTTTGTGTATAATATGCCTATCATCTTTTGATATTTTGAAAGTTCCTTTTACAGCAGCAGTAGGTTTTGGAATCCCTGTATGATTTGGAGTGCCGAAATTTTGCCCTCCTGGTGATTGAATTGTCTGATTCTTTGAATGATCTATCACGTTTTCTTGTTTTCTAGGATCTGAAGCATTTTCGTTTCGCTGTTCACTAAGCTTCATTTGACTTCCCGATATTTTCACCATTTTAGTTTTAGAATTTCTTGAGTGATCATCGATTTGATTTAGTTTTGTATTGCTGATTGATTTAGGCGTTGTTAATTTTGATTCCTTATCCCGTGCGGGTAGTTTTGGACTGTTTCTTAATTTATCACTACCTGTTTTACTGCTAGCTTTACTCAAATTAGTGGAAGATTCTTTAGGCGATTTGGAAGTAATCAACTTAGATTTGATATTTTTACTAGACTTATCTTTTGATAAAGTATCACTTTGCTGTCTTATACTTTTGGGTCCAATTAAATTAGTTGATTTGATATGTGTATTAGGCGTATTGGTAGACTCATTGAGGCTTAGACTGGAATCGGATCTTTCACTTTTTGCTGATGAAAATCCACTGGAAGAGCTTGTGCGTTTTGATACTGCTGTGTTTTTACTTTGTTGCTTCTCATTGCTGATTTTATCTTTGTTGAAAAGTTTTAGCTTGTCAAGCATGGAATGCTTCGTGGGGGTTCCATTTTGACTAGGTGTTGTTTGACTTTGCTGTGGTGGTGTTGATAATGTTGATGGTATTTTACTGCCAGGTGCCAGTAACGAAGAGTTAGGCCGTGATCTGTTGACGAACATGTACGTTAAAAATATTGTATTTTAAAACCACTTTATCATTATGAACGGTTTGGTCCCCTCTACGAATTGTACCCATTAAATTAAATTATCTTACCCTGATGAAGATGTTGGTGCTCTAGGTATAAAGCTGACCACTCCTTGGCCCAAAGGGCTCGTAGACCTGCTGGAACTGGCCGATAGACCGCTCCTGCCTCCTGTGAAACCATAAAAAAAGATTAAGATTTGCCCTAAGTTCAATAAAAACTTTAAAGCTTTAGGGCTGAACTGTCACTCAAAGATAAAAATATACCCAAAAAAATCTCATTGAGTATATTCTCATGAAGATATCTCATACCTCAAGCTGAGTAAATATTATTATCGAGAAATTCACTAGATAACAGAAATTTTATCGAAACGGCATGGGTGGCACACGGTGCGCGCGCGACTGATGATCACCACACTAGGCCAGTGCATTCAAACTAGTACCAACAATCGTATCCTGACCCTTGCAACCCTTTAAAGTACTCAGTTTTTGGAGAACAATAATTAAAAGCAATGGATCAAACTATACTGGCCCAGTAATTCCGATCGATGCCAAAGCAGCTAAATTATAATTCATGACGTCATACCCATTACATTTAAGTTGAAATGGTATGCGTGTGCGTAATGTAGGTAGCCCTACTTGTTATGAATCGATAGTTGTCTGATATGAACGAACTATGGCTCCCATTGTGGTTTGTTATGGTTGTTTAGCAATTCTGTTATGATACTTAATACTTAGTGATGCTATTCGTAGGAATAGCACAAGAAGGTACCTACATTCGGCAACATTCTAGAAATAGATTGCTTTAATCTAAATATGAATAATAATAGACCTCCCAGTCTACCATACAAAAGAGTAGATGAGTTGTTCATACTCTGATATACAAACGTGAGTAGTAAGAAAGCTAGTTTAGAGTAAGAGTGTAGTATTATTCATATTGTACAATTTGACATTTCAATGTTATGTCAATGTAACAAAATAGGTAAATAAATGAAATTTAAAATTTAAAAAAAAAATTCAAATGCCTAACAGGCTCGTAGGATGGTTTATAGGTACAACCAGAAATTGTTCAAACATAATCAGACATCAATCCTACAGTCAATGAATACCAATGTGCTCTAAAAATAGACTGAACTATAATTAGTATGTAGATAAAAAAGTTTTTAAGATTTAAACTAGAATTTTAAAGTTGGCGGAATTAAAAGACTAAAAAACTCAAAAGCTGAACAATTTATTTTATTTTAATTTATATAATTATTAATAAACGTTATTTACAGAAATAACTACTGTAATGTGCAGAATAATATTCAATAATATAAAATACACGTGAAACAGTTGAGCTATCGAATGATCGTTTAAAACGATCTATAGATAGCTCAACTGATCCAGATCACTGCCAGAATAATATAAATATATAAATCAGTTATTGGCTATCGGTTAAATAAGTTAAGTAAGTTAGTGTACGTACACAATATTTAAGAGCTGTGGATTTTGAACACCAAATAAAATATATAAATAAAATATAAATAATTATAGAAATGTACTTACAGAATAATATAAAATACATTTGAAACAGTTGAGCTATCTAAGGACCGTTTAAAACGATCTATAGATAGCTGATCCAGATCACTGCCAAATGGCAGCGTTCCCAAGACACTGGTGGCATTGCCACGTTGAATGGTAAACTTATATTATAAGTTATATAAACGCTGAGCCAGATAGGAGCCAGCTCTTGGGTCACTCCATGTATCTACCTGACGCCGTAAAATAAATTTGAAAACGCGTTATAAATGAATAAAGATATGTAAAATAAGGGTAATATATTTTAGTCTTGGTGTTCGCTACTGTGATGTGTATTTCAGGTATTGAATGTGCCAGAAAGCCTATAACGTGAAAATAACAGTGTCACTCACCAGCAGCTCACTTCCGCCCTGATCCAACTCGCGATTATCACAAAGATCTGTTTACACCACACATTAACTAGGCGTTCAATGGCTGTTTAGCTTAAACGATCCATACAATTATTTTAATACTGCTCTTGGCATCATTGTTAGTTAGGTACAGTTAATGCTGGGTAATTTGTTGGGAAATTTTAGTTTTAACTATTACTTAGTGAAGGTCCTTAATTTCAGAATAAAGCTTACGAATGTAAATCTTGGCATAATACTTCTCTCGAAGCCAAAATAAAAAATATTTTTATTCAATACAATAAAAAAATAATGTCGGAGTTTTCATACAGCATCATCTGGCCCCAAAGTAAGCAGAGCTTGTGTTATGGACACTACATGACTGATATACTACTTATTTTTTTTTTATATATATTACATTTTATACACAGAAACACCCAGACCCGAGACAAATACTTGCAGATTATGCAAACATTTGTCCCGCGACGGGAATCGAACCCGCAACCTTCTGCGTCTCAGCCGGACCTTAGTCCACTGTGCCCCGAGGTCGTCAAGGATCACAATCACAAGGATCACTTTGAAACAAGGTGAATTTAGGTGCCAATTCCTCTTAACCCAAGTCCGAGTAGAACTTGCAAGAAATGGTCTTTAGGTCTCGCATTTTTAGGGTTCCGTAGCCAATTGGCAAAAAACGGAACCCTTATGGATTCGTCATGTCTGTCTCTCTGTCTGTCCGTCCGTATGTCACAGCCACTTTTTTCCGAAACTATAAAGAACTATACTTTTGAAACTTGGTAAGTAGATGTATTCTGTGAACCGCATTAAGATTTTCATACAAAAATAGGAAAAAAAATCAATAAATTCTGGGGGTTCCCCATACTTAAAACTGAAACTCAAAAATGTTTTTTCATCTAACCCATACGTGTGGGGTATCTATGGATAGGTATTCAAAAATGATATTGAGGTTTTTAATATAGTTTTTTTCTAAACTGAATAGTTTGCGCGAGATACACTTCCAAAGTGGTAAAATGTGTGTGTGTGTGTGTCCCCCCTGTAACTTCTAAAATAAGAGAATGATAAAACTAAAAAAAATATACGATGTACATTACCATGCAAACTTCCACCGAAAACTGGTTTGAACGAGATCTAGTAAGTAGTTTTTTTTTAATACGTCATAAATCGTAAACCGCAATTTACCTTTCATTCAATCAACTCAAATATAAAATGTTACTTGCTGCTACGGAACCCTTCATGGGCGAGTCCGACTCGCACTTGGTCGCTTTATTATATGATTCATCTTATAACTAGCATAACTACGAAAAACTAATACAAGATTACGGTAGATTTTACATTACAAATCTGTTAATTAACTGTCTGAGGGCAGAGCGACATGAGGCCATTCTAATCCATAATATAATACATTTATATTATAATACACTTTCTTTAAAAGACTACCCTTATGTCTCTCCTGCACTATCCACAACTTCACCACACTAACGAAATATATCCGATTGTCAACTACCACATCCAATAAATTGGAGCTATTTAGTTAGTAGCTGTTTATGCACGGGCCAATCAAACGCTATATAAAATCAACCTACTCATTTGCACCAGTTCTACGGTATGCAAAATAAGATTGTCAGCCAGCATCGCTCCACATCCGTCCTAATCCAGGCCGCGGCGATCCATCATTTAGTGTATAGTTGTAGGTGGGTATGTTATTGAGACGATGGCTATTCGCAATTGTCGAGATCCTACGATTTGCAAATCTACATAATTTGTTTATCCGTTTAGGCGCTGAATGACCAAGTCTCAAAATATGAAATAGAAAGCTATTGAGAAACAAATTAATTTTGAAGTGATTACAGTTTTAAATGGACCTTGATTTAAAGTCAATAACGTCATTTACTATTGACCAAAGAAATAAATGCAAAGAAGTATAAATGAGGTCAAAAATTGATAAGAAGGAACACGGTAAAAAAAATACTCACGATAACGTTATATTTGTAGCGTTACCAAGTGAGCGGATATACAAAATTGTAAACAAGGTATCACGTAGGTGTAGGTAGTAAGTTTAGAAACAAGGACTAAAAATAATGCTATTAAAACATAAAATAAGTAGAATTAGTCAAAAAGATATAATTTCGAAGAAAGGAAAACTAAATAAATAAATAAACAATAATTTTACCTTTCTGACCAAAAAATAAACCGACACGAAAAGATCAAGGATAAAATAATAAAAACCAAAGGTCAAACGAAATATCTAAAACACATTGTTATGCAAACAAGTCTTCGGAAATCATAGACGGGTGTAACTCAAAACCTGCAAACTATAGAATATCTACCACACTCACGTTTTTGGACCACAAATAAACCGCTATCAGAACCAAAAATTACAGTCAAGGCACTATATGGGCCAGTTTTATTAATAAAAGCAGATGCACAACAATAAAATTCTTTTAAAAATTGGATCGAAATTGATTTGTAAATTGAAACGAAGTGCGCACAACGAGCGATGCCCGTCGACTGAAGGATGATGCATCTGCATTCATTTCTTCAAAGTAATGTTTAAGTATTCTGTGTTATCATTGGAGCAAAGCAAGTCAAAGGATTATCGCGTGTGAATAATAACAAATAAGTTACTGTTGAGAGTTAAGCTCAGTCGATGAGTATCGTTTATCAAAACATGTGGCAGGGAAATTACGCACGTTGTAAAGTTTAATAAAGGATTTTTTTAAATGAAATTCTTAAAAAATCAGGATGCAGTACTTAGTTTTGTTTTGTTAAAGGAAATGCAAGCTTTCAGTTTCGGAGAGCTGTTACTTTCTGTGTTGTTGTATTGTGAATCCTACTATTTATTATATAAGAATGTTTTTTTATTGTGGTGTGTAATTAATTGATTCACATAAATAATAACAGATATGTACAGAATAATATACAATAATATTGTAATACTGTTTCACTTGTTTTGTACATGTGAAACAGTTGAGCTATCTAAGGACCGTTTAAACTATCTATAGATAGCTCAACTGATCCAGATCACTGCCAGAGGGCAGCGATCCTAATACTCTGTCGACATTGCCATGTTGAATGGCAATGCTGATACGCTGGACCAAATAGGAGCTAGCTCTTGGGTCACGCAATTTTTATACCAGACGCCGTGAAATAATTTTGAAAACGCGGTATTTTTGTATATGAAAGTTAGTTTGGATATTTTGTTATTTTGATACTCAAACGCAACAATGGCTCAATCAATTTGGATGAAACTAGGTAATAATAATAATAATGAACTTTATTGAGAACATAACATTTCATGATGCACAAACTAAATGCTACGGCTACAAAAGAAATATGTCCTGCAAACGGCGGTCTTATCGCATATGGCGATATCTTCCAGACAACCTTAAACTAAAGATAATGAATGAAGTGCAGGTAAAGATAATGTTTATACTTTTAAGCTACTTATCCATCTACGTACCTACCACGGTCAAAGCCGTCAAAGTCGTCAAAGCCACCTGACAAAATTATACCGAAAAGGTACAGACGTTTGCGTAGAGTTTTTTTTTATTCCATTGTTTGTTAAGTCTATGTGTCTATAACCAATATACTTAATAAATCTAATAAAGACAGCTAGAGTTCTAGTGAATACTGTAAGTTTTCTGTTGTTCTGAAATAAATAAATTCTAAATCAATGCGGTGTAAACATCTTCACTTTCTAAGATATACAGATATACAATACTAACACTAGAAGACAATAATAAAGTAGGTAAATACAGACATGAAGTCTCCGTTGACTCAGACACAATTTATCGGATATTGCTCCGTACCTAATGAAGTTAAATTGGATTAAATTAATTACTTACATTTCTCTGTCATAGAGGATATTATACGGATTGTATCACACTTTGCTATTGTTTTGTATTTTATTTTCTGTTTATTGTTAGCATTTTTTTGCTACTATGTTTGGAAATTACGGGGCGATGCGTTGCATTTTAAATATAACAAGAATATAGGTATATAATAAAAAAAACGCGGCAGCAAAAATACTTCATTATTCCTATTTGAATTTATATATTTAACTTATATGTATGTAATTCCCTTTTCATTTCCTTTATTTTGATACCATACTCGATAGGTTTGGATTTTATTATATTAACGAATTACTACTTATTTCGCGCCAAAAAGCCGCCATTTTGTTTTATTTTCATACACCTATATAAAGACACTTGGGTTTTTAAGACGAATATAACGACACTTTAACTATCAAAATCCATCCAGCTGTTTGGAGATCAAGGTAATAAAGAAATTTACAAATATACATACAAGATACGCGCGAAAAACATAACCCGTTCTTGGCAGTCGGGTAAAAAGCTATCAACGGTTTGGACTCTCGTTTCATAAGCCCACATCGTTTAGTTACACTATGGATGGTAATCATTTTGACTAACGATATAAAGAAGCTACTTACCATGTCCAGGAGTGGCGGGCAAAGGTCTTTTGTCTGGTGGAGCGCGTCGCACTGCGGCTGCCGATGCCGGTAATGGAATCGACGTTTGCAGCACCGACACTTGTCTGTTGAAAAACATACAAAAAAAACTCATTAAAATCATTCGTAAGCCAAATAAGGTAAATTAGGCAGGTTCTAATTACTCGTATCTGTTTCCATGTATAATAGGTATGTATTTACAAAATAAAAGTATATAAGTACTTTATCAGTCATGTGGTACCCATAACACAAGCTCTGCTTACTTTGGGGCCAGATGATGAAGTGTGAAATGTCCGGCAATATTTATTATTATTATTATTTACATATGTTTAGATAAATAAAGCTTTCCGGCTTTTTTTTAAGGCTAAGCAAAGTTCGTGTTTTATGGGAACCACATGACTTATTTACTAGATACTTATACTTTTTTTGTAAATACACACATAGAAAACCTAGACGTGAGATTAATATTTGTAGGTCATATTTGTCTCGCGGCGGACGTACGTACACACACACGTAAACACGTAATCTTCTGCGTTTTAAGCGAATCTTTTTTTATTATGATTATTATGGTTAGTATTTTAAATATATACTTATATATATATTATAATATATCAGTAGTTTCAATATTAATTCCTAATTTCCAACGTGTTTTCCAAATAAGAGAAAGTCGAAATCAGGTATATATTTCTCATGAGAAAAATTTACCTGATTTCCACCTTCTGCAAAATATGAAAGTTATTTGCGATGGTGCTCGCAGTGGGACCCGATTGGAATTTTAATTAAGAGTCAAATCGCTCTGGGACCTGCTGGCAGGTGACTCAAGGAGACTCCTTCCTTTTGCCAATTAGAAGCTATTATTCGGAAGGCCTACTGCGCTAAAATTTATATTGCGGAACGTTTTAGCAGTAGGTAGGTATAATAAAGTACATAAACCATAGATTTTTGAAAAAGTAGCTATTAAATTACCGACATAGATGTGATTTATTTACAAAAACAATTACTTACTGAAATGTACAGAATAATATACAATAATATAAAAAACATGTGAAAAAGTTGAGCTATCTAAGGACCATTTAAAACGATCTATAAATAGCTCAAATGATCTAGATCACTGCTAAAAGGCAGCGTTCCCAAGACACTGGCAGCATTTCCACGTTGAATAGCAATGCTAATACGCTGAGCCAGATACGAGCCAGCTCTTCGGTCACGCAATGTATCTACCAGAGATGAATTAATTTTGAAAATGGGCTCTCCACGGTCCCAGGGTCTCGGCTCCAAAAGGCTCAAATATGTGGTGTTAGATACTCGCGCCTAGACCAATATCACACGAACAATTTGTTTGATCTCTCGTCTCAATAGTTTGATTCAATAGAATGTTTTATAAATACACGGATTATCTATTATTTACGATATAGGTACCCTGTTTTCGATATTAACTCTATTTACATCAAACTTTTGCAATAGTACAATTTCAAATACCGCTGCAAACATATCTTCCATTAAAGGGATTAAACACCCCTAGTCACGGGGAGGTCATAAATAAACAGTCCCAGACTATACCACGACCACTATAGCGTCTTCAGACCTCTGTGTGGAACATGATATGATCTGTGTCTGGGATAAGATATTAAAGTTCATCTTTCTTGGGAAGTTCAGTATAAATATTTTATTTTCATAAGAATAAATTATAATATTAAATAACAAAATATAAGTGGACAATGCACTCAACACCATCTAGCCCCAAACTAAGCATAGCTTGTATTATGGTGACCAGATGACCAGATGACCGACCAATACTTTAAATACATTTTAAATACATACTTATGATACTTTATATCACCCAGACACAGAACAAACACCTATATGCATCACACAAATGTTTATTCTGGGAGGGAATCGAACCCTCAACCAACAGCACAGAAGGTAGAGCTACTACCAACTAAGCTGACAGGCCAGTCAAAGAAAAAAGAAATACAGTTCCTAGTTCAGAGATGATATTTTATTATATACTACCTGACCCGACAGGCGTTGTCCTGTCTAACAAACACAACAAAAAAAGAATTAGCGAAATCGGTCTAGAATTTCACGCGTGATGCCGTGACCAAGGGAAATAGGGATTTATATATTATATATATGTATATATTTATTTACAGAAATGTACAAAATAATATTCAATAATATAAAATACACGTGAAACAGTTCACCTGTCTAAGGACCGTTTAAAACGATCTATAGATAGCTCAACTGATCCAGATCACTGCCAGAAGGCAGCGTTCTCAAGATACTGGCGGCATTACCACGTTGAATGGCAATGCTATAACGCTGTGCCAGATAGGAGCCAGCTCTTGGGTCATGCAACGTATCTACCAGACGCCGAGAAATAATTATATATATATAATTATATATAGATAGGCCTAGCACACACAAGCTAATCAATCCGCGCTATTCTAAAGTATATAAATTTCAATGCGTTTTTTATCTACCAGTGCGTGCACCTTCGTCGTTCGTTCGTTCCATGTTCAACAAAATTTCCGGGAAATATTCGTCGCGTATAAACTTCGCTATAATATGTATCGTATAATATTCGTCGTCCGAAATGCGCGCTATGCCTTCGATTTAAAATCAAATAATTCACTACAAGTCGTGAAATAGAATATCCCAACCTCGATAGACCAAGATAGTCAATTACTTAGTGTCTTTTTCTAAAAGATCACGCACGACTAACGTAAGGTTGTCTATGTCAGACTGTTTTGCAAGTTTAATGGAGAACCTAACCAAGTATGATAGGTAAAGTATGTCCATTAGAACATTCCTCCATTCGTGGGTCACGACGTTTAGTTAGATAATAAGTATACCTATTTGGAACCTAGCTTTAGTAACATATTCAATGATTAAAATAATAAAAAGTTAATGCAGTGAATGGCCAAATGCATTACTTTTGTGCAGTGTTTATGTTCAGCTACTTGGCACTAGATGGCGCAACATGTTTATCGAAAAGCTCTGTACCTACAAAAACTATTTTTTTTTTCAAAATAATTGTATGGTAGTTCAATTAGTTTTATTTATTGATCTATAGCAGATAAATACACTGAGAATCTACTATACTAATTTCCAAAACTTTAAGGTTTACATCTTTCTTTGACAACCTTTGTGGTGTTTCAGGCCCGACTGAGACGCAGAAGGTTACGTGTTCGATGTCCGGCATTATTTAAAAACATATTTAAGAATTCTAGAATGGCCTAGGTGAGAATAACTCGGGTGTTATTGATTTCATAGTCCCTTTGTTCGATCAAAGCTTGCCGATAATGAGGGCAATCTAAACAATGAACATCTGGTGCGCTCGCGCATTCTCGCGACACTGACATGCGCGGGGGAAACCAGAGAATAACACGACATGCGTAATATATACATATTCACGCATTCACCGATTCAAATAAATGCATAATTTAATAGAAATAATATAACACTTTCAAAACTTTCTTGTACTATACATTTTGCCGCTCGAGTTCAAACTCACCCTGAGTTTGAACTCGAGCGGCAACGAGCGGACCGCGGATCAAGCTCACCCTGATGAAGATTCTATTGATGAATCGAAACAGTGTTGGTGCCACCATCGAAAATATAATATGTGAGTAAAATTTATCAAAATCTTAAAGTTTATCATATGGGAAGAGCCAATCAGCATTCGAGAATATAAATGGGTCAAGGGCGAAAGTCGCGCCTGAGAGGGTGCAGTGCCTAGAAACCACTTTTTTAGCACCGCGGTTCTTTTATTGGCTACTAGTCCAATTATACTCATAAACTATGAAAGCAACACACATTGTTTCTGAATTGTAATCACAAAATACACGAATTATTTTTTAATGAGATATTAGTAATTACAAATTAACGGTTATCCGGTTTTTTAATTTTTTTGTGACATGAGACCTTGCTTCTTACCAAATTTCATGATTCTATAATAACAGGAAGTACCCTATTGGTATGATTTACTAGCTAATTTGAAATGTAGGTCATAAATATACAATAAATATTGCTGGAAAATGCACACAGCACCATCTAGTTCCAAACTAAGCATAGCTTATATAATGTTGACTATATATTTTTAAATACATACCTAGGATACTTTATAACACGCAGGCACAGAACAAACACCTATGTTCTTCATATACATGTTTATCCTGGGACGGAATCGCACCCCCAACCTACAGTGCAGAAGGTAGAGCTACTACCAACAGCTGAACGGAGCTGACCGGCCAATAAATGACCGTATTTAGGCAGTATTTTTAAATTTCGTTGAATTAGCATCTTGATTTTCTTACAGCTTCAAGGATCGGCGGACCTGAATATTTCATATTTACTTTCGTTTGATACTAACACGCACTCCTGAGAACAAGGGTCTAGACATACAGACAGACTGACAGCGATGTTATCCTGAGGGTTCCTTTTTTCTTTTTGAGGTACGGAACCCTAAAAAACGAACAAATAAGGGCAAGAAAGTAGTTCATTTGAAATAAACTACTTGGATTGGAGCCTCATAATCCACATTCTCTCCTTCACAAAAAAACGAGGGTCATTCGCGTGCGCCTACGCTGCGCGTGTATCACTATCCTGCGCGTGCGCCTGCGCTGACATGTGGGGAAGCCGGGGGAAGCAACATGATATGCGTGTTTGAGGGATATTGAACTGTATCAGTTACGCATGCGTGAATTTGGTAGCTGTAATTCAAGCATAGCTATTTTACGAGCTTCTAAAGTCAGTCTTTGAAAATTATGACTTTTATGCTATTTTGAATGGTAATATCAGGAATAAATGCCTGGTAGTAAAAGCAATAAATAGATGGACAAATATTTAGTACTATTCCGCCAATCTATTGCCAAAGAGTTAGACACGATACAGACGCATGCATGCATTGCGGGCGGGTGCATTCGTCCATCTATTTAATGTTTTGTATTGGATTTCCGCAAAGTCACGCCTGAATCAATTATTTATCTGGTAGTAAAAGCTATAAGTACAGTAATATAAGGCAAAACATCACTGGTAGATGGTGAGATGGTGAGATGCAGAATGTTGCGGGTTCGATTGGGACAACTGTTTGTATGATCTGCAAGTATTTGTCTCGGGTCTGGGTGTTTTTCTTTGTATAATATTTATTTACTTACAAAAAAAAGTAATAAGTAGTATATATCAGTCGTGTGGGCCCATAACACAAGCTCTACTTACTTTAAATAAATGAATAATAAATAATGAATAAATAATCCCGGACATTTCACACAGCATCATTCTGGCCCCAAAGTAAGCAGAGCTTGTGTTAGGGGTACCACATGACTGATTTACTACTTATATACTTTTTTTTTGTAAATACATACATATTATACATAGAAACACCCAGACCCGAAACTAATACTTGCAGAGTATACAAACATTTGTCCCGCGGCGTGAATCGAACCCGCAACCCTTTGCGTCTCAGTCGGGCCTTGGCCCACTGCGTTACAGAGGTCGTCAAACTACCGATACTTTGCTACTTTGGGGCTAGATTATGTGTGAAATGTCCGGCATTATTTATTTATTTATCACACTTCATTGCGCCTAATTACGCCCGTCATTACTTACAATTGCATGAGCTTGTACCTAATTATGATAATATTCAAATGTAATATGCACTCAAAACGTTTTAAGTGAAAATTAGTTTCAAAAATTAATATTATGATGATTCTACAATGTTTACAAATAGGTGTTCTTCGCCTAAGTACGCCGGAAGAATCCTTACGCCTAGAACACCTTCTGTTGTTTCCCGGAGCACGTGTATGTTTACATAACAGCAGTAGGTACTGCTAATTTATTCACTGGTACAATGTCTTACAAACATAAAGCATAATTACATAACACTATAGTACACTATGCACCAGGAAGGCTGCTATGCGAGATGAGTGGCGTAAAATTGTCAAGCGAGCCACAACAGCCCCCTGAAGTGACGACCACGACCACTCTGTCAAGAGTGTAACGACCAAGAAGAAGAAGAAGATAGTACACTATATCTAATCTATCAAATATTATAAATCCGAAAGTAACTCTGTCTGTCTGTTTGTTACGTTTTTACGGCTAAACCACTGGACTGATTTTGATGAATTTTGGTATAGAGATAGATGGGACCTTGGAGAAGGACATAGGCTACTTTTTATGTAGGTACCTCGCGTGCAAAACCACAAGCAGCAGCTAGTAAGATATAAAGATCAAATCAGTTTTCTAAACCTGCAGATTATACAAGGAGGGCCACACTTTAGCTTAGGTAAGTAGGTAGTAGGAAATAGTAGGAGTAGTAGGAGGTAGGTAGTAGTAGGAAACATAAGATGTTTCCTAGGGCCGTGTTCCAGATGTTTAAATTAAGTAATTTTTTTGTTTGTTTTTTATTAATCTGAAATCTTCTTCGTATCGTGTCAAGTTAGGTGATGTTAGGTCGAACCATTGTGGTGAAAGGATTAAGGTGCGCCTCAGAAGCTCCTTTCGTGAACTTGGCATATGTCTTCAAGCTTTTTAGGCTCGAAGACATGCCGGTTTCCTTACGACGATTTCTTTCACCGTTTGAGGGCACTGGCATAGCGCATATACATTTTCGACGTCCACGTCCTTAGAATCGAAAGGCGGAGCCACTACCACTAGACCACCAGAGCTCTATCGAAATAAGAATAATAAGAAATAATAATAATAATTCTGAAATAAGAACCCCTAACAAAATACACACAAAACAGCCTCAAGGTAAAGGCGCGTTTTTTATACAAATTAATTCTATGCATTTACAATACTCGTACATACTTATAAAAATAATGTACAGGTGGGTATATATACAAGTAATGAAAGATCGGAATGACAACTAATTTGGGTGCTTTCTAGAATGGTGTTGAAGGTAGGGTAGGGTAGGCTCTCTTGCAGTATCGTACGTGACACGAAAATCCGGCGCGGCTGGTTCCGTTCGGAAATGAAGCCTGTCGCGTTTGTGTCAGCTGACGTCACAGCATTATGGAAGGTCCATGTGTGTACGTAGGTAATTTATTTTCATTTGACTCTATACTTTTTACAGCATCCATCGAGATCAAAGATGAACTGGCCCTTTACGATTATGATACTGATGAAACGTCAGCCGCACAATATACTAAGCGTGACTTAAGCCCAGTAAGCTCTCTAGGCAGTTTAATAACTCTGTTACCGGAGTACGCTACTCACTTATACGAAGTAGTTATAATAGAATACTTATTTTAGTTAGCAGTAGCACAGATTAAACGTAGTAGGCTCTTACTCAACAAATCTGTCAACCATAAGCGTCCGGACGTAAAAGTGCTCGATTAAAAGTTATTTTTACAACCGCTTGCTGTTTTGTAGATACACAAAGTTTTAAATACACCTAGGTAACTAGCGATGGTTCAGTGGACAAAGGCTTCTGACAAAATACAAACAAAGGAACGCCGTAAAATTGAGTCGTGTACTTTGGAAAATAGAAGTGAAAGTTTAACTACCAGCTTTGTAATCAGTTTAGCAATATCTTTCAGAATGCTATTGCGTTTGTTTAACACAGGAGTTTGAACCTTATTTGAAGGTATATAATACCCAATAAAATTATGTTACTCCTTTTGCTTCTGCTTTTCCATCATCATGTTACAATGGTATGGGGTAAGGAAAATAACGGAATATAATAAAAAACCTGCATTCTCTGTTTATTTTAGTACTAGGATAATTTTGAATACTATTTTGGAAATATTGAGACTTATGTGAAGTCATCGACATCGACTATAAAAAGCACATCGAACAAAAAACAATTTTTGATGTTATTTTTATTTTGTCATCCAGTATTGGCTCAGCAGTAAAGGTTATCTTCACTAGTATAGTGAGCCATTGTTGGTAAAAAATAACTTATAAAATATATATATATATATATATATTTAAAATCCTGCGCCAAAAATACTAACAAGACGAACTAAAATCCACGAGCGCTACTCACCTCCTGACTTCTGGTGACGTCGGCAGACTTCGAGACTTCCTGCTCTTGCTGTTTTGGCGATGATGTCCTGAATTCGTATTTCCCATTTTTACGTCTTATCACAGACACTGTTTTTTATAAAGCATTGTTTGTTTATATGTTTCTGTTAGCATCTTCTACGATTTGTATCTACCACCATCAAGAACTTTCGATTCACCATAATTTTAGTGATAATAGGAGTTGTTCAAGCCTCGTTTGATAAAGTGATTCAAAGAAACATTTCTTTTTATCTAAATGAAACCCATTTACATAAAAAGATTTAAGACGAGAGAAAATGATGAGCGAGCTATATTTCTTTTGTAAAAGGTATAATGCCAGGAAAAAGTTGATTTTTAGGGTCAAAATAAAAAAAAATAAAAAAAAAATATATAGATGTTGTTGTGTATAATGTACACACGAACATCTACCCCAAACAAAGCTTATAACACTCAGGCACAGAACAAACACCTATGTTCATCACACAAATGTTTGTGCTGGGTGAGACTCGAACCCCCAACCTACAGCTACCAACTAAGCTTTACTTAACTAAGCTAAAACAGGCCAGGGTCAATTTGTCCATTACAATTCGCCAGGGTCAATTTATTCAGTTAGACTCCCATGTCCCCTGGCAGTGATATTTTAGTTCAACTAATTATAGACAAAATTCTAACTTTAGCAGAGCAGTAATAGCATACAACCTGGCTGACATCCCTGAACTTGACCTTTTCAACAGTAAACCGTCCTAAATAAAACATGATTTAGCGGAACGCTGTTTTGGCATGACTTCTTAACTCTTCTTACGATGATTTTGTTAAATACTCCATATATATATGTTATATACTCATGATGGCGCCACTGAAAACCAGCGATACAGCAGCCTTCACACTTCTGTATATGCTGAGTGGTAGCTTTTTTTTCGTCACTGTACATAGACTAGTTTATATTATATTCGCACTATATCTGATATGTGACGTTTAATAAATATTTTATATTCTATTTGTAGTTTTATTTTATTTAGATGTAAACAATTTCATATTCTTTTTTTTGTTTAATTAATATATTTTTGTTTTTTTTCTATAGTAAGCAAGCTTTTTAGATTCGATATGCGAAAACTATTAATTGGTATATAGTTAAAACAGTCTCTTAATAATAATAACTATGAACATAGACTGATTGTCTACTTGTGAAAATAAAATAAATAAATAAATACTAGATTACAATATAAGAATCAATCCTAACAAACAGAACATTCTTCAATATTTGTATTTACAATGAGTACCAATCTCCAAGTGCTAAGCATCTAGTGCCTAAATACTAGGATAAGCTACCTTCTGCGAATTATCGACTCTACAATACCTAAATGCCTGCGCCATTCTCAAACCTTAGTGGATATAACTGGCTGGCAAATACCAATGTCGCCGGCTCCGAAACATAGCTGAAATAACAAAGGTCATGCTAAGCCATAATGGTATTTCTACAATATTCTAGCAGCTTAAGAGCCTTACGACAGTATTTTTACTGCCAACGAGCCTCCATGTTTGGTGACCTCTGTGACGCAGTGGGCGAAGACCCGTCTGAGACGCAGAAGCTGTTTGTTTGAGACAAATGTTTGTATGTTCTGCAAGGATTGGTCTCTGATTTGGGTATTTCTATGATATGTGTGATTATTAAGTTATTATTAATATTATTTGATTTTGACTTTCGTCAGCTTGGCTCGGAAGAACCGGTAAAATAACCAAGAAACACGGGCCTAAGCCAAGTACAACTCAGTGTTCGGTTTGATGTTATTTCTGTAGTTCCTGCTGACATGTCGGTTTCCAAAAAAATCATACAATCCTACAAGTGTTTAAAATTACTGCTTTCTGCAACAAAACAAATGTTTGTTTAGGCAAATCTAAATGACTAAGAGACCGGAATAATTTTTTGGGTATTACGCCTGTTGAAGACAGGACAATTGGGACTATTGAAACTATATCCAAACGCCACATCCTTGTAATTTCATCTTTAATGTCGATTTATTTGGTTAATTTCTCCGCGATTGTGTTCTGAATGTTATGTGTTTGGGATAGCTATGTCAATAATGAGTGCTGTTTTTTCTATTTTGTTGATGAGTTGAAGGTCTAGTTTATTGTAATGTGTTGTATTGTCAGTTAAAATAGCTCTGTGAAAGTATAGCTTATAGGAAGCGTTTTCTAAAACAGTTTCAGGTGTGTACTTGTAGTATGGCGTTGGTCTTAATTATATGTATGTATTTTCAAAGACACAAGTTCTGCTTACTTAGGGGCCAGATAATGTTGTGTGAAATGTCCGGCATTATTTATTTATTCATTGTGCACCTATCTTATGTACAAAGAGCGAATAATACTAGGTATAGGTTTTAACTAATGCATACCATAAGAAGCACTCAAGAGCAGCTTGATTGATTTTAAAAACAAAGATCACCACAGATTACAGTGTCATTGAAATATAATTAAATAAATAAATATTGCCGGACACTTCACACATAATTGCTACCGGTACACAATTTTTTAAATTTATATACTTAGTATGCATATAAAGTTCTGGTTGTTTATGTTATAAACACCCAGACCTGAGACAAATACTTGCAGGTCATACAAACATTTGTCCCACGGCGTTAAACGAACCCGCAACTTTCTACGTCTCAATATATTATTCTCAGATAAAAATACGTTTCTTTTTATCATCTAATAGTTTAAGCACACCCTTACAGAGGTCAACTTAAACTGCCACTACCGCGCTACACTACCACTACTACACTACCACGCCACTAACCGACTACCTCGTCAGGCGAACACAAATATTGTATTCATTTTAATCTGTGAAAACGTGTTATTTCTGAATTGCTTACGGCAGATGAATAAATGAAGATTTATCGTGGATTATTATGTAGATACATTTAAATATATATGCTATTCGCATGTAAGTATTAATTTGTATTTTGGAACGTGATGAACGAATAAGCATTAAAATCAGAATCGGAAACCAATGGTAAGCCTTAAGGCAATGTTTTAAATATGTAGGTTTTCTTTAAACCCAAGCATCGACCATTAGAGTTTCAGTCTTCAATTTGTCACAAAAAGTACCTACAACTTCAAATCGGCAATTAGTTTAATAGCAGCATAGAGAGGGGAAGAACAGAACGATTATTGTCTCGGCGTTCGAAGAACAAGGACAATGGAAAAATCTCTAATTGTAACTTGTTTGAGAGAGGTCGCCAACCTTTTATTATTCGATAAACTTGTGATCTACACAAAGAAACATAGAGCTGAGGAATAGAAGCGTATTTCTTCCAGAATAGATCCAAGGTAGCATTTATGTTCACGTTAAATTACTGTAGCCATTTACTAGCAGATAGGTTAGTATCTCATTTTGACAGACAGTTAAGTATCCAGGTATTGAGCCGAGCTCGGTAAATTGTCTATTGTGACAGGAACTAGGACAGAATAATGCAGCTTTAAGTGCATCACCGAAATTATCATAGCGGGCCAAGCGGGCGCAGTCGGCTCCGTTCACTGGAGCGCAGGGTATTATATTGTTTTACCTATGGAGGATTTATGTCTACTTGTAGATACCTACATTTGGTAGAGACTAAAATGTGTATTTCGTATTATGGCATATGATTTAAACTTACAACAATAGCGTCTACAACACGCGGGGGCGCGAGGTAATGTTTGGACAAACTGGATTTTCGGCTCAAAGAAACAAAAGTCGTCAAAACAATCGTGGAATACGTAATTTAGTTTTATACAACCCATTGTCACTATCACGTGTCATGCACGACTGCCCGAGCTTTTGATCCTTTGTTTCAATTGCCCTTTTGTTTTCGAGTTGTTAAATTTTATATTTGTTGTAAGTTTGAATTATCTTTACCTATAAAAGTGCTTAACCTGACTCACTGACTTATCATCGCTGAGCAGAAACCGCCGAAGCTATCTAGCTGTCTAGCTAGCTGTATCTAGTTGAAATTTTGAAGGTAGCTTCCTTTTATAGCAAAACCACCCACTAAGGCGGGTTTTTTTGAAACTCAACCCCTAAGAGGGTGAAACAGGGTGAAAACGAATGTATGAGACTTTTTGGCTTGAAACTTGATTTGAATAATTAAAATGCAAAATAAATGGACACACATGTTTCAAGATTTTTCAAAATAACCAAAGGGGTAAAATGGGCCATCAAATGCGGACGAAGTCGCGAGCAACAGATAGTATATAATAATTAGCCGTCAGTGATATTTTAAATAATAAAACATGAATATTATGAGCACTTAAGCCAAAATATTCCTACTTTTGCGAAATACTCGTTCAATTTTTGCTTGTCTATCAAGCAGTCTCATGCTCACGTATCGCCTATTGTATAATAAAACAGTTTAGTGAGACTGGCAAAGGCGTAACCTCTCGAGAGCATAATGTTAAATGAATACAGAGGTAAGTAAATAATTCATGAGCACGGCCTATAACAAGAAACAGAGAGCAGAATAAAGCTCAAAATATTTGCGTGATGTGACGTTGCCACTAAGAGTCATCCTAACTTTTTTTAACCTTCAAATCAAATCAAAACATTCTTTATTTAATAAAATCACAAGGACCACATTGAATCGTCTACATGCTAGTGAATCTAGGTGCCGGTTCCTCCTAACTCCAGTTTAAGAAGAATCCGGCAAGAAACTCGTCTGGTCTTAACACTTTTTTGTATGATCCTTGCCAATTTTGTTAGGGATGCCGAGTCGATTCGGCACAGATTCATCCCAAGTTTTTTCTCAAGCAGATATAGCTGGCATTTATCCTTAAAATACTTATTCACAAATCTATATATAAGATAATCTATACATTCTATATATATATAAAAGAGCTTAACCTGACTGACTGACTGACTGACTGATTCATCATCGCCGAGCCGAAACCGCTGAAGCTAGAAAGTGTAAATTTCGAAGGTAGCTTCTTTTTACAGCAAAACCACCCACTTAGGCGGGGTTTTTTGAAATTCATCTCCTAAGTGGGTGAAAAGGGGTGAAATCGAATGTATGAAACTTTTTGCAGGTGCGATTTGCTTGAAACTTGATATGAACAATTAAAATGCAAATAAATGGTTTTAGGATTTTTCAAAATAATAATATACCCTCATAAAGAGGTATAATGGGGTGTCAAAGTTTGTATGGGAACTTTTTAACGGGTGGTGTAATTTCTTAGAAACTTGGTTTGGATACTTAAAATGCAAAATAAATGGACACATGTTTCAGGATTTCTTAAAATAACTCTCAAAAAAGAGTAAAATGGGTGATAGTAAAAGTGTGATTGGTTTGAAACTTATCAATAAAATTTGGTAAGGAGATCAAAAAAAATGCGGACGAAATCGCGAGCAACAGCTAGTATTTTAATAATTAAGGCCCATGAGGAGCCCATCTCGTTGTGAACATTATTTCACTGCGTCTCTGGTAGAAATAACGCGCCAAGAGCTGGCTACCTACCTGACCAAGCGTATTAGCATTGCCATTCAACGTGGTAATGCCGCCAGTGTCTTGGGGACGCTGCCCTCTAGCTGTAATCTGAATTAGTTGAGTTATGTATAGATTGCTTTAAACGGTCTTAGATATCCCAACTCTTTCACATTTATTTAATATTGTATAACACTAGACGGATGGATACATATTCAGTAGGTACTATTCCGCCAATCTATTCCCCATGAATTAGACACATACTCGTATATAACACATTGGGAATAGATTAGCGGAATATTTATCCTTACTTACTGAATATTTATCCATCCGTTTAGGATTTTGTAATGGATTTCTGCAAAGTCACGCCTGCATCAATTGTTTTTTAATATTGTATATTATTCTGTACATTTCTGTTAATAAAATTAAAGATTATTTATTAATTGTAATTTTGTACATTCTATTTCTCAGTAATATATAGGTATTTTGTGTCGACGCGATGCATCATTGAATGTATTTGGGTAATGCCTTTTGTGGTTTTCATTTCTCTACCGAGAAATATGCGTCATGATCAGTTTATTTGAACAGTTGCCTGATTTTGACTTTGACTTTATATTACTGATTTAATTTAACGACTGTAGAACGTTTCTAGATATATTTTTATAGTCCGGTCAATTTAGACATAAAAATAGTGGTCAAATAACCAAAATTCCCGGAAAGCCAAATATTGGTGGAGAGCTGGGGTTTACCATTACAAATAAAGTTTTAAAAGTCCCCAACGATCCTATGTGTGCTTCATAAGTTATTCGGGGTCAAAGGTCAAAATTTGAGGTTTTTTGGATTTTTTTCGAAAACGGTAGGTCTATCAAAAAAAAAACCTCAAACCAAAGTTGTAGATCTTAAAATTCTCTACAAAAATAGTCCATATAATTTTTTTCCTTAGAGTTACCATTCGTGAGATATCGCGATTCTAAGAGTCACACTATACATGATATGCACATATAAGCCACGTATATACATATCAGGCACTTAAGATTTATTATTAATATTATTATTAATAATTAGAACGGCACAACCAATTACTCTAATTAAGCACATAGATAACAAATCGAAATAAATGTCACAGTAAGAAATAGTAAAAATCAGAAGTAAATAATTAGTAAAATGTTGTATACATGTCGATATTAATAATATAATGTCAGATTCCAAAGATATGTATATATACCTATCTGTGTCTCTTTTATATATACTATACTATCCTGAAAACATTTATTGAAAAGACAGTCAGTCCCTAACTGAATCCCCTCTAACCACGTGGACATGAAAAACATCTGGCTATTCTCTGTCTCTTTCTATTGTCCGTATTCGAAAAAAAAGATTTGACTGACGGCGCTAAAGTATTTACAGAAATTGATTCCAGGCCTCAAACAATAATTACAGAAGGAATTCGCTTTCTTCTTGCGGTTTATGGAGCTCCAAAAAAAATTACTTGCATTGATAAATACCGATACTTAACTTTTGTAAAAAATACGCGAAACAAGAAACAAGTACAACTATCATGTCTTCCTCCAACATCGGCATCTGCTATTCAATATTTGTATCGAGTATACCATCAAGTTCAAACATGGCTAGGCAATCAACTGAACCCAGAAGACTGGGGTTGGAAATTGATAGATAATACTCTGGAACCGATTAAAACTTTACTCCCACCACCTGCTCCAGAAAAACTCCTCAACACTATTTTTTGCAATTGCAAAAAAGGTTGTAGTGCCAAATGTGGCTGTAAAAAATTCGGGTTGCTGTGTTCTCCAGCGTGTAACAATTGCCAAGGTCAGTCTTGCTCAAATGTCCAGTTGAGTACAATTGAGGAAGATTCCTGTGATTCTAATGAAGAGACTAATGACTCAGCCACATTTGAACAATTTATGAACATCCAGCAAGAGGAAGAGGAAGAAGAAGACAATATCAATAATAAAGTAATATCTAGAACTTGACGGGTATTTTTCCCTTAAATAATCCTAAAATTGTCATGACAGTTAGTGGAGTAGGCCTACAGGGGAAACCACGGTAAAAAAAACGCGTCGAGTACACTACCTCACAGGTGGATGGGATTCAGCAAAATAGTGACCTTCATAAAATCAACACTAGGAATAAACATAAATTATACATCTCTAGGTTTCGACTAGAAAAAGTTAATAAGTCATTTATGGGGAACACGGTGCGCTTCTATAATAAGCTTCCTGAAAATGCTAATAAACTACCTATTAAGAAATTTAAAGCATACATTAAAGGTAGTCTGTTGAAGAAAGCTTATTATAATATAAATGACTATATTATTGATAAGAATGCATGGCCTCATGTCGCTCTGCCGTCAGACAGATAACCGAAACACTTGAAATGTATAAACTCTCTTGTATTAGTATTTCGTAGTTAAGGTAGTTATAAGATGGATCATATAAAAAAGCGCTAGGACCAAGACGAGTTTCTTGCCAATTCTTCTCGAGCTTGGGTTAGGATGAATTGGCACCTAAATTCACCTAGTATGTAAGACGTTTCAAAGTGATCCTTGTGATTGTATTGAATAAATCATCTTTTGACTTTGTGACGTGGAAATGTGTGCATTATCATGTATAATGTGACTCTTAAAATCGCGATATCTCACGAATGGTAACTCTTAGGAAAAAAATCATATGGACCATTTTTGTAGAGAATTTTAAAGTCTACAACTTTGGTTTGAGGTTTTTTTTTGATAAAACTTACAGTTTTCGAAAAAAATCCAAAAAACCTCAAATTTTGACCTTTGACCCCGAATAACTTTTGAAGCACACATAGGATCGATGGGGACTTTTAAAACTTTATTTGTAATGGTAAACCCCAGCTCTCCACCAATATTTGGCTTTCCGGGAATTTTTGTTATTTTAAATGTCTATATTGACCGGACTATTATGTTGATTTATTTAAGGTTTACTAGCAACCCGCCTCGGCTTTGCACGGGTGTATTATATACCAAAACCTTCTTCATAAATCACTTCCACCATTGTTGAAAACTGTATGAAAGTCCGTTTGATAGTTTTTGAGTTAAACGCTTTCAGACAAACAGACAGACGCGGAAGGACTTCGTTTTATAAGATTACTGATGAAACAGGAACACCAAAAGAATATTCGCTGTATAGTGAGCGTACAGATAATCAATTTATGCAATTGGCACTCTTACTTAGGAAATACAATTTCAAGCCCCACTGAAGTTATGTAAGTAGTGTTAAGTAGACACCTATCGCGATCTCTGCATACCCTCGAGAACAGGCGTGTTTGTATTAGCTTCTGCCATGTATGTATTAGCAAAATAGTCTTTGTCGTTCCCCAAGATCAATCTCTATTCTTATCAAGTTTCATCAAGATCCGATCAGCCGTTTAGCCTTGAAAAAGTAACTAACAGACAGGGACACTCCCGAGTTTTTAATATTTTTAAGGATTCTCTGTAACAAAGAAACTAGTAAAAACTCATTGAAAATGGCATACTTCAGAATAGGATTCAGAATAGCGCGGTTTAAACCACACGGGCTAATTTAAAATAAATAAATATTGAAGACATTTATTTTAAAATACTAGATAATTGTGAGAATTGAGGCCAATGGCCTCAATTCTGTTGGCACCAACCTAACTAATTTTAGCTAAAATTAGGTTTAGACTATCAAATGAAACGTTGGTGTTCTGCTGCTACTAACTTATCCTAATTTAATTTTATCTTATTTAATTAAGCGTTCTTAATTTAGTTAGATGGTACCAACCGAATGGGTTTTACAAATGCTATGGCTAACTAAATATATTTTAGACAATTCCTAATTTTAAAAATGTACCAACCGAATTGCCACTATTATATAAGATAATATTTATTTACCAAATAAATTTCACATACATATTACTAGTTACTGGTGATCTACTGGTGATACTGACAGAAATGTATAGAATAATATACATAAAACATGTGAAACAGTTGAGCTATCTAAGAACCGTTTAAAACGATCTATAGATAGCTTAACTGATCCATACACTGCCAGAGGGCAGCTTCCCCAAGACGTTGCCATTCTAAATATTTAAATTCCATATTTAGAATGTTCTTATAGTCATAATTTTAATAGTTTTATGCTGTTTTACTTTCCTTTGTTTTATGTTAAGTTTTTGCGTGTCAATAAACAAATTTTAATTTTAATTTAATTGCCACGTTTAATGGCAATGCAAATACACTGGGCCAGATAGGAGCCAGCTCTTGGATCACGGGATGTTTCTATCAGACGCCGTAAAATAATATTGATTGAGAATATTATGGACAAGATTTGCACAGGATCGCGACGGAAAGCACTGATGATATTAATATTGTTGGACAACACACACAACAACATCTAGTCCCAAACTAAGCATAACTTATACTATGGGAACCAGATGACTTATAAAATTTAAAACTAATATTATAAATGCGAAAGTCTATCTGTTTGTTTCGTTTGCACACCTAAAACGATGAACCGATTTTGATGATTTTTGGTATGTTTGACTTGACTCCAAAGTCCCATATATCTCTTTAAGGGACTTTGGAGTCAAGTCAAAAGATACTTCTCTCAATACAATCACAAGGATCACTTTGAAACGTCTTACATAATGGTGAATTTTGGTGCAAATCATCCTAACCCAAGCCCGAGAAGAACTGGCAAGAAACTCGTCCTGGTCCTAACTCCTAAGCCCGGAGAAGGACATAGGTTACTTTTTATGTAGGTTCCACGCGTATGAAGCCCCGGGCAGCAGTTAGTACATAAATATTTTTAAATACATACTTAAAGCACTTAATAATACCCGAACATAGAACAATTATCAATATTCATCACACTAATGTTAACAGATATAAACAAACAAGTAATAAAATAAACTAAAGACAAAAACTGTTCGTCAGAGCATGTGTAAGTATACCTTCAATATTTCAAGCTGTAAACCATTAAGTCAATACATCACAGGGTTTAATAAAGACCGTGTGAGCTTTGTCTGCACTAACATAAATTGCATTTCGTAGAAGCACGGCGGAGTTCCAATGCAAATACAATCTTGCTTTATGTTAATTTGTACTCAGAACCTATGAATTAGCAATTTATACGCCTTACTACTAATATTAGCCTATTAAGTTAAAATTATGGTTTATGATAATAAAACTATCGATAAATTATGAATTATTAGCTGACCCGGCCACGCTTGGCTGTAGCTCAGTAGTTCTAATACGTTGAACCAATATACGCTAACCTCTAAACTTATCAGTGTTTCTCTACTATATACATATAAACCTTCCTCCGAATCACTATATCTATTGAACCACATCAAAATCCGTTACGTAGTTTTAAAGATCTAAGCATACATAGGAACAGGCAGACAGCGGGAAGCGACTTTGTTTTATACTATGTAGTGATAGGTATCATTGTGCACATTTTGATAAACACGAGCTTTACTCACGTATTATTTTGTCTGAAACCCGTCTTTATTAAAATGTATAGTTACAGCTCACGAAAGTTTTGAAAGTGAAATCATTGAGAACATTGAATTGAATGTTTTTTTATGCAGGACATTTCACACAACATCAACTGGCCCCAAAGTAAGCAGAGCTTATGGGTACCAAAAGACTGATATACTTCTTAAATACGTTTTTACATAGAAACCATCAGAACCGAGACAAATACTTGCAGATCATACGAACATTTGTCCCGCGGCGGGAATCGAACCCGCAACATTCTGCTTCTCAGCCTCAGGGCTAAGGTCCAGTCCACTGCGCTACAGAGGTCGCCAAAAAAAGATTTTAGTCAATTTGAAAATACCTTGGTAATAAGCCACATTAACATTATATCCTGAATTCGTTTATATAACAGCATACTTTATACATAACACTATAGGTAATGCTGATGTGTTCTACTACTAGGCTAGATGATACTGTGTGATATATCCGGCATTATTTATTAATTTATTTATGAATGTACCTACCTAAGATCCCTAAGATCACAATCAAAGGAAAGGTATTGATTGAAGAGATATCAAATAGAAACCGCCTGTTTACCTCAACTAAATAAGAATAAGCTATTTGAGGAGGTGATATCTTCAATTGCGATCATTTAGCGATAAATTATGCCCAGTACAACTGTACAAGGCGAATGCGTATCCCCGAAGACAGATTTACGCACTGTTGTTTGAGATCGGACGTTTTGGATAACTAACTTTAATGGAATGTGTGCAAATTTAAAACGAAACCTAAAGCAGCAGCAAAAGGCATATAAATTGATACATTATTGATTGTACATGTCATTATTGTTTAAGTATGTTTATATTATGTATTTTTTTGTGTACAATAAAGAATAAAGAATAAATTGTTGATGTGTATTATAATATCATCTCGCTTTCCAGTAATCTGTAGAAGTAATTGCTTTAAAAGGGACGGAAATGTGTAACAGAAAGCCGAGACAAACCCGCGCTATTTGTTTTGGTTTTGTGTTGGTCGTCAGATGGTACCAACCTATTATTCTTAGATGTCACATGTTATACATCATACTGTATAACAAAAACAGGCTCGCTCGTTTATTTTTAGTTTTTGTTTTATAGTACCTATAGCTCTCCACAAATGTCCATATACACAGTAATATGCAAATAAGTTTTTAAAGTAAATTAAATGAATAAAACAATTATATAAATATATATAAATAAATATTTTATTTACAGTTTCTTACAGATAAATATTTGTGAACAATGGTCACAACACACCAAACTAAGCATAAAGCATAGCTTTTATTATGATGACCAGATGACTGATAGAATACTTATATATATTTAAGTGCATACTTAAGATACTTCGTAACACCCAGACACTTAACAAGAGAATCGACCCTCAACAGAAGGCAGAGGAGCTATCAACATAGCTGACAGGTCGTTCATTTACTATTACAAACCAAAATAGTAATTTGATAACCTTTGGTTTGTCTATAAACTAAACATTGAATAACAATTAGGTAGAAATCAGTTATTAAGGCCATACCCAAATACAAACTACCTAATCTCTTTTAAATTAAGGAAATGATAAGTTATTCAGTTGTCAGTATCAAGTAATTTGATTTACACAGGAGGTTATTTCATAGACTAACATTGTATCGAGGCAATTATAGATAGCTTCGATATTGAATCGTAATTGATATTCCATCAGCTTCAGCGCTGTTACAATTTATGATATTGTCATAGAACGTAGGTATTTATAAAGAAAACCATATGCTTAGATAGAACAGAAATTACTTATTCATTAATCTTCTTCGTCACTATTTCTTTCCAACCAGTGTGGTGACAGAATTACTTTCTTGCACTTGGCTTAAATTAAAATCGGGAATTAAGCATTTTTTTTTGTGTTTTTCATTAATCTGAAATCTTACAAGAGATCATTCATCATAACATGATTACTAGAGCTTAAATTAAGATCATATCTTACAAGAGATTATTCATTATAAGGTGATTAGTAGAGCTTAAATTAAGATAAGGAATTAAGCAATTTTTTTGTGTTTTTTGTTAATCTGAAGTCTTACAAGAGATTCATATCAAAGCAAAAGGTTGCTGTTCTTACTATAGAACTATAGCATACTATACTTAAACTATATAAAGACCTAATATTATTCTGTGATTCGGCAAAATCTACTGCTAAATTATCAGCTCAGTGGTCTGAAAAACGTGCTCACAAAATTACCCCTAGCAAGGCGATTCAAAACATGTTAAAACAAAAGAAAAACTCGCATTGATGTCTTTTATACTTATCATCATCTGCATTGGATATAGGCCTCCTCATTATCATTCACACGCCACTCTTTCCGGTCCCTAGCAAGTCTCATCCAGTGGTTCCCGACAACGCTGACTATATCATTCGACCATCGGGCGAGTGGTCTGCCTTTTGGCCGTTGAGCATCCCCTGGCCACCACTCCGTTACCGCCTTTGTTCATCTTTCGTTATCCATTCTTGCCAAGTGTCCCGCCCATTTCCACTTCAACCTGGCGATCTACACACCCACGTCCACAATATTTTTATACGATAATAAAAAAAAGTACTGCGTATATAAAGCATGTACCTATATCTTCTATCATAAAATCACATACTCCTAATTAGATAGCAAGGCGTTTAAGTATCAATAGTCCTTAGTTTTCTGATGTCAATGAATAAAGGTGGCAATAGATTTTAAACAACTCAATAGATATTGTGTCCGTAGATTTCGATTAGAATAAGTAAATAAGTCCTTTATGGAGAACACGGTGTGCATTTAGTTTTTTAGTTGCATTTCCAGGGAGCTTATTATAGATTTTTTTATTTTAGTTTTCATAGATTTTTATTCAGAACATAAAATTTGTACAGATTACAATAGAACGATGAGTCTGCAAAAGTACTAAGACTGTGTAGTAGCATCAACGCCCGCCTCCGCTAAACAGAGAGACGGAGGACAGAGAAAGGACTGACCAGAGGGTGCGTGACATTCCGTTTTTAATTAGAATTTAATTAGACATTAGAAATAATAAGTTCCCTGAATATGCAACTAAACTACCTATTCTGAAATTTAAAGCAACCATTTCCCCTTTTTGTTTTCACCCTATCCTTAATCCATAAGGTCAATAGAGAGCTTTTTAAAACAAACCTAAAAAGTTAGAAAACATGTCTCAAGTCATTTGAAAACATTTGTCTGTGTGTAATTTGTTTCTATGTATAATATGTTACAAATGTATATAAGTAGTATTATATCGGTCATGTGGTACCCATAACACAAACTCTGCTTACCAGAGCCTGCTCCGGGACCAGATGATGCTGTGCGAAATGTCCGGCATTATTATCTATATATTAATAAGTAAAGCAAAAACATTGTACCCCTTTTTAGGAAATTGCGCGGACGGAGGAGTATGAAATTTCGCACACTTATAGTTTATATAAAGGAGTGCCGAATGCTAATATTTTTTTTAAATTATGCATTAAAAATACATTAATTAATTATGGCCGAATTTCGACCAGTGGGCCACTAGTGACCACTACTCATTATTATTAATTGTACGAACGAGGCTTTTGTTGCGCACTTTAATCCTTTCTCCACACTGGTTCGATATTTCGAGTTTAGTAATTACTAGTGACACGATAAGAAGAAGAAAATAACCCTCGAGAAAACTTAGCATTACAAAGCATTTCATTTTAATCTTACATGAATTTTGAAACAATTTCTCAAGAAATGCAGCGTCATATATTTTCATTAGCAACAAGCTCACAGTACCTGTGGGTCCAACTTGCCAGCGACAGTAAGTCAGATTTATCTCGCCCACCCACCTTTCCCCCTTTTATGCTCTTATTCAATGTCGCTCAGAACCAGAGAACTTTCTAGAATTTGAAGTTAGACCGCTTACTTATTTATGGCACTTTTAAAAGTTTGAGCATTAACATGCCCTAAGTTTTGTTAGTATTCTAAAATTGCTTTATTAAAGGTTTCGTATTGGCCGTGACTGTTTTTTCGTCGGGTAAATTTATATTTCATAACATACGGTGTTAAACGAGCGATCTTATATTGCTTAGACCAAAATATAACATTATTTTTTTGTAAATACCTCCATACTATACATAGAAACATTTAGGTGTTTGTTCTGTCTCTGGGTGTTATAAAGTAATTATTTAAATAAATATTCTATCAGTTAGATAACTGAAGTCTGGTCATCATAATACAAGCTAAGCTTAGATTGGGGCTAGATGCTGTTGTGTGCATTGACTACCAATATTATATTGTACTAGCTGTTGCCCGCGGTACCTATGTGGTACCTACATATAAAGTAGTCTATGTCCTTCTCCAAGGTCCCATATATCTCTATACCAAAATTCATCAAAATCGGTTCAGCGGTTTAGACGAGAAAACGTAACAAACAGATAGACAGAGTTACTTTCGCATTTATAATGTTAGTATAGATTTATATATTTATATAGTGTGTCTTTACTTGGATCTTATTTATATTGTGCTAAGGGCTAAGATTTATATTGTACCTAATGATGAATCAGCAGATTTGATATTGCAAAAGTTATTCCCTGTTCATATAATTGGAAAGCTTTCCAATTCCAACTACTTGAAGACTTGAAGTTATCTGTTAGCAAGTGCTAGTTGCTTATTTAATTAATTTCGAATATAAACAACACATTGCCAGTTTTATCGTCGCAATAAATTGTATGATTAAACCGCTTTTACAACTCAACATCATTTTATATTCGCAGATGTGATAAAGGTCGTTATTCTCGAGAAAATCAAAGTGAGAGTTCTGCCACTTCTATCTGTTATTTTGTGTCCACTTCAATTATATAAATAGGTACTTATTTATTTTATTTCTAAATATACGCATACTAACTTTATTTTTTGCGCGTATTGCATTGAGCTTATTTATGAGTGGACTTTTGAAATAAGTAATAACTCCGTCATTTATGAACCGATTTGAAAAAAACTGATTTCATGTGAAAGGATATACTTCTCGATTGGTCACATATAAATTTCATAAAAATTGGTCCAGTAGTTAGGTTTTTAAATAAAAAAAACTGATAAAAATGTGTCATCCACTTGGATGAAGCGAAATTTTGCTTTTTTATATATTAAGTCGGTTGTTTTTTTAGTTTTTATAATGTAATTATTTGATTCATCATAACTGTAAATGTAGTTTAACTGACACATTACCAGAGATATATTTTTATGAACGTTTGAATTCGTTTTTTTATGGATAAATGTATCAAAAACCCCAAAGCGAGTAAAAATCAGATATCCGTTTTTTTATATATTCTTGTCATCTTTAAAAACTTGAACAGCCTTTACACATAAACACATACCTACTTAACTAAGTAAGTATTAGTTTTAAAAGGGTCTCTCCATCGACTGGCAACTAACGGCTATTATTGATTATTTTGTGTGCACTATTGTTGTGAGCAGACGGGGCGCAGAATCTTTAGGGGAGGCCACCCTCCCGAGCAAATGTTTAACTCACTTCTCATTTCTGTGGCAAACACATTAAAACGACATAATGTTACAACACGCGCTTTTGTAACAAAAAGACCTAGAATTGTCGCGTGTTACTGCTTTGAAATAGTTGAGGAGCTTGTGTCGTAAAAATTTGAATACTGGCTCTGTTATTTTGTCCCCTGTATTTTCTGTGGTTGTACTTTAGCAACCATGGTACACTGTACTACAGTTTTGTGGGGTTTTTGGCTTCCGGAGCGTGACAGATACACATTCGTTATTGGAAACATTTGAACTCGAGGTAAATAAACAATAATGAATTTGACTACGCAATAGTAAGTACGATGTAAAGTTCGTTGACTTTAAACAGGTTAATGAACCTAAAGAAATAATTACAACTTTTACTGTTAGCTGAATAAGGAACCTTTTTCATCATATTGCTGTTTTTTTAATATTTTCTATGTACTTACGTACAGCTTTTTCCTTGTTAATTTCAAATTGATTTAATATGATAGATACCTACTTTACGGTATGTGTTAACAATTATACGAATTCTTTAGTAATACTATATAATGGTTTTATACCTATCTATATTGGGTCTAGGTGTTATAAAGTAGGTATAAAACGAATAAAATAAAATAAAAATAAGAATCATCTATATATTCTATAGATCTATATATTCTAAGAATTATCTATATACGAAAATTGCGCGGACGGAGGAGTATGAAATTTCGCATTCGCGAACACTTATAGTTTATATAGAGAAGAAGTGCAGAATGATAATATTTTTTTTAGTTATGCATAAAAATACATTAAATCAATAAAAAAACATTACACACACACACTATCATATATTTGACACAAACACATATATGAGGATAATACGAGTATAAGAGCACATGAGCCTAGATACACTTTTGTATATACTTTTTTGTTTTATGTTAAAGTATCTTTAATATAACTGGACAAATTGAGAATAGATTAATATATTATTTGTCTATAGTCTTACTGAATGTCAAACATAACCATAATAAATTCATTTACCTATTACAATATATAAATTAGTTATTAGTGAAATACCGCTCGCTCAATATACAAATATAAATCTAATATAAGAAAGTTGTGTAACAGTAATTGGAATTAACAATATTATATAGGTAAAATAAATATTTGTTATAAATAAAAAATATTTGTTATAAATATTTGTTATTGATTCAAAGATCTTTCTGTATTTATATTATTGTGGTGGCTACTAAAATCTTTTTCTCTTCTTGATTTCAGTAATTTAATGAAAGTTTTTTTTATTATGACTCGACATGAACATTAACGGGTCGGAGTGAGACACAAAGAAGAAGGAGTCTATATTCAAAGCCCTCAAGACAAAATGAATATTTTAAATCATTGTATGATGGACTTGTTTTAAATGAACCTTCAATGAAAATTAAGTCAAAAAATTATTTCGTAAATATTCGCAAATACAATTCATCGCTTGCTATGGTTAGCTCAGAAGCTAAAGTTTCCGAGGCAGTTACACGTGGAGTGTATCATTGGATTTTTTGATTGAAATTTCATATACTTAATTGCTAAAAATAGGCAAATCAACAGTGTAGCCTCGATGAAATCTGTGATTATGGAGTAATCTTTGACAGTAGAACCTTAATAATGTTCAAACTTATAATTAAAATTAATTATGGTGGAATTTCGACCACTGGGCGACCACTAGTAAGTATAAACTTATATAGCGTATATTCTATCTGTCACCAGCTTCCATAGTACAAGCCCTTGCGTTAGCATCCTATAGTTTGTGGTACAAGCTTTACTTAGTTTATGGTTAGATGGTGTTGCATGAATTGTCAAATATTTGTTTATTTGCTAGATGACCCGGTAAATATCGTACCATTTAAAATGTATTTGATTATTTTTCGTTTTGCCTGATATTTTTTTCCTAAACCACTCCAGAGACTAAGAAACAAAACATATATTCAAATCGGTCATGCCATTTTCGAGTTTTTGTGAGACTAACGCGCAACAATTGACCATTATATAGATAGATAGAAGATATTTTAACCTTATAATCACATAATTAACTAGCGTGTCATGTAATTATAGAATAGACCCTTATTACCTAAGTATCGAGAGTTATAAGTAATAATAAAAAGCTCAGGCATGCAATAGCAGTCGAGAGCGCTCGTCGAAACTCGTTGGGGCCATGCAAAACTAAATTGTAATTTATTCGAGTGTTGCATTGCAGTGCTCTGCAGCGACCGACTGCACGCCCACAAACGAGCCACAACACGGCAATGAAACGGGTTTACTGATAAACACACACATTGTTGTGATAATACAACCAAGGGACAGGCCATGAAGCATAAAAAGTATCGGCGTATCGCCTTTTTACTGGTAAGTAATTAAATTGTGCCGAGCTTAAAAGCTTGCAGATCAAAGAGTAGTGACAAAGTCTGTAAGAAAAGTGGATTTAGAGCTATACGAGTTCTATAATTATTATAGAGCCAGTACGCTTTTGATACTTCGATGATTTAGATTGAGTTAACGTAAAAGCATTTTCTTGTTGAGTTACAAATAATGTTCGGAAATTGATGTATCCCGAAGATCTTGCAAAGTTCAGAGGTACAAGTAAACTACATTATACTTTCATAGTTGATTATTTACTCTATTGAGCGCTACCGTGCTTTGGAGTCCACGATAAGCAGTCTGCCCCGACTTTTAAAATAGTTGTTAAGCCATAATGGTGGTTTTTCTATTACCAGAGTTATAATTAAATAAATAATACAAGATATTTCTCTCATCATATAGTTATGGGTCCCATATGACTGATATACTACTTATATACTTATTATTTTGTAAAAAGGATTAGTATGGCTACTCGAAGAGGTAACGTTACCAGCTTTTTGGGCACTTTACCTGGGGTCAGTGAACTTTATTCTGTAAGTAATTGTATATAATTCCATACATTTTTTTTTGTAAATACATACATATTATACATAGAAATACCCAGAAACGAGACAAATACGTGTAGATGATACAAACATTTGTCTTGCGGCGGGAATTGAACCCGCAACGTTTTGCATCTCAGCCGGGCCTTGGCTCACTTTGCTACAGAAGTTGTCAAGTTGTCTTCCAGACACCAGAGTGTCAGTTGACTCTTACGAAGCAGTAGTAATAGTAATTGACTCTTAAGAATGCACTAGTCAGCGGCATAAACTCGTCAGTGCTAAAATGCAAGCAATGTCCTAGCATAATGTTAGACGTACTCGAAGGAAAGTGATGAGCAGTATGCATATTATTTATATTCATTAATTAGATTAGCCTGTTTGCTACATAAAACGACAAACTAATAATCATAAATTTTTAACTCAAACTCAAGTCATGAAACTCATAAAAATACTACGTAAGGTCTCTATTAAAAATAAAGTTATTTGAGCTCTTGAATAAATAAACAATGCTTGTATGAGAACCATTTTGGAGTTTACTCTGAATGTTATTTATTTAAGCCCAAAGTTGCGCTGAAATAAGTGTTTTTTGAGGATGGATCATTCAAACCCATGTTTTTTACGACTCTGTTTTGATACAAGCGACGGAAGAAAGTTGCCTCTTTGCTATGCAGACTGCATAGGAGTCCAAACATCAACTTGAACGCATTATCCAATAAATTGGATAGCCCGTTCCTCAAGCACTGTAATCGAGTAATGACGACATAATTTTATCAGTATTCGATTGTACTATGGGCCTAAAATTTATATTTTTATGTTTTCTGAAATAATTTTACAATTTATTTCATTCTTCATATCCTACTAGCAGCTGCCCGCGGCTTCGCACGCATGTTACCGCATGTTAGCCTATGTCCTTTTCCAAGGTATCATCTGTCACTATACCAAAATTCATCGAAATCGGTTCAGCGGTTTAGGCGTGAAAACGTAACAAACAGACAGACAGTGTTACTTTCACATTTATAATATTAGTAGGGATTACGAGACAAATTAATATCACTTCTAGTTTTGGTTATTGAATATCAGACGATGGTGTGATCATCCTTCGACGTTCGTATGGATGGTTAATCGACTAGTTTTTTCTCCAGTTATCGTCAATCATACGCTTAATTCTAGTTTCGTAGTATAAATAGGTTCATCTCAGACAAAATCGCGGGCGAACAAGCAAGTTACCAAGACTATAAAATGAACTTAAACCAGCTTTGCAGACGCGAAGTCCACAAGTTTACAAGTCATTTTGCAGTCGACTTGAGGAGTCCTACGCAACGTGCACTAACAATTTCTACAGAAATCGCAAATTGCAATCAATGTCGTACCCGAGCTAAGGATACTTTATTCTGCAACTTTGCATAAATGTAAGCCATTAAACTTCTGCAATCGGATTTACTAAGAAACAGCGAGAAAAGCTCGTTTTGTTATTTTTAGATTCATCGTAGGCGGTGAGAAAATAAGCTATCTATGTATAGAGGTCTTGGAAGACACGTGGATTACCTACGAAGGTTCTATTTACGGACATCTTGAAAGTAATTTGTGAAATATAACTTGAGCACAATCTTCAAGAAAGTACAAGGTGCCGTAAATAGATAAGTACTTGTTTTTTTCTAAGTAGGTTAGGGGAAACTAAACTCCTTTTAACGACGACTTTAAAACTTAATATTTATCAAACGAATACCCATATCGAAAAACTGTTTATGTAACCTTCTAATATAAAGTTATTTAAACTTACGCGATCAGAACACACCTTTTAATATCTTAAGAAGATCGTCGTCGATCGTCCATCGATCGTCTCATCGTATATGCTACGATATACGATGAGGTTTTAAAATAAAAAAAAAAACGTGTGCGTCTCGGGACGCCCGACAGAAGTGATAACTTAAACTAATCTAACTAGCGCTGTAGGTTAGAGTGAGAGAGGAGGAGCCTGCCTACCGCCGCCATATGCGTGAGAGAAAGGGAAGCCAGACAGACTGGCGCCATAACGCGTTACGTAACGAACCGGTTTACCCTCCCATAAGAAGTTATCACTTCAAAAATAACGCAACTTTACGTACAGCCAATGTAATGTACAAACATTTTGTCAATGTATTTAAGTTTTTAAGGGCTACTAATAATTATGACCGTGCAAATTTTTATTATTATAATAGTCTGCGAGCTAGAGCTCTTATTAGGGTCGGACAGACAGACAGACGTAAGTACATGACAAAACTTTAAAAGTTCCTAGTTAAACTTCGGAACCCTATCCATTCAGAACCAAGGTACATACTCGTTTCATCATTAAACTAGCGCGTATGAGACTCATTTTAAACATTATTCAAGCTCTAAAGGAATATTGCAAAAGTCAAAGTGACCTATTCAAATACATAAACTATCTATGTAACTAGTATCTGTAACTAGTATTTGTAAATGTAAACTCGGCACATAATTGTATCCACTACATTTACAGCATAGAAGAATGTTAAAGACTGTACTCATTTGTATACGCAGGGTAAAATAACATTTAAAAATGCTTATGAAGAAATTCCAGTGTATTTTTTTACATCCGTTTTCCATTTTTTCAAATCGACGCGATTTGTATTATGTAAGCAAGCTATTACTTAAGAGTACGCTAGCTAGTGTTTACTCCCGGTTCATTTATAACGAGGTTTGTAATTTATTGCCTCCTTCAGTAACGCAGGTGTAACATGGCTTTATGTAATTGAAATTCTAGGCAACTTTCTTGAGTAGTTTCTTGTGATATTTTTTTAAAACAGAAATAGTTTTGTAGTAGATACAAAGTAGATCTAAAACAGTTTTCGAGCACGTTTTTATTAGGGCATAGTATACTATAAAACCCAGTATGTGTTAGCATTGTATCCAAATTATTACTTGTGGTAAAACATAATAACCTAAGACGCAATTTGATGCTACGAAACTCATTCTGCTCAGTTTGTAGTATTTTTGCGATTTGTGCTGTAGTGGGGTAGATTGTCGTCTAGGACAAACATTTAAGGGATGAACATAGGTACTTGTTCTGTGTCTAGGTGTAATAAAGTATCATAAATATGTATTCAAAAATATATAGGTATTATATTAGTCATTTGTAGAGGGCGATTATGGAACTCTAATTACAATCAATTTCTATCAGTTTTCATAGATTTCTGATAGACATTGATTGTAATTAGAGTTCCATAATCGCCCTACTGGTCAACATAATACTATGCTTAGTTTGGGGCTAGATGGTAATGTGTGCATTATCCACCAATATTTATTTATCATAATAACAGAAATCAAATCCATTTTTATCACACGCAAGCAAGAGAAAGTGTCCAATAAAATGGACAATACAAACGACAAAGTCAATAACTCCATTACCTCCATCAATAAACTTCAGAAAGCTATTACGTACACTACAGGGGATCCATTTGAGCGAATCAGGCGGTATGTTAAAGATCTTTATTGACCAGAGACCAGTCTAAGCCTCCAAGCGCCCGTGGGCGTAAGACCTGATAGTCTGAACAGCGAATAGCATCAGTTATTAGACAGATGACCGTCGACAAAACGACTCACGAAAACGTTGCAAGGCAGAGACCGCAGAGGCTTTGGATGGCTTGTTATCTTACTAAAGTTGGGAACTGACTCTTAAGAAGCAAGCAGAAGATAGGAAACATTAAAGCACCCGCGGTATAAATTTAAGAACAAGCGTCAATCATCTTTTTCAAGATAAATAACCATCGAAACATTACATGAAACAATAAAGGAACATTTTTATAAACTAAGTGGTAGAAAGGACATGTTGATTGCAATTTACAACGGCACAAGTGTGGGATCCAACTCTAGATGAATGAACGCAGATTTACTTTACCCACTTGTCTAAAGGTTCAGAACAACGAACAAGGTAGAGGAGACTAGACTCAAGAAGGTAAGAGGCTTGTGAAATAGGCCTACGTGTTGTACCTGATGTAGCTACCTTAATTCTGTACGACTATAATTTATAAGAACTAGTAAGTAGGAGGTACTAAGAAGTTGGTATTATTTCCTAAGATCTTAATTCACTGCTGGATAATTTGAGAGAAATTATGTGCACAAAAAAATCTTACTTCAATATTTTGATAAAAGTAAAGTTCAAGATACTTCCTTAGGTAAAGTCAGTGACCTATAGTAGTCCAGAAAAGTACCTACTTATATAACGGTCAAAATAATCTGTGGGTTTCACAGAAGCCCCTTTCATGCACATTAGACACACTTAATTTAGGAGAGCTTTTATAACTTACAGCTGCTTTTAATTTACCCAGCTAATTGTCGACAGTCACTGACCATCGGCTTCTATCATAACACTGTTCAAATATGACAGAAACTAAAACATACGCGACTGTAATTTTCAAGCACAAAGACAGTCTTACTTCTAACTAAACGCATGGATAAATCTAATTTACCAAAAGCTCAAATTAAGTCAGAGCTTGACGTGATTCACGAACGTAAACAAAACAACCACTTCTCCAAATAGGTATAAAACGTAAACATGGAACGCATCGTTGGTTGAACAACTCCGATTAGAGCACCTACTACGGTTTATTCCGTGGCACTGGTTTGATCTATAAATAGGTAAATCTTTGCACACCATAAACAATAATCCACTCGATTTGTCACACTCGCGACGCGGCTGGTTTGGTTAAGCTGAACGGGCAGCGCGTGCGGCGGGAAGCAGTAAGCGTGAGCGTGCACGCACGTCCACCTCGTCCGCACGACAGACAAAACAGTGAACGACGAAAGCGCAAGGGCCTTCGCCCCTTCCGAATCCGTGATCGCGCGGGATGCAGCAAATGCTAATACTGGCGCTTAGGGCTGCCAAAGCCCTTTCAAAGTCTCGCGCCTTTGATGGCGCATGGCAGTGCACGATCTCCACTGAGCGAAAAATAGATTAGGTCATCTGTCCTTTTTAGACTGACTGATCGTGCAGGCGTGACCTTTTGGCAAACAAGAAACCCTTTTCAGAGATCAAAGTAAAATTTCAAAATTATAAGGATTATAAATGTTTGCTTGATCAGAGGTGATGTTTTAAACTGGGCTGGATAGCACACAAAAAATAATAAAAAAGCAACAGCCCTGAGACCTATAGATATGAAAAACTGTCGGCACGGGTGCCATCTGCGAAGGGTCCCCCTTGCATTAGTGGGATGACGTTATGCACTCCCTGAAGGGATCGTGGCTTATCTCGTTAAATCAGTCGACCCCGCAGAGAAATTTACACTGGAGGAACGGTAAACAGCTTCCGAAGTACACGGCTACCTTTCGCCAGAATATATTTTATAGCGATTTAGAACCGTTCGTTCGGCTGAAGGGTCCAATTAAATTAGTGACCACCCGTGAATTTTATATCGTTTTTGGAACCGCTCGGGATTAAATATCTTGGGCTTGCATGACAGCCCTTGGATCTGGTAGTTTAAACCATAGTAGGTACATAATTACACACCTTTATAATACAAGTAATATGTGTAATAAATTTAGTATCAACAGCATTAAGGTTTTTGTAAAGAGAACCGTCATTTGGGTCTTTATGGGTTTGTATGTCCGAATTATGGTTTCGGGAATCAATTTGTTACAAGATCTACGTTTACATTAAGCAAAGAAATGATAAAGAAAATAGTCTGGGACGTAAAGCGAAAGTATAGCTAGAAACTGTAGATTTATATTCGTGGCTACCTCTTGCCGAACAATAAATATTTTGTATAGTAATAATAAGAGGGTGAGGGAGGGTGCTTGCGTCACTATGAATTTATACTTATCGATAATGACGACAATATCCATTACAACCTGTATATCGACTGTTTATAGGCGAATCCTAATAATGCCAAATATACTAGCGTCTAAACTACCATAAGTCTGAAATAAAAAAATTACAATCATTCCTATTATTATTACTTGACTTAAGTCTACGTTTAGTCGGTCGTATTAATTGTTTCCATAATTGTATTAATTGTTTCCATAATTAATTAACTCTTAAGATGTTTTAAAAATCTTTACATTAATATAAGTGTTTTTGACATACAAAAAAACAATTAGGAGAAAACAAAAAACAGTAAGTAGAATGTGGACATTGTAAAATGACCACAAGACACGTCATTTCGGATATTCGTATTTAACATTTGATAACATTTGACCATTTGATATTTTCCGAATTAACATAGCTCTTCTGAATTAATTCGTTTTTCCCGTGTTTTAGCAGAATTTTAATCAATAAATTGTGATTTCTGCACAAGTTTAGACAATCGAGTTGTAAGTGTATTATTATTGTAATTTATTGCAATAACTTGTACGAGTTATCCCAAAATTCCTGCCGGCCATTCCACGATGTTTTTTTTTGGAATAGACAAATGTCGATCAACTATGACTTTATGACGAATAAAACAAAATCAAAATTGTCATTGAGTCTGATGATACCATTATAGGAGGAAGAAGAACTTTAGTTATTCTTTAACTTACTGTTAGCCCTTGGAAATAAAAAATAAATGCCCCAAACATTGAATTTTTTTGCCAGTTTCCGAGATCAAAACAGCTGCACCCAAGTATCAATTTAAATGAAGAGTCAAAACTTTGAATTGCAGACGAAAACCAAACTTTTCCGTGCGGAAAACCCGGAAATTTATCTCGAATTCTTAAACATCCAATAGGTTTAAATCCTCTTTACGACTATTGTATTACAACGCGGAAGTGCCCGGCTTCGGTTCAAATCGACTAATTCCCTTAACGCCAGTAAACGGATCGAACTATTCGTGGAACGTCTACTAGTCATGATTTATAATAGAAACGTGAGAAAATATGAATTATTTTGGTGCGAGAGTGTAGTGAACTTTAAGTGGCATGGCATTTCAGTGTTACCACTTTAGGCTGTCGCGATGGAGAAGGAGTCACATCAATCTTATGAGCGGCGAGTAGCGACAAAAACTACCAGACCCACTTTTCATGAGAACGGCGACAAGCAAAACAAGGAAATCTTAACATAAAATTTTATTACACTATCAAAATTTATTTATTTAGGACTATTGGAGAAATAGAAGGGAGGCCTTTGCCCTGCAGTGGGACGTCACGGGATAATAATATCAAAATTTGTCACGACTAATCACTTTTATTCAGTAATAAATAAGAGAGCTAATGTAAAGAATTACTTTATTTTGAATAGTTTAAAATTTCACATATTTTTTTTTTCTCGGTACTAGTTCAAATTTCGTAAAACACGAACGGTCCGAATATAAGAAATTATATTCAAATGCTACTCTAGTTTAGACTTTAGTGTAAACAAAATAATATCACGAAAATTTTGGCATTGCAAAACAACAGAATCACCAACATTACATAAAAACACAGAGAAATTAACGAACACAGAGAAATAAACGAAAAAACATGAAATAAGACATGAGCACCAATATATTACCCAAGTAATTATTTAACATTAAAAAAAATACATAATAACAGATTAAAATACTTATCTCATAACTTACTAATATAAAAGTTCTTGTAGTTGTTGTAAGTTGTAACTTGTTGTAACTTTGATCAATGTTTTAATAATAGTTATTGATATTTACGATTTATGACGTATTAAAAAAAAGCTAATTACTAGATCTCGTTCAAACCAATTTTCGGTGGAAGTTTGCATAGTAATGTACATCATATATTTTTTTTAGTTTTATCATTCTCTTATTTTAGAAGTTACAGGGGGGGGGGACACACATTTTACCACTTTGGAAGTGTCTCTCGCACAAACTATTCAGTTTAGAAAAAAATGATATTAGAAACCTCAATATCATTTTTGAAGACCTATCCATAGATACCCCACACGTACGACCCAGTGTACGACTCGCAAGTTTAATACAATATTTTGTTTGTAAGATCTTATAAAAAATCTACCTACCTGGTTTTTATAAGTATGGTATCTAACTATTTACTTTACATTAGCATCTTTATATAAGTAATGTATTGTGCTTACACTGGTAATCTACCTAAATGAATATTTAAGAACATGCTGATATATTTACAGTAAAAACATGCAAAACAAAAAATTGTGCTAGATTTGTCGACTGGGCTACACCGGGTATTTATAGAAGTAGGAATACATTGTATGAATTATATGCTACCAGAGAGACAATGTTAGATGATCCAGTTTTTATCTTATATGTTAGGAATTACTCAAAAGTATTCAAAAAAGTTTGTCATGCGGCTAAGTCACTGTTTTTGAGAAAAATAATAGAAAATTCAACAAATAAAATAAAAGCAACTTGGAAATTAATTAATAATGAAACAGGTAAATCAAGGGCTCGCAATATACAGTTCAAATTAAATATAAATGGTACAATTTTGACAAAGGAACAGGATGTTGCGAATGCATTTGATAGTTTTTTCTCAGATATACCAAAAATAGTGACCAAATCGTTAAACTCTTCAGCCTCCAGAGCTTCCGTTCTATTAGAATCTAGTGTTGCAAAATGTAAGAATGAGTTTAGTTTTAGCTACATTAACGAGGCTAGTATTGTAAAAGCATTCAAGTTAATTAATATAAAAAATACAGAAGATCTTTGGGGAATGTCTACAAAGGTGCTGGGTGTCATTATCTTAGATATTGCACCATGTTTAGCTTATATTTTTAATAGATGTATCGACGAGGGAGTTTTTCCCGATCTCATGACACACAGTAAACTCATTCCTATGTTTAAGTCTGGAAGTGAAAGTGATCTCGCTAATTATAGACCGATATCGATATTACCTGCTTTAAGTAAAATCTTTGAAAAAATAATTCTTAATCAGTTATTATACCACTTTAACGTTAACGGCCTGCTACATAGTAATCAATACGGATTTACTAAAGGTCGATCAACAGCTGATGCAGGTATAGCGCTCTTAAAGCATATATTTGAGGCCTGGGAGAAGTCACAGGATGCAGTTGGGGTATTCTGCGATCTATCTAAGGCCTTTGACTGTGTGAGTCATGCAACCCTAATCACAAAGTTAAAATATTATGGCATTAAAAACCGGGCGATTGACCTCATACAGTCTTATCTATCCAATAGAGTCCAGAAAGTAGACGTGGGTGGTGAGAGGTCTTTGGGATCAATTATTGATATAGGGGTACCTCAGGGATCGATACTAGGCCCTTTTTTATTCCTAGTATACGTTAATGATTTACCTTTTTTTGTAAAAAATATTTGTGATATAGTTTTATTTGCAGACGATACGTCTTTAATTTTTAAAGTTGATAGAGGTAAAACCAGTATATGCGATAACGTAAATGAATCCTTATCGTTAGTTCTTAACTGGTTCACTGTAAATAATCTTTTGCTTAATTCCAAAAAAACTAAATGTATCAAATTCACTTTGCCAAATGTTATTCATAGCCCGTCCAACATTGAAATAAATGGAAAGGCAATGAATCTTGTAAATTCCACGATCTTCCTAGGTCTTAATATTGATTCAAAACTACAGTGGGGACCACAAATTGAAACGCTTGCTGGTAGGCTTAGTTCCGCTGCATATGCAGTTCGTGCGATACGGTGGCTTACTGATGAAGCTACAGCTAGACTAGTTTATTTCAGTTACTTCCATAGTGTTATGTCATACGGCATCATTCTCTGGGGGAAAGCAGCTGATATTGGTAAAATATTTGTAATTCAAAAAAGGGCAATACGTGCCATTTATAAAATGAAACCACGAGAATCTTTGAGAGAAATATTCAAAGAAATTAATATTCTCACAATAGCTTCACAATATATATATGAAAATTTGTTATATACACATAAAAATAGAGATGGGATTCAGCTAAATAGTGACCTTCATAAAATGAACACTAGGAATAAACATAAATAATACATCCCTAGGTTTCGACTAGAAAAAGTTAATAAGTCATTTATGGGGAACACGGTGCGCTTCTATAATAAGCTTCCTGAAAATGCTACTAAACTACCTATTAAGAAATTTAAAGCATACATTAAAGGTAGTCTTTTGAAGAAAGCTTATTATAATATAGATGACTATATTATTGATAAGAATGCATGGCCTCATGTCGCTCTGCCGTCAGACAGTTAACCGACACACTTGAAATGTATAAACTCTCTTGTATTTGTATTTCGTAGTTAAGGTAGTTATAAGATGGATCATATAAAAAAGCGCTAGGACCAAGACGAGTTTCTTGCCAATTCTTCTCGAGCTTGGGTTAGGATGAATTGGCACCTAAATTCACCTAGTATGTAAGACGTTTCAAAGTGATCCTTGTGATTGTATTGAATAAATCATCTTTTGACTTGACTTGACATGATTTATTTTTAATGTTTTTAGGTAAGCAACAGTTTTTTTTGACATTAGGTATTAAGATGTGTACAAATTTATAAACACAATTTAAGTGATTAACGAAAGGCAGCAGCATCAACGGATGCTGCGAGTTATTAAAAATAGATTATAATAATTATGAATAAAAAATCTCAATAGGTACGTGAAAATAATAATAATAATAATAATAATAGATAACGTATGGGTTCGATGAAAAAATATTTTTTGAATTTCAGTTCTAAGTATGGGGAACCCCAAAAATTTATTGTTTTTTTTCTATTTTTGTGTGAAAATTTTAATGCGGTTCACAGAATACATCTATTTACCAAGTTTCAACAGTATAGTTCTTATAGTTTCGGAAAAAAGTAACTGTGACATACGGACGGACAGACAAACAGACAGACATGACGAATCTCTAAGGGTTCCGTGCCATTTGGCTACGGAACCCTAAAAAGCTAAACCAGCCGCTGCTTATTACCATCGTCCAACTACAAACGAAAATTACGCTCATAGCGGAGATAATATTAGCGTATAAAATGTGTGTTTCAAAGCAGTGATCGCGCAATTCAGGCCTATGGCTAGTTATCGCTAGTTACGAGCTAGTAAGAATATAGGAGACGGATATCACGTACAAACGCAACGATTCAGTTAAAGAGATCAGGCAGGACTAAAATCCTTGTGCTTAACTAATAAATAAATATAAATAATGTCGGAAAATAAATAGGTATTGCCGGACATTTCACACAACATCATCTGGTTCTTAAGTAAACAGAGCTTGTGTTATGGGTACCACATGACTAATATACTGCTTACCTACATATTTTTTTTTGTAAATACTTAAATATTATACAATGAAACAACCAGACCCAAGACAAATACTTGCAGATCATGCAAACATTTGTCCCGTGGCGGGAATCGAAACCGCAAGCTTTTGCGTCTCAGGCGGGTGTTCGTCTACTGCGCCCCAGAGGTCGTCAACTACTCATGCTGTGCGATGCCTAAAATAAAATACCTATAGTTTTATCTTACTTTTCCTGTAGGTACCTTGAAACTTGAGAGTACATACGTGTTGTATCTATGAGAAGTGTGTAAGCTTCTAAACATACATCTCTACCCAAACATTTCGAGCTGTGAACTTCGTAATAAAAGTAAGAGCATCAATCTCACTCACTGAGCACATTTTGTGTACCATCAGAGGTAGAAACCCGTGTTTGTTGACAGAATGGATAGGCGATGGTGATGGGACTTAGAGAAAATATAAACAAAACTTGACATGAGACGACTGTTGACCGCATTTGGGATAAGCAGTTGGTAATGCCTAGAAAAAATCTCAAATACAATCCGAAATTATGTTTAGAATAATGATTGTGTTTGGGCATAATGGTGTGAAAGTCTAAACAGCTGAATTATGAGCACGCATGTTGTAGCTTGTAGTACCTATTAACACAGTATATTTGAGTGCAATTACAGAAGACCAACTCTACGAAAACATTTATATAAATAGCGACTCTTGAGACGACGCAACAAAGTTCAAGTTAGCTCGCACAAGCGCTTAGTGCCTAACATTAAATTTACCTACATAGTGTCTCTCTTTTTATCGCGCTACTCTATCTCGTCTCGTGCAGCAATTCTTTACGAATTTGTCGAACAGGTTAAGTGCGCTAATGTACTTTTTACCTCTTACATAAAGCGCGGAGGACATGGCTGCCTATATATATATAAATAAATAAAAGAAAGTCGTGTTAGTCACACCACTTATAACTCAAGAGCCGCTGGACCGATTTGGATGAAACTTAAAATGAATATAGTTAGTAACTTGGATTAGGATTATAGGCTTTTTTTATCCCGGAAAAACAACGGGAACGGGGAGAAGCCGCGAGTAGCCGCTAGCGCATCTATCAATATTTATCCGTATTTTTGTTTTACAGATTAGTACCTTAATATTTTTTGTGAAGTTTAACCGCCGAACGAAATGGGCACGGGTCAGCTAGTTACTTATATTAGTAACTTATGGGTTATTTTCGTAATTGACTCAACACCTACTCAAGTTTTTGGTATTAAGTTGAGTAGTACTTTAATATCTGAGAATCTGTGATGAAGCTCTGTTGCATGAACTAGCTATGTTTTGTTGAAAATAGCTGTTAATAGTCATGGTGCAGTAAAGCTGGATGAGACGCGCGAAGTGTTCGCTTAATTCCCAGATCGTTTTCTTAACATGCAAGTTAATTTATGAAAGCGTCAAAATCCTGTAGAAAGCTTCTAAGGCCTGGTGCACATTTCGCTCTATTCTGCTTTCTCTATCATTTGTAATTGCATTCTCCTTCTTCTTTGTTAATGGACAGTGACTTGTCAATTCTAGACGTCACGCGGAATGGCGTCTAGAATTTTCTCGGCATTCCTCGTCGTTCAAATCACATTGCACCACAATACACATAGATATAATTCAATTATCCATACCCGTACTGTAGTCACAATTTATTCATTCTAATTCGGCCAAGATTACTGAATAAAACATGCAATAAAACGGGTAAAAAATATTAAATTAGCAGAGCTATGTTACTCTATGAAATGACAGACGAAGAATCTATTTTTCATTGTCAAATTACAAATTAGTAAAACTAAAAATTTGCTGATAATTATGCGCGCTTGGCCTCAATAAACCCTAACACGCACTCGATATTTAATTCGCGCATACCTATCCAAACTATGCCATACTGAAGTGCACATGTAATTTTCAATGTGTTTTTTTAGCTAGTGACTTGCGATTATTTCTGATTCCATAAGCTAAAGCTACATGAGCTACAGAATTGCGCGGTTTAGATTCGCACGAACTATATCGCTAGTGCGTGCTAGAACTTCGGGTTTTTCCAAACCAAGCATAGCCGCGGTTGGAAACTAGGCAGTAAGTAATAAATAAGACAGAAAACAATACAATTATTGGTACTTCTGTCTGCACAATAATTTTCAAGTTTAGAAGCGTCTTTCATTATTTTATTTAATACCTAAGCTATGAGTAGAGGCTAGCTCGTCTTATTAATAGATAAGTACCTACTTATTATAATATACTAAGAAACGTATTTCAATCAACGTAATTGCTTAGGTGGCTTTTAAACCGGCCATTAACGGTGTCATAAACATATTTTAAATCAAGTTCTGTTTCAAAATCTATCTTTAGCCATTAAAATAAAGCATTGCGTGGTATTCAGAAGACGCGTCTGTCCGTTTATGGGGGTTCCGTGTAAGGAAAGTGGACCCATTGTATTTAGCGTTCGTCCGGTTATTCACCTGTGAGAAAAACTTGCAAAATTCTAAAATGCAATCTGGTCCTGTCGGAATGCTACTTGATTTTAGTTGGGACTTGGATACATAGTATCGTATGGAGTTGATTTCTTTGGCTGAATTGTTGTTTGGTCGTACAGGTGCCTTGAAATTTTGTGCACGGTATTAAGTTAAGAGTTTAACCCAAGATTTTTTTTAGGAATTGTTGAGCACCTGCTTTTACAATGGTAGTAATTAAATTAATAATTAAAAATAGTTTTATAAAAAAAATGTAGTTTTTATGCTGTTTTGGGCTGTATGTGCCTTACAACAAAGTTGAATTTAAAGTAATAGGTTAAAATTTACATTTTGTTTCCATAATGAAATGATTTTCCTAGGATCGCAGTTTTATTCAACACCAAATGGCGACTAGTAAGAGCTAAACAAGTCCATTTAGTAAATTTAAAAAGTGTCGTTTAAAAATGTTTAATTTGTACTTTGTTGTAAGCTAAATAAGAAATTTTAGTTAGTGCGGTGAAACAACCAAATCAAGGGCATTCTACCCTAAAAGCATTCATTACGCTCTCTTGTGTCCAAAACATCACACAACACACCTCTACCGGGCCATCCGGCGACCTGAGGGCTGATTACGAGTTTTATGACAGTTTCTCAATCGAGCATCTGGATCTGTCGATCGACATGAAATTTATATCGCACTACCTGCTACCCGCTGCTTTGCACGCGTGGTACCAACATAAAAAGTAGCCTATGTCCTTCTTCAAGGTCCCATCTATCTCTATACCATCTAAAATTCATCATAATCGGTTTAGCTGTTAAGCTGTGAAACGTAACAGACAGACAGAGTTACTTACGCGTTTATAATATTAGTAGGGATATCGATACGGGTATGAGAAATTGAATAAGCGCCCCTAACGAGTCGAGTCGAGTCGTCGAGTACCTAAACTTAAATTTTATGTTGTCGATCGAGATGCTCGCACAAAGTCAGCTGAATTTAAGCGAGGTTCTCGATCGATCAAAGTGTTCACCTAGATTAAAAACTTTCAAATAACTCGTAATCCGTTTACTGCACTGTTCAACGCTTCCCTGATTACGCAGACAATGTGAGGATGTCGCTTCACGATTCCCGAACTTGACTCACGACAAAGGGTTAACAAGCTATTGTTTGTCACTCGCCTGTCATTTGTTGCCACCACGGCTGAACGGGCTAACGCACGTGCCACTCACCTCTCTATACAGTGTCGGAAAAGAACACACCTTTTAGATAGGGGCTTGTTTAGGCAAAATCTAAAGCCTAGCGCGCACAGCGAGGTATTTTATCGCGCTATCCTGTGAAACATAGAATCAGACAGACGTAAGCGCACGCACTAGCGGAAAACCGCATTGAAAATTTCGCACATCAGAGTTGACTTCAGAACTGCGCGGTATAAACCAAGCAGAATACTTCAAAGTGCGTACTATGCCTAATTCCCAGTATTTACGAAAGTAGTAGGTACAGTTTCGAGTAAGTACGTACAGAACAAACATAACCTAGGTTACACAATTTAAACTTTTAATAGAACATTTTAGGTTAGTAAAGAGGCAAGTTGTAGGTAGGTTTTTTTATAATACCGGACATTTTCAAATACTTATTGTCAAATATAGATGTACATATGCCTATTGTTGAGAATAGCCCCCGTAGCCCTCAATACTTCTATAAATGGGCTACTAAGGGAATTCTAATATCGAGAAGAAAACTTTTTGATTTGTACGCCTTGAGAAATTTAAGTGATGATCCCACTTGCAGATCTTATGTAAGCAATTACAGTAAGATGTTCAAAAAAGTATGTTCTATCGCTAAGAAAAATTTCATTGCCGAAAAAATTGAAAAATCTGTAAATAAAATAAAATGTATTTGGCAAGTAATTAAAGAAGAAACAGGGAAAGAATGTAGTGTTAGTCAAAATACCTGTGATAAATTATTCTGTGATATTAGTAATAAGTTTATATATGATAAAATTGACATAGCTAACCACTTTAATAATTATTTTATAAATATTGCAAATGAATTGACATGTAATCTAAAATGCTCATCTGACAACTCTATGATGTTTCTAGAGAAATATATTCCTTCCTCTAAGGCAACGTTTAAACTAAAACCCATTAGTATTACGCAAGTAACTAAACTTATTCAAGACATGAAACCAAAAAAGTCTAATGATTTTTGGTACATTACGCCGTACTTAATAAAAAATATAGGAAGTGTAATTGCTGTACCTATTATGCACATTATTAATAATTGTATAGACAAAGGGTACTTCCCTGACAAAATGAAAATAGCTAAAGTAATACCGCTTCATAAAAAAGGTAAAAAATATCTGTGTAACAATTATCGACCGGTCTCTGTACTACCTAGTATAAGTAAAATTTTTGAAAAATATATAGCTGAAGAACTCATTAACTACATAGTAGAGATAAATATTTTAGACAGCAGACAATTTGGTTTTCAAAAACATAAATCAACAAGACATGCCATAACAAGACTTATGCTAGATATACTGTTAAGTCTGGAGGGATCGCAAAAAACCTATGGGGTTTTCTGCGATCTCTCCAAGGCCTTTGACTGTGTATCTCATGAAATTCTAATAAAAAAACTAGAGTATTATGGCGTGAGAGAAAATGAATTAAATATCTTGAAATCTTATTTATTTAACAGAACTCAAGTTACAGAACTAAACGGCTTTAGATCAAATAATAGTAAAATCACAGTAGGCGTACCCCAAGGTTCCATATTAGGACCTTTATTATTTATATTGTATGTGAATGACATTTCTATAGTTTTTAAGGACAGCAATTTTGACTAAGTTTTATTTGCTGACGACACTAGTATAATAGTCAAAGAAAAAAGTAACGTTAATTTAAGTAATATGCTAAAAGATGCAATTATTAGTTGGGGAACTGCTGCAGAATCAAATAGGATATTTATAATGCAAAAACGCTGTGTTAGATATATTTTAGGGCTCAAATTTAGAGACTCTTGTAGAGATAAATTCAAAGAATTGAACATTATGACTATGATTGGTGAATTTATTTATCAAAATATTGTTTATATTAGTGAAAATATCACCAACATGAAGTTTGTTACACATAAGTATAACACGAGGAATAAAAGAAATGTTCTGACTCCTAAGATTAGACTTACAAAAACATTAAAGAGTTTTATGTGTGTGTCCATTAAATTATATAACAAAATTCCTACTGACATTAAATCTAAATCTGACCCTGAATTTTTCAATATTATAAAAAGGCTATTATTACATAAGAGTTACTATAAGATTGACGAGGCTTTGGCCGATAAATTTATATTCTGTGAAATACTTTCTGTATAAGATCCCAAATATTGTTATGACATAATCTAAGTACATGCAACATGTGAAAAGAGGAAATAAATGAATTGAATTGAATTGAATTGACATTCCACACAGCGTCATCTGGCCCCAAAGTAAGAAGAGCTTGAGTTATGGGTACCACATGACTGATATACTACTTATATACTTATTTTTTTTGTAAATACATACATATTATACATAGAAACACCCAGACCCGAGACAAGCAGAAGTTGCAAGAGACTTGCAGAACATACAAACATTTGTCCCGCGGCGAGAATCGAACCTGCAACCTTTTGCGTCTCAGCCAGACCTAAGCCCACTGCGCCACAAAGGTCGTCGGTTAAAAATATATTGGCCAAGCGCATTAGACCACGCACAATAAAGGTTTCCAAAGTCAGTCAGATAAAGGATTATTAGTGGTCAGACGCCAAAACAATTTATCCCCTACTAGCTATCAAATGAAAGATCTTGTAAAAATAAGAGTATGGAACTTGCATGTTTTTTGAAGTAAAAATTCTTTAGGCGCGTTGAGCACTTTTTGGGTGAACAAAAATTATGGAACTCGCGACGTCGTCACCGAACGCTTTCCATGAACATATACGTTTGACATATACGTAGCTTTGACGACATTCGACGCGTGTTGACAGAAAGTGACGGGTCGCCAGCTCTGTAAGCCGTCAACGTCATTACCACTTCTTTATAAACCAAAAATAATTCAAAAATATTAATATAATATATACTAATAGCTCGACGAAACAATTCACAAATTCCTTAGTTTTCACTTCTATCGGCAGTCCCCAAAGACTGCCCCGCATATTTTTTTTAAGGTGAAGCCTCGTAATTTATTTGAAAGACCTATCCAAAGATATACTTACCACAGGATGTAGTATCACAGGGGTAGTGTAATAAAAAACGAAAATCTTATATTTCGGTTATTATTTGAAAACTTTTAGGGGCACTAATACGTATTATCTTGCAAATTTTCATTTCAATAAGTCTGTGAGCAAGAGCTCTGAATATGGGACGGACAAACAGACAAACAGACACATATTTCAAAACATACAATGTGGACTTCGGAACCCTTAAAAAACTGTACCCTATCGCATTATAACAGGTAAATTAGCTTTGAAAAGAATCTAATAGGTTAAATACATGATAGGTTCAAATGTATTTATTTTTCAGTAAGTTTCAATCTAGCTCAAACACAGAACAGAAAAAACAATGTTCTTTCTGTTCTGTGAGCTCAAAGCTACGCTACTGAATACTTTTGTTGTGCTTTTGTTTACAAACATAGAAAATGAGTAAACCGGGCAACTCGCCAATAGAGGGCGCTAGCGACAGAAATACACTTGTCACAGCTCAAGAGTTACTGCCACTGCGGTAGGCATTTCCGATCTTCAGTCTTTATTATTTTTTGGTTATTTATACCTACTGGCGTTGAGAGTTTAGTATTAGTTTATTAACGTAATAGTAATTTCAGAAAGACTAATTGACTGTTTCGTATTTAAACCTTAATAAACGCAGCATGAATATAATTATTATTAGGTATCTACCTAGGTCTTAGAACAGTTTTTTACTTAGATGTAGGTAAGCATTTATTTACCAAACCAAACAATTATGTGCTGCAACTATGTAGGTAGGTAGGTAGATACCTAGGTAAGAAAGCCTACAAGTACCTATGTAAATGGTTAAATGTAGGTGCATATCTAAGTACAATTAGTAAGTAGGAAAATAAAGATAGAGATTATGTAGATAATTTATATACTTATATATCTATGAATTTTAAATAAGTCTGATATTTGCAATTAAGTTCAGATGTAGGTAAACTATTAACATTTATTAAATCAAAATAGGTACATAAGTATGTAACATCCTACACACTTTTTTCGTTTCCTACAATATGAATCCTGCCTGTACAATTCAGACGGTACTCGCAGAAAGATTCCATGTAACAATTCACAACCATGTGATTTTTATTCCGAGGAAGTTTACTTTCAGAAGTGAAAAACGCTTTCTTTTGGCTTGTCATGTGTACAAAAGTGAAATTATACTGTTTTCACGCCATCTATCGCATAGCTTCTGAACTTTAGAGTTGGTTCCACTTTCAACATAAATGGTAAAGCATTTAGTTCAAAACCAAACTACCAGGTGGCGCTTAATATTATGACTTTCCTGTGCGCCTCAAAATTCTAAATAGTGAAGCATACGTATCTTAGGAAAGTATGTACCTACAAATATAAATGGCTTACCTATTTGCTGTTAAGGTCGTCATTTCGGCTGCACTATCCCGGCTTGTTAGAATTTCATCGCAGCTGCTGCCACCTGTGATTCGCTGCACGGAGCTTAACGAGACGTCCTCGCAAGAATTCTTCCCGCTGTTCGTCGCATTGCTACTAGATGGCACTAGTCTCTGTTTAGACGCTTGCTTGTGGCGGCTGAGCGCGAAAAATAGGGCAAGAACTGCTTTTAGTTTAGCGTCTCTGATGTCAACAGCGGTCACTTGTTCTAAACCTTGGACCTTCTGCGCGTGAAGAAAGTCCAGACAGCACTGCACGTTCTCCAACTGCAATGGAAATAAATACACATTTAATTTAAAGTTACTGGTAATCTCCTACTTAGGTACCTACCTACTCATCTAAGTTAAGTACCTACCTTAACTACCTACCTGCTAAAAGAAGTTTTTTTTAGACTGAATGTCTGTTTATTATTGGCAAGGCGCCAAAGTGAACTCCTTTAATGGAAAGTAGATGTACCTACCTCCTAAAAAGGTACCTACCTACGTGCATTGATTACCTACTTAGGCACCTTATCTGCTTTGATTACTAGGTAGGTACCTACCTACCTACCTAAATCTGTAATAGGCTGTCAATATTTTATTAGCTTAACCATGAAATGGATAATGGCACGCGTGTGCAAACATGACACACATATTATCATGAGTAGGTACTTACCTACTTGCCATGTGCAAATATAAATTAAAATCACCATTAAAAATATTGGTGGACATTATTCATCTGGTCGCTAGAACTGAAAACTATCTAGAATAGGTGGTAAGTAATTTTAGGCGTAGGGCAGCACGAGAAGGAATCTTAGTTAAGTAAATAAATAAATAAATATTAAGGGACAGTTCACACTACACTATAGGTATTGCCCCAAACTAAGCATAAGTACCTAACTTGTATTATGGTGGCCAGATGACTGCTAGAATAGTTAGGTAGGTATATATTTTTATATAACTAGTCTGCTTATCATACTTTATAACACCCAGACACAGAACATGGGTACACCTGTGTTCATCTGACAAATGTTTATCCTGGGAGGGAATCGAACCTTCAACCTACAGCGCAGAAGGCAGAGCTACCACCGACTGAGCTGACAGGCTAGTCAATTATTATCTAAGAAGTTCTACCAAAATTGAATGTGTCAGTCAGTCAGTCTGACAAAGCGAGCCGACTGGCCAGCTGACAGTTGATTGACAGTATGTCCAGCTATTCTATTAAGTACGTCCCTATATCATTTTGTCAAACCTATTTGGCTGATGTAGTAGAGTTGGGTTTGTTTGAGTAGTGTATGAAGTGGTTTGTAATGTTGCGCCACGACTCGGCGCCGGCCCTTAAATGGACCGGCTCCTGATCTCATAGGTCACCATCATCGGTCCAGCCGCTGGTTCCCGATTGCTTACGAAATCACCCTTATTTTTTATTTTGTTTCTTCACAGAACCTTGGCGCAGGAACGTGCAAGTAACTGTAAGTATACAATATTTCGACTTAGTTGTGAGCCAACTGCATGAAAGATTGCTTTGACCTATTGTGAAAAAAATAATTCTTTGTTTTATTTTCGCAAATCAATAAAAGAGAACGTTCATAACAATATTTGATTGTTTTTCATTTAAGTTTAATACTGACGCGTCAGAAAACCTTTTAATAAAATATCCGAATAAAAAAATGTATATACCTATATGTAGATATCCACTAAATGGAAAGTACCCTATATTTAAGTATTTTTTTCTATTTTCATTGGGTTTAAATGTTCAAATTGTAGACGGGAAACGATCCCAGAAAAGATCCTCAACCAGATGAATTTCTCAGCTCTGAGACAGAAACGTAATACTAATAAATAATAAATAAATAAATATTGGTGGACAATGCACACGATAGGTACCATCTAGCCTCAAACTAAGCAGAGCAAGTATTATGGTGACCAGGAGCGATTATGCAATTCTGATACTATCAAAACATAAATACCAATCGCTTTTAGTTACTATTAATGAATTGGTATTACGGAAGGTTGATGTTCATTGTCATACATACTCTCATATGAAAAGAATCCTCAGATCAAATATATATAAAAACGGAGCGCCGCAATCAATCAAAATAAAGTCTCAAAACCGTGCTCCTGTGCGTAAATACCCGCGCCTACGTATACACATACAACGTAATCGTAGTCCTTGCTCTTAGTTCATGTCACGTCGTCTTCAATCGTTCAAAACCCTCTCGCTATAGGTCAATTGCGTTCGATGTCGTTTTGCAAAATAACCTAAAAACTTTAATATTAAATAAATGGATGGTGTTATTTCAAGTAAAACGTGATTCTGTGATATTTTTTTGCTACCGAATATGTAAATGTATATTTTTGTAATATGTTTTATAGACGACGACATGCCAGAATACTTATAGTACAAGTATGTATGCTTATACTAAGAGCAATGAGCACAGTTTGGGTATATATTGTGTGTGCGTGAGTGCGTGTAGTTACACAGAGGAGCATGGTTTTGAGGCTTCACTTTGGTTATTCACGTCTATATATTTATTTGGTCTGAGATAGAAACCGACCGTACGTAATATTATCCATCTTATCATAATTGGTTCCTATTACAATCAAACTAATGATTGAAATTATGCCGATTGCTAATCCTAATAGACATCGGTTGTGTCAAAAGTTCCATAATCGCCAATGACTGATAAAATCTTGATATAGGTATATAGGTACGTATAAGTCTTCTGTGCGTGTGTTTGTAATTAAATTCCTCCCAATGAGCTAGACCGATTTTGATGATTTTTTTGTGTGTGTTAAAATGCATTCGAGAATGGTTTAGATTTACAATTAGATATAAATATGTAGGTATATATTTTTAAAACGCGCGGACACAAAAGTCGCGAACATGACAGCTAGTACTTTATATTTTTTAAATACATACTTATGATACTTTACGCCCAGACACAGAACAAACACGTATGTTCATCACACAAATGTTTATCCTGGGAAGGAATCGAACCCTCAACCTACAGCGCAGAAGGCAGAGCTACAAGCCACTATGGTGTGGTGCAGATTCAGATGGCTACGTATTGGAGACGCTGGAGATATGCCGTCTACACCAGCAGAAGGATCATAATCCTCAGAAATAACGTAGAAGCTGAAATTACACACACCGACTGTGCCTGAATGTCCTGAAGGCGAATATTACATCTGCAATTTCTGTCGATAGGCTCATACATTTAATATGGCCCCCTAGGGGCCATATAACCCTCACTTAATCTCATCGATCGATATACATCGATTTTTGATAAATTTATGCTAGTTTCATTTATAACACCTTATATTATGTGTAGGCAGATGAATACGGAACACTATTAGGTATTAATTAGATTTCTCATGGAAGTATATTTTTTAGGGGTCAAGAACAAAGTGGGGGGCCACGTTACCCTCTCTTCTATAAACTATAAAGAAAAATTGGATTGAGTACAAAATATTAGTATACAACAATTTGTTGCAAATATAAGGACATTAAACAGTCCGGAAAGGACCCACGACTCGACTAAGGTTAGATTCCACGGTCATGGGATCTTAAATGTAAAATATTAACTTATTTAAATCCGCCGTATCGCGATGGAGGCACGTGCAATCTTGATGCAGTCGCGGTCGACCAAAACCTTTGCCCCTTAGAAACTACTGTCATATTTTAAGGACCTACCTTACCTAAGTTAACTCTAACCGTCAAAATATCAATTATAATCACAATAAACTAGACCTAGGTATGTTCTCGTGGAAGAGTCCAGATGAACTAATTGATAGATTTTATTCGAATGACGTGATTTTTTTATGACGGACATTTCACGCTGCTTCATCTTGTACTTGTACATCTTGTTGTTGTTTGTGTTATGTGCACCGCATAACTGATATACTTAGGTAACTACTTAGATACATTTTCTTTTATAAATTTGTAATAGAATAAAGATATAAATAAAAGCAAGCATATACACAAGTAGATAAGAGTTATGTTTAGTATCGTTTATCTGCGTCTAGATAGTAACCGCTGAAAGTCAAGTGCATCCCGTTATTCGGGCTTAGGTCACGGCACACCGGGCGCGGTACAACTGCCACGAGACTAAGTGTGCCACGACCCTGTCCTGCTCAACTGGAACGCGCCTTATCTGAGTATGCGCAATCTTTCGCACCTTACGACTCGTAATACCGTGATTTTACCTCAAATTGCGAATAAACTACGAAATTAAAATGTTAAGGTGTATTAAGTTAAGTTGAGGTTTGATAACGCAATCATTAAATAAAAGTTTAAGTTGGTATTTAAAACGTTATTGAGTATTACAATCAATGTTGTATGAGATTTAAATACTTCATTAACAGCAATCTATAAAATAATATACAATAATCTATACTTAATATTATAAATGCGAAAGTACCTAACTCTATCTGTTTGTTACGTTTTCACGTCTAAACCGCTGAACCGATTTTGATGGACTTTGGTATAGAGATAGATGGAACCTTGGAGAAGGACATAGGCTTCTTTATATGAAGGTACCACGCGTGAGAAACCGCGGGAAACAGCTAGTATTAAATACATGTGAAACCTCTGTAGTCCTGTGGACGCCAGAGACTGAGAAGATTGTTAAATACATTCCGCGGGACAAATGTTTCTATGATTTGCAAATATTTGTCTCGGGTCTGGGTGTTTTTCTATGTATAATATTTACAATAAATAAAGTAGTACATCAGTCATGTAGCCATAACATAAGCTCTGCTTACTTTGTGGTCAGATGATGCTGTGTAAAATGTCCGGCATTATAGGTAAATTTATTTAAATAAAAAATTACCAAGTATTTGTCTCAAATACTCGCAGATCATGCAAACATTTATCCCGCCGCGGAAATCGAGCCCACAACCAATGTATAGAATAATATTATATTGTATCTACTTAGATACTTACAGACTTTTGTAAAGTATGAATGCGAATAAACTATAACTTACGATGCAAATTTAAATGTAAAGGTGAATTGAGTGTTTGGTACGACGAGCTTTGATAACGCAATCATTCAGTTAAAATTGAAGTTGACTTTCAAAACGGCACCGAGTATTCGAATAGAGTATTTAATAAATAAATACTAAGTAGGTACTACAAATACAAACAAATATAAATAAATAATTATCGATGAACAATGCACACTACACCATCTAGCCCTAAACAAAGCATAGCTTGTATTATGGTGTCCAGATGACTGATAGAATACTTATATATTTTTAAATACATACCTACTTTTAATATTGTCTCGGGTCTAGGTGTTTCTATGTATAATAAGTATGTATTGTGACGTATATAAGTACTATAAAAGTACAAAAAAAAATCGGGTTGCACTCCGGGAGTGCCGACAGAAGTGAAAACATATTTTGGCGCGTTAGAGTTTAGTAATAAATGACTTCAAAATCAGTAATTATGGCGACTTCCAATCAAATACTGAACGAACACAGATGATGCAATATTTTTTGTTCAGAATGTAGATAATATATCAAAGAACCCAACTCAGTAAACTTCTCCATACAAAAGTAGACTATAAACATGTGAATTAAGGTTTATAATCAAATAGGGCGAGCGCGGCAGCCGGCTGCGTCTCGCCCCAGACAGTAACGGTGTCACGAATCCAGAGGTTTTACCTCATCTAAAAATATGCGTACCGCGCTAAAAGAAGTTTTCACTTCAAAAAGTATATAAGTAGTATATCAGTCATGTGGTACCTACCCTTAACACAAGCTCTACTTACTTTGGGGCCAGATAGCGTGGTGTAAACCAACAATATAAAAAAATACATTCCTTACCATTAGTCTGAGGGTACCGTTAAGCAATACAACTGTTATGTTACATCTATCTGTTTATGACTGTCAATGTTTTTTACCAATTACCAAAACCACCTAAGTAACCGTAAGTACCTACGGTCATTATGTACATAAATCATGATAACATTAGTGGCTAGGTGTATGGGGTAAGTGAAAAGTGAGAAGATAACGATTTAACAGTACAATGTGTGTCACGATGTAACGTGACGCGGTCACGCGATCACTGGACGGCTTGAACTGGACGTATTGGAACTTAATATTGGTTGTAAAACGTTCAGTTAGCCGGATTTCTACTTAATGCGGTAACCGGATACATTTTTTTAAAATAAATCTAATACCATTAAACGAGCAATTCTTGTATATATATATGTATGTATGCATATATGTATATTTTTATATATATAATTCTACTGTACGTGTCACTGAACTCCTAAACGGCTGGACCGATTTGAATGTTTTTTTTTGTGTGTGTTCAAATGGATTCGAGAATGGTTTAGACGAAGATCGGACGAAGTCGCGAACGGGATAGCTAGTATTATTATATAATCTGAATCTCGGAAACGGCTCCAACGATTTTGAATGAAGTTTTGTATGCAGGGGGTTTCGGGGGTGATAAATCGATCTAGCTAGGTTTCAATTTTAGAGAACGTCGTTTTATTCGTGGTTTATACCGAGCAAAGCACGGTCATCCAGGTTCTAAATACCTAAATAATGCCGGGTATTTCACATAGCATCTTCTAGCCCCAAAGTAAGCAGAGCTTTTGGGAACACATGACTGATATACTACTTAAATACTTTTTTGATGTGTAACATCTTTGTTCTCGCTTTTCTGCAATCTGTGGTAATGATGTCGTGAAAAGGGACGGAAGTGTGTATCAGGAAGCCAAGGAAGCACGTGGTATTTCATTTGACCAATGAGCGCGTGCGGTAATAGAGTTGCCCGTCATAAGGTATTTTTTAAATACATACCATATTATACACTAGTGGTTCTGTGAGCTGTAGACCTCGCAAACATTTCTCAAAATCAGTGAAATATAACTTTTTTTTACGTTTTCAACTGAATTGAAAACTGAATCGACAGAAAATCTCTATATAATTATAGAACCTGCTCAGAAAATTTCACGAGAACCGGTTGAGAAATGCGAACTGTAGGGAGAACATCCGGACAGACGCCGGCCGGACGCCCCGTTCGGACAGATATACGAAGCATTTTTGCCAAAGACACTTGATCGCGCTTCGCGCTCGCTCGGTCAATAATGAAACACCCAGACCCGAGACAAATACTTACATATCATACACACATTTTTTGTCACGTGGCGGGAATCAAAACCGCAACCTTCGACGTCTCAAGCGGGCCTTGGCCCACTGCGCCACAGAGGTCGTCATGTCTACTTTTGATACCTTATTTAATAAAATAAATTAGATGGAGATCTAATTTATTTTATTGATTAATAAATTTTAAGACTTACATGTAGGAACTAATTAGTTACCTATGTACCTACTTAGTGGCTTTTATTTTTTTCATATATACTTTTTGATAAACACGGGCTTTACTCACAAATTATTCTCGAGGTCACGGCTGGCACTGAGTGCGAACCGTGAACTCGAGCGGCAACGCGCGACAAACTCACCCTAATGAAGATTCTCTAGATGACTCGAAACAGTGTCGGTGCCTCCATCTATTAAATAATACGTGAGTAAAGCCCGTGTTTATCAAAATGTTTAAGTAAAACTCACGAAAGTTATGAAAGTGAAATTATTTTTGACCCAGTGTGGTGAAAGGATTAAAGTGCGACTCAGAGGCTCCTTTAGTGCACTTGGCACATATCTTTAACCTTTTTAGGTTCTACGACATGCCGACATTTGGCTTATCCAGGTTTATTTAAGTACCTAAGCTGTTAACTTTATTTAGGTATAATATTTTTTATAAAGTAAAGTTAAATTAGTTAATAATCATAATATTTTTTATTTATCCGACTTTTAATTTAATTTTCGTCCGACTTTTTTTGTCGCATCTCTAAACTCACAGGTCGTGTAATCGTCGCCTATTACGCGTATTGTCCGGCTGAATTACGTTGACCGTGGATACGGTTGGTTGTACACCTAACGGCAGTGTCTATGTGAAATGGACTGTGTAAGTCAATTTACAATGTTTTCATACCAGTAAGTACGATTTTCAATCTATACCTACTCTTTAGCTACACTCTTTAATTGTTACTCAAGTCCTGTTTTAGTAACTTTTTAGTACTAACCCTTTCGCTTGCGGCATTTCATAAATTTGATGTGTCTGTCGGAGATGTCGTCAAATAAGTTCAATTTTATGTTATACTCGTACCTACTGCATATATGAACATTCCAATAAGTACTCTCTTTACACATAAAAAAGGTTCTAAATCTCCATTGGGTTCTTACACGAAAAACAAAAGAGCGAGAAAAAAATATGTTTACCTGATTACAATTGAAATTCAAAGTAATTCGAGGAATTATTAAGGAGTGCGGAATCGCGGAAGTGGAATTATTACCTAAGGATTAGAAAACTTATTTATTTATTGGGCTAAAGCTTTACTGGCTCACCTATTCGTGTTACTTTCACGGATCTTTCTGCCTCACGGCTCTATCTGTCTACTCTCAAATACGTAAAGTCCTAGGTAAGGTACCTACTGTGGGGCTCATTAAGTCTGTCGTACATTACAAATTATCTCGTAAAGTTTTTAGACGGGCGGTAAGTTAACGCTGCGTTTTTGATTATTAATAACAAGCGATCAGCCCCAGCTCCGCACGGGTGCACGGGTTATATTATTTAATTTTTCGTAGGGATTTCGTAGGGATCTCTAATAATAAAATGCAGTCTATGTTACTCGCTGATAATGTAGCCTTCTATATATAAAATAATATTCAAAATCGTTTCAGTAGTTTTTCTGTTTATCCATTTGAAATGATTTTTATTCCTTATAATATTAGTGTAAACCTAACAATTAAACTCTTTAAGACCTTATAATCATTGACATACATACATTTTGAGGTTTTACTCGCGTGTTTTATCTTAGAATCTGATGTTATTTTGCAACTGCCATTATTAATTGTTCTATATTCTATGGACGCAACTGTCAAAAAGGTGCCAAACCTTTTTGACAGTTGCAAACAACCTATGAGTTTTAGCAGCTTTAGCAGCAGGTACCAAGTTATTTAAAATAATTTTGTTTATTTATCAATTAGGTAGTTGATAGTTCATTATTATGAAGTAATTTCACGTTTAATGCATATCGACATACTTTTATTTAACGCTATTAAAAATGTGTACGTTATCTACCTTCATTTGTTAGGTCTTGATGAAAATGTATTGAATTGAACTGTGTGTTCGACTCTTAAATCTATTTTTCTTTTTCTCGTGAGCCTAAACCGCTAGTCTGCATAGGTACACCAAACCATAAACATTACATTTTCTACCGTGGTGTGGTAGATTCATTCACGTCCGTAACAAATCACGAAATGAGTGACTGTTTTGTAATACAAAGTATAGCATACTTAAGTACCTCCCCACTCCAAAAACCCTTTATTATTATGAAGTGTCGTGAGAAATGAATTATTTCGTAAAACACGCGTCATATACGTAGAGAATTCAGATTTTAAATAAGAGGCTGGTTACGAAATTGGAATTCCACTTCGAGGTATTTAACTTGATTTAATGTAAGTAAATATTATGTTTATATAGGACCTCCAAAGCATTACTTACCTACTTACTAAAACAATTATGTATCAATATCGGTATTACTTAATCGTCGCGGGAAAAATGATTGTATGATCTGCAAGTATTTGTCTCGGGTCTAGGTGTTCTTCTTTGTATAATATGTATGTATTTACAATAGAAAAACAGGTATGTAAGTAGTATATCAGTTATATGGTAGGTACCCATAACACAGCTCTGCTTACTTTGGGGCTAGATGTTGTGTAAAATGTCCGGCATTGTTTATTTGTTTTTATTTATTTTATTATCTGAATTATTTGAACCTTTACGATCAGCATGGCGATTACGCAACTCTTGATACAATCAATCTCTATAGATTTTTTAGTGTTTCGATTAGCAATAGAAAATATATCATGACACAGTATAAGGGGTTCAATCTCAGTTTCTAATAATATGACAGCATGTCTTACAGTCAACATCAACCTTCCGTAATACCAATGTATTTATAGTAACTGAAAGCTGTAGTATAAATGTTTTTATGGTATCAGAATTACATAGTCGCCTGAATTCATATTGTTTTAGTACTTAACGGGTATTTATCGCGTAGGCATTATATTTTTCTTCCCGAAGTTTCAATAATGTCGACAACCGTGGTCGCTGGCTGTTACAAATTAAAACAGGCGTGTTGAAGTTATTAAGTAATTCTAAATTTTTAATTAAGGTAGGTGTATCCACTGTACGCACGTCTACCTACAAGTTTATAGGTAAGATGAGGGGCAAATACGCTATGTGTCTACGTATTTTCCTGGTTCAAAATCGTTCTTTGGACAGCCGTGTCAAAAATTACGGTTAAATTGACAAGCGCGTTACGAATAGTACATAACGTTCTTCTTCTTCTTCTTAGTTAGTGGCAGTGTCATAATAATGTCAATTCTGCCAGTGTCAAGTATTTATATTGTTTATAGTACCTATGTCACAAGTTAGTCGTATCTTGTCGTTCGTAATGTTATTTTATATAAAATGGTGCCTTTCATATAAAATAACTACGGATTACTTTAGCTCGAATTACAAAGAAACACAAAATGTTTTTTCCAATTATTCACACCCGAGTCAATAATTCTAGCTCTATTAAAATAAGAACACCAAAATAACGAATAAAACCGGAAATAACTAAGTAAAATAAATAATATAAGAGCGCAAAGTTTGCTTTGCAAGACGACCACAAGTAATCCGAACATAACGTTGTTTGTAGCTCAGCTTTGACATTGACATTCAGATTACCGCGGTCGGCTCTCAGATTAACTAAGTAGGTACTATCGCGTTCCTTTCTGCCTTTACACCACTAGGATGATTTTTCTGTGAAGTGACGGGTTGCCGGGGGTGGCTTGCTCGATTTCTTTTGTTTTTAAAGACCAATAGGAGCTACGTATTTCGTGGGTCTGGTCAAGTACTAAAACCTCTTTTATTTGTTTTCTTATTTTTACTGATCGAAGACATCTGACATCATCATCAATAGGTTAACATCTGTTTAGTTTTGGCATTTTTATCAATAATTAAATAATAACGTTTAGATTAACGTTAACGTTCTTTGTATATTTGTTAACTAAAAAGGTAATTTAGGTAGGTAGGTATACATTAAAGTTAATGAGCTCTAAGTGTTCAATAAATACATTTGTGATTTATAAAAAAGGTAGGCAAATGATTAATTAGTTGTAGTAGTTAGTGTTCAACAGATAATTTGTATTTGTAATTTGATAGTATTTTTATGACTAATTTTAACAATATTTTATTGATGACTTTGCAATGGAAAAAGTCATTAAAAAGAACCATTACAAAAAAATATGTTGAGCAGATGTTGACTGCCCGGACTCTATTGGTCAAACAACAAAGAAAAGAAAGACAACAAAAGAAAAGAAAGACAACAAAGAAAAGAAGGTATGGCCTGTAACCCAAAACCAACGCAAGGCAAAATAGTTTCAAACTGGAAAGGCAGAAAGGAACGTGATGGTACGTACGAAATGAGTAAGCAAAACTAGGAGAAACTTAAAGGCGGAAATCTAAAACAATAACCCGGCCACGGTTTAGTTTCACTTCCAAATTAGTCCCTGCCCAAATTTAGATTATTGATTGCATGCATTGCAATACAAGACTTGCAGTTGGACTAACCGTACTACGATTACGACTAGAAATTAGGTACCTAGAGTGTCTAGAAGTGCGACATTTCAAACCTCACAAAAGGGCAATACGTGCCATTTATAAAATGAAACCACGAGAATCTTTGAGAGAAATATTCAAAGAAATTAATATTCTCACAATAGCTTCACAATATATATATGAAAATTTGTTATACACACATAAAAATAGAGATGGGGTTCAGCAAAATAGTGACCTTCATAAAATCAACACTAGGAATAAACATAAATTATACATCCCTAGGTTTTGACTAGAAAAAGTTAATAAGTCATTTACGGGGAACACGGTGCGCTTCTATAATAAGCTTCCTGAAAATGCTACTAAACTACCTATTAAGAAATTTAAAGCATACATTAAAGGTAGTCTTTTGAAGAAAGCTTATTATAATATAGATGACTATACTATTGTTAAGAATGCATGGCCTCATGTCGCTTTGCTGTCAGACAGTTAACCGACACACTTGAAATGTATAAACTCTCTTGTATTAGTATTTCGTAGTTAAGGTAGTTATAAGATGGATCATATAAAAAAGCGCTAGGACCAAGACGAGTTTCTTGCCAATTCTTCTCGAGCTTGGGTTAGGATGAATTGGCACCTAAATTCACCTAGTATGTAAGACGTTTCAAAGTGATCCTTGTGATTGTATTGAATAAATCAACTTTTGACTTTGACTTGACTTTGACTTCACCACAAACTTGGGGTCTTCTTTGGTAAAACGAACGCTTTGGTAACTTTTCTATTGAACATAAGATCAGACGTAGGCGCACGCACTAGCGGAATTGTCCGTGACACCCTGCTGGCAGATTTGCACATTGACCGCGGTTAAAACCGCGATGACTCTTTTTGAACGATATAACGGCCGACGACGTTAACTTTGACAATGTCGTAATCCTCCACAATACGATACGATACAATAAATAAATAATGCCGGTCATTTCACACAAAATCATCTGGCCCCATGGAAAGCAGAGCTGTATGATGATGTATGATGGGTACCACGTGACTGATATGCTATTTATATACATTTTTTTGTGAATGCAAACATATTATACATACCACCCAGACCCGAGACAAATACTTGCAGATCATACAAACATTTGTCCCGCGAATCGAACCTGCAACCTTCTGCGTCTCAGCCGAATGTTAGCCCACTGCGCCACAGAGGTCGTCGATAATTTAAATTAAACAATAAAACTACTGTCAATTCGACAGTAAAAAAATAGCACTCTATAGTGAAGTCTATTTTTAGTAGGTATGGCATTTTCAATGCGATTTTTCCGCTAGTGCGTGCGCCTACGTCCGATTCCATGTTCCGATAAAGCAAAATGGGTTTGCTGAGTAGACGCGCTGGCTATCCAAGTCTATAGATTACTTCACTACTCGTAAAAAGTGAAGGTACCTACCTACTTACAATAAACTTGATTTGATTGGCCTTCAGCTCAGTTGGTAGCTCTGCCTTCTGCGCTGTAGGTTGACAGTTCGATTCCCTCCCAGGATAAACATTTTTGTGAAGAACATAGGTGTTTGTTCTGTATCTGTTATTATAAAGTATCATAAGTATGTATTTAAAAATATATAAGTATCCTAAAAGTCATCTGCTCACCATAATACAAGCTATGCTTAGTTTGGGACTAGATGGTGTTGTATGCATTGTCCAGCAATATTTATTATCTGACTCCTCATCTGTTTAGTACTTCGGTATTACGGTTCAAAGTCTAACAATAGTACAAAGAACGATGAACGATACTATTTATAACAACACAGATAAACAGAGCGATCTATTATTTACTAATCAATCACTAATCAGCAGGAATTTGTATCATCTATTTATCATTCATCCATCATTAGAGAATAGGTTCAAGATATGTATCGCTTGTCCAAGCTGTAGTTCACAAACACGATAACAAGATCAATCATACAAACATTTATATCCAGCCATAATACTTCAATTATAAATTTAAAAGTGTCTTCAAGACATTTGGCGGCATTGCCATGTTGAATATCAATGCGCTGGGCCAGATAGTAGCCAAATCTTGGATCACTGATGTTTCTATAAGATGCCGTGAAATAAACCTCCCAAATTTACAAAATTTACAGGAATGGAACCTTGTCATCCAAATGAATATTCAAAACCGATGATCATTCTTTATTATGGTGTATACCTTAGCCTTCCAACAGCTCGCTGTGTGTCTACAGTTGACAAACAAAACGACAAAACTTGATAATTGTAAAAGCCAAGATTTGTCAAGAATAGGTGACCCGCGGAGGCGAAGTGAACATTTTATCAACTGGGATATTTGAGGCTAAATTGTTGAATGAGGCCAAACAATTTATTATTTATCCAAACCATTGTACCTACGGTGCGTAAAGCTTATAGTTTGATTAATTTTGCTTTAAAAGTTATTGTCTTGGGGAAGGACATAGGCTATTTATTGCGTAGGTACCACGCGTGCGAAACCGCGAACAGGAGCTACTATATATATAAAATTAGAACCTTCAAACTTACAAGAAGATGGAATAAATAGGTTTTTGTTGGTAATAATTGTAATGCACTTGTGAAGTCTATTAATACTGGGATAAAAAAAACGTGTGCGTCTCGGGACGCCCGACAGAAGTTATAACTTAAACTAATCTGACTAACGCTGTGGGTTAGAGGGAGAGAGGAGGAGCCTGCCTACCGCTGCCGTATGCGTGAGAGAAAGGGAAGCCAGACAGACTGCCGCCGTAACGCGTTACCCTCCCATAAGAAGTTATCACTTCAAAAAGCGGTTTACATGAGACCAATAAAATGTCTATCAACAGGATTGTTAAGATAACCGACATTGTTTAAAATCCGTCATTGTAAACATCCGCGCCTCACAAAAACAGTCTTGCTACAGGCCAAATGTCGATGTGCCGAAGTTGCCAAAACATTGATCAACTCGATTCCTTAAAACTGAGACGGTTATTTTACGTCACGAATAATAAATAATTTCTTTCGTTATTTGTTATATTTAAACTACAATCTGGGAACGTAATAGTACAGGGTATTTTTTGATGCCCCTGGGAGTGATGGAATTCAAATTTTGGGTTTGAATGACACTATTTGGACATAACAGTTATTACATAATACATAAATAAATAAAATAATTAATGCCGGACATTTGACAAAGCGTCACCTGGCCCCAAAGTAAGCAGTGCTTGTGTTATAGGTACCATATGACTGATATACTACTTATATACTTTTTTTTTATAAATACATACATATTATAGATAGAAACAACCAGACCCGATACAAATACTTGTTTATACAGTGAAATAATTTTTAAAAACGGTTTAGTAGTTTTAGAGGTTATCAATATCAAACATACATACAAACACATAAAAAAACGTGTGCGTCTCGCGCAACAGAAGTGATAACTTCTGTTGCGCTAACTAACTAACTAACTAACTAATCTAACTAGCGCTGTGGGTTAGAGTGAGAGAGGAGGAGCCTGCCTACCGCTGCCGTATGCGTGAGAGAAACGGAAGCCAGACAGACTGGCGACGTAACGCGTTACGTAACGATGCGGTTTACCCTCCCATAAGAAGTTATCACTTCAAAAAACAATAGGTACCTACTTTTCTCTTTAAAATATTATTGATTTAAATTTCTAATTAACGCATAAGGAAAAACCTAAACATTCGTTTTTATTTTATTTTCCTTGTGTCAGCTTTACATAAAAATTTGATTCGTTATTCAATAGTTAAAAAAATAACTTCGAGCTATCCGTGACGTAAGATAATTTTATTAGGTACTGGCTTTCGAGATAAAATGGATCACATTCAAAGTAAGTTCACGGCCGATGACGGACAAACTACTTACCTAATACGAAACATATGCTTCTTTAGAAGTCTGAATTTTGTTGAATCGACAGCTGCTTTCAAAACAGGATAATTTGATATTTACGAGCAAAAATGTTGTAATATACGAACGATCTTATAATAACTTTTAAAACTATTGTGGTTTTGAGTGAATATTACGATCTTATAATGATTCAAACGAAGTCCAAATTAAAGTATATTTTTAATGACAGTTTTAAAATATAGATCTAGCTGGTGCCCTCGACTTCGTGTGCGGAGGATTAGTACTTTGAGTATCTTATTTTCTTCTCCAAAGTCCTATCTATCTTTATACCAAAATTCATCAAAATTATAGTAAGGTATCGTTATATTTTGGACAATTCACACAATATCATTATAAATTATAGCCTATGTGTTATTCTGATGTACCTATAAGCTATATTATTGTTAAGTTTCGTAAAAATCCATTCAGTAGTTTTTGCGTGAAAGAGTAACAAACATACATACTAACTTTCGCGTTTATAATATTAGTAATGATAAGGATTGATTTAGGCGTGACTTTGCAAAAATCCATTACAAAACCATTCCATTATTTATTGTATTTATTTATTTCTAATCCAATACAATACAATACAATAGTTATTTATTCCAATAAGATACGTACAGTACACTTGGAAAAGTCAGGTACAAAAATACTTAATAATAATATTACACTATAATATTACGATCTTACTGTTTGGTTACAACATTTAAGAAAAATAATTACAAATAGAATAGCAACATTAAATTCCAAATAAATTCATTATTTAAAAATTTCATCAGCAAGTGCTTCGTCTAGAGAATAGTACGATTTCTCTAGTAATATATTTCTTATCTTTATACGATAACATTCAAGATCAGAGTTTTGTAATTCAGGTGTCAGTTTATTGTACAATTTTATGCTTATACATAAGAAGCTATTACCAACTTTGGCTAGTCTATGCTTAGGAAGACAAATGTTATATTTATTTCTTGTATTATAATTATGGATCTCACAGTTTAGGTTAAATTTATCAGGGTTTAGCTTTACAAACATCAGATTGTGGAAAATGTATTCTCCTACCATTGTCATAATTTCTAATTTCTTAAACATTAGCCTACACGATTCTAAGCCTTTCATAAGCAAAATAGAACGGATGGCTCTTTTTTGCAGTATGAATATTCTATTCGACTGTGAGGCATTTCCCCAAACTAAAATTCCATACACCATAATGGAATGAAAATACGCATGATATACCATTTTTGCAGCTCTTATGTCACTAAGTTGTCTAATTGTCTTTATTGCGTAAACTGCTGACTTTAATCTCCCAACGAGAGTGTCAATATGTTTATTCCAAATGAATTTACTGTCAATGTCTATGCCTAGAAATTTGGTGTTGTCAAGAGTAGTCAAAAAGTGTTTATCAATTGTATGCGTTTATAAAAAAGTTTACAATATTCGTTTATCTACATTTAATAGTAAATTATTGGCATTAAACCATTTTTGTAAATTTAATATCAGCGTTTCTATCTTTACACATAACTTTTCTTTGTTCTTATCACTAACTACTACAGTTGTGTCGTCAGCAAAAAGGACTATATCCATTTCATTTTCAACACAGACCACAATGTCATTAATATACAGAATGAATAGAAGTGGTCCTAAAATAGACCCTTGTGGTACTCCCATTGTAATATTATTTGATTCAGACTTTTGGCCGTTACACTCTAGAATTTTTTTTCTATTTTTTAAATAAGACGCGAATACAGACAATTCATTGTTTCTAATACCATAATGCTCAAGTTTTAATAAGAGAATCTTATGGCAGACACAGTCAAAAGCCTTTGATAGATCACAAAACAGGCCGTATGTGCTCTTACTTCTGTCCAAATTCCACAAAACTCTCTCTACTAGAGAAGTTATAGCTTGATTCGTGTTTTTTTTCCTTTGAAACCCAAATTGCCTTTTGTTGATGATTTTGTTGGTTTCTATGAAATAATATAGCTCATTTGCAATATATTTTTCAAAAATCTTACTAAATACAGGCAAAAGTGAAATGGGCCTATAGTTATTCGCATCGCAATGAGAGCCCTTCTTATACAGTGGAATCACTTTTGCTAGTTTAAGGGCATCTGGAAAACTACCACTGAGTATACAACTATTAATTACTGTTGCCAATGGTAATGCTATTTCATTTTTTATTGTCTTGATTATTAATCCATCGACATTAGGCCTCAAAAAGAAATTAATTTCTTTTGAGGTTGCATGTGTTCGCTAGCCTTTTACTAACGCTTTGCATGGCTTTTCAATTGCGGACGGGAGAGAGGTACATGCATCTGCATCGTGTCTAACTCATTAAGAATAGATTGGCAGAATATTACTAAATATTTGTCCACCTGTTTAATGTTTAGTTTTAAAATAAGTAAAAAAGTTGTTCGTTTAGTGAATTATTTTTTCTAGAATTTTCCATATTTTTATTCAACACCAAATTACATGGCGTCTAAAACTAGTAAAAACTTAAATAATCTAAGTGACACTTAAAAATATACGTATAACTTTTGAAACTAACATGGTATTGAACATAGTTTTTACTCAAAACGGAAAATTTACCATGATACGTCTTTGATTAAATCAAATTAGCGGTTTAATTTGTTTAGTGCTGCTAATTTGTTTTAATCAAAGTGATAGGTATATGCGTTTTACTGCTTCCCGATATTTCGGCGCGGTTGCATTCGATATGATCACGAGATAAACTCAATTAAAGCAAGTAAAACTCACTTAATGGTAAATATACCGTTTTTAATAAAGATTATGTTACTCTACATAATTCAGACTTTGATACAGATAGAATAAGATCTTTCGTATTGTAGCGAAATAGAATCAAGGCCGTCATTAGTTTAGGTACTCGTAACTACTATCAGACCTACGGAGGCGAGGTATACAAATCCTTTCCAATATACCATCCAGTTTTTATTCTCGTTTAATAATTCGACCTTCAACTCGTTATCAGCTCTATAAGTTAATGAAGGTTGGAATCATCGCAAAGCTATCTAGATTCCATCCAATTCCAGACTGAGATCATTCTCACTTCGTACAATTGTCACGTCCGCAGAAACCCACACCAATCATAAAGACAATATGGGACAACTCACTTAGTAATAACTGTCGTTTATTCTGTAACTTAGCGCCGTTTTCATGAAAGTGGATTTCTAGATTGTTATATCGAGATAACACTAGGATTATGATAAATCTCGGAATAAAAGGCACTGCTTTGTTTAATCTATGGATCAGTTAGGTACGTGTAGTTGATACTAAGGCCAAAATTGGGTTTATGGGTTGGCTTTGACTACTATTTAATACCTAGCATAAACGAGCTACGTACTTGTTTAAGGTCGTTTTCTTCTTCTTCTTATCGTGTCACTAGTTCTTTTGAACCGATGTAATGAAAGGATTAAACTTCGTCTCAGAGGCTCCTTTCGTGCACTTAACACATGTCTTAGAAATGTGTAGGTTTTATGAGATTTCGGTTTCCTCGCGACATTTCATCGTTTAAGAGTACTCGTATAGCGCACATAATTGTTTTGAACTAAAAAATCTATTGGTGAGGGTTTGAACCCACGACCTTGGAACCTATGATTGGAAGGTACTACGATAATAGAACTAGACCATCAGTGCTTTTTACATTACTTCGAAAGAGTTTAGTACTAAGCTAGTTAACGACAAGTAGGAAGTAAAAAGTTTACACGTTAGCATTAGCAAAAAGGTATTAGTTACAAAACATTCGTAAGTAATGGAACACCTCAGCCGTGTTTTGATTTGCCGTTTCAATTGACGACCTCTGTGGCGTATAGGGCCAAGGCCCGGTTGACACGCAAAAGGTTTTTATTCGCCTCGCAGGACTGTTTGCATGATCTGCAAGTATTTGTCTCGGGTCTTTATAAAAGTTTTTGCCTGAGATCCCCAGTACAATGCTTTAATTTCGACACATATGCTGTTTCTCGGAGTTTTGTAGGGTATCTTCAAAGTCCATTGTCAAGTTAGTTGACCACTGAATAATAATAATAATAATAATATCGGACCTTTGACACAGCATCATCTGGCCCCAAAGTAAGCAGAGCTTGTGTTATGGGTACCACATGACTGATATACTACTTATATAATTTTTTTTTTTGTAAATACATACATATTATACATAGAAACACCCAGACCCGAAACAAATACTTGCAGATCATACAAACATTTGTCCCGCGGCGGGAATCGAACCCGCAACCTTTTGCGTCTCAGCCGGACCTAAGCCCAGTGCGCCACAGAGGTCGTCAATGGGACCTAAATACTTATTCCTTTACTTCATTTCCAAAATGATTAGTAATTTGCGATGCATTTGTTCTCATACGTTTTAGATTTTTATTATATTATACATCATTCGATCTTAACCAAACTTTCAATGGACCACCTCTAAAGTGCATCCTATTCCTATCGGATAAAAAAGAATCGTTAAAATCGATTAATTATTGGCAGAGACATCGGGCTGCATACAAACAAAAAAATAATCAATTAAGAACCTCCTTCGTCAATTAAGAACCTCCTTCCTCCTCCGTCTTTTTGTTAAAGCCTGTTAAAAAGTATCATACATAGGTATTTATTTAAAATATATGTATATAAGCGTTCTATCACTCATCTGGTTATCCTATAGTACATGCTATGCTTAGTTTGGGGTTAGATAATATCGTGTGCATTGTCCATCAATATTTATTTATTTTTACTGGCTCCTATCTAGTATTAGCATTGCCATTCAACGTGGCAATGCCTCGGGGACGCTATCCTCTGGTAGTGATCTGGATCAGGATCGTTTTAAACGGTCCTTAGATAGCGCACGTGTTTCACATGTATTTTATGTTATTGTATATATTTATAAAGTTTTTTAAACTTACACGATCAGAACACATTATGACTGTCATCCCGTGACCACGACAGAGTGTAAACCTGTCGAAACGTCGGGAAAAATAGGTAAATAAACGCGATAAATACCCGTTAACATTTATAATAATTGTATATATTCTATGCATTTCTGCAAATCATTTCTATTAATATATGTATTTATTTGTTATTGATTTATATTTAGCACTTCTGACTGTACAGTAAGTATACGTTCTTAGAAGCAGATAATTCTGTTTGCCACATTGTAGTTACCAACATTTCGTGGAACATGGACCTCATGCAAAAAGTTTCAATGAGATGGCCATTATTTATGAGCAATGGTTGAATAAGATAAGTGTGAGTCATGATTTCATGAGTTTATAGGAAACCTACATTGTAAACAGGTACAAATATTAAGATATATACCTAATAATAGATTGACTCAATCAACGTACCTATAGAACATTATTATTTCAAAATTAAAATATTTCATATTCAAAACAGACGTGACTTGTACTGTACAATACATTTTGAGGCACACGAGCTTTTACTTGTCTATTATTTTGTCGGTAAAGGCACCGACACTCTTTTAATTCTAGAGAATCTTCATCAGGGTAAGTTTGATCCAACGATCGCTTGCTCCCGTTCGCGTTCGTGATTCGCATTATGGGCTGTTTTCAAAACTGTGGTTCAGATCTATGTATTATTAGGCTTGTGCCTTCATCGACAAAATAATACGTGAGTAAAAACCAGCGTTCCTCGAAATGTACAGTACCTACAACTCACAGTTTTGAAAGTGAAATATTACAATTTTGTATTATGGTGTTCCGTTGGGACGTTGATAGTTAGTCTTCCAAGAGTTTTTTGAGATAATGTTGAATGAGCGAAACAGTAGCCGGCTCAAACAACCTGTTTCACGCTAATCGTACGATGAGCAAAAAAACATTTGCTTCCAATAACTAGGTCTCAAACGTGGTTTGGCAGAGGCCAATTTGTCGGGCGTCTGGTTTTGGCAATTAACTACTTTGCAAATACAATTTTACGCTCTTATACAGGCTGATCTAAAACAGTGCTCGAAAGATTTGGGCAGTGCCAATTTCGTAGCATTTTATGTGTATCCGACCGACTCATTTAAGTGGTAAGTTCTCGATGAGAATCCACTAAAGAATACTAATACTTAGACAGATTATCATCAAAGTGATAAACTTAACTAGAATGTTAAAGTGAATGAAAAATGTTATTAGAAATAATTTGAATATTTTGTTTGAATGTTTAAGTAAACTTATAAAAATGTCCAAATAACAATTGCGTCACCCTGTGTTGTAAAGCTCACTGACATTAAATCTGCCACTTTTAATGCTCGTGACAGTTCAAGGAGAAGTCGGCGCCTGCGCATCGGTAGGTATTAGGGCAGACATAAAAGTCATTTCATTTGATCATTTTTACAGCTGCTAGTGTAATGCGCTTGATTTAAATAAACAAAAAACGATTATAAATTAAACACGTCTTCATACTAAATTCATATTGGTTCTTACAAAAATAATAGGGTAGGTTTTGGCTTGAGTTGGTCAAATTATTCATTAGGTAGATTACTTAATAAAGTCACTTCATATATTTATTATTACTAGTGGTAGCCCAATGGTCGAAATTCGACCGTAATTCATTAATAATTCATGTATTTTTTATGCATAATTTATAAAAAATATTAGCATGCACTTCTTCTTTGACTTGACTGGCCTGTCAGCTCAGATGGTAGTAGCTCTACCTTCTGCGCTGTAGGTTGAGGGTTCGATTCCCTCCCAAGATAAACATTTGTGTCAAGATCATAGGTGTTTGTTCTGTGTCTGGGTGTTATAATGTATCATAAGTATGTAAGTACATATTTCAAAATAATATAAGTATTCAATCAAGCATCTAGTCTCCATAATACAAGCTATGCTTAGTTTGGGACCAGATGCTGTTGTGTGCATTGTCCACCAATATTTATTAATTATTTATTCTCTATATAAACTATAAGTGTGTGACATAATGTTCACTCAAAACGGGATATTTACCATGATATATGAGTTTTTCTGCTTCTCGATATTTCGGCACAGTTGCATGCGCCATGATCACGAGATAAACTGTGGTAAATATCCCGTTTTGAGTGAACATTATGTGCAAAACCATGATAGTTTTAAAAGTTATAAGTGTGTGAAATTTCATACCTATTCCTCCATCCGCGTAATTTTCATAAAAAGGGGTAAGTACAAAGTTCACGTATTAGAATATAGATGTCTAAGTAATATATTATTTTAAACGTTTCTGTTAAGTACAGCGTTTCTTTTCACAATAAAGACAACTAATTTCGAATTACAACGAATTTCTCCTACCCTTCACAAATTAAAGTTACGTACCTACAACGTGCCAACTCATAACCTAGTTACTTGGGTTATTATTTATTAATATTGAGGTAGGTTGTTTTCCGAGTACTTTAATGTTATTGCAGATATTGTTTGTATAAATAACCGCAAATCCAAATAAATAGGTGGGTTAACTACTGAAAATTGTAAAATTGTATTATCTACCTACTGTACTGACCTGATTGTTGTAGGTAATCCCAAACACCGTTAAAATTCAAACACTAGCACAGAATAAATTATTTACGTAACTAGAAGAAAAAATATCACAAAAAGTTGACCACACTGCAATATATCAGCTCACTTCACTTCTTCTCATAAACTTTTAATAAATCTAACAAACTCAAATAAAAAAAATGAATCGATTCTCGAAATATCTACATCGATGTATCGATATCGGACGCTCGAATAGAAGCGGCTGCCGTCGAGTAAGGCTTACGCGCGAGTGAATGAAAGACCAGGACCGTACCGTACGCGTAGTACTAGAGTAGCCTGTAGAATGATCTTTGTTATGCTGCTCCACACAAATAAGATAACACGCTTCTGAACGGGTTTTACTGTCGATTCTCAGACCAAATAAATATATTTTATGCATTAATTTAATCTTAGTGACTATTAAGAAACAAATTCGTTAACATAATAAAAACTATCAAAAACAACACAGTTTTGCAAAAATTTTAAAAGGCTTCAGTTTTCATTGTAAATACAAAAACATTTTTTTCGTTTTTATTGACTGCTATGGCAAAATACCTGTTATTTGTCAGTGTTTGTAGATTTTTTAATATTTTTTACACGTTGCAAAAATTCGTGAGTGAAAGTCAATAACTATAAGGAAATTAATATTTTTAATATTTATAAGGAATTTGAAAATGTAGAATAATCAGGACATCCAACTTGGTACCCACATTTTTTGCGATAAATAATGTGATGCATTCAAGTCAGATATATGATGGTTCGGCCTTGACATTTGATATGGTTAAAAGCTATTAACTGTAATTACCCTTATTATTCTTTAAAACCTTAGATAAGTACTAGGGTTCAGCATTATAAAAACTTTGAGCAGGTAATACTTCTAGAAACAACGTACAAATTACTTGACCCAGAACCTATCTAGAATTTTGCATAGGTACAGGCAGTTATAAAATATTCTATTCAGACGAAAACGCGTGATTAAAACCTTTCAATTTTGATTTTCGCTCGCTTAAGATTTTCACACATTTATAATAAAAAAAAATAGGATAGCTATGTAGTGGAAACAATATGCGTGTCTTATAAAGACCAGTTTCAGTTTTTTTAATAACATTAGTGTTTTATAAAACACTTAAACAAAGCGTCAGTATTGATTTTAAAATATATTGTTTGTCTGACTTTTAATGTCACGTTAATATCTGAGTAAATAATGCTGAACAATGCACACAACACCATCTAGCCCCAAACTAAGCATAGCTTGTAATATGGTGACCAGATGACTGATTTAAAACTTATATATTTTTAAATACATAATTATGATATTTTATAATCAGACACAGAACAAACACCTGTGTTTATCACAAAAATGTTATCCTGGGAGGGAATCAAGCTCATCGAACAGTGCTGACAGGTCAGTAAAAGACAAGGTATCAGCCAGTCAGTCAGTCAGCAAGGTATCTTCACCTTTTTTTTTCGTTTTAATATTGCAGTCCGGTAAATTAATCATGTATAAAAAATACAGTAACTATAATTTGCTTGTGTATAACAGAGATAGCAGTAATAAACCACTATGTGCTAGACAAGCAAACAATACGTATGTTTGTCAGTCACCATACAACACCACTCATCAACATAACGATCTATAACGGCCCTTGTTCTGCAAAAAATAGGTCAGGCTTGCTTCTACCACTGCTTTAACGATGGGTTAAACGTAATTAAATTAACTTAACAAAAAAGTTTAAAAATAGCACCCCTTGGAGTCGTTTGTCAAATTACACAGAATTTTTTTTACTACATACTGTAGTTTGAAAATAAATACCAAATCCAATACTAACATTATTTCCGTTCTGCAAGATACTAGGTAAGAATATCTATCATTCAAGTAAAATATTATACAAGTAAAATAAAACGCTCACTAAATTCAATGATCCACTAGCTTCTTTCCGCGGCTTCCCAAATCTATATATATAACAAATTTCATCTATACGGTTCAGCTTTAACCGAATAATCGAGTAATAAACAAACATCCACACTTATATAATATTAGTAGGAGGTATAGTTTTAATAATACAAGCTATGCTTAGTTTGGGACTGGATGGTGTTGTGTGCATTGTCCAGCAATATTTATTATTATTATTATGATTAACAAGCACACATTCTATCATAAGAAATTTGTTCACGACAGTGCTTTACTGCATTTCACTTGATAAATTTTGTGATAAATACATAACACGGGCCGTAACAAGAATTAAATTATTATTTATCTCTAATTTCCCACCACGGCTCGTCACGGGCCGTCAGATATGGACCGTCATGGGAATAAATATTTTATTAAATAATACTTCCATCTGTCCGCTGCTTTACACACGTGGTACATACCTACCTCTATCCTACAAGTAAAGTCATTATTATATAGAACTTTTTAACTAAAAATTAAACCGCCGAAAAAACTGAAAAGCAAAAATTATAAACCTTTTTATAATTTATAACCTTAATACCTTAAACCAACCTACCTTAATAACCTTAAAGATTAGTGTCTAATCTTACTAAAATAGTTTTAGTACTACATATTTTAGTAAAATTAGATTTGTGTGTTATGGTGGAAGTGGAACCGATACCAATATTGAATCCGTTTTGTTTTTTGCTTACTTCTGTGGGTGATGAAAGGTCGCTTTGGGAGGTCGACGCTCTAGGACCCCAATTAACTAATGAATGGGTTGCGCTATCGAAATAATTAAAATCTGTTGAAAATAATGATTTAGTATGTTTGTAGGTATTTCGTATTTATTTTTTAGATTAGTTTATTTAATTAACAATAACTTTTTCTACTTTAATTAATGTATCCATAACTTCTGTGGAGAACGGAAGAGTTAAAGATAATTGGTTTTATTTTTTAATAATTATTGCCTGCGGCTTCGCACGCGTGAGTACCCACATAATGAGTAGACTATGTCGTACGCTAATATACATTATCGCCTTACAACATTTTATTAAAATACGTTCAGCCGTTTAGCCGTGAAAAGTAACAAACAAACACCGAGATATTGGCGAACTTACGGGTTTGAGTATGGATATTTCTTTTATATTCAATATATTTCATTCTGATGCATTCTCCTGTTCTTATGTGCACGCATTCTGTGGCGCAGTGGGCCAAGGCCCGACTGAGACACAGAAGGTTACGGGTTCGATTGCCGCCACAGGACAAATGTTTGTATGATCTGCAAGTATTTGTCTCGGCTCTAAAAAAAATATGTAAGTAGTATATCAGTCATGTGGTACCCGTAACACAAGCTCTGCTTACTTTGGGGCCAGATGATGCTGTGAGAAATGTCCGGCATTATTTATTTAATCTATCCACCTCTCTTTATTTATCAAGGTTTACATCTCTTGTTAGGGTTAAGATCGCCTCGTACATGATTGCTCTGTTTATTTTGCCTTTGTATTCCTTTTGTGTACAAGAAAGAATGTATAAGAAAATTGTTTATTAAGGTCAATGGTATAAAACAATCACTAAGTGATCAATCGGTTCGTAACTTCACTGCTTTGGTTCATTTCCCTCAACACTTGCTCACACAATACATAGGGAACGACTGCCGGTTCAGGAATGTAGCACAATGCTAGGATTAGAAATTGTTCAAACAAATCGTATTATTTTGAAATGCTTGTGGTAAGCAAGCACCTGTTTACTGAATAAACTATTACCATATACAATGCTACTATGTTTATTTTTGTACCTATCAACAATGAGCCATAGTTAGGAGCTTGGGTAAGTAGATATTTCCTCCAAGTTTAAAAGGAAAATAATTATTAAAATTAAGTATTTAACATTCAGTAATGTTAATGTTAGAATCCATATCTATATTACTAGTGGCTTTGTGAGCTGTAAACCTTGCGAACATTTTTCAATGTAACTTTTTTTACGTTTTCAACCCTCATACCTTCGGTATTTTGAAAAATTTTGCAAAAACTGAATTGACAAAAAAAATCTATATAGTTATAGAACTTACTCACAATTTTACGAGAATCTGTTGAAAAATGCGACCTAGAGCGACCTGTAGAAGAGAACATCCGGACAGACGTCGCGTCGGCCGGACAGACAGACATACGAAAGCATTTTTGCCTAAGCTGAAACGGGGACGCTCGTTCGCGCTTCGCGCTCGCTCGTTCAATATGGTTTCGAAGTGTCGAAAGTATCTCTGTCAATCGTTTGTCTGTATGTCACCTTTTCATGGCCGAAGGGATCTTCATAAAATTTAATTGGCAGATTTTATCCTAGAGACGGACATAGGATATTTTTTATGTAGGTATCACACATGCAAACCCCCGGGCAGCAGCTAGTATTTATTTATATATAGGATAGAATTGATACCCACCTACCACAATAACAACAAGTGAGATCATCCTTTACGCCTAGCGCGCGTTACGAATTAATCCGAGGCGAATTTAAGTTATTTTTAACCGACTTCATCAAAAAAGAAGAGGTTCTCAATTCGTCGGATTTTTTTCTTGATTTCTTTTGATTTTTTTTGTGTGTTCTCCGATTACTCTAAAACGCTTGGGCCGATTTGAAAAATTCTTTTTTTGTTTGAAAGGGTGGTCTTCTTTACAGGTGGTCCAATTAAAATTTTATCTAAATCGGTCGAGCTGAAAAATCAACGAAAATCTAAAAATTGTATACATCGATGATATTTTCGTATACTTCGATACCTCGCTGCCTCATTGGAGCAGTGCGTTTATTTGGCCTACCCATATTATATATATACAAAATACATCTACTTTCCACTAAAAATGTATTATAGGCTCAAATTTCATTCAATGAAGTCGGTTTCTTTTTAGTTTTTAAAACGTAATTTTGTGGAACATGAAAGCAAACGTAGGCGTACGCACTAGCGGAAAACCGAGCTGTAAACTATATATTTCAGAATAGCGCAAATTACATACTTTAGAAACAATAGAGCTATCTATTAAACGTTATTATTTCGCTAAAAACAAGTTTACCACATGCGGGCGCCTCCCATGGGCTTATGACTTGGCTCCAACGTTGGCTTCGAATAGAATGGCCAATAATTGTAACAAAGATTGCGGCCTCATATTGGCTCCAATATAATTGGGCAAACACTCATGCCAAGAGCATTGGAAGGTTGGACGTTCGAGCAGGTATTTAGTCATCAAATTTATTGCTAGCAGGTCATGTCGGACGGGACACTTTTCGCTCTGGCTACTTACGCATCACGCAATTACAGGCATCACGCAATTACATGTAGTAGAAGCGCTCGTGACATCTTCGGACCTTCCTACCAGATCAATGAATTTAACAACGCTCTGCGGGATCAGTACTTGAATCAGTACTACGGTCACCATAGAAGCATTTTCAGGGTTTCCATGCTTCAGAGGTACGTTAAGGTACGTTGGTCCCGGCCATTCGAAACTTCACCGATGATGAAGGCTCTAACCAGAGTTTACCATTGAATCATACGAAAGTACCTTGTAGTAGTATATGTTTAAGGTATTTTTTTATAGTAATTACAGATACCTATGTACAGGATAATATACTATAATATAAAAATATGTACCCACTGCCAGAGGGCCGCGTTCTCGAGATAATGGCGACATTGCCACGTTGAATGGCAATGCTAATTCACTGGGTCAGATAAAGACCAGCTCTTGAATTAGACGACGTGAAATAATTTTGACAACGCAATCGGCTCCTGTTCCCTAGGCCCAAAGTCTCATCTCCAAAAGGTTCAAATATGTAGGCCCTAGGTATAGGCCTATAGGCAAGACCGGCGTATTTGCGCCTTTTAGGTCCTCGGCACATGTTGTAGGTTAATAATAAGAAAAATCCTGTCATATTAAAGAGTGACATCACATTTGGTAGGTATTGGCCTAGATTTTCCCGTAACGTCACATAATTCTCAGTTTGCATGAGTCGTGAATGTCGCCACTCTGTCGCTACCTAATCTCTAGTCTTCACCGCAAACTGAAAAGCTGAAATGTGGTAAATGGTAAATTTTCTCTAAGAACTCGCTCGCTTGAGCGAACTTGCGCACTGGGCTTACAAAATAAAATGATTTTACCAAATTTTTAACCGACTTTAAAATAAGGAGGAGGTTCTAAATTCAGTTGTTTTTTTATGTTTGGTCATTTGGTCCGTCACGTACAAATTTCAAAGATTCAAAATCTGTTCGGTAGTTAGGTTTTTAAATCAAATTAAAATATCTGGAAAAAATATGTCATGTAACCAAAATGTAAACGAAATTTGAAGAGTTTGCTTTCTTGAGACTTGCCAGTGGTTTTAACCGACTTCAAAAAAAAGAGGTGGTTCAATTCGGTTCAATTCGGTTGTGTTTTTACGGGCTCAAATTTCATTCAATGAAGTCGGTTTTCTTTTTAGTTTTTAAAACGTAATAATTATAGCGTCGCCAGTAGACCACCTGGTAGTAGGACTCCACAGCAAAAGTATGTCTTGGTAGGTACCAAGTACAGTGCAAGATATACTGCCTCAAAGCAGTGTTTAAGGATTACTGTGTTTAAGTTTGAAAGGTGCTGAAGCAATTACTTAATTTTTTGAATTTTTTGATAATTTGAATTAATTAATTGAATTGAAATTACTGGACAAAAAGACAAAATGACTTAATAACTTCTAAAACTACCATGGTTTTGAAATTAATAAAAAAAACAACGTAGGTCTATACCGTGCTTGTTACCTCCTGGTATTTCTTCCTATACCGGCAACGTGCTTGTGATTCCTCCTGGTATTCCTGGTTTGACGACCTATGTGGCACTGTGGGCCATGGCCCGACTGAGACGCAGAAGCTTGCGGGTTCAATTCCCGCAACAAATGTTTGTAAGATCTGCAAGTATTTGTCTCTGGTGTTTCTATGTATAATGTGTACAAATAAAAAACATAAGTAAGTAGTATATCAGTCATGTGGTACCCATTACACAAGCTCTGCTTACTTTGGGGCCAGATGATGCTGTGTGAAATGTCCGCCATTATTATTATTATTACTTGCATAGCTTTCGATAACCCCTTGCCATCAGGTAGGCCGTATACCTGTAGCTCAGTTGTATAAAAAAGAAACTCATCAACAAGTCATTTCAAAATAATATAATAACCGTACACTATCATAATTAGCCAAATATCCATAGATACTGAAAGCTATCTAATTCACCTGCCAAATGCAAAGTTGTATGAAAGAAAGAAAGAAAATACATTTATTTGTACCAACATAAATGAAAAACCAATATGAAGGTACCCTCAAAATAATAACAAAGAGAAACAGAAAATAGAACTCGAAACGGTTGAGTGCGAACCACGAACTTGAGCGGCAACGAGCGGACTGTGGATCAAATTCACCCTGATGAAGATCTCTAGATGAATCGAAACAGTGTCGGTGATAATGTCAATGATAATTTTAGAGTTTTTCTGCTTCTCGATATTTCGGCACAGTTGCATGCGCCATGATCACGAGATAAATATCGAGAAGCAGAAAAACTCATATATCATGGTAAATATCCCGTTTTGAGTGAAAATTATGTGCAAAACCATGATAGTTTTAAAAGTTATATCGATAATTTTAGAGGTTTCTAATCACGTTAGACATTCTGTAGTATATTTATTATCAGCGTTGCACCCGTGAAGCCGGAGCGGGTCGTTAGTATAAATATATAAAGCTAAGTTACTTCATCGTAACGTGAGCTTTAATATTTCAATTTAGTTTTGTAGATTTTCGTTGAATTGAATTTAAAATACCTACCCATAGTGTAAGTTTCCAAGCAGTTTATAAAACCACGGTAGCAAAACTTAACTGGAAACAATAGAAAACTTTGAAACTATTTATGATCGGTTAATCGAATTTAAAACTGCAGCTTTTATCGATTCGTAAAGTTCATGTTTAACAACCTGTCAGCTTATCGTGAAAGTATACGGCTATAGGTTTTACGACTTATTCTTAGACCCATGTTATGAAAAGGCTAATGAAAAGACAGCTAAGTCACTGCAAAGGTATAGTTACCTATTACCTCAAAAGGTCATCATAATTATGTGATTCAGGAATATCAAAATATTTATTCGAAAAGAACTCTCAACCTACGCAAGAGGCAGTACTAATACTATTTGAATTAATATTAATGAAATAAATTTAAATTTAAACCTATTTTAAAATTGTTACTCTAACTAACACTTCTAACAAAATATGGTCTTTTATACATTAGGAAATTGTAGCTAGTTCAATGAAACAACAGAATAGAATAAAATAGAATAATGGTTTATTTGACACACAACACGAAAAAGCTGCAACTTTTTTCGTATTGTGTGTATAAACCAAACAAATTTCAAATTTTTTTCGTATTGTGAATGTAGGTCTAATTGTACATGTTAGGAATTGTACATTCTTCGCTTGTGGTGCCAAACAGGTCCAGTATCAGCATTAATGCCACTCCCATGGGAGACCGCGTTGGTTTTCAGACTGGGTCTTACAGGGTGACATTACGGGCGGGACATTTATACAGAACTATACAAAAATACTAACAGTTAAAAAAGTTATTAAATATTAAACTAGTGGCTCTGTGAGCTATAGACCCCGCGATAATTTTTCGAAATGACTGAAATAGAGAGTATTAGAGAGAAGTAGATAAGAGTATATAACTTTTTTTACGTTTTTAACCCCCATATCTCCGCCATTTTGTAATAAACCGTGTGTAGTATCAGTACAGTACAGTATCAGCATTAATGCCACTCCCATGGGAGACCGCGTTGGTTTTCAGACTGGGTCTTACAGGGTGACATTACGGGCGGGACATTTATACAGAACTATACAAAAATACTAACAGTTAAAAAAGTTATTAAATATTAAACTAGTGGCTCTGTGAGCTATAGACCCCGCGATAATTTTTCGAAATGACTGAAATAGAGAGTATTAGAGAGAAGTAGATAAGAGTATATAACTTTTTTTACGTTTTTAACCCCCATATCTCCGCCATTTTGTAATAAACCCAAAAAATAAATCAACAAAAAACTTCTATATAGTTATAGTATAGAACCTGCTCAAAAAAATTCACGAGAATCGGTTGAGAAATGCGACCTGTAGAGGAGAACATCCTGACGGCGCTAGCCCGACGCCGTTCGGCCGCCTGCTCGGACAGACATACGAAAGCATTTTTGCCTAAGCTGAAACGGAGACACACGCTCGGTCAGTTATGGATATACATATTATTGGTAGAATACGAACTAAATGCAAGTACATACTCGTAATAATATAATTACGTTTTATAAACTAAAAAGAAACCGACTTCATTGAATGAAATTTGAGCCTATAATACATTTTTAGTGGAAAGTAGATGTATTTTGTATATATATAATATGGGTAGGCCAAATAAACGCAACGCTCCAATGAGACAGCGAGGTATCGAAGTACATGAAAACATCATCGATGTATACAATTTTTAGATTTTCGTTGTTTTTCAGCTCGACCGTTTTTGATAAAATTTATATGAGACCACCTGTAAAGTATACCCTTTCAAACAAAAAAGAATTTGCCAAATCGGTTCAGCCGTTTTCGAGTAATCGCTGAACATACATTAAAAAAAAAAGAAAAGATTCCGACGAATTGAGAACCTCCTCCTTTTTGATAAAGTCGGTTAAAAATGACAATGTTTTAATGGTGACAAATTGACAGGTGATAGAAAAATAAAAATGTATTGATAGAATTTAATAGTTGGCTGACTGTGCTAGCTGTTTTACTGGCTTATACGAGTAAGTGTTGGTGAAAAGTACATATACCACGGGAATGACTACGAAATCAAGAGTTCCGTCAGAATGGTAACAAATCAATGGGATTGAGTTATGTGGAGCATATTTTATGCCATTGTAAATTTGAGCTCAAGTTAAACATTGTTGCACGAAGAATGAAAATATTAACAATGGGTCGGTAGTACGTAAGTAGGTAAGTAAGTACCTATTTAATATTTTTTTTATGACCAAAAAATTAAGTACATTTCAAGATTTATAAGTACGTAAAGGATTTTCTGGGAATTGAGATCTGTGAAATATGATGATTAAACGAACTAGCGAAGCTCTATCCTAATCACTAGCTCCTAGACCGAATAGATTAGTGATTTATTAACCAAGCGAAGCGAGTGTCTCCGTTTCAGCTTAGGGGAAAATGCTTTCATATGCTCTGCTTACTTTTGGGCCAGGTGATGTTGTGTGAAATGTTCGGGATTATTTATTTATTATTATTATTATAATTAATATTATTATGTATGTCTGTCCGGATGTTCTCTTCGCGTTTCTCAAGTGATTCTCGTGAAATTTTGTGAGCAGTTTCAGATTTTTATTGTCGATTTCGTTTTTGGAAATAAAAAAAAAAAGTAGGTAACGTAAACGGAAAAAAAGTTACATTTTAGTTATTTCAAAAAATGTTCGCGAGGTACTCACTCACAGAGCTACTTGTATATTATATACCTATTACAATATACCTACATATATGTTGAGTGGTGGTACTTACGCGATACTACGAGTAGTTAAATATATATATTGTAATAGGTATAAATATAACACTAATCTAGAGGACTAGGGGCGTAGTGTAATTAGATACATTTATTTGAGGTGTGGTGAGCGAGATCGACTGAGATACAAAAGATGTGGGCTCGATTTCCCAAGCGGGAATATGTATGATAATTTTTCTGGTTTGGGTGAATTACCGTAAGGTAAAGAGTAACCTTGTGTGGGTTCAGGCAGGATTCGAGGACTATCATTATAGTATGGGAATATTTATGAATCCATGGATGTTTCTAGATAACTCCATCAGCATTTCCAGAAAGTTCCACGTGTGAATGACAACAATAAGTGAAGTCAATTGATATCGTTGCGGATGTGGTCGATCCTAGTTGGCCTCTTCACCACACGCTCCTCGAATTACGAATAAAAACGAGTGTTATATTACTAGGTTTTGTTATGTAAGATTTCTTGGATAATATACCTACATACCTAAGTACCTATATCATTTTGAGAAACACGAACTTTACTCGCGTAATATTTTGTCGATGAAAGCACCGACACTGGTGGCAATTTTTTTTTTTTTTTAGTTACCTTCTTACCTCATTGTGCATAGATACTTTCCTGACTGCCTGTTTCTATTGTATTATCAATTTCCGTGTGTGTGTATATGTACCAAATAAATATTTATTCTAAATTCGGTTGGTTCATTTCTAAAATTAGGAATAGTCTTAAATATATTTTAGTTAGTATATTTTACATAGCATTTGTAAAACCTATTCGGTTGATACCATCTTACTAAATTAGGAACGCTTAATTAAATTAGATAAAATTTAATTAGGATAAGTTGGTAACAGCAGAATACCAAAGTGACATTTGACAGTTCTAAACCTAATTTTAGCTAAAATTAGTTAGGTTGGTGCCAACAGAATTGAGGCCACTGTTTCGATTCACCTATACAATTTTCATCTGGATGAGTTTGATCCGCGATCAGCTCCCGATCGCGTTCTCAATTCGCAGTGACCTCAAAATTGAAAAAATCAACATGATTATCATCATCATCGACAAAATAAAACGATATTACTACAATGTATAGTACTACTCACGAAAGTTTTGATAGTGATATACCTATATCGTTTAAATGCGGTAGCTACCCAAAATACTAAACCAAATTTTATTATCATCGACCGATCTACGTTTGACCATGATCTCGTCTGGTGGTAAGCGACGATGCGGCCAACGATGGGGCACAAAGGTCTAGAAGACACCTATTTACTCTTGACTTGAAGAGACCCAGATTGTAGTTTTCAGAGAAGAGATACTTTTTTAACCAAATTCAAAAAGAGGAGGTGGTCTAAATACGGTTGTGTCTTTTTTTTAATTGTTTACCTCATAATTCTCATGTGTAATATATGAACCGATTTAATAATAACGATTTAAAAACTAAAAAGAAACCGACTTCATTGAATGAAATTTGAGCCTTTAATACATTTTTAGTGGAAAGTAGATGTATTTTGTATATATATAATATGGGTAGGCCAAATAAATGCACCGCTCCAATGAGACAGCGAGGTATCGAAGTACACGAAAACATCATCGATGTATACAATTTTTAGATTTTCGTTTATTTTTCAGCTCGACCGATTTTGATAAAATTTATATGGGACCACCTTCGAAGTATATTCTTTCAAACAAAAAAAGAATTTTCCAAATCGGTTCAGCCGTTTTTGAGTAATCGGTGAACATACAAAAAAAAAAAAAGATTCCGACGAATTGAGAACCTCCTCCTTTTTGATAAAGTCGGTTAAAAAGTAAATGACTATATAAAGGTTCTCAATTCGGTTGTATCTATTTCTATGGGCTCAAATTTCATTCAATGAAGTAGGTTTTCTTTTTTTAGTTTTTATAACATAATTATTTTATATAAGGCAGTTCGAGGCACTCTTGAAATAACAATTATCTCAGGGTTCACTAAGATCACTAGGAAGACGGAGACGCCACCGTCAACATCGAACTCCATTAGTAAAGTTCGAAAATTTGTGCCCAAGTGCACGAAAGGAATGCGCACATTAATCCTCTAACCACACCGGTTCGAAATAAATAGTGACACGATAAGAAGAAGAAGAAGAATTCAACTATTTAACCCAAATAAGTAAGTAATGAGGGTTTTAATAACGAGTGTTATGAGAACCCTCATTACTCGATGTCGATCGATACCATCATCATGCATACACCTAGTTAACTCACCACTTTTACTTCCGATCTATGTAACAGGAAATTAATACTTATTATAAAACAATAGATCCTACTACCTAATTAAGATACCTGTTTAGTAAGACGCTCAAATTACACTTTCACAAGCATAGTTCACACTTAGGCAGGGCGCAAACGTGGACACTTTTGTGTCTTGTGTCAGGTACAAGCTACCGATAAATATTTTTGGTTTCTATTGAACCAGTATGAAATCATCCAGTCCCTGCGCATACGTAAACATTTTGTTGTTTCAGTTGCTCCCACTTAACACATATCTAACCCATTGACGATCAAAAAGTGTTCGGTGTCGGTAACTGGAAACTAAAAGTCGTCAGTTGAAGACACAAGCAACATTTACAAATTTCCTTATAAATGTACTGAGCTGCGCAAACTAATTGTATTTTGATTGTACAAGCAACGGATTGTATCAGTGGCCAGTGGTAGCAACGGGCGATTGTGTCCGATCACCGCTACAGGACACAGCAACTACGGTTCCCTGTGATGGTTTGTTGAGTCGGCAACAAAAAAGTGTATACGTTTGCGCAGCGCCTTACACTAATAGACCAGGGTAGAAGCCTTTAAAAATAATGAAAAGTGAAAAAAAATTATAATAGAATGAAACCCATTAGAAAAGGAGAGAAATATGATAAAAATGAAAGGAAAAATTATTTACGGGCGATCTGAGGTTGGGAAGGGGATGGGGGTGAGTTTTTAAGGGTAAAAAACGGTTTTTCTCGATTTCCGGCAAAACTAAAAGTCCTATCGAAAAAAGTCAAATGGAAAAGTTGTAGATAATAAAAAGATCTAAAACTTTTGTGTTAACACTTTTTTCACATAACCTCAAAATTTATGTGAAAAATTCAAAAAACCAAGTTTTTGGTTTTTTATTTTTATCTTTTACAAAAATTTGTTTTTTTTTAACGAAATTTTGTGAAAACTTACCTTTTTATGTCCCAAATACGCTGTAATTTATTTGATTAAAAATATTTATTTTTTCACCTTATTTTGAATTAATATCGAAAAAACACCCTAATTTTCAATCGAAAATTCACCCGTCAAAATATCAGCTTTTTTCAAAAAGTTGGTGTGGTTTCTGTTCGTTGAAATCTCTACTTTCCGATGGTGAAAAAAAATATATATGTTACTATGGTAAATCTTCTCAGAAAACGCAAAAATTAAAAAAAAAAAAAAAGTTGATTTATTTAATCCTAATTACATTTATGTCATAGAAAATCTCATTATAGATAAATATAAATGTAAATCGTACTATTAAATGTAGATGCTTTATTCTCATTACGTTATTCATTACAATATTTTTAAACACATTAATCTCATCATTCATAAATACCTTATCTTCAATTCTAATCACTTATCCATAAGTTTTTGTCTTTTTGATGGCATTTCTTCATCGTTAGATTCGTCAAACATCTCCGATTCTAGTAGATCTTCGAAATCTTCATGATTATTACCTTCTTCCTCTCCAACATTATTTCCAGACTGCGTTGGTTCTTCATCCACAATATCTTCTGAATCATTAACTTCCTCATAGGTTTCTTTTTCAATATTGGAGCAATTCTCAGAACCATGACAGTTTGAACACAAATTTGTGCATTTTAAACCATGTTTTCGGCAACCACATTTTAAACTGTTACATCCAGTTTCACAGCTGCAGCAAATTGTTTTGAGCAATATTTCCGGAATTAATTCTTTTTGTGTAAATTTGGGCATAATTCCACGTTGAAATTGCTTCCAGCCCCAATCTGTTGCTGTTAGTTCGTTACCCAACCAAGTTTGAAGCTGATAATATGCCCTGTAACAATGTTGTTCTGCTGCTCCTTCTGTGGGTGGGAGGTTTGCCAAAACGAAAGATGATTTAATTTTTGCCAATTGATATTTTTTAAACCTTAATTGATTCAGTGTAATTTTTTCATTTTTACATTTATAAATAGATTTGATTAGTTGTAACCCATTTTTTTTTATTTCTTCGTTACTTGCATCTTTCTTATAAAAAACATTGGCCAAATTTGACAAATTTTTAGCGTCTAATAATGAATTGACGATACTTTTCTTTCCTTTTCCGGCAAATCCAGATGTTGTATCGCAACCAGAAAAACAATGCAGAAATGCAACAATGTTTCTTAAGGATTCATGTTTGAAACTATTAGACGAGAAAAATGAGAACGTAGTCGTAGAAAAACCTCAGACAATATTCCAGAGTTCGATTATCAAAATCATACAAAAATACCTTTTTTGCAAGAAAATTTTTTATCTAACGAGAAAAATAAGGATAAAATAATAAAAACTTTGATGAAAAGATTACAGTCACGAGGATTTTCCTGTAACCAAGTAGAAGAAGATGCTGATGCTGACATAATTGAAACCGCGATAAAAGTTGCAATAAGTACTAATAAAACTGTAATTGTTGTGGGCCAAGATATTGATCTTTTGGTCCTTTTAAATCAGTTAAATTCATATAATCATGACATTTATTTTCTCAAACCAGGTTCTGGAAATGTAAAAGACCTATTTTTCTCGTCTAATAGTTTCAAACATGAATCCTTAAGAAACATTGTTGCATTTCTGCATTGTTTTTCTGGTTGCGATACAACATCTGGATTTGCCGGAAAAGGAAAGAAAAGTATCGTCAATTCATTATTAGACGCTAAAAATTTGTCAAATTTGGCCAATGTTTTTTATAAGAAAGATGCAAGTAACGAAGAAATAAAAAAAAATGGGTTACAACTAATCAAATCTATTTATAAATGTAAAAATGAAAAAATTACACTGAATCAATTAAGGTTTAAAAAATATCAATTGGCAAAAATTAAATCATCTTTCGTTTTGGCAAACCTCCCACCCACAGAAGGAGCAGCAGAACAACATTGTTACAGGGCATATTATCAGCTTCAAACTTGGTTGGGTAACGAACTAACAGCAACAGATTGGGGCTGGAAGCAATTTCAACGTGGAATTATGCCCAAATTTACACAAAAAGAATTAATTCCGGAAATATTGCTCAAAACAATTTGCTGCAGCTGTGAAACTGGATGTAACAGTTTAAAATGTGGTTGCCGAAAACATGGTTTAAAATGCACAAATTTGTGTTCAAACTGTCATGGTTCTGAGAATTGCTCCAATATTGAAAAAGAAACCTATGAGGAAGTTAATGATTCAGAAGATATTGTGGATGAAGAACCAACGCAGTCTGGAAATAATGTTGGAGAGGAAGAAGGTAATAATCATGAAGATTTCGAAGATCTACTAGAATCGGAGATGTTTGACGAATCTAACGATGAAGAAATGCCATCAAAAAGACAAAAACTTATGGATAAGTGATTAGAATTGAAGATAAGGTATTTATGAATGATGAGATTAATGTGTTTAAAAATATTGTAATGAATAACGTAATGAGAATAAAGCATCTACATTTAATAGTACGATTTACATTTATATTTATCTATAATGAGATTTTCTATGACATAAATGTAATTAGGATTAAATAAATCAACTTTTTTTTTTTTTTTAATTTTTGCGTTTTCTGAGAAGATTTACCATAGTAACATATATATTTTTTTTCACCATCGGAAAGTAGAGATTTCAACGAACAGAAACCACACCAACTTTTTGAAAAAAGCTGATATTTTGACGGGTGAATTTTCGATTGAAAATTAGGGTGTTTTTTCGATATTAATTCAAAATAAGGTGAAAAAATAAATATTTTTAATCAAATAAATTACAGCGTATTTGGGACATAAAAAGGTAAGTTTTCACAAAATTTCGTTAAAAAAAAACAAATTTTTGTAAAAGATAAAAATAAAAAACCAAAAACTTGGTTTTTTGAATTTTTCACATAAATTTTGAGGTTATGTGAAAAAAGTGTTAACACAAAAGTTTTAGATCTTTTTATTATCTACAACTTTTCCATTTGACTTTTTTCGATAGAACTTTTAGTTTTGCCGGAAATCGAGAAAAACCGTTTTTTACCCTTAAAAACTCACCCCCATCCCCTTCCCAACCTCAGATCGCCCGTAAATTATTTTTCCTTTCATTTTTATCATATTTCCCTCCTTTTCTAATGGGTTTCACCCTATTATGATTTTTTTTGGTTTTAAAAATTATCGACCCTGGACTATAAGCAATTTCGTTCCCCCTCCGCTGTAACTGTGACACTTGGCGCACTCACTTCGGATCTTACCGTGTGTACCTGCCCGAATGATTTGTGAGCCGATAGCTATTTCTGGTAAACCAAAATATTCCTGTGCCGCTTTCGTTTTCAACCGTAAATGAATAAACAAAACACCGGATATAATGAAAGTTTTGTTTTGACGTTTCGATGATCGATTTTATGACTACAGGGAAAATTATTAGGGTCGTCATTTAAATTATGGACGTCGTAAGTGTACACCACGTAAACTCATGCTTTATTATGTAGCTTTAATCGTGTGACCTGATTTCTATTTTGAGCTGTGCCAAGTTTACCTACATGGTTCATCTGGATTGGATGCTTCTTTTGTTTAGCAATATCCGGCACAAAACAGTATACTAACTTCCTGAGTATTCAAATACTCAGGGAGTTAGTATATTGCATATTGAGGAGTTACTTACCATTTGTTGAGGGTTTCGGGGCTTGCGATGCGCCCTGTGCACCTTCAATCCAGTGACTCCTTCTAGGACATCTGCTAGCAGCAGTCCGTCTGCGCAGTCCCTTGCTAGGCCTCCGCCTGATGCACCAGCGCGACGGCGGGAACGCGCGCGTTCAAGGTAATGGTTGGCCCAGTCTGTGTAAATCTGCAAATAATGAAAAATTGGTAAATAAACGATTCTCCACCTGGTTCGCGGTCTGCCGCGGACAAGTACGAGCTCATCAAATTCCGTGCCGATTGGACCATCTTAGCTCGGGAGAGGGGTAAATTGAGAGAATGCTCATGTTTCAATTAATTACTCTCATCACATTTTTCATACATGCGCGTTGATTTAGAGTACTCTTGATCTGGCTTTCTTTAACACATCCCCAATTTAGTCTAAGCACGTCGAGGCCCCCTTCGAACAATTAACTTGGGCTATGCATATAGACAAACTCTACGCAAAACTCGGTAGTGCTTGCTACGCTCTGCATAGGCTGTCTCGTGTGCTCTCAGCTGACGTGGTCCGTACCTGCTACTTCGCGACTGTGCATTCGCTTCTTCAGTACGGAGCTGAACTGTGAACGCGCTGCCGGGAGGGAGCGCGCTTTCCGCATGCAGAAACGTGCTGTGAAAGCTATCGCAGGAGTGGTGCGGGAAATGTCAGCCAGGCCCTATTTCATCTCACTTAGGATACTCACACTACCTTCGATTGTGATTCTTCAGGTTACAATGTATGTGAGGAAAAACCTCGAAACGTGGGACGCATGGATATGGGCACGCTCGTGTATATAACACCCGTGACGCTGGCAAGCTCGCCACAATAACCCACAGGTTCGCTAAATCAAACCGACTAACCCACATCTTGGGACCTGCAGTTTATAACCGCCTGCCGAAGCATATTGTAAGATACCAGCCTAAAATCTTTCAACAGTAAACTTAAGTCATGGCTCGTCGACAGGGCGTTCTATAAAATCGAAGAATTTACTTGCAACCTGAAATAATTTTTATTTATGTATTATTATCTTATTTTGTCATAAATAAATCGTTTTAACCTAGGTTAACATAACTATTATTTTATAGGTTTTTATAAATCCATGACATGACATGTTAATTGCCAATTTACCAATAAATTGGTTATTCTCAGCTTCACACTCACACTCGCATTTTGCACCAGTTTAATAAATTTATTTCTTCTATCTTCTCTACATCCAAACCAAAGCCTAAACCATTTTAACACATCTTTCTCTCCACTGCGATCTCTTATCACACTATTTATCACTCTATCATTCAAAGTTAAACCACACAATATAGGGCTATTTAGAAGAAAGAAAGAAATATATAATCTAGGACTATGCCACCGTGTGGCCCTTAAAGGCGTGATCGACAATGGTTTAATCTCGTAGACACATAAAAAAACCTATAAATCATTTGCATAGTTGTGGTAACCCGAAAATTAAAAAAAAAAACATATTAGACGTTAATAGCAATCTACCCGCAATCAAAAATTTTACGATGATGAACCAAAACTACAGTTTTCACGCTAGTGTAGATATAAAATTACAATGATAATATATAATACAACTTTACAATGAATTACCTCAGTAACATTAATGCTACAATAAAATGGCCGTAAACACTGTCCTTCGTCTGACCACTGGGGTTTAAACATGTGAACAAACAAAGAAGGCGGATAAGGCAGTCGTCAACGCGAAATTGGCACTAAAACTTTAGTTAACTCTCGGTATACCAATGTACACACTTACATGTACATGTAGAGACTCTTAGCATTTTAATCCTTTCACCACACTGACAACCTCTGTGGCGCAATGGGCTAAAGTCCAGTTGCGGGTTCGGTTCCCGCCGCGGGACAAATGTTTGCATTATCTGTAAGTATTTGTCTCGTTTCTGGGTGTTTCTATGTATAATATGTATGCATTTACAAATAAAAGTATATAATTTGTATATCAGTCATGTGGTACCCATAACACAAGCTCTGCTTACTTTGGGGCCAAGTGATACTGTGTGAAATGTCCGGGATTATTATTATTAATGTACCCACTTGTTCTGCAGTGGTGAGAATAATTATTCTCTAAATAAACCAAACCATAGCTTATCCTTGTTATTATTTCAAAAGAACCTAAAATAATAAAACAGAATACGCTTTATTTGTCAAAACGACAAAACGGAAGATAAAAAATATTCAACGTGGCAATGCCGCCAGTGTCTTGGGAATGCTGCCCTCTGGCATTGGCATTGATCTGGATCAGTTGAGCTATCTATAGATTGTTTTAAACAGTCTAAGGACCGTTAGCTCAACTGTTTCACATGTATTTTATATAATTTTGTACATTTCTGTAATTATTTATGTATTACTAAATTCTTTGTTTGACATTTAACAAAGTAATCTATTGGAGCTATTAACCAGGTATTTCATTGGCATCTTTTACTGGCAAATTATAGCACAAGTGCAAAGACGGCCATTTCGAGATGACGTTTAGACTATTCTTAACCGCCATCGCGGAATGGCCTATACAAATGACAATCGACTAAGACTTTGTCAATATTAGATCGTCAATATTAGAACAAAACAAAACCACTTGACCTTGGCAAAATTGTCATCAAGACAAATGCTATTATAAATAGAATTATAACTATAATATAACTCGCGTAAGTATATAATAAAAAATAGTAAGTTTGTGTACTCAGTATGTTTTTGCAGTGATAACTTCTTATGGGAGGGTAAACCGCTTTGTTACGTAACGCGTTACGGCGCCAGTCTGTCTGGCTTTCTCTCACGCATACTGTAGTGGTAGGCAGGCTCCTTCTCTCTTACTCTAACCCACAGCGCTAGTTAGATTAGTATAAGTTATCACTTCTGTCGCCCCGCTTTTGTTTACGCCCAAAGTTACGCTAAAATCAATGTTTATCAATCAATGTTTTGAGGCTTCTACCATTCAAACCAATTTTTTTTACAATTCTGTTGGGATGCAAGCATGAATTATGACGAGAAACATTGATATCATATTTTTAACTGTTCAAGATTAGACGGTGGAGCGATTACCCTTCGACGTTTGTATGGAAAGATAATCGACTAGTTTACTCTTAAATAAGTTGATGTTAAAACTCCTTTGTTAGATACCTACAAAGGAGTTTAAGCATCAATCCGACTTGAGGTATGAGCTCATCAGTGAGCTATCCGTAAGTTAATATGAGAGTGTTGAGTTAAATTCCTAAAAGGATTAAGCGATGGACATATCAACCCAGGGACCCCGCATTTCGTACAAGTACAATACAAGTACAATAATTAAATTTATACTTGAATTATGACGACCTCTGTGGGTTAAAACGCTTAAAAACATTGGAACATATTTTATCCAACTAAACATTTTTCCGTTTCAAATTAACAGCGTAGTAATCAAACTAATTTTATAAATACGAAAGTATATCTGTTTGTCTGTTTGTTTATTAACTTTTATATATTAACATCATATTGGCTAAATATCATTCGTTGGATCTTGTTGAAATTTAGTACGAAGACAGATCGCATCTAGGGAACGAAAATTTGCATATTTTTATGTTACAATACAACGCGTGCAAAGACGCAGGCATCGGCATAGTTGAAACATAAAATGATATTACCTAGGGCAGGTAATTTGGTAACCGTGCAAACCATTACATACAGTAATACGTTTGTACTGACAGTCCATGGATTGGGTATGTCCGTTCACTGCGATGAAGTTAATTTGCAGGAGAATGGGGACAAGTGGACGCGACTCACAGACGCCGGCTTAGAATCTCATGCTAGGAATAGGTACTTCTTGAGTGCTTTACAACAAGTGTACCTCTCAGACCTATGACTCGGTTTTTCTATTCGTTGTCTGAAAACAAATATCTAATACGGCATACAAAATAAGGGGTAGATAATAACTTTACGAACTCTGTGACGCAGTGGGCCAAGGCCCGACTGAGACGCAAAAAGTTGCGGGATCGATTCCCGCCGCGGGACAAATGTTTGTATGATCTGCAAGTGTTTGTCTCGGGTCTGGGTGTTTCTATGTATAAGTATGCATTTACAAAAAAAGTATAAAAAGTATATATGTAGTACATCAGTCATGTGGTACTCATAACACAAGCTCTGTTTACTTTGGATTCTGTGCTTTGGAACCAGATGATGTTGTGTTAATTGTCCGGCATTATTATATTATTATCATTATATTCTGCCGAGACCATAGCTGTCAGAAAACCCTAATTAGCAGATAATTAAAAAAATATATTTAAATTTAATTTATCCTATTAGTAGGTAAGGTGTTTTGTGTGTTTATTATTTCATCGGGCGCTGGGGTGAAGTTTATGTACATGACATATAATTCACGCTAAAATTTAAGGCTCGTATTCAACCGACTCTATTAGATATTTACTCTATTAAATAAATAAATATTGGTGGACAAAACACAACACCATCAAGCTCTAAACTAGCTTGTTTAGGGTTGCATAGCTTGTGTTATGGTGTGATCACCAATAATAGCAATAATAAAAGCTATGAGTCATATAACTATCTATGAGTCATCTGATGATGACTCATGAAATATCATTATCATTACATAGTATAAAACAAAGTCGCCTCCTGCTGTCTGTCTGTCCCGTTGTATGCTCAGATCTTTAAAACTATTTAACGGATTTTGATGCGGTTTTTTTTAATAGATAGATAGAGTAATTCAAGAAAAAGGTTTATATGTATAAAACATGCATAATATAGTAGAGAAACACTGATAATTTTAGAGGTTTCTAATGTGGTGTCGTAAATAAACACATTTTTTGCTCTTACATTGCAAATGCTGGCTGAACCCTACGAGATAGATCAAAATATTGTACTACAGTATTGTACACCTTAAAAAGGTCTACACAAAAGTCCGCAATGGTATATTTCTATCTCTTAGTCTATGTTATTCTCTTAGATAACGTTGTATTAGTATATTTAGTATCAGCATTGCACTCGTGCGAATCCGGGGCGGGTCGCTAGTACTTATATATTTTTAAATACTTACGATACTATATTGACGACCTCTGTGGCGCAGTGGGCTAAGGTCCAGCTGAGACACAAGAGGTTGCGGGTTCGATTCCCGCCGCGGGACAAATGTTTGTATGATCTGCAAGTATTTGTCTCAGGTCTCGGTGTTTCTATGTATAATATGTATGTATTTACAAAAAAAAACAATAAACATATTTAAGTAGTATATCAGTCATGTGGTATCCATAACACAAGCTCTGCTTACTTTGGGGCCAGATGATGCTGTGTCAAATGTCCGGCATTATTATTATTATTATATAACACCCAGACACAGAAGAAACACCTTTGTTCATCACACAAATGTTTGTCCTTAGAGAGAATCAAACGAATCTACAGCTCATAAGGCAAGCTACTACCCACTGAGCTGACACGCCAGTCATAAAGACGTTAAGCTTCAGTACCTACGAGATTTATTTATCAATAATATGACAATCCAAAGATCTTATCTAACAAAAACTATTTTGATCTCCTCTGCATCTATACTGAATATATGTTTCTATTATCTGTGATCTCGCATCGCTCGGCTGTCTTCTATTCAATCGATTTCAAAAGCAGTTCATTGTAATAAATCTATTATATTTGACATTTTTATCGTTGTAAACCAGCTACGAGAAGTGATATCCGTTGGGATGCTGTATCGACATGTGACTATGATCATAAAAGCAAATTATGTATTAAAAAAAAAACGTGTGCGTCTCAGGACGCCTGACAGAAGTGATAACATAAACTAATCTGACTAGCGCTGTGGGTTAGAGTGAGAGAGGAGGAGCCTGCCTACAGCTGCCGTATGCGTGAGAGAAAGGGAAGCCAGTCAGACTCAGTAATGCGTTACGTAACAAAGCGGTTTGCCCTCGCATAAGAAGTTATCACTTCAATAATAAATAAACATTGTCCCTATTTCTGTTGTTTCGTCCTCCTAACAATAATTTCGTTAAATACGAACGATCTTATTTTCTTTACTCCGAGTGTGAATTGGAATTACAATCGTAAATTTACTAAATTGACGTGTGATTAAAGTCTATTAGCACATTTTAGTCGCTATTAGTGCTGAATAAAACTACTAAAAATCCTTGAAAAAATAATTCAATTTACAAAAGTGATAATTCTAATTAAATAAAAAAACATTTTGATATTAATATTTTACTCAAATTGGACTTTGAACCCTTTTTGTAAAGTTCTACCAAACGACGATACAAAATCATATCGACACTTTTTACTGATTTTATACTGAGAGTAGGTAAATAAAAGGTAGTGGTGGAAAGATTTACATACTCTCAGTATAAAATCAGTAAAAAGTGTCGATATGATTTTGTATCGTCGTTTGGTAGAACTTTACAAAAAGGGTTCCTACTATATTTCTTATAATTAGAATGATAGTACCCGCATCAAGTTTTAACTCTTTTTGTTCAGTTTACGTACGTTACGCCAAACAAACGTAATTTACGTACACAATGTGTAACTTTACCCTAGCGCGTCCCCGCGCGAGCAAGAACCCAAACAAAATAAACAAATCCACTTCATACTTACCTACCGTAATACAGGATGTTCCACATTATTATAAAAATATTGACGGTTAGCTTTTTTAAAGTTGTACCAAACGATAATACAAAATTATAACGATACTTATTACTGTGGGTCAAGGTCAAAGTCAAAGTCAAAAGATGATTTATTCAATACAATCACAAGGATCACTTTGAAAAGGCCCGGCTGAGACGGTTGAGAGAAGGTTGAGGGTTCGATTACCGCCGCGGGACAAATGTTTGTATGATCTGCAAGTTATTACTTGACCGAGACAATAACTTGTTTCTATGTTTGATATGTTTGTAAAAAAAGTAAGTATTTCAATAATAATAATAATAATTTAAAAAACTTTATTGAGAACTCTATAAAAGGAAATAAGAAATTTAAGCATTAGTGCATATACATAAACTAATAGTATCCTGCAATCGGCGGTCTTATCGTGATTACGATTTCTACCAGACAACCGTTAACCGTTAGTATATTATTAGTATAATCAGTTATGTGGTTCCCATAACATAAGTTCTGCTTACTTTGCGACTAGATGATGCTGGTAAAATGTCCGGCATCAGATTATTATTATTACAAAAAAAGGTATTTTCTATATTATTATTTCAGTTGGAATTGGACAGTTGGAATGATTTGGGGACATCGATAATATGTTCTTAGTTTGGGGGAGACCGTTGCCCAGCTATGTGACAAAGGGGTAAAAAAAATAAAAAGTTGTACTGTATTCAAACTTAACAAAATTAAAAACCTTGAAGTTTAACTTTGTGCGTGTCTTTGTTTTGTTTAAAAGCAGTTATATTTACGACTTCATTTTTGTTATGTTACCCTCTATTTTAATTTACCTAACACGTTTAGAAGAATTTGATTGTAAATTGCTTTCAGTCACGAATAATTGTAAGTCTAGGCTTAATTGAAACTATAATAGTTATACCCATAGTGATTGGAATTCAATTAGAAATTAGCCTTCTATTTTACAACCACATAGATAGCGTGGCATTTGTTGGTTTCGAATCAATCACCTGTGGAAGTTGCTCACATACCTTCATGAACAAGAAGACCTGATTATCATGAAATGGCAAATCTTTGAAGTGATAACTTCTTATGGGAGGGTGAACCGCTTCGTTACGTAACGTGTTACGGCGCCAGTCTGTCTGGCTTCCCTTTCTCTCACGCATACGGCAGCGGTAGGCAGGCTCCTCCTGTTTTACTCTAACCCACAGCGCTAGTTAGATTAGTTTAAGTTATCACTTCCGTCGGGCGTCCCGAGACGCACACGTTTTTTAATCATAACTAACAACACTCTCGGTTAAGTTACCTTATACAAAAAAAATCCTAAATCTAAATCAGTTGATTTTGAAGTTTATCCGTTTGGGAGCTACGATGTTACAGACAGGTACACACATACAAAGAACACACACAGATACACATTTTAAAATTATAACTTATAATGTTTTGAAAGAAAGAAAGAAAAATCATTTACATAGTTTGAATTTATTTTTCTGATGATGATGATGATGTCTATCTTTATATATATAAATCTTCTGTGCGTGTTTCTAATTAAACTCGGTCGGCTGGACCGATTTTGATGATTTTTTTGTGTGTGGTGGAGAATGGATTCGAGAAAGGTTTAGATTTTAATTTATTTTTATTTTTGACACGCGTGGACGCGTTTGAGTCGCGAATGGGACATCTAGTAATATAAATACAATAAAATAAAACACTAACGACTAACACTAAAACAAAGAAGTAAAACAAATGAGTGAAGACTGAGTGGTTATGAAATGGCCGACAGCTCAGCATAATGCTACTGCATGTTGCCATGCTGCAGCGCTGCTCCTCTGAGGCCAATATTGACTTTACGGACATCCTGAAAATAGTTTTCTTCATGGGTTAATAAAATAATTTACTTTGAAGCTTGAACGACCGAGTATGACGATATGAACGAGTATACACGAGTAGGTAGGTACTTAAAATGAATATTACAACCTATAATAGGTATGTACCACATCCTGTATATTACAATCGTACGTTCGGCTCTCATTGTGTGCCGGTTGTGTATTCCCCAGTTGACTGGATGCGGCTCGGCTCTGTGCTCTCATGAAACTTGCATGCTGAATTAATTTTGACTCACATTTCTGCGAAAGTAGATTATCAGCACAAATGTTTGCTAGCTAACAAAATGTTTTCCTTTTCAGGCCAATAAAACAAAGACTTTAAAGTGTGTAAGCTAATAAAAAACTTTACTATTATAAAAGACTAAGTCGTACGTGAGCCGGATAACTGCCAAGCATAAGGACGTATTGATCGCACCCGACTTCAGGTCAGCATGAGTAGTCAACCGACGGTATACAGAAGAACCGCTAAAGAAGAAAGTACTCTAACATACCTAATGTTCTTATGTCAGTCCGCGACCACAGTTATCGATACATAACTAAAACGTCGGGAAGTTATTAAAGGGTAATACGCAATAAATACCCGAAAACTGCTACAAAATATGAATTCTGGTCGCCAAAGTTAAAAAATCACAAAACTATAAAAACTAGTGGTCGCCCACTGGTCGAAATTCGACCATAATTAATTAATAGTTACTTTATTTTTGATGCATAATTAGAAAAAAAATATTAGCATGCAGAATGCTAATAGTTTTTTTAAATTCTCCTCTATATAAGCTATAAGTCTGCGAAATTTCATACTCCTCCGTCCGCGCAATTTTCGTTAAAAGGGGTACAAAGTTTTTGCTTCACTTATTAATATAAAGATGAGTTTTCGTAACTGACTCACTGACCTAGACAGACAACGCAGAGCCTAAGCTGGTCCTAGAGACTTGACATTTTGAGGGTGTATTTCTTATAGCACGTGGAGGTACACTAACAAACCGACACATTTGAAATGTATAAACTCTCTTGTTTTAGTTTTTCGTAGTTAAGGTAGTTATAATATGGATCATGCAAAACAGGACGAGTTTCTTGCCGGTTCTTCTCGGGCTTGGGTTAGGAGAAGTTGGCATTTAAATTTATGGTATGGTATGTAAGATGTTTCAAAGTGATCCTTGTGATTGTTTTGAATAAAGTATCTTTTGACTTTTGACTTTGACAAAAGATTTCTGAAAATTCTACCCCAAAGAGGCTAAAAAGGGATTCTTCGTTTGTCATTTCATGAAGTAGCATGGCTCTGCTAATTTAATATTGTTTTATTCGTTTTATTGCATGTTTTATTCAGTAATAATGGCGGAATTTTAATGAATAAATTGTGACTACAGGACGGGTATGGAGAATTGAATTAAATGTGTGTTGTGATGCAATGTGATGTGAACGACGAGGAATCCCAAGAAAATTTTGGACGCCATTCCGCGTGACGTCTAAAATTGACAATTGACCATCGACTAAGACTTTATTAAACAAATTGACCATAAACAAACATAAACACTTGACACTGGCAAAATTGGCATTATTATGACATGCCATAAACAAAAAAGAAGAAGAAGAGGCTAAAAAGGGTTAAAATCGTTTGTATGAGAAATCGTATTATACTAGGCATAGTAAGCAAATTATTCTTTGACACATTTAATAAAAGTCTATGCTAAAATATTTTCAGAACTACACTTATATAATATAAAGAGGAAAGATTTGAATGTTTGTAAGTTTTAAAAATTGTTTAATGGATAAACTCAATAACTACGAAGGTAACCGTAATAAATATTAGAGCGAAATGATTCGCGGGGACAGCTAGTAATATATAAAGTTACCAGAAAAGCTTATTTTTTATTAAGTTTCTTGTTTATATTGAACTTGTCTCTCTAGTGAACACGGCCAATTACTGCAACTACGGCAAAAGAGGGTGGTACAAGAGTTGGACTAGTCTACTCTAAAAACTACACCAGGCACTACAACATCATAATAGTGAGTAAAAAGTTCTACATTACTAATATTACATTACTTGACGACCTCTGTGGCGCAATGGGCTAAGGTCTGACTAAGACGCAGAAGGTTGCGGACACAATTACCGCCGCGGGACAAATGTTTGTATGATCTGCAAGTATTTGTCTCGGGTCTGAATGTTTCTATGTATAATAATGTATGTATTTAAAAAAAATACCTATATAAGTAGTATATCAGTCACTTGGCTCCCATAACACAAGCTCTGCTTACTTTGGGACCAGATGATACCTGAAATGTCCGGCATTATTATTATTAATAATGTCCGATTTGAACGAAACATGTAATAGATTTTGATTTAGACATGGCACAACATAGAGGCCTCTTCTACTTTTTATCTATGTGGCACGCGAGTAAAGCCGCGTGTAAAAGTTATTCTAGAAAGAATGTACGCATAAAATATAAAAGTACACCTATGGTACTAATTGGTGTACTTTTTACATAAACGCACATCTGACCAAGACGTCCGTGCCGAACTAAAGAAAACCGGTTTTGACCAAATACGCATACATCCTTAGATTAATTTGATGTGAATATTTTCTTATTGCATCGAATGTTTATATCTCACACCGTTAATTTTAATGACCAATAAAAGTCCGAGACATTATTCATGCAGTCGTGTAGTTACTGTCTTCAAAATTGATGTTATTCATCCACAAGGATCACAGATATGAATAACAGTTAGATACTGTTATTAAGCAATCAGTGTTGTGCGAAATTGCTCAAATTAACAACCAGCTGTGTACCTAACCTATTGAATTCCTAGAACGAGCAGTGTTAGGTATCTAAATAAATTTAGATTCACGTTGAACTAAAGTATAAGTTTACAATATTTACAGAAATGTACAAAATAATATACAATAATATAAAATACACGTGAAACAGTTGAGCTATCTAAGGACCGTTTAAAACGATCTATAGATAGCTCAACTGATCCAGATCACTGCCAGAGGGCAGCGTTCCCAAGATACTGGCGGCATTACCACGTTGAATGGCAATGCTAATACGCTGGGCCAGATAGGAGCCAGCTCTTGGATCACACAATGTATCTACCAGACGAGACGCCATGAAATAATTTTGAAAACGCGGTGGGCTCCTGTTCCTACGTGCCCAGGGTCTCGTCTCCAAAAGACTCAAATATCCTTATCCAAACCAGCATATTTGCGGTTTTTCAGGACCCCTAACAAAATTTACAATTATAGTTTACAATTATTGCACTTCGTTCGATTTTCGATAGCAGCGACCATGAGCACTACAAGTACTAAGTAAAAATAGTCTTCAGTTCGCCGTAAAATAAAATTGTCCTTTTCCAAGGTCTCATAAAATTCATCAAAATCATCAAAAAATTAAATACAAACTGTCTGTCTGTCTGTTACGTTTTCACGCCTAAACCGCTGAACCGATTTCGATGAATTTTTGTATAGAGATAGATGGGACCTTATATATATATATATATATATATAGTAGGGATTGTATCAGTCATCTGGTTCCCGTAGTACAAGCTATGCTTAGTTTAGGACTAGATGGTGATGTGTGGATTGTCCACTAATATGTAAAAATGTTTATAAATAACAAGGAACCATCTGGGAACTACAGTATTAAGAGATAAGGTTAGGACACAATAGGTAAGTTATCAGTATTAATCAATTTACAAATTGAATAACTTAAATGTACAAAATAATATACAATTAGGTACTTATAGATTAAAAGCAGAATTCAGTTCACTGACCGTAGGTAAAGCGCCCAAAATACTGACAACGTTATCTCGTTGAATAGAATAGAATAGAATAGAATAGAATAAGTTTTTATTTGCAACAACACATTACAATAGACGAACGGACAAAAATACAATTAACGGTTAATCAGAAGTCCCAAATTTTTTATAGCAACGGGATCATGTCCCTACTTACAAGATATTAAAAAATGCTTTGAATTTTTTAAAAAAATGCGAAGAAACTTTTTCCACAACCTATTATATAGTAGGATTGCAAAATAGCCATAGGTACTAATCCTTTGTCCGAGGTAAGCAGCCCTTTAATCCTACATAAATATCAGTTTCTGAATGTGTTATGAGAAGAGGTATCTTGACTTATTGATTAAGACAAACCAGCAAAGATCTAACTTAGACTGATTGTATAGCGTAACAATGAATTGAGATAGCGTGATGCAATCCCCTCGCTGCCTTCGCTCTCTCCATAATACTGGCGTCTATATTGACGACCTCTGTGGCGCAGTTGGCTAAGACCCGGCTGAGATGCAGAAGGTTGCGGGTTCAATTCAAATGTTTGTACGATCTGCAAGTATTTGTCTCGGGTCTGGGTGTTTCTATGTATAATAAGTATGTATTTACAAAAAAAAAAAGTATATTAGTAGTATATCAGTCATGCATGTGGTACCCATAACACAAGCTTGGCTTACTTTGGGGCCAAATGATGTTGTGTGAAATGTCCGGGATTATTTATTTATTTATTATATTGAAAGGTTTCTTTCTTCAAGGTCTTTTAATATATCTACTAATACCCGTATAATTGTTCTTTCCTTATTGTTTCCTTAACTAAAACTCACGTACATAACTCAATATGCAATAGATACTTGGTTAATTATTATGCTGTCATAATAAATCTTCCGATATTTCAGCAAACAAATCACATTACCAATTTTTTCAGCTGGTTCGAAAGAGATAATAAAATGATAAGAAGAAAAAAATAGGAAAAAAGGCTTAGCGCACAATTCAACGTGGCAATGCCGCTAGTATCTTGTGGACGCTGCCCTATGGCAGTGATCTGGATCAGTTGAGCTATCTAAAGATCTTTTTAAACGCTCCTTAGATAATCTGTTTCACATGTATTCTATGTACATTATAATAAAAATAATTCTGTACATTTCTGTAAATAAAATATACAATAATATAAAATGTATGTGAAACAGTTGAGCTATCTAAGGACCGCTTATATATTGGATCTGGGTGTTTTCTATGTATATTATGTATGTATTTACAAAAAAAAGTAGTATGAGTTGTGTATCAGTCACCCATAATAACACAAGCTCTGCATACTGTGAGGCCAGATGATGCTGTGTAAAATGTCCATGATTATTTTTTTATAATTATTACATTATTAACCGACTTCAAAAAAAGGAGGAGGTTCTCAATTCCATTCTACCCATATCCCATTTTATCGAAATCGGTCGTGCGGTTTTTAAAAAATCAACAAAAATCGAAAAATTGTATACATCGATGATATTTTTTATATAAATGAAGTCGGTTGTCTTTTTTGTTTTTAAAACGTAATTATTTTATATTATTCTATACATTTCGAAGTTAAGCTAATAATGTTAACTAAATATTGTTGATAAAACTATTAGCCACTTAACCATAGTTGGTCAATGACAATCAAATTTTCTTCATTGAATTAACATTGGACAGGTACAGTTAAAATGCCATAGCAATAAAGACTTCTTCCAATTGAGCCAATATAAATTAATTGGGGCTACAATAACGATGTAATGGGCTATGAAGTCATTTGCATACTTTAAAATAACTTTAGCGTTAGCGATTTATACCTATATAAATCCTGACAGCGCATGATCAGAAAAAATCTGCAATTAACCTTTTTTCTGGTATAAAAAAAATTATGAGTAAGAAGGACCGACTGAATGAGGTTAAATGTAACACAAACAAAAGTTTGACGACTGCCGGTATAAAATTAGATGGGTAGGTAAAATTAGAGGTAGGTACAAAACCCCTGCCTAGATACTTATAGATAGACTAGTCGCCCGTTCGCGACTTCGTCCGTGCGTATTTAAAAGAAAAAAAAATATCTAATTGTAAATCTAAACCATTCTCGAATCAACTTAAACACACACAAAAAAAACATCAAAATCGCTCCGGCTGTTTAGAAGGATTTTAATTACAAACACATGCAAAGTAGATTTATACATATAAAGATAGATATATAAATACCTATTTACGTGCTCTAAATTCATTATTAAATATTTCAAAAATAACGGTAAGTTGCATAGAAAAATAATATCCTCTTCGAAAATCAAGTATTGAATACATATATATACAATACAGTGCCGTGCCTAGTACTAGTAGTGCATTGGTATCGATATTTTCCGTCAAAGCCGTTTACCCGCTCGGAGAGCTTAAAAGCGTAATGTGAGGAAGTGAAATGAGGTCGCGTTGCTTTTAATACGACGGGGCGGCACTCTAGTGCTAAACTTAGGTACGACGATTATATTGTCCGGTTGAACTGTTTATCTGTTTATCTGTACTTACTTTGTTGCAAAAATATACCCATCTAGTTCTATTCATTTATCTACGATTATAGGTTAGTAGTTAGTTAAGTATAGAAATGTACAGAATAATATACGGGAATTTAAAATACACGTCAAAACGATGTATAGACAGCTAAACTGACCCATCTCTGCCTGATCTCTGCCAGAAGGCAGCGCCCCAAAGACAGTGGCAGCATTGCCACGTTTAATGGCAATCCCAATACGCTGGACCAGATAGGAGCCATTTTTTGGGTCACGAGATGTTTTTACCATATGGTGTGAAATATCTTTGCAAAAATATGTATATGCTAAGTATGTTTATAAAAGAACAAATTTCCGTTGTGTCTTGTAGGTTACCGCATTCAAGAAAATACTATAAATAAATAAATATTGGCGGACATAGAATATTGGAGGACACCTAGATATGGAACAAATACTCGTACCTATGTTCATCGCACAAATAATGATCCTGGGAGAAAATCGATCTTGAGGGTTAGAAGGCAGAAGGCAGAGCTACTTCCAACTGAGCTGACAAGCCAGCCATAGACATATAACTTTTAAAACCATAATAGCTTTGAACATCATTTTCACTCAAAACGGGATATTTACCACGAAATATGAGTTTTACGGCTTCCTGATATTTCGGCACAGTTGCATGCGCCATTATCACGAGATCAGTAAAACTCACATACCATGGTAAATATTACGTCTGAGCGGAAATACTATAGTCACTTGTAAAAAAATAAGAAATAATACTTTTTTATGACAGTAATAACAATCTCGTTTTACAACAAAGCTTTTAGTTATCAATTCAACAAGCAGTTAAGTTTGAAAGCGTCATAAAATTCATTACCTGCACGATCGAGCGCGTCTGCCGGGTGACGTCATCAGTGGAACCCTGGATGGAACGAGGTGCTCTTATGCAGGTGGGAATCATGATCACGATGACTCACAGAACAAAACACACATTTTTCTATCTTTATCGATGACTGCTTTGTTTATCGATAGTCGATGAGTTTTTGATAGAATCATTGCTCCTCACTATCAGTTTTCTTTTAAATAGAGATTAAATATTTCGTTATAAGTGTCTACTCGGATTTCTGAGGCGAAGAAGAGAGTAATAGTATACCATTTATTTGAACCCGAGTAATGCCTGTCTATTTTATTTTACTTGATAGTCACTTTTTACATATCATAAAAGACAAGCTCAAATCATTTTATTTAATACAATCACAATGGAGTGGCCCTTGTGATTGTATTGAATAGTTTTACAGTGAATTTGGGTGCTAATTCTTTCTAAACCAAGTTTTAGAAGAAACAGTTTACGATATTTTACAATAATCATTATTAAAACCGTCTCATTGGAAATAGAAAGAATAGTGTCACAATTGCTTATTTATCACCATCAAATGTTTCTATACTATTCCCGGTGTTTAGAGTTGCGATGACACAATGATGGATAATAAACCAGCGTAACGTGGCCTACAAACTATGAACTATCATCATAAACAAAAGGCGTGTAATGGCTCATGAATGAATGGATGATGTGTCTGGCGTCTACGCAATCTACATCTGGGAATTACTAGGTAGTAGTAATCTGATAGGCTGCATTATAAATACATTGGAGTATGAGCTTTATTTAGTTTAGAAATAATTAAATGGTTTTAAACGGATAATGTTTTACATGTATCCAAAAATGTTACGAATTTATAATATTTGCCATAGACTCAAACTGGCTTGTAGAATAGTAGTTGCCTACTCCATGACCTATCAGAACACTGATAGTATCAAAACGACTATGATGACGTTAAAAAAGAATCCAAGTTCGTGAAATATATGAGTTTCCAAGGAATAGACGCCTAAAAGTAAAATGCCCTAATAACAACACGTCTGCATTCCTCGTTGAAGCCTTTAATCAACCATCAGTTATATCAGTAGGGTCGTGTCCTTAACAAATTGAGGTAGAAATGACAGTGGATAATACTGTTCTGAATCTGTTATCCACGTGAACAATCAGCCTACCATTGGACATATCTTTCAAATATTTCATAGTAAAGACGGCGCCTCCGCCTACGATAGAATGGCTCACAGCCCAGAGATTTAAAATAACAACTCTTGGAATAAGGTGAGTAATCCATGTGATGTATGGCTCATTGTAAACAATTGGCACAATTTTCCCTTCAGATTTTGAAGAGCATCCAACAGTGATCGGGAATGAGTCACACTGTTTTGTACAGTACCAATCTATTGTATTATGTCTGCTAACAGTGCTTTATTTATTCTTGAAAACTATCATAACCGAATATATTTCGACCGATTTCGAGGAGCAGATATTTCGATCATTCCCACTAGTCCCATTTCCAGTTCCATTGATGGAACAAATAAAACTAATAAAGTCTTATTTGTTCCATTGGCCGCTAAAAAATATATTTTGTCCCATTACAAGATAAACTGCTCCTGCTGAGAAGGCAACATGTACTAGGTACGCAGAACCGCCAAGAAGTCACCTAACGCTTGGATTTACCTAATTCACTTTTGGTGCGGACCAAGATATCATAAAGGTTTACTTTTCTATTTTGTAAGGTTCCTACGAGTATGTACGATACCATCGTACAATATGGAGTCGCCTTAGAATAGGACAAGGTCCTTTCTGAAATGTGTCTGTTTATTTATTTTAGATCACTGAATTGAAATTGAATGTAAATAATAATCAATGTTTAAATTACCTGCAATGAACAAACTATAATTCACTTGCGTAAAGTTGTAGGCGCCTTTACATCAATTACATTGAAATGAAATAGAACGTTTACGAACATAGAACAATGATGGAGTACCGTTTGGTGGGAGGGCCTATTTATTTGGTTATTGCTTTGTCTTTATGCATTATACGTGTTCTTGGGAGGTCAGGGAAATTTAAATATTGAGTTCATATCTAGAACTACCAAACTTATTGAGAAATGTAGTATGCAACGAAACGAATTTTTGTATGAGCAGGTTGTGTGGTTCAAGAGTCAAAGTAAACCATAGGAAGTAATTACCCACTGGCCAACCCATTGAATTAAACACTTCTATGCAAATTGGTATTCGTATGCATCAGAAAGGAGCCAAATGATCGTTGCACTACGCACACTAGTAATATATTCTGAGGCGGCACCCACACACACGTAATGAGGCCAAGCAATTACAAAGTGCATTAGGAACCTCTAGCATTAATGAGATGGTTTTTGCATAATTTCAACCATAATAAGTAAATCAAAGACTATCTGACAATCTTAACATGCGCACTAAAAGTATGATGAAACTGCGCATGAAAGTAGTGGAAAAATCATGTAACTCAAAGCAAGTTGGTGCTAAAGTAAATTTATTTCCCTCGCTCTATGACTAGAAGCGTTAAGCAAAGTTGAGGCTAGCTGGTCAGGCGCCAAGATAAGTTCCATAGTACAAATCAAAATAGAAATACAGAGGAAGCTAAAAGAGGTCACGCCTCGGACTTTGAAGTTCCATCATAAACCACTCATCGCCTGCATTATGACATCTTCGCATGTGTACGACGAAAATCATAAATCCGACTTGGGATCCGATTGAGATCTTTGACGATTGTGAAATCCACTTCAATTATTATAATCCTCATTTCTCAAAAGGAGTCATAAATACAAAGCGTTGGAGATACGTGGGTGGGATTTTATAACGAATTTGTGGCTAATACCGGGTGCCTGCGCTTATTAGAATTTACCTGTACGATGCTATTTGTATTGCAATGCTAGCGCACCCATGTTGTCATGTTTTCTGGCTGTAAAAAAAAGAAAGCGGAAAAACAACGAGAAAATGTATTTTCTGGAAACGGTTTACAGAAAATGTACTTACTGCCTTCGGTTTACTGCCTTTACTGCAGTAAACGGTTTACTGCCTTCTACGTAACAGAGGCCGGTAAGACATAACGTAATCTCCTCAACGTAACACTATCATCTCTCATCTCCGATCTGCACCAGAAGATATTCTGATGGAGTATTTAAAATAAAATGGTAAACCATAAAAAGGTATTCCGATATAGGCGGGATTAGGGACTATCACATAAATAAATTGACATTATATTAGAGTCACGCATGATTGAACCAGGGATGCCTGACAAGGTAGAGTTTTAAAACTAACCACGTCGAGCAAACCAAGTTTACAATTTCTATATGGACAAATATGTAGATTTTTATGTTATCGTAGAGCAGAAAGCTTTGTTCTTCTTCCGCAGAGAAATTCTCAATAGCATATTCCATCTAGCCCCATCTTTCCGTTCCGCGGTCTACGTTTAATGTTTGTTTATTTGAACGCTTGTCAAAGCTTGACACACTGTTTTACTATGATGTTTATTTCTACATGCGGAAGGTGCGGCAGAGCAATGAACTTGTGACTTTTTTATTGACCTATAGTATGCTTTTATTTGACACATAATAAAGCTTTTAAATGGAATAGCGATGCTAAATTAATATGCGGTAGTTTTTTGGATACCGTTGCTTCTATCGAACTAATGCAAATCTAGCGGACGCATTGCATTGTATACCAAGTTAACAATGCTTAATAAATAAATAATGGCGGACATTTCTAACAGCATCACCTAACCTAACCTAATCCCAAAGTAAACAGAGCTTGTGATATGGGTACCGTATCATGTGGTATGGTACCCATAACACTGATATACAATTTATATACTTTTTTTTCATTTAGAAAAACACCCAGTTCCGAGACAAATACTTGCAAATCAAACAAACATTTGTCCCGTACCGAGAATCGAGCCCGCAACTTTCTGCGTCTCAGGAGCAACTTGACCCACTTCACCACATACATAGGTCATCAAATGAGCATGCAAAGCTCTAGATTCAGATTATTCTAAAGTCGGTTGATGCTGGGATTTAGGATCTTAACACATAGAATGCTTATAGAATGTTGCTGAGTTACTACGATTCTATCTTCTAAAGAGACGGGAAGGTATTTTTACACACAGAAGGTGCGGTAAGATCATTGAACTTCTGTATTGTGACATAATCGTAAACACTACCATTTACAGCTTTAAACTAGAGATATAGCATTAAAAAGTGCTAAAGACAATGTGAAAGAGTTTGAGTGCCACCGTAAAAGGTTTTATGTGGCTGTAAACGTTTAAAATAAAATGTGCCTTTTTACGTAAAACTGTGGTGATGGCGTTGTTAACGCGACTGTACCGGATCTACAGTTTATGTCTATCATTTTTGGCAGTTACAATAATAATTCTTGATGGAAATAAAGGAAATATTTTTGTATGTTTGTTTATCTTTTATACCTATAAAAGGCGATGTGTGTATGTATGTTATCTATAGACTCCGAAACGGCTGGACCGATTTCGATGATTTTTTTAGGATATCTTCAGATTGGCCTAGCGGGTGATCCTGTGAAGTTTGGTAGCGATCTGATCAATAGACTTTTATTTTTTTGCATCAATCAAATTTGGTATGGATATAGATTGTACTTAGAAACGGACATGGGCTATTTTTATGTATGTAATATGCGTGCGAAGCCGCGGGCAGAAGCTAGCAAGAATTATCCTAAAAAACTACTAAACCAATTTTAAAAATTATTTCACTATTAGAAAGTGAGTGAGACATTCTGTGAGTAAAATGGGCTGTAATTTATTTTCAAAAACAAATAATGTCATAACGAAAATTGCAATAATACATATATATAATACATGTATAACATCAAAATAGCCTATAAAAGTCACTATACCGGCTTGGGCTATGAAAATTATTGATGAAGTAGATATAATAAATTCCTACATGTTTATAGTATGGTACACATTATTACCTAAAAAAACGATATTTAGGCTATTTCTCTTACCATTATAGTAGAGTAACAATAACTGCTTTTTGTTCATATTAGTCAATCAAAACAAGGGTAGAATCAAAAGATGATTGCACCCGAGGGAAAACGGGGTGAGTCGCTAGTACATAATAAAACCTAACCTACGATTTTGATGTGTCGTGAAATTATCTAATAGTGGCAAAAAAACTTTTATACAATGTTTAAAAAAAAAATTAGAAAAATACCCTACACTACACTACACTACACACACACGCACTGTTTAAAGTACGTTCTTACTAAAACGGTCGCTTAAAATATGTGTCAAAACTAAAAAATTAAAATCCATTATTGGCTGTAACTTTATTATTTATAAACTTATGCATAGATTAAAGATTAAAGAGATAGGTTAAAGAGAGTTGTGGATTTGGTTTAACACTCTATAACTGATGTGTCCTAACTTTTACACTTAATGTTGATGTGCTTTGCCACTTTGTCAGCTCATAACTATAATAAATACGTTAATTTCTGAAGAAATAACATAAGTGTAGAGAAACATAGAGCTATTATTTTCACGTGTAAACGCGGCGGTATATCACAGAGTTTGTTCTGGTCTGATATCAATAAACAAAATAAAGGAGTACGTAGATAAAGTGTCTTCAAATCACAATTCTATTTACATTCCCTTTTAGGCTGGGCTTAGTCCAACATCTTTGTCTGTTTCCCATCAAATATGGTATCAATCGTCAGCAAACTCGGTCTGTCCCGTTACTTGATCCGATGTTGATGAAAGGATATCGGCCTTGGTCCCTAATAGCTACTAGCTCATCTATGGTACTGACGTACTAACTGTTAGTGTGTCTATGGCTGTGCTATGTGGGCCGCAGATGTTCTAAGCTAAGCTATTGTTACGTGGGCGAATGTTGTAGTCGTTTAAGGAAGTTAATGACCTGTCTTATTTGGAAGTAATTCATAAGGAATCGACACGTTCACTACGGCTTGAACCGGCTATGGTCGTCAAACGGGCCGATGCCATACTGTCTAGAATAGAATCTTTTTGATAAGGATCGGGTGACATTTATGTCAATGATTTAAGATTTAAAATGCCTTATTGAAAAAAACTATAGTAAGTGTAGGTATGTGTTAATATTTTCATGGTTCGGTACCTCAAAAGGAAAAACGAACCCTTATAGGATGACTTCGTTGTCCATCTGTCTGTCTTTCTGTATGTCAAGACCTTTTTTCTCAGGAACGCGTAAAGGTATCAAGTCGAAATTAATATCAAATTAATACATACTTTACATGTCTACTCCCTATACTCTAAATATCAAGCTTTTAAGTCAACGCTATCGAAAAATACGGCCAAAATACATAGTAACGTAATAAAGGGAACAAGTAAAGAATAAATCCGAATATTGTTATGTAGTTATTGACATAAAAAAAATATTGATGTATTTTTTTCGGACGGAACATTTTTTTTGATTTGACTTGTATGTAACCGACTTAAAAAGTACGATGATGGTGAAAAAAGGGTTTGGACTTTCGCACTTGACCGTGTTATAATTTTTTGTTGAAATCATTAGAATTCTATTCATTTATGTAAAATTTCATTAGTGCGTAGTTCGGTTACCGCGGTGGACTTTTACCTTACCTACAATTGAGGTTATAGTTAGTAATGAATTTCCCCAAAAAATCAATAATAAAACTTGTAACACGGTTTTTTTACAATTAACCTATCAAACAAGCATACGGCCCACCCAATGGTAAGTGATTACCCTATGACGCTTGCAATACCGGAGGTATGATTCGCACGTTGCCGGCCCTAGACATAAGTGTTAGTTATGTAGTTTTACTTGCTCCAGTACCCTTTATAACTAAATACAATAATGCTTGTACACTTCTGCTTGAAGGCAGGATATCTGGCACTGTGATGGTACCAAGACGGACTTCTGCTATTGAGTCCTACCACCAGATTTACTTATATATATAACTAGCTGAAAAGCTCGCGACTTCGATCGCGTGTTTTAGTTGTAAAACAAACGTGTAGCTATGTTTCTAACATTCTATGAACAATGTTTGAAGTACATTAACGAATTATATGAACTTTCCCATACAAACATTAACCGTTCATTTTACATATTTTAAGGTTTTTTTGAAAAACCCTGTAACACGTGTTCATTTTGTATTTAAAGTACTTCTACAAATCAAGTTTTAAGCTAATTGCACGACACGTTAAAATATTATCTACTATACAAGCATTAACCCACTATTTCTACCTTTTTTATGTGTGGGAGCGAGATAAAAAATACCCCAGCATGTAACTTGGAGAATATAAAACCACTCCAGTTGTTTTTACACCAATCTTTTGCAGACAGACAGACAAATATTCTAAAAATGATAGAATCATGTTCTGCCAATGTTGTTAAGTACTCCTAATTCATAAAAAAATTACAACCTCTGCGGCGCAGTGGGCGAAAGTCGCTTGAGACGCAAAAGGTCGCATATTCGATTCCCGCTGTGGGACAAATGTTTGTATGATTTACAAGTATTTGTCTCGAGTCTGGGTGTTTCTTTGTATAATATGTATGTATTTACAAAAAAAGAGTATACAAGTAATATATCAGTCATTTCGTACACAAGCTCTGCTTACTTTGGGGATAAATGACCCTGTGTGAAATGTTTGCAATTATTTACTAATAAAAAAATATTTTCATGCGCGGGCCCTTCGACTTCTGCAGTTTTATTATAATATAGATTTTGAGTCTTAAATTACTTGCTAGCTAGTCTTGCAATGAAAATGTTTAATGACCGCTCCATTGTTATTGAAGGAGTGGCTGCCAGTGTTGCCTGAGGTACTTTATGAATGAACATTAGATACCAATCTACGAGCTCGTGATTCATGATGCTGAGATTAGAGGCCCTGTCCCAGAAATGATAACTGTGACTGCTTTATGTACCTATAAAAGAGCTTAACCTGACTGTCTGACTGACTGACTGATTCATCATCGCCAAGCCGAAACCGCTGAAGCTAGAATGCTGAAATTTGAAAGGTAGCTTTCTTTTACAGCAAAGGTATCCACTAAGGCGGGATTTTTTGAAATTCAACCCTTAAGAGGGTGAAAAGGGATGAAAACGAATATATGAAACTTTTAACGCGTGGTACGATTTGCTTGAAACTTTATTTAAATAATTAAAATGAAAAATAAATGGATACGTGTTTCAGGATTTTTCAAAATAACCCTTACAAAGGGCTAAAATGGTGTGTCAAATTTGTATGGGAACTTTTTAACGGGTGGTGTGATTACTTAGAAACTTGGTTTGGATACGAAAAAGGCAAAGTAAATGCAAACGTGTTTCAGTAAAAAGACAACCGACTTCATGTATACACAATATAGCTAATAATATAATATATATACACAAGGTAGCTACTGTAAAACGTTGAGGAGTTTGACTGTCCTTTGTCTTCATGAGACCCCTAATGACAGTCACAACCCATCTAGATGTAAAGTTCTCATCAATACATATTAATCAAGCCCAAACATCAGGTAATTGCTGTAAATCCTTGAGGTGTTTCCTCGACTATCTTACGGTTCCATCATCAGATCGACACCAGACCTTCATTAAATAGTAGTGCTTTAAAATACATATTAAAAATGTACAAATGCACTAGTCGCCAGTCGCCACTACGGTTTTGAAGGTTCCCCTCAATTTCTCTGGGATGCCATCATCAGGTCCTGGTTTCCTTATCATGGTACCACACTTGGGATTTTTCCCTACCAACAAAAAAATTATCACCCAAATCGGTTCATAAAAGACTAAGTTATCAGCGAACACATAAAAAAAAATATACACGTTCGAATTGAAAAACCTCCTTTTTATTTGAAGTCGGTTAAAAATACAAATTTATGGATTCAAGTAATATTTTTGAACAGGTTTTACGACATAAAGGCCAATTTAAGTAGGTACTGAGAAAGTGCCCTTTGACTGAAATAAAACAAGTTATGCACAACCACTACAATTATAACAATCAGGGCGTGGGAGAAAGTACATTGATTGATTCGAGTAAGTACCTACCTACCAGTCGGTAAGGTCCAGGACCGGTAGGCAGTTAAGTGGAAAGCAGTTATGTGAGGTGTGGCATATTGTTTTAACCGACTTCAAAAATAGAAGAGGTTCTCAATTCGTCAGAATCTTTTTTTTATGTATGTTCACAGATTACTCAAAGACGCCTAAACCGATTTGAATTTTTTTTTTTGTTTTCGGGTATTTGAAATTTAAATTTGAATTTTATTCGATTTAAATTTTTAAATTTTAAATTTTATACGAGCGGTTTTTAAAAATTCATTAAAGATCTAAAAATTGTGTACATTGATGATATATTTGTTTACTCCGAAACTTCGTTATTTAAATGAAGTCGGTTTTCGTTTTAGTTTTTAAAACGTAATTATAAAGTGTATAGAGATCAAGCGAGATTCAATTTGTTAAAACTTGTCCAAAATGAGCTATAGCCCACGTTGAATATTATTTTTCTTCTTTTCGTGTCAGTAGATATTTCATCACTGTGGTGAAAGGTTCTTGAAGAGGCTCTTGAACTTTGCACGTCTTCAAACTTTTGAGGCTCTGTGTCATGCCGGTTTTCTCATGTTTGAGAGTATGACTGGTATAGAACACAGATTTTTTGCACGGAAACTGTACGTGCACGACTGGATTTGAACTTAGGGTCATAGAATCGAAACGGGGCCAGTACTAAGAGACTACAAGGGCTCTTTATAGAATACATACATAGTACACATACATACATAAATAGTAGCTTATGTCCGTTCCTAAGATACAATCTATATCCATACCAAATTTGATTGATGAAAAAAAAAAGTTCTGTTGATCCGATCGCTACCAATCTTCACAAGATAACCTGCTAGCCCAATCTGATGATTTCCTAAATATTTCATCGTAATCGGTCGAGCCGAAGTCTATAAAGAACATACATGCATACACAAATCGCTTTTTATATTATACTAGCTGTACGCGCGTGACAGATAATAATTCCGTTCAAAATGAAGGTTTGTTTGTAGAAACTTCATATTATTGTAAATGTCAATGTAAACAAAACCGTTCTAGTCAGTTTCTGAACGAAAATATCAATAAACTGTTATTTGTTATGTGACATTATTTACTGTTACATTCTATGTATTATCTAAGATTAAATTGTATTTTTTAAACCAATAATGATTCGTCAAATAGTTATTTCATATTCAATATTGTTACTTTTTAAGTTTAAGATTTAAAATATACATATGAATAGACTTCTGCTTGTGTTTACAAATTGTTGATGTATTGTTTAATGATTTAGTTATGATTAATTGATAATGAAAATTGTAAAATTATTCTTGTAAGTTTTAAAACAGATTTGTTAAAAAAGGTTATATTATAATTTCCTAGGTACAAAGATATTTCAGTAAATCTCTGCGATTGGTCAATCCTATTTTACAACAGTAATAATAATATTATTACTGTTGTTAAAAGATATTCAGGCTGAAAGTTTCCTTGGCTGTAATTGGTCTAAGTTAGCGCCATGAAATTGTTATTGCAAGGGTATATATAAACAGATGTAAATGCTATTAGTGGCACTTCACGTGAGACAGCAGACCAGACTTAAAAGTCTAGTACCAATTCTGTAACTTTATGTAATATGAATCTTATTCTATGGACTTTAAATTACTTATTATTTTCATGTGCATTTTCTTTACCTACCTAGGTATTCTCTCGTTGTTTCCTTATATTCCTTATGGTGTTTATTTTGTAGGAGGGTACTTGTGTTGTGTAAAACTGTAAAGGATCATACAAAAAAGTGTTAGGACCAGACAAGTTTCTTGCCGGATTCTTCTTGATCTGGGGTTAGGAGGAACCGGCACCTAGATTCACTAGCATGTAAGAAGACGATTCAAAGTGGTCCTTGTGATTTTATTGAATAAAGAAAACTGAATTTACTTTGGTAAATTTGTTATTCTGTCTTCTTATTGAATTTATCCTTGCTTACATTTAGCTTCAATTCCTCATGTTAAAAGTAGGTATTTAACTTCAGTAATTTTACTAACTTTCAATGTAAACTTCTAAGATTTCTCTGAGACAATCCCAGAGTTCTATCTAAGCTTGATATTAGGTGTATTATATTTTTGTAATAGAGCAGGTACCTATCCATTTCTGACACGCGCAGCTTCGCCCGCGTTGAAGATTTTTTCCGGGACAAACCAATTTACCCGGGATAATAAGTAGTCTATGTCACTCGGTGATAGTGTAGCTTTCCAACTGTAAAATAATTTTTCAAATCGGTCCAGTAGTTTTTATGTTTATTCGTTACATACAAAAATACAAATCTTTCCTTTTTATAATATTAGTGTAGATGTAGATAGATTATAGCGAAAAGATTATAAAAATAAAAATGGTTTAGCATGAAACTTGGAACAGATTACATTGATATTCAGTGATCTGGAAACACCTATAATACTAAGTAAGACTAAAGACTTTGATCTAATATAGTATTCCTACTATATTCTGATTATCTTACTAGTACACCTTAGTAAGATAATCAGAAGTATCCAAAATAGCTGACTATCGGAGCAAAACACTAAACAAACAAAAGCACATCAGCCTAATGAAGCAAACCACTTGAATTTGTAATCGAAACAACAGATTAGCAATCGAATTCGTTGACAAATTGATTGGTGAATCTATGAATGGAGAATGGCGATGCACAACCGTACAGACAAGTTTGTGTAGAAACCAGGAACGATGAACCAACCAGGAAACGAATTAGTTAATATGCTGGTTCTGAAACCTTAAGAGTTTGGACTCATTTTAAAAGCAATGTATAAAAAATGGCCTGTCAGCTATGTTGATAGTGAGTTGTAGCTCTGCTACAGCGCTACAACCTACAGGTTGGCGTTTTGATTTCCTCCCAGGGCAAACATTTCTGTGATGTATCTATGTTACACCTATGTGTTAGTTCTGTATCTGGGTATTGTAAAGTACTTATCTTATGAATGAATTTAAAAATATATAAGTATTCTATCAGACTTCTGATCACCGCAATACAAGCTTTGCCAAGTTTGAGGCTAGATAGTGTTGCGTATATTCATTACCAATATTTATTTATTTATTTAATGTATTTTGACAAAGTGTGTCTAGAATTTGTTTCGGCTATCAATTTACAAATGGACAGTATGAATTAAAATAATTATTTTGATTTTCCTACCCATAAAATTTTGGGGCTTCAATATATGAAAAAAATGTGTAAAAATATTTTTTCTAATTAATTGACCTACGTATTTTGGTGATAAGCTTTATCTATTGCTAATTTTATTGCACCCTCAGTAGACTGTGTCAACATTGTAACCTGTAGAGTTTATTTTAAAGGATGCATGTGAAGATAGTGTGCACTAACATTTTACTTCTATTGCGGGCGGATGTGCATGCCTCTGCATCGTGTTTAACTTATTCGGATTAGATTGGCGGAATAGTATTAAATATTTGACCATCTGTTTTATGTTTTTTGACATTGTAACAGACAAGCGCCGATAACCTGTTTCTTATATGAATGCAGTCTAACCCAGCTCTATAACTATGTTATAGTTGTAGATGTGTTTACACAGCATTATTCATAGGTAATTGGGCGTATCGTGCTTGATACGAGTATGATTCAAATTGGCTGTGGTGTTGCGATGTATTTGTACGTATTTCGTATTGTGTTTGTTGTTGAAGCAAATAAACCGCTTCCATTGATCTAGTTAAATGAGCGTTGAGTAGGTAGTAAGTTTCATAGTATTATTTTCTGTGCTGTAAAATAATACCTTTTTCAGTCACACTCAGAGATAGATTTTCTCCGATTTTTTTAACATTTCGTTTAGATATCAATAGTTTGGTAGGACCCATATGCCCTTTTATTTTAATAGCACTTAATTTTTTATTGTTGTTGGTTCTTATGTTGGTATTCACAGTTAAGGTTCGATTTAATGCACGCATGCGCATTACTACCGAAATCCATTTGCCGATGCAAAAAACGAATCACGGCCAAACGATAAATCCTCGCGGAATGCACTTGGAACTCTTGCAATTTATTGCAAGATCGCTATAAAGACAAAACCAGTATTCTCGAGTAACGATCTGGTCAAAAATTATGAAAACTTCACAGCAACCTGTTATTACTAGCTAACCATTTGGCTTTTACGCTGATTCCTACCCACAAAAAAAACTAAAACAAAGGAAATATAATTCGCGGTTTCCATATAACCGTAAAATAACAGTCATATATATAAGTAAGGTCGCTCAGAAATCCGAATAAAACATCACACTTGCGGTCTCCAAAACAACACTTTAACACGCGGGGAAACTTCGCGAAAATAGACTCGTGCGTGTGTCATCCCAAAACGCGGGTATACGTTGCGCGGGCGCTTTGGCAACTAAACTAAGCCAAGCAAAGCCCGCATCCGAAAGCGTCCAAAAGCTTTAGTAGCTATGTCTCATTCTGTGACTTTACAATATTTGTAGCCAAGTCCATATCACTTATCAAACGCTTGCGTTGTGAAATAACTTTTAATGCCACGAATTCAGTTTTAATATGATACGAATACTCAATCTAAATATTGCCTATTGGATTGTGTCCGCACTTACGTGAGCGGACACGTGCTGACTATAAGGTTCAAAATGACTAAAATATTCCAATCTTCACAGCTACAAAGTGAATATCCAGAACGTTAGTTAAAACTATTGTTTATTCTGTATCGCCGGACTGGGCAGCCTAAAAGCGTGCTGTTGTGACAACATGAAAATTAGGAACGTGTCTGTTGAAATGTATTTCCTTCGAACAATGTGTCGCTGCAGCTTTCGTATGAATTATAGAGGGTTAGGAATAGATCAAGTTGTTCAAAGGATTAGTTCACGTGTGTGTGGCGGATGTCAGGCAGGTACAGTTTTATTTGTATTTTAAGAAACTTAATCCTAATTAGGGGTAATTTATTTATTGATTCGTATTCTTAAAGCTAATGATGGGAATTTTAAGGTTTGACAGAAGTAAGAAGGCATTAGGCATATTATATTATTACTGATCAGTCCATGTTATTATAAATACTTACGGATATTTATCGCGTTTATTTACCTATTTTTCCCGACGTTTCGACAGGTTTACACTCTCCCGAGTCATCCCGTGACCACGACAGAGTGTAAACCTGTCGAAACGTCGGGAAAAATAGGTAAATAAACGCGATAAATACCCGTAAGTATTTATAATAATGTGTTCTGATCGCGTAAGTTTAAAAAACTTCAGTCCATGTTAGTCTCATAAAGGTTCTCCATTGATTCACGTCAGTTATTTTAATTTCGACCAGGATATCTTATTCGTCATTCTTAGATTATTAACTCCATTACTAGAATGGATTTACTCATACGAAGTATCAGTAGCAGAAGTATGTCCAGAGTAACGTTCATTAAATCAGGGTTTTGAACTACAATTGACGACCTCTGTGGCGCAGTGGGCTTAGGTCCAGCTGAGACGCAAAAGGTTGCGGGTTCGATTCCCGCCGTGGGACAAATGTTTGTATGATCTGCAAGTATTTGTCTCGGGTGTTTCTATGTATAATATGTATGTATTTACAAAAAAATATATATAAGTAGTATATCAGTCATGTGGTACCCATAACACAAGCTCTGCTTACTTTGGGGCCAGATGATGCTGTGTGAAATGTCCGGTATTATTATTATTATTATTCCTGTCCACGGTCTACCACACGCTGGAGAGAAGGTATTTGCTTTCGATAGACGGAAAGGACATTACATTCAGATCTTCCGTATTTCAAAGGGTACGTTAAGCTGTCGGTCCCAGTCTTTCAAAAGTTATCAGGTAATGAAAGATGTCTTGGGGCGATCTATTTACTCTATTACAGAGTTGGATTTACTCATACGAAGTATCAGTGGCAGAAGTATGTCGCGAGTAACGTTCATTAAATCAAAAATCAATAAACGTTCATTGAACTACAAATGCAACTCGCTAGAAAAAAAATTCGTGTTTTTGAGAACTGCAGACGTGAACCTTTGTTCACCTGTGCTCTTCAAATTAAACCCGTAACGTGAAGAGGGTCAATTTGTCAGCTCTAAGCCGGAGAGGCGTCTTGACACGGCACCCCCAACTCACCAAACCGAAATAAAACTAAAAATGCCTTTTGTTATATCGTCCCGGGACCACGTGATCTCACGTCCGGGAAGCAACACTTGACCTACCATCACAGTATTTTAAAGCTTAACAACCAGAAGGGACACTCCATACTTTACATAGTCCATACTTAATAATAATAATATAATGCTGGACATTTCACACCGGATGATCTGGCCCCAAAGTAAGCACAGCTTGTGTTATGGGAACTATCTGAATGATATACTACATATATATATATATATATTTATTTAATCCTTTATTGCACAAAAAAAACATATGAATGTACAATAGGTGGGCTTAATGCTTAATGCATTTTCTACCAGCCAACCTGCAAAGTTGAGAAAGTAAAAAGTAGGCGTGCTAACTTAATCTAAGAATAAGGAAATATAACACAAAGACAACATATTTAAAAATACTCCTAACTCCTAAAAATAAAATAAAATAATATATATATATATATATATATATATATATATATATATAATAAATAAGATACATTTAAAAAATACATACAATTATCAATTACAATACAATATACGTTTTTTATATACATTCATATTTTACAAAAAAAAGTACAAACATATAGACAAACACCCAGACACCGAGACCAATTATTACTATGCGTTGCGAAGATGCAGACATAAGCTAGTATTCATTAAAAACAAAATTACGTCTTCAATCGGAACAGGAGTTCCAGATAATTAATGGCAAGGGACAGTCTTTTTAAACTGATGTCAAACAGTGTGTAAATCAATTTTTTTATGTAGTATAGTACTACTGGTAAAAAAACTAATTCTGTGCCAACAGTACGACGACTTTTTTAAGATCTTTTGTTGCAGCATAAAGGGTAGCGTGACTTATCCTATTCGGGTAAATATATAAAAAAAACTCATGAATAAAAGTTAGTTATGAATAAATGTTTTTTACACTTTTTGTAATGTCTAAATATGTCTTGATTGTGTACGATAAATTCAAGGTGGTCTTAATAATGTTGATTTTCAAACTGGAAACGTAATCAAAGAACTGAAATAGGTGTTTGTACACATCGGTGCTCTAATTTTAAAATTGAGGCTAATGTAGGTGGATTTCTGATATACCGGTTCTGTGCGCTACTTTTATCTCCTGTTTCATAATTATATCCGAACTAGCTGCTGCCCGTGGCTTCGCACGCATGGTACCTACATAAAAAGTAGCCTATGTCCTTCTCCAAGGTCCCATCTATCTCTATACCAAAATTCATCAAAATCTGTTCACCTGTTTAGACGTGAAAACATAACAGACAGACAGAGTTACTTTCACATTTATAATATTAGTAGGGATCAACAGCCTAAAATGTTATGCTTCTAGTTCTGAAAATGACAATACTTTCATACAACCTTTCCTCCCTCTTTTCAACCCTTTACAACACTTTTGTCCAAATAAAAAGTCTATGTCCTTTCCCAGGCTTTAGACAATCTGTTTGCCAACTTTCATTTAAATCGGTTCAGTAGTTTTGGCGTGAAAGCGAGACAGACAGACAGAATTACTTTCGCATTTATAATATTAGTAAGGATAATATAACCCGAATAACCTCTATATGGGTAACTTTAGGTTACGCGTTGTCCGTATGTCAGTCAGTCATTCAGAACTTAATATTACATAAATAAATAATAAATAAAATAAATATTGGTTGACAATGCACGCAACACCATCTAGCCCCAAACTAAGCATGTAGCTTGTATTATAGTAACAAGATGACTAACTTATATATTTTTAAATACATACTTATAATACCTTAACCCCAGAAACCAACAAACACCTGTGTTTATCACACAAATGTTTGTACAGGGAATCAAACCCTCAACCTACAGCGCAGAAGGCAGAGCTGCATCAAGTGAACTGAGAGGCCAGTTAAAACACTAGTGAATAGTAGTGTTTATATATATATATATATATTACCATAATAATAGTTTCATATTTGTTTTAAACAAAATGTGTCCTCTTGTTGCTTGGCTTAGGGGTTGAGTTTCGAGTTTTTTTTCTTAGCCACTTGCACGTCCGAACGCGGCAGCTGCCTCCCTCTAGATCGTCCACCCGCGCGATCGGAATTTTGCGTCGCCGAGCGCTTGGTTCATTTTCAACTTCGAGCGTGATAACTAAATAACTACTATAGCTAGACTTAAATAAAAAATACTTATGAATAGGTAAAACTATACAAATTAAAACTACGTGAAAAAATAATTTCAACTATGAATCTAAATACTGAAAATATAAATTTAAACTTGACAATGTAGGTTAAATTTCAATAAACTTTTGATTCTAAAGAGTTTTTACACAAAATCTCGTAGTTTGTGGCAATATAACCTACTAATTATTTAATTAATTAAAAAAAACTAGAATTTAAGGACTTTTTTGAAATGAATATCACAATTACAAGAATACCGTGTTTATTAAAATAAACCTTTACAAAACACCCCTAGAATACGTAAAAACGTACACGGGTGACTTTCACTCGGAACATTTTGGCTGTAAACCCAAACAAATGTAAAATACTCTGTTGTTTTATTGTATTTAGATCGTGGGAGTATATTTAAATATGATTACTCACATAATTTTTGCATTACAAATACTTCACTTCATTAACATGAAACTTCATAAATATGAAGCCCTTTTTGAAGCATTTTGTTTAATGTCCATTTTTTTTGCCATCAGTCGATGGGCCAAAATTATTTGTAAATATTTCAATAGCAATAATCTTGAGGATACTTTGATATATAACACTAATATAAATAGGACTAATAAAACAATCTAAACGACACCCGCACGCACTCACTTCACAGAACGCAAACTCACGCAAAACTTTTTTATATTTAAATTTTATTTTTAATATTTTTGTTGCCAGGTATGGTTTTCTTGGATTCTACCATACGCCAATTTTATTAAAGAGTCATCTAGTGACGTCATATTAGCAACTTTCAGACGCCAACCAAGCCAGATTTTGTTACCCGGATGCTCAAGTGGCTATTGTACGTCTGAAAACTTAAAAAAAACACATCTTCCATATATCAAGTCTCTACGATCAACAATTTAGGCTGTGCGTTGTCTATTATGTCAATGAGTCAGTCCATAAAATTAATAAAAAAATATAGCCACTTATTCGTTTCTTACTTTAAATTAGCTCGATAAAACATTTAAGTAATAAATATTTAATAAAATAAACTATTTCATGCTTGTATTTTAATTCTATTCATATAATAGTTCCCTCTCTCCACAGATCTCTATCACTTGCTAATCTCAACAGTCGGGTCCAATATTTTTTTGTAGGTTTAAAATCCACTCTTCCATTATAAAATTAGAAATTAGAAAGTATCTCCGTCTGTTAGCTTATTCCGTTTTCACGGCTAAACAGATCTTGACAACATATGGTGAGGACATCGATTGTATCTTGAGAAAGGGCAGAGGCTACTTTTTGTATAGGTACAACGGGCTAAGCCGCCGGCAGCAGTATGTTTTTTATTATCAAAAACATACAATGAGTATATTTAAGCCCAGGTCTGTTGACGAGTAACGCACACCACACAGGTGGGTCGCGGAAATACCGGCGCGTTCGTCGCTATTTCCATACTGCGTTTCGCCACGGACGTCGGACGCCCGACGCCGCCCCACATCAATGAACGCTTCGCCCAAACTACTCCTCCGCCCTATGATGACTTGTACTCTAACGACGTGATCTTGATACTTTATTTTGAAACTCTAACGGTTTTAGAATAAGAATTCTAAAACGAAGACTTGTGAATATCTAGGTTTTAACCTGGTTAAAAAACAGGGATTCCCCATTAAGGTTTATGATTACTTAAGTCTTCGGTTTGGAATAAGGCCGTATGCGACTATCTTAGAATCTATTGGTGATTATATTGTTTCGCCAGTCTAACTAAAATTTTGTAAAATGTGTACGGTTTAATTTTGTTTACACGACAGTATGAGTTAAAATATATTTTTTATAACACTAACATATCTTTTTTTTTTAATTTATAAAATGACGTCTGATTTAGGTGTTATAGCTCATTTTAGTCGCCATGGGTGCTGAATAAAACCGCGAAAAATTTAAGAGGAAAATCAATTCAGTAATGAACAAACTGACTTTCAACATATATGAAAACTAATTAGACGTTAAAAACTGTTTTTTATTAGAATAATACGAACAGACTATACCATAACCAAACTATGTAATTATTGTGGTTATGACATAATCTATTACAAACCCTTCTACTCGTAAATACAGTTTATACGGTCTGTAAACATTTCTTGTCGTATGTTCTTTTGACATTTAAAAAACTTTACAACATAATTTAACTGGATTATTTTTATTTAATTTGACTGCCTTCCGTGACTTCCTAAACGACTGTAACGCCAGAAAGGCCTAATAATAAGTTCTAAAGATGAGCTATGTCTGAGAGCGCGTAAAAGTGGTTTGGTCCTCACAAGAGATAAAAGTATCAAACAATATTTATCCGACTCCAGCCACAAATATAAATAGGTGGTCTTATTTTCTTATTTACGACTGTTTCAGTCTTTAACGTGCAACTTTTTATGATAAATTCAGCTTTTATTGCCATTCGTGTCGGTGCTCGATTGAAGCTGCGCTGTGAATGTGGGTTTATGCCTTGTGTGTTTGTAAATATTACAATCATTTTTCCTTTATGTCCATTAGTGTTCATTATGCAGTTCTGTTGCATCATATTATCGTATATCATTCTGTATCTACTTACCTGTCTGTATTCTGTCTAGTACATAGAGCACCTTGGTATCTATATATTAATACGTGAAGCAAAAACTTTGTACCCCTTTTTACGAAAATTGCGCGGACGGAGGAGTATGAAATTTCGCATTTATAGTTTATATAGAGAAGGAGTGGAGATACTTATATTTTTTTTTAATTATGCATAATAAATACATTAATTATTAATTCATTATGGTCGAATTTCGACCAATGGGCGACCACTTATATAATTAACTATTCAATATGTTTAATTAATATTTGCTGTAAAGTTTTGGATCCATAGTAAGAATAGCAACTTCATTATGTAAAGACCTATAAATTAAGTTTAGGCAATTTTCAGTGAGGTCTTTCGGGTGGCAAGAGGCATCTACTAACACTTACAGCTTATAAATACAAAACAATTGAAACCATAAACATTTTAACTCCATAAATTGACATAAACTAATGCTTTTATAAGTTTTCCAACATCTTGAGACTGGAGAAATTAAGGATAAAAAGTACGAAGTCAAATTCAAAGTCAAAATATACTATATTCAATACAATCACAAGGATCACTTTTAAATGTCTTACATACTAGGTGAATTTAGGTGCCAATTCCTCCTAACCCAAGCTCTAGACGAACCGGTAAGAAACTCGTCCTGGTCTTAACGCTTTTTTGCATGAGCCATCATATAACGACCTACGAAAAACGAATACAAGAGAGTTTAAACATTTCAAATGTGTCGGTTAACTGTATGAGGGCAGACCGACATAAGGTCATACAGTAAGTAGGTAAATTATTACGTCCACAATAAAACGGCCGCTTTTTTTAGGAAACAAAATGTTGCATATCTCTAGTCGGGCTCAGCCAAGCAAATAGTGGACTTCTAAATCAATGTTTACTGACGGGTGGCTGACGGATAAATCCGCATCCTGTGCTTATTTGCATCCTATCCGGATATGTTTATTGCTTACATCTTTTAGGATAGTCCAATGTCTTCTTTATCGGCTTCGGTACTAATAATAATAATACCGGACATTTCACACAGCATCATCTGGCCCCAAAGTAAGCAGAGCTGGTGTGATGGGTACCACATGACTGATATACTACTTATATACTTTTTTTTTGTAAATACATACATATTATACATAGAAACACCCAGACCCGAGACAAATACTTGTAGATCATACAAACATTTGTCCCGTGGCGGGAATCGAACCCGCAACCTTTTGCGTCTCAGCCGGACCTAAGCCCACTGCGCCACAGAGGTCGTCGCTAATATAGTATAGTACACGTACATCTAATCAGCAACCAGTGCTCATAAAGTTCACCAATAAAGCTCCTCGATCCTCGTTTACACGCTCATAAATTACACAACACATCATTACACAATGTATTTTGTAATACATTTATACTGTTTATTCCAGTGCTAGACTAGCGTGATTCACTCTTCCTGCTAGGTATTCTGTGTCGCGAACTGACTCAGAGTCCCCTTCTAGTTTGGCAACACGAATATTGCTTCGATCTGGTACTGGGATGTCTCCCAGACGCGTGACTCAGCGTATCTGGAGGTGTGCGGAATTTATAATGATTCCGGATACAAGGAGAGCAATTCGGTGGACAAAAGCTAGGAGATAATGGACCAGGGGGTCTTGACAAATACCACACGCTTAGTTTTTTTTGTAGTAATATGAAATATTATGGAAGTGACAGCAGCATTCACCCTTCTGTCTTGTGACGTATCTTTCTTTCTTTTCTTCCTATAAAGGCATCAGTTTTGTTAACAAATTAGCCAGTGGTGGCAATTCGGTTGGCACCAACCTAACTAATTTTAGCTAAAATTAGGTTTAGACTGTCAAATTAAACATTGTTATTCTGCTGTTACCAACCTATCCTAATTTAATTTTATCTAATTTAATTAAGTGTTCCTTATTTAGTTAGATGGTACCAACCGAATAGGTTTTACAAATGATATGACTAACTAAAATATATTTTAGACATTCCTAAATTTAGAAATGAACCAACCGAATTGCCACCCGTGTCAAGTTTTATAGTCGATCATCATTTGTCTATTCTAAACGTCATCGCGAGATAGCCGTCTAGAACTTTCTCGGGATTCCTTATCATTCAAATCACATTGCAACATAATACACTTATAATTCAATTGTTCATACTTGTGCTATGAAGTCACAATTTATTGATTAAAATATTGTTAAAATTAATGAATAAAACATGCAATAGCACGAGAAAAATAAGTTAGAAGTGCTATGTTAATTTATGATATGACAAACGAAGAATCAAACGTGACTTATCTTTCTTACTTTTCTTCGTATCGCATCTGTTTTATTTACAATTTGACCAGTGTCAATTGATTGTTTTGTCATAATATAGTCACAAAGTCGCAGACGATCGTCATTTGTCGATTCTAAACGTAATCATCCAATGCTGTCTACAACTCCTCTGGGGTTCCTGATTGTTCAAATCACAATGCAACATAATATACTTATAATTCAATTGTACGCACTTGTGGGAAGTCACATTTTATTAATTAAAATTCCGCTAATATGAATAAATTAATAAAACATGTTTGTTACTTCATAAAATGACAAACAAAGAATCCCACGAGACTTATTACAAATCTAGTGTTATTTATAAACAATTATCAATCTTTCAGTTAACACCAATAGAAAGTAGATCTTGTTTTCGTCCTCTCGAACCACAGTCAGCTTGACAGCTCGTTCGAATTTATTTTTCATTTGATTCGATTAAACGACCCTAGTCCTACATAATCGAGTTGCAGCAATCACAAAGCTATAAATCAAAATAATTCGGCATTCGAAACAATTAAGCGCCTAAATGGTGGAGGCGGGTGCCGCGGAAGTGAACACGGGTGCTCGTAGGATACAAAATTTAATTAATTTCGAGTGTGAGCCTTCTTCAAATTCAAGTGGGACTTGAATGCTCGAAAAGCACAATTGAAAAAGTTGGACCTTTCAAAAAGTCCTAATTAAATAGAAGAAAGAAAGCCTTATGCACGAAATTAATGAAATTCACTGAAATATATTTATTTGTCATATCATGAATAATAAGTAAAACCGAACGATAAGGTAAAATGTATATAGATTACTTGGGGACGTTATTGCGTTATCTATAGATCGTATTAAGCGGCCCTTAGATCGCTCAACTTTATCACATGTATTTCATATTATTGTATAACATCACTTATGGTAATAAATATTTTTATAGGTATTCCTAAATTATATCTAAATAACTTCGAATATTAAAATTTTTCTCCGTATCGCCATATGCGATAAGACTGCCGTTTGCAGGACATATTACATTGTAACCGTAGCATTAGTTTTGTTTGTACGTACATAAATGTTATGTTCTCAATAAAGTTCATTGTAATTATTATTATTATTATTATGATTGGCTACTTATAGGCAGGTACTTAGCTTTCAAATCTGTATTTTTTTATAACTGACTGTTTTGTTAGGACTAGAGACGGGAATAGGGTAGAGATACAATCATTAAAACTTCACTTCATTAGGTCAATTTGTCATTGCTTTGGTGAATCGAATGGACAGCTTTGATTCAAAGCACGGAGCGGCAGCAAAATCGTAATGAACCGTTAATGATTCGCGCGACGAATACTAACTAATTACTGTAAGAGATGTACCTACCGGTTATTCCGGCTTTTGTATTATCACAAAACTCTAGAGTAAATTAAAAATAAATAAATATTTATGGACAATCGACACAATACCTACTATATAGCCATAATCTAAGCGCCGCTTGTACTATGGAAACTAGATGAGTAGGTACCTAATAAAATATTGTCTAATGTATGTTTTTACAAACAAACAAACAGTGGGAGCGACTACATATTTATACGATGTAAAGATTAAAACGCGTTGACGAAATCACGAGCGGATCAGTTAATTTTATTCTTGTGCGTATATATATATATAAACATACATCTTCTGGTGCAACTCTAGTTAGTTTGTGTAACTTTTGATTTCTTGGATCCGTTCAACAAATGCAAGCAGAAACTCGTAAATAAATTATAACACGAGACAGGCGATGGATCACGCTAGCCCGCTGAATGGATTATGTCGTAAACGCAAACTGAAACTTGATGTATTTATAGGAATCTTATTTAAGAGGCCGGGACAGGACCGAACATGCTTAACATTCATTGAAGTGACAAAATTATTTATAAGAAATAATAGTTTGACAAAAAGACACCAATTTACTTAAACGAATAAAGTATCTCTTATAGAGTAGTTTACAACACAAATACAAATATGTATATAATATAAGGTAGAGATGTATTATTACTTGGATTGGACTTTAAAATAAGTGCCCCCTGGTACATCTATACCAGGTATATTGTGTTAAGTGATCTGAATCACTTGAGCTATCTATAGATCGTTTTAAACGGTCCTTAGATAGCTCAACTTATAAACATGTATTTTATGTTATTGTATATTATTCTTTACAGTTCTGTAAATATTTCTGTAAAAAAATAAACCTTATAAAATTTGACTTGTACTTAGTGTATTTATTTCCACGCTGTTATGGTGGGAGATGGGAGATGGGAGATGGGAGATGGGAGATGGGAGATGGGAGATGGGAGATGGGAGATGGGAGATGGGAGATGGGAGATGGGAGATGGGAGATGGGAGATGGGAGATGGGAGATGGGAGATGGGAGATGGGAGATGGGAGATGGGAGATGGGAGATGGGAGATGGGAGATGGGAGCTGAAAGGTGAGATTTTTATAGGGAACACCACCTCCTTATCACCCAACCTCAACATCCTGTATCAAAATCACCACAACATCCTCCATGTAGGTACACAATGTATGCGACCAGAAATCAGAGCTCCAAGATGCGCTGCTGGGCGCATGTGTTTGCATAGGGCGCACTATGCAAACACAGGTCAAACGCACGTTTTTACACTAATCCAACAGAAGGTGATCCCTCAAACACTACTCGATAATATACAAAACGGGGGTCTCACTAGATTGGAAATATATTGTCACCGAATTGGTAATACTTAATCCTGTACTGACTTACAACGCTGGTAGGACTTTCGCCTAAAATATCCAAAGCCTCACCTCCAAATATCCAAATATTTATATAGAGTATATCTACTAGTAAGTGGGTACATTATCCTCAGGTCTAGGCTTCGTGGCCGAGGTAGTCGGTACTGGCCTCTGGGTATCGGGATCATCGCTAGGTTTAACGGTATTTTCATCCAAGGTCTCTGGTAATTCAATTCAATCGCACGGTTTGAGAAAAAACCACACAAAGGTGTAATAATTGTATCTGATTTTATATAATTATATACTAGTTGTCCTGTTCGCAACTTCGTCCGCGCGTTTAAAAAAATAATAATCACAAAATCTAAACCATTCTCGAATCCACTTGAACACACAAAAAGTTTCGTCAAAATCGGGGGTTGCTCACGATACGGACAAAATTTATTAGGACACAGTGTCTCAACTGACATTTTGATTTTAATATTTTTTTTAGATATTACAATCTGTAACAATAACTATTCAATCAAATAAAGAGCAGATTGTCACTAAATATCTGCACGTTTCACGTTTCACGTAACACGTTTTTTTCATACAAAAGGTAATTTGCTGGAGGAACTGCCTTAACTGAGCAAACACAAACTCTTGTGTAGTCTATATACAACACATAATACTTACCTAAATATAGATCATTCGATATGTATTCTGCCATTTTAAAATTACTAAAATGAATATTGGGTTACCAGCACGGTCCACTAACCCGACGGTTTCAATTGAGTATCATCCTCGAGTGTCACGCAAAAAACAAATCAAGTTAGAACGTAGTTAACGGGTATTAATCCCGTATGTTTTAACTTTATTCCCGATGTTTCGATTATGTTGCAATAATCCTGGTCGCGGGCTAACTGGATGCAAATAAATGAAAATGTAATACGCGTTACACACCCGTTAACTACCAATCTACTAACCTATAATACCATAATTAGTTATGTAATCAAGAATATAGATGGCAACAGATTTTGACAATTATTTTGCTAGTGTTATAAGATGTCGAGGATCTCCTTCTTCTTCTTTGTTAATGGCCTGTGACATACTATTGTCAATTTTGCCAGTGTCAAGTGTTTATAGTTTATAGTCAGTTGGTTAGTTAGGGTTGTTGTACATTTGCCATTAGTCATAGTAGATGTCAGTCAATTGTCAATTCTAGACGTCACGCGGAATGGCGTCTTAAATTTTCTTGGGATTCTTCGTCGTTCAAATCACATTGCACCACAATACACATATAATTCAATTATCTATACCCGTCCTGTAGTCACAATTTATTCATTAAAATTCCGCCAAGATTACTGAATAAAACATGCAAAAAAAACGGGTAAAAATATTAAGTTAGCAGAGCTTTGTTACCCCATGAAATAACAGACGAAGAATCCGATGCCGAGGGTCTAATGAGTTGTTTAAATCTGTTGTTAATTTCATTTATTGACAAGCCAAGTCAAAAAATATTTTATTCAATACAATATAATAATACAATATTCAAGACAAGGATCACTTTGAAACGTCTTACATACTAGGTGAATTTAGATGCTAATTCCTCCTAACCTAAGCCCGAGAAAAATTGGCACGAAACTCGTCCTGGTCCTAGCGCTTTTTTGCATGATCCATCTTATAACTAGCTTAACTACGAAAATAAATAATACAAGAAAGTTTATACATTTAAAATGTGTCAGTTAACTGTCTTAGGGCAGAGCAACATGAAGCCATGCACTCTTATCAATAATATGGCCATTTATATTATTATAGGTACGCTTTCTTTAAAAGACTTCCACTTTATACAAGTTTTAGAATAACAAGGACAGACTTAAACGACGTGCTAAATATGTAATTATATGTATTATAATTGGTTGTATTATACTATGTTTTATCTATCCGAGTGTCAAACAATATGAATTCTGATTGCAAAAGTTTAAAAAATAAAAGTAAGAACGCGTTTTTTAAATAGATTTGCACAAGAAATCTGTCAAAAGAGGTCACCAAACCAACCAAAATATTATCAACATGTCTTCATGAGATAAGTAATCAATTTCTTTAATAAAAACTCTAATTTACTAACAAACCGTTCTAACTTGACCCGTTTCATCAGCTGCGTTCATTTAGATTTATGCCTACTGCTAACAAAATTATTGTTAATCGAGGCCCGCTGTTTGTTTGTTCACGATGATTTATGTAGAGCATCATCTAACTGATATGTCTACTACATTGAGATGCAGAGCGTCTGTCAGGCAATTTATCATTTCCGTGGGATTAGAAGGCCTCAGCTTTTTGTATGAGAAGAGCGATTAGCAGAATGATGAGTAGTCAGCTTTTATCTGGGAAATCCGCAAGGCAAGATGAAGCAACTAGACTTACTTACTTACCTGACGTTCCAATTTCAAAAAGCTTGTCACGAATTGAAAATACACCAAAGAGGATTTAATAGCCTCGATTGAATCCATAGTTTGAACATACAACATACATTAGATTCATAAAGTTGAATTTATATAATTTCTTTGGGATTATACGGCATCAGCTTTTTCTATAAGAAGAACGATTAGCAGAGTGACGAGTACCTAGTTAGCTTCAATCTGGCAAATCCGCAAGGCGGGGCTGAAGCAACTAGACTTTTACTAATTCCACTTTAGCTTTACTAACCTTTTGGAGACGTTCCGATTTCAAAAAGCTTATCACGAACAGAAAAAAATACTCAAAAGAGGATTTAGTAGCTTCGATTGCGCTTAGTCTGGAGGTACAACCTTCGCTGTATGCACAAGGTTGAATTCATAAATTTTCAATTTTGAAGTTGTTTCAACAATCTTGAACGCATAGTTATTTATGATTTATCATTCATTCATATCATTTAAGTAACAAACGAAGAACCCTCAAAATACTAAATGCGTGATGTGAAACATATTTTTTCTCGCTTTCCAGTAATTTTTGGGAGTGATTTCGTGAAAAGGGACGGAAGTGTGTAACCGGAAGCTGAAGCGCGCGCTATTTGATTCGACCAATGGGCGCGCGGGGTGATTCAGTTGGCTGTCAGATGGTATCAACCCATTTCCCGAGAGGTTGGTACTGTCTGCTAACAATGTGTGACACGCCCGAGAAAGTCAAAGGGAAATAGAGAAATGGAGAAGGAGAACGCATCAGAAAAACGTAAAAAGACGCAAAAAAAGAGGCGGCCTCAGAACTTGCAGAACTTATTTTTTAACTCTCACGGATTTAGACATCGCCTAAGTGGCCCTGAAAATAAACTCACCAGTATTACTAAAAAATAATTCAAATAAAAAATAATAAATAATTATGTTCTGATTTCAGAACATAATTATTTTTTATTTAAATTGGAATCCCAAATACATACATATAAGTAGTTGACAAATAGTTCGTTTCGTCTCTTGTGTCACCTGCCAGTTACCTGCTCAGCCACAGGGGTAAACAGTAGAGAAAGAGATTACGCAAACTTCAGGGTCTAACGCCTGAATCTTATTTTGTGCTTGAGCTTAAAATTGAATTGAATTTCAATCCCATCTTGAGTGGGTGCCAATAAACGAGTCCGGAGTTGATAAACCAAACATGTGTCAACTCGACCCTCGTCCTAAATTCACGTCAATCTTAATCAACCAACCACTTGATTAGATTCGTTTAAGATTCGAAATAAATGTCGTCGTTGCGATTTGTTTTATCTCTAAAAGTATTTTGATCATTCTCTCAAATTGGAAAAAAACATATTTACGATTGTTATTTCCAAGCTCGGTAGACTCTTCCTCAGATTTTTTAGTTTCTAAGATCTTTGAAAAATCTCTACTAGGGTAGTCGGAGGCATGACCAAAAAAATATTTCACATGCCCACGCTTTGCACAGTAGTTAGTATTCAGTGCGTGACCGGTTGCAAGCCCATCGCCGCTTATAGTTTCGAACCTTCGATGGACACACCTTCCAATTGTTTAGGTTCTAGAATATGCCGGTTCCTCGTTGTTTTTCCATTACCGTCTGAGACAGTGCTGAATTGCGCAAATAAATTGTTCGAAAGGAAAATCCATTAGTGTACGACCCACGACCTACTAAGAATAGAATAGAAATGTATTGCGTAAGATAGTAACATAGGCATGTTCTTACTACTTAGTTCAATTGGTAGTGTAGTTCATAACCAAAGACAGACATGTAATGACATCTAAGACATGTCCCAAGTGCACGAAAGAACGCAAATAAAAAGGGCCACTCTCAGGTGTACTTAAATCCTTTCTCCTCACTGGTGACACGATAAGAAGAAATTATAACATAGTGGGATTTTGTCGCAACATTGGTTTGGCATTGGACTAGCCTTGTAAAACGTGTTTTACGAATGCATACCACCAGGTAAACAGACATTTTAACCACTGGGAATGGATCTGTCCTTAAAACAAAACAAGAGGTAAAGAGATTGGATAGGTAAAGTTTTTTCCACGCGTGTATTTTCTGTTAATTCAGCCGCCCCTTTTATTCTTTCAGTCGTCGGATTCCAAAAACAATAGGAAACAAAAACTCATTTTCCACAGTTCCGTTTTGTTTGTGGTAATGCAAGAACAACAAGAGGGTGGTTCGTCCCTGCATAAACGCTTTCGTGCTGGGACTGGGATAAGGTCTGTCCAACAAATCTCTTTACAAGTTGCTTTGGGGCAAAGGTCGAAATGAAAACCTTTATTATTACTTTTAAATTGGAAAAACATTGGCTGTTTATTTCTGTTATTGTTTTTCAGTTCTCGTTTCACCAATTATTTACAGTCATCTATAATTAAAAGAAAAACCTACCCACGTCATTACATAGTATAAAACAATGTCGCTTTCCGCTGTCTGTCTGTCCCTATGTATGCTTAGATCTTTAAAACTACGCAACTGATTGTAATGCTGTTTTTTAATAGATAGTGTGATTCAAGAGGAAGGTTTATATGTATAATACATGCATAATATAGTAGATAAACACTGATAATTTTAGAGGTTTCCAATGTGGTGTCGTAAATAAACTCATATTTTTACGCATACATTTCAAACGATGGCTGAACCCTACGAGATAGATCAAAATAATGTACTACAGTATTGTACACCCCAAAAAAGTTCGTGATGGTATATGGCTAACTCTTAGAGATAACCATTTTTTAGTATAATTAGTACCAGCATTGCACCCGTGCGAAGCCGGGGCGGGTCGCTAGTAATAAATAATTATGTATGTGTACTTAAAATAAATAACTTTGTTCATGTGTTCAAAGATAACTATGTAGTAAAAATAATAATACCGGACATCTCACACAGTATCATCTGCCCCAAAGTAAGCAGAGCTTATGTTATGGGTACCACATGACTGATATTCTACATATATACATTTTTTTGTTAATACATACATGTTATACATAGAAACACCCAGACTCAAGACAAATACTTGCAGATCATACAAACATTTGTCCCGAAGCGGGAATCGAACCCGCAACCTTCTGCGTCTCACCCGGCACTTGGCCCACTGCGCCACAGAGGTCGTCTGGTAACTGGCTGCATTACCGCACTAAATAGTCAAAGGAATTCATTGAACAAGGAATGAGCCAGCTCTCTTGTCATCAGCGGCGTCGACTAACAGTGGTGTTATTTTCTTTACAAATCATTTGGTACTTAGCCCCCATGCTTAAGCCAAATTGACAGATGTTTACGGCATTACATTTTGCAAGAGATTTTTGAATAACTTAGTATAATTTTCAGTGGTTTATGTTAATAAACTATATTGTAGAATCATCCGTCTCATTGCATGAAATAATTCGGTCGGATCACATCCGACTACGCGGAAAATCCCGGTAAAACCAATTTGAGCAGATAGCTCCATTCTGATTCGCACTTTATTATGATAGCTGCGATCTGCGAAATCAGTTTTCGAATGATCGATCGGACGATCAGCCTTTCAATTTGGCAAAGGGGTGATTTATATAGCCGATCGATGATACAGAGAGATGATTTTTGTAAATATGGTTTACATCATTGTAGTTCGTAAAAAAACTATCCGCTCAAATCAAATGTATAAATTATTAATTCATTAAAATCACACGGAGAACTTTGAATCGTTTTCTTACATGTTAGTGAATCTGTTCCTCCTAATCGCACATCAAGAAGAAACCGGCAATATACTTGTCTTAACACTTTTTTGTATGATCTTTGCTAATTTTGTTACGGATGCCGAGTCGAGTTGGAGCAGATTCATTCCATTTTTTGTCATCTAAATAATCTGTTATTTTATTTATTAAAGCTTTATCAGGCAGTTTCTGTTTTATTAGGTTTTTAATTTGCTAGTCGACAAATCTAGCACGTCGCTTGGGACTTTGTTATAGAAGCATATATTTATATGGCCCTAAAAAAGATTTGCTTACTTTAGCGACCCTAAATGTTCCACTTTTAGACTAACAGCGAGTTTACCAATATTTCTAGTATTATTATAATAATATAACTAGCTGTACCCGGCATGCTTTGCAATGCCACAAATTTTCTCACCGTTCAAACCTTCCCTGGACTACGACAAACATTACAACACAAAAATTAGCCCAATCAGTCCAGCCGTTCTCGAGTTTTAGCGAGACTAACGAACAGCAATTGATTTTTATTATATAGATTTATAAATTATCGTTAGTTTTGAAGTGATAACTTCTTATGGGAAGGTAAACCGCTTCGTTACGTAACGCGTTACGGCGCCAGCCTGTCTGGCTTCCCTTTCTCTCACGCATACGGCAGCGGTAGGTAGGCTCCTCTTCTCGCATCTAACCCATAGCGCTAGTTAGATTAGTTTAAGTTATAACTTCTGGCGGACACGTTTTTTTTTAAATATTTTATTATTCTGTGAATACACATTACATTTTAATGTATATAATGACAAGGCACTGTTATTTACATAAACTCATGTCTGTGTAATTTCTCTAGCTCATGTTTTCTTGATGGCACTAGGCTTAAGAACAATAAGTAAATTGTATTGCAAAGTATCTACATACTCAAAGCTACATACTGGTTCTTAAAACTTTATGACACACCCATCAAGTCGACATTCCGGCATATTGGCGAGATGATTCCGAGCGGGAGGGTCCCGAACATCCCACCTGTCCACAATCCGAACATACCATCGGTAAATTATTCCCTGTCCGATAACCGACTGCCTGCGGTGACGTCATAAATACGGTTTTTGTTATGCACAAAGCAAGGGCGGCTTCAACCCGGCCATAAGCATTTGAAAATTAACGCTCATATCATACACGAAATAAAAGTTTTGTTATTGAACTAAACATTTTATAATAGCATCGGAAGAATGAGTTCGGTTTTCATTTGATAAGCTGAGCAAATGAGCAATTTCATTTATATAAGGTATAATACTTGCGTAATAGGTAGGTACATATACTATGTATTAATTAACAAGATTTATCAGACATTGCAAGCCTTTTAAAACAAGCTAAAAAAAATGGCTTATCGAACAAAATTTTTGAAGGGTAGACGAGTTTTTCGATTACTGTGCCTATACGGTATAACCTTTAAAATTGTTTAATTTATTATTTTTACAATGTGAAACACTTATTGATAACTGTTTGCCGTTAATGTAATTTAATGTTGTTATTATTGTTTATTTCTTAATTTTGTTTTGTTGAAATATAAAAATAATAATATATATTTAATTCGTTCCCATAATACATGTTGAACTTTGCTTGTGGCAAATTAGTGATGTGTAAATTGTTTGTCAGTCTAATATTTCATGATCAAAGGAACTTACACTGTACGTGAACTTCGATTAATGTTTTGAACAGCTTAATTCGACGCGATAATCTATTATTTTATGCTTGGATTTCGAATAGTAATAGGGGTCATCCAATCAATTAAGAACAACGAAAAACGTTGCTAACGTGAACGACACGCTATTGCTTCGAATACTTTAATTAGATCTTTACAAAATTGCATAATTAAATTGCAAGGAAAATGTAATTCTCAATTCACTGCCAACGGCAGAATTTGCGATGCCTTTCCTGCGTCTTCCGAGGCCCCTCTGCTTCCTCTGTATAATTAGCCGGCTAATAAGTCTCTTAGAAATGTTCAGTGAAGTGGGAGATGGGTGTTGGGTCGGGATGCTGCGAACGAACCTGTCAATACCGATTACGTTGCCTCTTTGAGAAATGCAAAAGTAGACTGATTTTATGATTCAGATAATAATAGTATAGAAAATAGTATCAAACGTAAGAAAACATCTAATATTTTTATAATAATATCTACATAATACCTTCAAACGAGCAATACTTGTATATATATATATATATATGTATATATATATATATATGTATATTTATAATCTGAATCTCAGAAACGGCTCCAACGGCTCGATGTAGCTAGGTTTCATTTTTAGAAAACGTCGTTTTATCCGAGTTTTATACCGAGCAAAGCATGGTCATCTGGGTACTTACCTATCTATAGTTTGCGTGATGGTTTTACTTATATATATTAATAAATAGTCAACAAATAGTACCTATATTTTTAAGAGCTACATATTGCTAAGTCGCTCTTAAGATAGATTATTAGATATAGATTTGACAATAGAAATCTGTACTAACTGTTTCCGTGGATTTGCCTACGTAGGTAGGTAGATAAAGATTCGTATATTTATGTTACCAAGGCTGTATATATTCCTTTATATACCAAGTGTAATTCAATCGGTTAAGCAATTATTGCGTAAAACATCCATAAAAACTTTCGCATTTATAATGCTAGTAGAATGCATAGAATCTCCACGTAAGATGTTATATAGGTACAAGTACAGCTATGTGTTTTATTCCCCACAACGCTCCTTTTCCGCATAATCAAACAAATCACTCTATAAATATTTACCGTGTACATAATGACCTGCAATAAATCTCAATTCGCATTCAATATCCCTCATGCCATCCATCACTTCTATCCAACACTTTATAAAATAAGAAAATAGCCCTCATTTACAAAGAGGGTGCATCACTGATGCACTCTACAAAGAAAACAAAAGAAATCTGCCGTTAGAGGAAAAATACTCGTATTCGTAGGTAGTATCTGTATTTTTCATTGAGAGTAATGGGCTAACTTTACTTTACTGAGAAATGCTTCACTGGTTAAATGAAAAGTTTAACAGAGCAACTTTGGACCTCAGACGTAGGTTTTAGTAGGTTTTCTAGTATTTATTTAATATTACACAAACACAGATATATTTTTGTATTTTTATTTTTCAAAAAAAACGTGGTAAATAATGTAATCCCCATGTAGACTTGGTAGACATTTCCTCATACCTCTAGTTACTTGGGTCTTTGAGGGATCAGATACACATCCAAACATTATAATTAGTAGTTCGCCCCGAACTGAGACCTTGCGAAGTCCGTATTATATATATATGTAGAGTGTAGATGTATGAAGAGACTAGGATTTGACAAGCATATTATGTCAACGTCATGTCATTAAGCTGTCATGTCATTTCGTGGTTTGCAAACTGAGATAGAAGCAATTGTTGAGGAAAAGAGGAAGAGAAGAAGGCAGGTAGTCTGCAGAATGGCGGGAATGGTGGTGTGTTGTGTTGAGTTGGATTATCTTGGGATAATGGAAAGTGGTTTATGTGCAAATGTTATGACTCTATCGTTCTATTATCGTCATTATAGTTGTGCAACTGTCCAGTAAAAGTCCTGTTGAAATAGGAAACCTTTTGTCTTTTATGGGATGTCCGAATCTGGAGCAGTTTGACCTAGGCGAAGGACGAGTCTCCGAAGGCTAGATACCGAAGAGATACAAAAAAAGTAGCCTATGTCCGTCTCCAAAGTCCCATGTATCTCTATACCAAAATTCATCAAAATCAATTCAGCGGTTTAGGCGTAACAATCAGACAGACAGAGTTACTTTTTTATTTATTATATTAGTAGGGATATATATCTTGCAATTACCCTTAATGTTCGCGAATATAAGTAGATAGAGTATAATTGGATACTGATTATTGTCCGATGTCTTTCAAAATTCAACCATTAGATCCGATTCAAATTCTTACTCCAATACTTAAATTCTCTTAACTAATTCTTAAATATTTGCACAGTATTGCAAATTGTATATTATTTCCGTACGTGATAGTTGTAATTCCTGAAATTACTTCATGACATCAGACTGTAGGTCTACTGTTGTTCAAAATGTATGCAGCACTTTGCCCTAATACAAACTCGAAATTCTGTCAGTAATCACTTCATCAAAACTTTGGATTTTGTAAAGTAACCAGTGGAACAAAGCGTGCCTGAAAAACTACAACGTAATCTTACCCGTATTATCTGTACATAAGATACATTTTCTATTACGTAATCAACGTGCAAACATTTCATTCGGTATTAACCCTATCATATCCGGTTCGTGACACGCGTCGGGTCTGTTCGATCTCATACATATTCAAACCGAGCCACAGTTGATTTCAAATTCAGCTGACACACTTATTGAACAAGGCAGATGAGTTTAGATATTCTTATCACGGCCTATTGTAAGATGGGTAAGTTGTTAACTTTCTCAACTGCTAGATTCAACGCATTCTTCGAAGTTAAAAAGCTTTTACTATGAGTCTAGAGAGAACCAGCTATACATTTCTCAGTCTGTCTTCAAGTCGCGTGGGACTCTTCTCTTAATGAAGCTGTGCTCGGATCTATTGTCAAATGCACAGGTTTCTAATGCTTTGTGCAGGTTATTAGATTGTGTAGTACGTGCAGTCTTTGTTGTTAAAATTAAAGGGGTTTATGTGGAGGAACACGCATAGGGAGACACAGGACAGATACTTTATGTTTATTATACTGTGTTATTTTTTGTATGTAATTATAAATAATTCTGGATATTTAACACAACATCATCTAGCCCTAAAGTAAGCAGAGCTTGTGTTATGAGTAAATAGCACACTTCAATCTTTTTACCACGCTGATTCGAAAGAACTAGTGCCACTATACGAATAAGAATATCAGAACCCCATATTTTTTACGATTCTGTTGCGATACAAGCATGCATTAAGGCGTTTCTTAGATCAAGTGATTATGACGTGTATTCACGGCGCTTAAATCGCATTTTTTTTTATGAAAATCTTTCAAATATGGAATGTAGAAAAAAATAACTGGTTATGTTTTGATTAGATAACTTTCCGCCTATTAGTGTGAGCTGCAAGTTAAAACAACATCAACTTTTGGAGATGCTGATCTTTGAATCATTTTGACATTATTTCATAATTAAATTATTAAAATTTATTAAAATAATCTGCAATTAGAAAGTGGAAGGCAAAATATTGTAAATACATACCATATATCTTTTATGACTAAATAGCAGTGGAAAAAAAACTAAGTGATCCTCTTTCGATGTTTGTATGGGAATATAACAGGCTAGTAAGTAAGTATCCCTTAAGTAGGTATCCACCTTGCAGTGTCACCCAAAGTAACACAGCGAATGTCACTCAATTACATACAAATTATTATAACTAAGTAAGAACCTATAATAATTAGTCCACAAAGTTGAACCTCGCATCAAAAAGCTTGTATGTAACACTATCTCCTTTCATCGTCAGAAATAGCAGCAGCTAGAAAGATATTGCATTTCACGGTAATATTTCTCGACTGAAACGTTGAGCGCTTTTAGCGGTGCAAAATAAGAAAAATTACGTTCACCTTACAGAGATATAAAAGGCTATCGGTAGACACCACCTTACCCCACATTTCCTTACTGCAGTACAACGCAAAGATCCGGAGACAGTGACAGTTTTCTTACACAAAGTTGGCACTATTTCTTCTATCTTTCATTTGCTTCACTATACTTATATTCACTATTATGTTTCGCATATTTTTCTAATTAAACACTCTTTCTCGACCGCAACTGACACAAAATAGTCGCCTTTACTAAAAGTTACAAATGATGTAAAACTTACTGCATTTAGCAACATTGCACCACTGAAGAAGGAATAGAATGAAATTTTCTATTAAAAACTATTTACATTTATTATTATTACTATTTACTTTTTATATTGTTTATAAAAAAGATTCTAAATTTCCAATGAGTTCTTTCACGATAAACAAAATGGTTAATCTCGAAATAATCTCGGTTTACCAAAAATCCAAATTGATTTAATGCGGTTTACACTTCGTGAACAGCACATTGACCTTCTCAAATTTTTTTAATAGCAGAAAAATACAAATAGAAATATTTTTTTATTTTGCAAGAAATACAGTGAGTTGACATATTTCACCAAATGAGTATTTCAACCATGAGTTTCCAAATAAATCGTTGACAGTGTAAAAAGTTCTGTCAAAAAGCCACAATTTTAGTTTCTTTTTTGACTTAGCCTTAGCCAATGACTTAGATTATTGATATAGCCTTATTGACAAGTCCTTTATTTCGGCAGGAGTTTTATAATATTTGTCAACATTGAAAAATAACCTTTTTTATAAAACAGATAAAACATCAGAGTATTCTACCAAGAAATCGAATCGATATTTACCCGAATAGAGGCTCCTCAAGACAAGATTTTCGAATATCAATAGAATTGACATTCCCTGTACTACTAATTTAAATAAACAACACAAAATCCACTGATAAAACTTGACTAGAATAGAGGTTAAAATCTTAACTTGCCCATTGACACAAGACTAATATAAGGTAAGAGATCGCTCACTAGAACATGGCTCTCAAGCTACAAATAAGTAGAAAAACGGGAAAATGTTGAGAAAACTGAGGGGTGGCGAAGCGGGTAATTTGCCGCGATATTATTATTGTGGCCAAAACGTCGGAAAGAATCTTGCAATATTCGCCGACAGGATAAATTAGGAGAGATCTTTCACGCGTGGATAGACGACTGCGTTTGAATTGCATTAGAGGGCCAATAAAAGTCATTACAAACATTTTTAGGAGCATTATTTTCCAATATTTTGAGAGTAAGATGCAGTGCAGGAAACATATTTTGTAAAAATACGCGTAAACTAGGCGTATTTTTACTAAAATATGTTCCTAGTTTTTGTAGGTACCTAATGATTGAACAAGGAGTTTCGTGTACCAAATACCTAACTACAAGTTGTTTAAAGTCAATAAATAGAGAAACAAGTCATATAGTGGTTGTTTATGTGCTTTACACAATCCAACTCTAAAACAAGCTCATGGAGTATTTAATAAAATTCAACTGCTTTTGTATTTCCATGAAAAATTTGCATTGGCGAAGCGTCTCTTCGAAGATTGAATTTCAAGTTTCCAACACAATAGCAACCCCCGTCGGCACCTGAGGGCACGATTAGATTGAAATTTCCATTTTCTTCACGAAAATTACCCCAGATCTTGTTAACCAGTAATAAGCTGTTTGATAACATACCTTTACGTACTTACTTAAAGTAATAAGATGGATGTAGAATACATACTAAGATTTTGGTAATTTAACTATAGAGAGTGAACAATTTATTACTGTGCTTTAATAATAACATGTTTTTCAATAAGTTAATAAAATAAATAATGCCGAACATTTCACACAGCATCATCTAGAACCAAAGTTAGCAGAGCTTATATTTTGGGAACCACATGACTGATATACATCTCATATACTTTTTTATATAATATTATACAAAAACACCCAGACCCTAAACAAATACTTGCAGATCATACAAATATTTGACCCCGGCGGGAATGAAACCTACCTTCTGCATCTCAGGCAGGCCTTGGCCCACTGCGCCACTGAGGTCGTCAATAATTAACAACTCTGTAATTCTGCTACAGAAAAGTAAAAGTATGTTGGTTATAAATTGTGTTTTTGAGCAGGTACTCAGCACACTTACCTCGATGGTCGTCTTGCCGGATTCCTGCCACTTCATGAGGTGTTCGCCCTTTAAAGACCAGCCGGGCGCGTAGCTGATGAGCCCCCCTGCGGCTCCCCCTTTCACTTCACTCTCTTTCGACTTCTTAGGGCTCGTAGGAAGCCGGAAAAAGCGTCCGTGAAGCTTGCAACTTTTCGAAGGGGAAAAGAAAAATGACTTTTTAGGCGATTTTTCTTGCTCCTCGCCCGATTTAGACGTTGATGCTTCTTCTTTATCTTGCATCTCTTCAGTACCTTTCCCATTCTCGTCACTTTCCGGTTTGGGGCCGGTTGTTTCGTCGGCTACGAATAGCAATGTTCGTTGTACAAACGGTGTGGCTTTATTGTAAAACTCGCAGGGCTCAGGCACTTTGAAACTGGCCGGTATAGTAGTTCGCTGTGATTTCGAGAAGCGGCGCTCCATGTATTTCCTTGCCATGTCATTCCATTGTAAATACTATCCCACTTTCCCACACGGATTGAAACTAAGATGCAAATTTTATAAGCTTATATCATGGGTCGATTGAACCTTATTTCAATAGCATTTTTTTTTCGTTTTTTATGTTGATAACTCCATAAGAAAATGTTATATCTATTCACATAAAACTACTAGTAGAAACAAATTCGTGTTTAAAAATCGAACGAATAAAATAAATATATAAATATTCCTCGACAAATATCCAAAGCAAGCACATCTTGTATCGGAACCAGATAATTGATAGAATACTTATATAGTTGTAAATTCTTATGATACTTATGATACATTATAATACCCAGACACAACTTTCTATGTTGTCCTGGGAATCGAATGATACTAATGGAAACGGCTCCAAAATTAATACCGCAGCTAAATTGCTCAGTAAATTCGGCATAGGTAAATAAATCCGCAATTTCGTTTCGGGCCTTTAAAATCAACGTGAAAGAGGCAAAATAAACCGACGGGAATAATTCTACGTCCCCTTAGATACGGGCAGATCCGTAAACTATACTCAACCCCACCTGACGGGACTGAAATCAGGTCTACAAGCTGGAAACGCTTATAGTTTTGTATCCTTGTACAAAACTATAAGCTAAAAACTATAAGATGTACAAATCGTAGGAATGCATAAGTATATAAACGATATTTTATTTTGCATACTACATTTATTCACCAGCTAGGTATGTACTTTAGACCTACCCATCATAAGATTTTATGACATCAGCAGAATGCAAAGTTTCCTAGCGCAAATACTTAACTTTAAAACTTATATTCTCATTATGGCTCTAGTAGTACTACTATACTGCTAAAGTAGTGTAGTTTAGTTGACAGTGCCTAATAAAATAATCCCTATAAAAATAATCCGTTCCAGCATCTCTACGATATTTGCGTAGAGTTGCAATTTTCACTCGAAGGCTCTACTTTTCCATATCGATCGCTATGTAGGTAAACACTGCCGCCCTTACCCACTTTAACAACAAGCATTATGCATTTACTTTCACTCTTATTCAACAGAGAATAAGTTACAAAATTGCTGAAGCACCCTGCTGCTGATAAATACACGATTTGTCTCGGGTTTACAGGGTTTCAAAACATTGTGTTTTTGAAGTTGTTTGAGAGAATGTTTTAAGGTTTTGTTATAAGTAATTTCTTCTGAAAACAGACCTTTTAATTATGGATGTGATGTGTGTATAAAGTAGTTGACCCACCTACGTTTATAATTTGCCGTCAATTCAAATAAATTATTGAACAAAACATTCCTTAGGTAACATAGCTGAAATAATGAATTTCCTGTATTTAATGCGGTATAATTACCGAAACAAAGAAAACACGGTAAGCAAATAACAGTTGTGAAACGAAACGTATTGTAACTACCCTCTATTTTGGCGGCACGCACATAATGAAGCTCATACAGTACATGGCTGACTTTTGAATTGTCATTTTATATTAATTTTAATAAATCAATAATAAAATGAATGAATAATAATGCAAGGAAAGCAGAGCTTGTGTTACGGGTACCACATGACTGATGTCGTACTTATATATTTTTTTTGTAAATACATACATTATTATAAACAGATTCAAACGTTTGTCCCGCGGCAAGAATCAAACCTTATTATTATATACCTTATTATTTGGGTGTTTCTAGGTTTAATATCTATGTATTTACAAAAAAAACGTATAGAAGTAGTATGTTAGTCATGTGGTCATTACACAAGCTCTGCTTATTTTGGGGTCAGTGAAATGTCCGACAAAATATTTTTATAATATATATATAAAACTCAATTTAGCATATAAACAATTTGTTATTAGACTTGATTATTTGGCAAAATGAACAACGAGTAAACGTATGGTCTGGAAATAAATAGAATTGCTAGTACATAGGTATTCCATATCTTTTAAATTCAATTTCGACAATGTTTCTGAATGACAAATTATTTTTTCCATAATCGATCAGAAAAATAATATACCAATTGAGTGATTATGGTGTTTATTTATCTGCTCATACAGACCAATTTTCTTATATTCTCAAGGAAATGCGTATTCGAGTGTAACTCCCCCACATGTCCCCTGTTCTTTGTAAATAGCTTTCCGATTCCCCACACGGGGAATTATTACTTTTCGATGACATGACGAATTCGGTGAGGGTGTACACTTGTACTGATGAGGTACCTATGCTATCTCACAAATGTCACCTATCAGTGAACTGGACAATCGAAAATGCGAAAGCCTTTTTAACAGAATATAAAAATAAGAGGTTCTCAGTTCGCTTGGTTTTTTTTACTCATAACTCCGTCATTTATGAACGGATTTGAAAAAATATTTTTATGTGAAAAGATATATTTTCCGATTGGTCACATAGAAATTTCAAAATCAAAACAGTTAGAAAATATATGTCATCTAACTCAACGAAATTTACTTTATTTGCTTTCTTAGGATTTTCCAGTGATATTTACGAATTTCGAAAAATGCACTAAAGCGTCAAATAAAAACTTTTTTAACCAATTTTAAAATAAGGATGAGGTTCTTATTCGGTTGTAGTTATTATTCAATGAAGTGTGTTTTCTTTTTAGTTTTTAAAACGTAATTATTTAGCTACGAGTATGTAACATGTTGCAATACAAAATGTTCGGACGAAACAGATATAATGTCTATATATAGACTTTACATTGACGACTGATTGATTTGTAGTAACATGGATTGAGTATTTTTTAACCAACTGCAAAAAAGGAGGAGGGTCTCAAACCGTTTGTATTTTTTTTAAATTATGTTTGTTACCTCACAACTCGGTCACTTATGAACCGATTTGAAATATATTATTTTCATGTGATCCTTTCATACTTTCCGAATGGTCTCATAGAAATTTCATTAAAGAAGTTATGAAGTAGTTCAGTTCAGTTCAGTTCAGTAGTTTGATTTTTAAATGAAAATAACTGGAATAAATATGTCATCGAAGTAAACGGAATTTCGATATTTTGCTTTCCTGTGACTTTAATGATACTTCCTGTAAATGATAAGGTACTAAAAAGCGTTAAATAAAAACTTTTGGAAATAATGGAACTCGATATTCTTTTTAGTTGTTAAAACATAATCTATACCTATAAAAGAGCTTAACCTGACTGACTGACTGATTCATCATCGCCCAGCCGAAACCGCTGAAGCTAGAAAGCTGAAATTTGGAAATTTGGAAGCTTCCTTTTACAGCAAAACCACGCGCTAAGGCGGGATTTTTTGAAATTCAACCCCTTAGAGGATGAGTGAAAACGAATGAATGAAACTTTTTAACGCGTGGTGCGATTTGCTTGAAACTTGATATAAATAAATAAAATGCAAAATAAATGGATACGTGTATCAGGATTTTTCAAAGTAACCCTCATAAAAGAGTAAAATGAGGTGTGAATGTTTGTATGCAAACTTTTTAATGTGTTCTCAGGTGATAGGTTTGAAACTTATCAATAAAATTTGCCAAGAAGATAAATTGCATCCTGGAGAAGGATTTAAGCTACAATTCCTTTAAAAAAAAATGCGGACTAGGTCGCAAACAATAGCTAGTTATATATAAAGGAAGTCGGTTTTCTTTTTAATGTGTTTTTATACAGTTATAGATTGTATAAATTTACATTTTGAGTAGAAATTGTGCATTAATTATAAACTACTAATAGGTATCTAGGTTAGTAGGAAATACTTACCTACATACCTAGTAGTACTGTACATTTACCTATGTGATTATATTGTGTAGCATGCAGGAACCTTTTTTTTTATTTATATCATCCTTTTTTTCAACCTTTTTTTTTATTTTATTTGTATCATCTGATAATATTGTTGATCAGATTAAGTAATATGTATCCAGATTAGTGGTGTTTAAACTGTAAAGGAAGTATAGCAGCTGTAACACAGGTTTACCTAGCACAGCTGCTAATGAACATGTGAAACTAGTTATAATTAGATTTAAGTACATTGTATTTTTTAACTAGTACATACTTACGTATTTAGTTTGTTTACATTTTTCATTGTTATTTCTTGTTGAATGCTAAATAAATATTATTATTATTATTAATTATCCTTTATAACCGTATCTTTACTACCAGCCTTTACAATGAACTTGATCATCAACACCCTTTCAGAGAAAATATTGTTTAGTCTATCTTCCGGTGTCTTAAGTTCAAAGACCTCCGTTCTGTGGATGTCAACAGAATAAAATAGAAATAATGGTGCGTCTACCCAGAAATAGAAATCCAACTCTCCCCATGCTTAGCGCGAACTTGAATCTACCCGCATGTCTATTTTCATCACTATCTTATTGTATTCGGAAATAGTCTGTAAATAAAGATCTGTTTGATAGTGTTTTATGAGCGGGTGAATCTTGAAATAGTGCTAGTAAATTCTTCGTTAGTAGACAGTTAACTTTTATTCGTAATTCTCTAGAATAACTTTACCATTAGGAGCTAATGCTTAGAAGTTTTTTGTTAAAAAAAAGTACAACCTAACTCCTTTTTTTGAAGTCAGTTTAAAAGTTAAGTTCTTGACGATAGGTATAATAAAATATGTATTATTATAATATCTTTGGAGACATTGGTATTGCATTTTGCAGTAGAAATGCAAAATACGTACTCATTGACTGGCCTGTCAGCGCTCTGCCTTCTGCGCTGTAGGGTGAGGGTTCGATTCCCTCCCAGGATAAACATTTGTGTGAAGAATATAGATGTTTGTTCTGTGTCCGGGTGTTATAAAGTATCATACGTATGTATTTAAAAATATATAAGTACTCCAACAGTCATCTAGTCACCATAATACAAGCTATGCTTAGTTTGGGTCTATAAGGTGTTGTGTGCATTGTAGAGCAATATTTATTTATTATTATAATTATTGTTCACTGGCCTGTCAGCTCAGTTGGTAGTAGGTTTGCCTTCTGCGCTGTAGGTTGAAGTTTCGATTCCCTCCCAGGACAAACATTCTGCGATGAACATAAATGTTTTTTCTGCGTCTATATGTTATTAGTATGTAATTAAAATATATAAGTATTCCATAAAAAAAAATGCCGGACATTTCACACAGCATCATCTGGTCCCGAGATAAGCAGAGCTTGTGTTGGCTCTTTAGTCGACTGGCCCTTCGAGTCCAGCTGACCTAATGCATGTTTTGAATTAGTCAACTGGCCCCGCTTACAGAATTTGTTATTACAATAGACAAGAAGAAAAGTGTTTCAACTTATGTCGATATTATCATGGATTTATATAATTAATCTTAATAGCTGTTTAAACGCATAATATGTAGATTTCAAACAAAATAGAAGAGTACTTTTTTTTTTATATATTTTTAAGGCTTATTCTAGGGTACATTTTTTGTATATTAGTTTAGGACATTCAATCAAGGAGCAAGTTTTATGTTAGCATGACATGTGATCATTAATGAAACGACTGTGGTTTTTAAGTAGATATTTCTATTTCATTGAAGTATATTGTTGATTTTGTTTGTACAGTTTCAAGTACCTAAGCATCAAGAATTAATCAAATAACGGTGATTTATCAGTATCTATTTTCATTTTGTATTAGTGTATAATGTTGATTTTGGATAGTTTTAAGTAAACATTATTCAAAAGACTCGATTACAAATATTTTAAGTTTTACTTTATTGTATATTGTGGATTTTGAATAGTTCTGAGTAAGCAAGCATTATATCTTAATTTTTATCATAAAATTTTTAATTTTATGTTGTTGATTAGAATACTTCTAATAAAGCATTAATCAAACGACTGTGACTTTTAAGAACTTAAATTTTACATGTATATTGTTGGTTTTGACTAGTTCTAAGTGAAGCAAAAGAACCCAATAAACATTAATATCATATATATAACCATGGTGTTTCATTTTTGTTAATCTTGAGTACGATTTGTACACATCTGGCCACGGATTTGAAATTAGACAATAGAGTTTTTGTTAAAATTAGTAATGGGCCCAGTCACTAAAGAAAAGTAATAAATTAAATGCTACTGGCCCTGTAGGGCCAGGTTTTTCCGGGGCCAGTCGAATAAAGAGCCTTTGTGTTATGGGTACAACATGACTGATATACTTACTAATTATATACTTTTTTTTTGTAAATCCCTACATATTATACAAAGAAACACTCAGGCCCGAGACAAATACATGCAGATCATACAAAAATTTGTCCCGCGGCGCGAATCGAACCCGTAACCTTCTGTGCCTCAGCCGGATCTTAGCCTACTGCGCCACAGAGATCGTCTATCAGACATCTAGTCACTATAATACAAGCTATGGTAAGTTTGGAACTAGATGGGGTTGTGTGCATTGTCCATGAATATTATCTTTCTTAAGTCAATCTGAAGGAAAATTACTAAATATGCTCAAGCTCAAAATACAAACTACAAACAAGCCCCTTATGAGCTCCTAAGCAAACCAGAGCTTAATTAAGACACTGCCTCAAGTAAACTGACTTAAGGAACACTACCCCTAAGGACATGAAACAGTAGTTATCAAGTAATCTGTGACGGGACCAAAATGGCTCGTTCACGTACACGATGCATTATAATGAATGCTTAATAAACCTCTTATTATAACAATCCTGCTGTGGGATACCGATAGTCAATTATTTGCGTTTTTTAAGCTATTAATAACTAGCTGACTCGTGCCCACTTCGCTGGGCGGTTACAACTTGACAAAAAATATTAATGTACTAATATCGCTATTAAAACAAAGATAGCTATTCAAATTATTGTAATAATTACAAAGATTAACAAAGTTACGGATAGATATTGATAGATGGCGCTAGCGGCCACCTTCGACTTCGCCCGCCCCGTTACCGTTCCCTTTTTCGTTGTTTTTCTGAGATAATAAATAACCTATTTCCAAATCCAAGTTACTAACTATATTCATTTTAAATTTCATCGAAATCGGGCCAGTGTTCTTGAGTTAAGTGGTGTAATATTTAGATAGAATCTGTGTTTTTGTTTAGTTTTGAAAAATAGTCATACATTAAAATAAACGACTGACATGTAGACACATTGCGTGACCCAATAGCTGGCTCCTATCAGGCTCAGCGTATTAGCTTTGCCATTCAACGTGCCAATGCCGCCAGTGTCTTGGGACCCTCTGGCAGTGATCTGGACCAGTTGAGCTATCTATAGATCGTTGTAAACGGTCCTTAGATAACTCAACTGTTTCACATGTATATAATGCATCTAAAGACAGACAGACAGACTGACAGACCGACATAGCGAAACTGTAGGAAAACATGGACCTCGACTGTAGGAAAACATGGATTCTCCATCAAAAAAAATCAATCGAAAGTATCTGTGTCTGTTTGTCTATTTGTTTGTTACCTTTTCACGGTTTAGCGGCTGAACTGATCTCGATTAAATTTGGTAAGCAGATAGATTGCACTATGGAGACGGAAATATTCATGAATAATACGCGTACGAATCCGTTGGGATCAGCTTATTCAGGAACAAAGACTAGTTTGTACACAATAAAACGAAATTTTAATATAAAAATGTATGTTTCGTAACATCATAAAATGAATACCATGAGAAAAAGTTCTCTCTGAAGCCAGTTCAATAATTACTACTAAATTTCAATCATAACTGAACAATAAAACCAGAGTTCCCACTTAATTTTACGATCATATAATAACGAATGATTACACACGGACACATGTGTCGATGTAATTTATACCAACATTACTTCAAACGAACACGTGCTTTACATGCAAATGCTCGCCCTTTGCCGTTGGACGTCCACAGATTGTACGAAACAGCTAAATCAAAATAAAATAGCGAATTTACTCAATTATTATTATCTAGCTGCTTATTTTGGCGGAAACAATTTTGTTAATAAAAACGTAAAACCTATCTACTCGTGGTTTAAATGAATACATAATAAATAAATGAAAATTAAATGAAAAAATAATGCTGGACATTTCACACAGCATCATCTAGTCCCAATCTAGTCTAGTCAACCATACATCTAGTATGTATGGTTGTATATATTTTTTTATACAACATACAACCATACATATATACTTAGAAAAACACCGAGTCCCATGATAAATATTTGGAATTTGAATTTGAAATATATATAGTGGGAATCGAACCCGCAGTCTTCTGCATCTTAGGCGGGCCTTCGCCAACTGCGCATACCACAGGTCGTCTGTAAACTATGATGCATGTGCTGAATCAGTTTTGATAATAACTGTTTAAAATAATTGTAAGAAAACAAATTAATTATTACCCGCTCATTATTACGATACGATTTTCTATAGTTTGTAAGGACAGCAATTTTGACTTAGTTTTATTTGCTGACGACACTAGTTTAATAGTCAAAGAAAAAAGTAACGTTAACTTAAGTAATATGCTAAAAGATGTAATTATTAGTCTGAAAGAATGGTTTTCGGTAAACAATCTACTGTTAAATGTTGACAAAACTCATGTTGATCAATTTTGTCTGGGGGCAACTAATCCTTCAACTCACTCTAATAATATTGACAGTGTGCTTCATGAATTATCCTTACCAAGAACAGACCGCATGAAGTTCTTAGGAGTATGGCTGGACACAAAGCTAACTTGGGCAGTACATATTGATGAGCTGTCAAAAAAACTAAGTTCTGCTACATATGCAGTTCAAAAAATAAAAGAACTGGGGGGGCCTAAGGCTGCTAAGGATGTATACTATGCATATTTTCATTCGTTGATGAGTTACGGAGTTATGTTCTGGGGAACTGCTGCAGAATCAAATAGGATATTTATAATGCAAAAACGCTGTGTTAGATATATTTTAGGGCTCAAATATAGAGACTCTTGTAGAGATAAATTCAAAGAATTGAACATTATGACTATGGTTGGTGAATTTATTTATCAAAATATTATTTATATTAGAGAAAATATCACCAACATGAAGTTTGTTACGCATATATATAACACGAGGAATAAAAGAAATGTTCTGACTCCTAAGATTAGACTGACAAAAACAATAAAGAGTTTTATGTGTGTGTCCATTATATTATATAACAAAATTCCTACTGGCATTAAATCTAAATCTGACCCTGAATTTTTGAATATTATAAAAAGGCTATTATTACATAAGAGTTACTATAACATTGACGAGGCTTTGGAAGATTAATTTATATTCTGTGAAACACTTTGAAAGGACGTACATGCAACACGTGAAAGGAGGAAATAAATGAATTATGAATTATTGTAACTTTAAGTAAATCTGGATTTTTTTTTGCTCCTATTTGTATAGAATTTTTGTCTATTCGGATCCAAAATTTTTACTGTAGGTTGGAGTGAGACAGCTAGTTGTTTAGATATCTGTGTCTGAAATGTGGACGGTAGCCATTATGTGATTATCATGAACGAAGCTAAGGAGGCTTCGTTCGGTAGCTTTATAAGTTAAGCTCAAGATAGTTTTATGGTCAGATTATGTTTTATCACGAGTTTAGAAGCAATTTGTTAAAAATAATATATTAATTTTATACCGAATTAAGCATTTCTTAATCGCGTTATGTTTTCAGGCAGGTTAATTTTGATTTTGCAGATCATTGACAGAACTTGGTGTTCAAAGGTAAAACATCAAAGTTTTGCATGGTAAGCTTTGATTTTTCCATTTCAAACCACCCATTTCAAATAGGGTCTAATAAAATAAAGAACGTAAATTTTGTATCATATACTAATGTGTCCGGATGACTCTTCTATTATTTAACGAATTGTACTCGTATGCTAAAAAAATACATATTTGCAAAAAAAATACTAATTTTGCCGTTTATCCAAAAAAGTAGACCGTACGATAAGAGAAGAAACTATAAACATTTAATTTTGTATCCGTTAAGTCATAAGTTTTGTTAAGTCTTGCAATAACCATCTTTGATTTTAACATTTTCAAAAAAGTAGACTGTACGATGATAAAAGAAATCTAAATATTTCCAACTTGTACTTTATGCTATTGACATAATGTTACCGGATGACTACATAAAAGGTAGTTTTTTTTCTGAAAGCGTATTATAATATAAATGACTATATTATTGGTAAGAATGGATGGTCCCATGTCGCTCTGCCCTCAGACAGTTAACAGACACATTTGAATAAACTTTCTTGTATTACTATTTCATAGTTAAGATAGTTATAAGATGGATCATGCAAAAAAGCGCTAGGACCAGGACGAGTTTCTTACCAGTTCTTCTCAGGCTTGGGTTAGGAGGAATTGGCACCTAAATTCACCTAGTATCAAAGTTACCTAGTAGACGTTTCAAAGTGATCCAGTTGATTGTATTGAATAAAATATCTTATGACTTTGACTCTTCTATTATTGTACATCCTGTATGGTTACTCGTTGCTTGTGAAACACCACCTGTGTGGCACTATCAAGTCAAAGCCAATACCAATCTATCAAGCTTACGACCGCTATCAGCTGAAATTATCTCACGATAGTTATCACTGTTCCAAATACACTAATCCCCACAAATAGAAGCTGTATATGGGTTCAAAAGGTCATCGTAGCGGCATCGGTCTTTATTAGCCACTTGCTTCTACGCGTGGAACCTTTATAAAAAGAAGCTCTATGTTATTCTCCAAGATACAATCAAGATCCATTCAGTCGTTTAATCGAGTAAACGTAACAAAAATAGAAACACAAACACTTTAAAATTATGAATATCACATTATATAATTTCATTTATTATATTATTATAAGTATAATAATAACAACAATGCCGGACACAGCATCATTTGATTCCAAAGCAGAGCTTGTGTTATGGGTACCACATGAGTGATATACTACTTGTACACTTTTTTTGTAAATACATACATATTATACACAGAAACACTCAGTAGGAACAAGTATAATTATAAATCACCAAATAGAACAATTTCTATCTATAGGGCTCATAATTTCAAGACTTAAGCTCAGATCATGAACAAAATATGAGTGAATATGTTTGGATAGTTTAGAATTAAACATCAAAAAATATATGCGTAGTTCTGAAATGTGTTCATGAAAAAAGTGGGAGCATGAAGTTATCTCTCAGGTTTGGCTATAAACAACAAGTTTTTTATTAAACAAAAATGCACAAGCCAAAACCAGGCTAGCCGTATGTTCCCAAATGTGCACTAAATTTTGCGCGGCATCAAAAAATAAAGAGCACGTATCCACGAGTACTAACCCCCCTGCATACTCTACAAAAACTACCTAAAACTGTAGTTCAAATTGTACCCGATAAAGCTTTGCCAACTCGGCATTTACTCTCAACAACTTTTCTCATCGGCTGTACCAGTAGATTGTGTGTAGAGATAGAGTATTATCTGTAGCTTAATGAGAGCGTCCCTTCCAGTTGCCAGAACGGAGGCAGCTCACGTCCGGTTGGTGCAGGCTTCCGAGAAAATCTAATGGAGTTTTTAATTTTTTAACTAGATAATGCGTGTTCTATGTATATGTAGCACTAGCATCTACTACTACTACGTGGCTTTGCCCGTGAGGTTAATAAATAAAGTAGCCTATATATTATTCTAGATCGCAAACTTGATCTATACCAAGCTTAATTATTATTTCGTGATAGAGGAAAAAAAATTGTTCTAACAAATATCAAATATTCAAAAACATCAAGTTTATCAACTTTGTGGCGCAGTATGTCAAGGCCCGGCTGAGACGCAGAAGGTTGATTCGATTCCTGCCACGGGACAAATGTTTGTATGATCTGCAAGTATTTGTATCAGGTCTGGGTGTTTCTATGTATAATACTCGTATGTACTCGTATGCATTAACAAAAAAAAATTAAATAAGTAGTATATCAGTCCTGTGGTACCCATAACACAAGCTCTGCTTACTTTGGGGCCAGATAATGCTGTGTGAAATGTCCGACATTATTTTATATATTTATCTAAACATCACAAATTTTCATATTTATAACTAGTTACTGTTCGTTGATTCGCACGCGTGGTACCTACATAAAAAGAAAGACTACATCTATGCCATGTTTCATTTAAATCCATTCATAGAACCACAAACAAACATCCACCATGAATACATAGAGTTTATATGATTAGTTGGATTTTTTACTAAGAATTTCATTGGTACGGTTTTGATTTTCACCATGTTAAGAGAAATGTTTCCGCAAAGAGTTTTGTGATGCAATCAATAACAATCTAGAACAGGAAATGGAACTTCTCGCAGATTACTGACACGAAAGCCGAGTCCAGTAACTCAATTAAATAAGTTATCAATATAATTACGTGTGCGGGTTGCGTGCAGGGCTGGATTAGGTGACATGGGTGATGGAGGGGGAAGGGATAGGAACAGAGGGGGTAATCGCCTTGACATGTTCCTTGTATCATAATTCCTTCCGGAACGATAAGTCAAATGGAGATATTTATCCTTATAGTTATACTCCTATTATAATAGTCTAGCTGTCCGCGCGCAGCTTTGCCTGCGTTGAAGATTTTTCCTGGGACAAACCAATTTTCCCGGGATAAAAAGTAGCCTGTTTCCCGGAGATAGTGTAGCTTTCCAACGGTAAAATATTTTTCAAATCGGTCCAGTAGTTTCAGAACCTATCCAATACAAACAAACGTACAATCAAATCTTTCCTCTTTACAATATTATATGGTATAGCGTTGTGTGATAATATATAGATAAGTAAAATATCTCGCAAATATACCTACTAAGTAAATATAACCTGCGTATTTAGTAAAATTATGTTGAATTTATTTAGCTGAAAGCTCAATCTTATTTACAAATAATATTACAGATATTGATAATTATTATAGATAAGATAATTATTACAGATATTGTACTTTCATATTTCTAAAATTAAAGTTTTCAACTGTTTCAACAATTAAATAGTTATTAGCTTTAAGTAAACTAGCTTCTGCCCGCGACTACGCACGTGGTACCTATATAAAAAGTAACCTATGTCCTTTTAAAGATACAATATATCTCGATATCAAGATTCATTATGCAGTAAAAACGTAACAATAATAAAGACAGATAGAACGTTCGAGTTTATAATATTAAGTTATCTACCCACGACGATATATATATTATTATAAATGTTATGTATATTTTATATTAAATATAAAATCTAAACACAAAACTTAAATGAAAATGAATCTTCAATACCACTTTTACTAAATCCAATGGTACTTAGTTGTCTACCGATAGACATATCCTTCAAGTAGTTCTAAACCCCCAATCTACATAAATGGTCATTGTCTCACCGCATCTACTTATCATACAAATCCATGAATGGCTCCATTATCTGTTTCTGGTCACGTCTGAGAGCCGTGTCTTGACGCCTCTTCGCAAAACATGTACGAACGACACGACAACGCAATGGAATTAAAATTATTTAAAGTCCTACTTACCAAGGTTAACGAATAAATACAGTATTTGTAAAATGTTGCTAAAATAATCTGAAGGCTAGATTTTTGCTTAAAGATGCAAATCTGTAGAAGGTCTACGAAGTGCTACGGACAAACGGCCTACGAAGTTTGCCGATTGTATAAATCTTTTTCGCTAGGACATGTTATAAAGGTAGCTTTTACCCAGGGTTTTGTCCACTTGACGATAAAAAGCAGCCATTATGTTATTTGCGGTCCAAATATATATCATGTGCCATCGAAATAGGTTTATTGAAAAACAAACATTCAAACACAGATTTTCTTATTCTACTGACTTATTTATATTTAAGTAAATATTTTGTAATACACCATTTCAACCACTTATTTGGGAAGAACAATATGATATTATTAGGTGTTTGTGTCTGAGTGTTATAAAGTATCATAGGTACTTATGTATTTCAAAATATATGTGTATTTTATCAGTAATTCTGGTCACCATAATACAAGCTATTCGTAGTTTGGGGCTAGATGGTATTGTGAGCATCAATATTTTAATTTTTTGTTTATAATATTGAGTAACTAAAAAATACCTTCAATTAAAATTACATAAGTTCCTAATTATGAATAGATTTGGCATGTTTATTTTAAAATAAACCACAAAGTAGATTATTAAAGCAACCGAATCTCCCTAAAATCTGATACCTACCAATATAGGCCACTTTCTCAATTTTATGATAAACGAGAGTTATAAAGTTAGCAACGAAGGGTTGAAATATCGCACCTGCCACTGAGGGAGACATCTAATGAATCGAAGCATTGATACAACTAATATACTTACTAGTAATATCATATGAGAAAGTAAAATGCTATTGAAATAAGCTTGCAAGAAACCCTTCGACGCACTTTTTACACTAAAAACTCCGATCAGTAATCGTATATCAGTTATTTCTTACAACTTTTTCACCGTATAATAGTTTTCAAAGCACTAAAGTTCGTGTTATATCAGTTCAAATATATGTTCATGTATTTCGCTATAAAAATCCAGTACAATTAGACAAAAAACATTACACTACATCAGTTGATCATCAATCAGTATACCAGATATTCTTTACAATTCTTTCACCTTAGTAATCGTTTACAATGCACTAAAGTGTGTGTTTAGTCAGTTCAAATATATGTTAATGTATTTCGTTATAAAAATCCTGTACAATTAGACAAAAACATTTCACTATGAACAACCACAAAAAATATTGTCCATTGAGCTTTCCCGCCTTATCTAGTTCAAATTCAATAATTAAATAACTACACACTAGTATAAAAATTGCTCTATTATACAAGTTTTATTTAAAAGCATAACAGCACAATATTTTCGTTATGCTTTTTGGCACAGTGGCACGTTTGCCGAAGATTTTCGCGCCTAAACGCGAAGGCTTTGCCGGCGGTCGTCCTGCTCGAAGGACGCTCGGCACGCGACTGGGGCGGATCGATGCCGCCCTGAGCTGGGCTGCCGGCAGGGATGCAGATGCAGGCGAGGATAGAGGGTTGATGGATGTGGTACTTTACCACCTGAGAAGCTGATGAAATCTATGCTCCTTATATCGAGAAGCAAGAATTTGAGTCTTGTACATTTTGGTAACATTAATCGAATGCACAGTTTAGGGTACAATTTTATATGTTTTTTTTAGTTGAAAACCAGTTGAAGGTCTAGTTTTTGGTCAACAAGATATAGAAATATTATATACATTGCATAGCTTATGTGTTGTTTAAATCTTTTGCTATCCATATTAAGTAACATTAGAATTGACATAGACAGACCATATATTAATATCTTAAAACGTCACGCATACTAAATACGTTATAATACGATACAGACAAATAACGAGCGACTGCGTTTTTGTGAAGATATTTAACAAAGCAAATTCACTTAACATTGGCAAAATTGTCATCAAGACCTATGCCATTATAAAAAGAAGACAAAGAAGATGGAATGCCTTTAAAATGTTTTAATTATTCTAAAGATTCTAAATTACATGTCGCTTTCTTTATCTATACATCTATGTAAGTGCGTAGAGAAACAAATTGAATAACTGCGAGGAAGATTCACGTGCTCGGATGTAAAGTGCGGCGGGCCATCTATCGAGGTGGCTGTCCCTTTGACGTCAGATTGAGTTACTGGCACAGAATAAATGATAGTGAGCTTGAGGGCAGACAAATTGGCTGGTAGCCCTTTGAATGAATAAGCTTTAGGTTTTGGCAAAATGAAGAATTTTATAAACCTCGACCGAAACATACAATATTGCCATATTGTAGTTATATATTATAAAACCTAAACAAATTTATACATCTTTCTATATAAAATCTCGCGTCACGATGTTTGTCCGTCATAAACTTCGGAACTACTTAACTAATTTTGATGAAATTTGACTTACCTACTGTGTGTAATTTTAGTCAAACTTTAAAAAAGATATAATAATAGAATTACTGAATTGCAGCAACGCGTAACCGAGGCAAGTTAATTAATTAATAAAAAATATTCTAAAAAAACGAAATAACATATTAATTCTACAATTATTAGTACTTACCATGATTTACGTTCATAAGACTTCTTTTGAAAGGCCTTTTTAGCACAAGTGACACTTTACTTATGTATTTTGAAGTGAGGAAACGTTAGATTTTTTTCTAAAAGGTCATTCCAAAATGGCGTTAAGAATAGAGAAATGAAGATCGACTGAAACATTGTGACGATAAAAAAACAAAATCTCTAAAATTGTCATCAAGACAGGTGACATTATAAGAAGAAGAAGAAGAAAACGCTTTTGCTATATTTAAAACACGCGCATGGAAATTTATTTCTCAAAGCCGGCTCAAGTATCGCTCACTTTATAAAGCCTCTGGAGGATTGTTTCAGCTCAACTTGCGTTCGATATTTCTTCAATGCGCTTACAGAACTTTCTGGAAGACAGGTGGAGTATTCTTTTTATTGCAGTAAAAGTCCTTTGTAGCTTTTCTCGCAGATTGATGGTGGAAAATATTTACTATTTGTCAGGTTTACTTCAATCAGTTGGCTGTATTACTACTATTCCAGATAACTAGCTACCCTTATTTCATGTCCACCCTAACATTAGCGTTTTGGCAAAAAGATTTATGAGATTACAAAATAAACTCGTGCTTTATATTGCAAATAAAATTTGGCAAAAAAGCAGCAAAATTGCGCACTGTATCATCAACGGTTCAAAAAGTACTGGCTTTTATCCAAAAGTTTTTATATTTCTATTGAATCGAACCAGCATGTCTGCAAGTTTACCTTTTTTTTATTGGAGACGTAGAGATTTAGTCATTTAGTTTATTTTATTTTTTAGCGGATCACGTGAAACTGCTCTGTTTCACGTGATCCGCTAAAAAATAGATACATTGTAGATTACATAGATTGTTTTAAGAAGGCAGTCTTAGGGACCCTGCAGATCACTATCAGAGGCAGTGATCTGGATCAATTGACATATCGTTTTCATCGGTCCTTATATATAGCTCAACTGTTTCATGTGTATTTTATATAATTTTTTATTTGATTAGAAAAATAACAGAATCTGAACATTTCTGTTATTATTTCTCTACAATTTTATTCATAATCTTCTAAAAAATCACTAGTCCCAGTCAACGTAACTAACTAATGTTTCTCCCGTGATCATGGCACATGCAACTGTGCTGAAATATCGGGAAATAGAAAAACTCATAAATCATGGTAAATTATTTTTATTCATAATGTTCCACACAATCCTTAGTTCAATAATGACATTCAACGTGACTAGCCGGAGACTCATTTTGACTGATTGAGCCATTTTTAGCCGTCGCAGGAAGGGCCCGGAATAGCGCACGCACTAATTATCGCCCCTGTCATACGTCATTGGGGTTGCACTACTGGATAGATAAGTTACTGTGATTTATATCTAGATAAAATAATTGGGAAACTAAAATTAATGTTATGTGACATACCGGGGACATAAAATAATTAGTGTTCTGGTTTTACGGGGTTTATTAGTCAACATTCAATAATTACTTACACTGTCTGTATAATGTACCTGTAGGTACATTAAAATGAAGATCCTCCAAAGTAAGCAGAGCTTGTATTATGAGTACCACATGACTGATATAATACTTACATACATATTCTTTAAATACATACATATTATACATAGAAACACCCAGACCCGAGCAAATACTTGCGGATCATACAAACATTTGCAAGAATCGAATCTGCAACCTTCTGCGTCTCAGCCAAACCATAGCCAACTGCGCCACAGAGGTTGTCAATTATGTTTTGTGTTTTTTTCTATTGTTCCTTCAAAAATAATACGACACTGTTTTTTTTTAGGCATCAGGAAATCCAAAAAAACTGTAGGTACCAAAACAAAAAACAAAATTAAACATTAAAAAAAAAACCGATTAAGAGCACGTGGTCTAGTGGTAGTGGCCTCACCTTCAATTTATAAGGTGGGTTCGAATCAGGACATGCACCATTAGCTTTTTTTGTTCGAAAAATATATTTGAGCTATACCAGTAGGTACTCTCAAACGGTAAAGGAAACCGGCATAAAACCGGCATAAACCGGCGTAGAACCTATAAAGTTCGAAGACATGTGTCAAGTGCACGAAAGGAGCCTCTGAGGCGCACTTTAATCCTTTCAGCACACTGGTTCGAAATAACTGTTGACATGATAAGAAGAAGAAAAACTGAACGCGTCGCGGGACACGCGTTTGGAACTAAGTCCCTATCGTATGCAGGGTTGGCATAATTGATCATTAACGTGCCAGGCTCTCATTCTCTCTACCCACCCCACTTTTTAATTTTGATAATTGATGCAATAAATAATTATATCTATATATATATTTATATATATACTAATATTATAAATGCGAAAGTAACTCTGTCTGTCTGTCTGTCACGTTTTCACGCCAAAACCGCTAAACCGATTTTGATGAACTTTGGTATAGAGATAGATGGGACCTTGGAGAACGACATAGGCTACTTTTTTTGTAGTGCGTGCGAAGTCGAGGGCAGCAGCTAGTATATCCATATATACACACACATATATAATATATATATATATATATATATATATATATATATATATATATATGTGGGAGACTAGTTATCGGTCTGCTTCATTCTCTTTCTCTTACGATTTTTCGTAACGTAACGCGTTACATTTTTTCTCGACTAGTTATCCTCGGCAACCCGCGATAAGGAACTTCGTTCCAAAAAACCCATTTTAATTTACTATACAATTCAATGGAATAAACGTTTTTTAACATATTAAAGACATAAAAGTCTTTTTAAATATTTTTTTGAGCTATGAAAAACTTATCAGCCAACTGAAAGGACATGTTACGCGTACATCCGTATCCTGTCGGTATATTCTCGAGGGATTAAGCGCCATAAATTATTTTCTTTAGACTTGAGTTATGGCCTGTGTCGGCGACAGACCGTTGTTTAACGCACTTAATGGTGTCATATTATTATCTTCTCCTTAAAGCTTCATCTATTTTGGTTTTAATCAGACTTTTTACTAAATAATAATTCTTTACGAGACTTTTAATAAAATTTATCACATAATTTAGGCGTGTGACGTTGCGGAAATCCATTACAAAACATTAAACAGGTAAACAAATATTTAGTACATCTATATTTCTATATTCAATATTCAATATTTAAGCCATTATGCACCTGCAACCGAATCGACACCGCATTACTGTTTCATCTTTCCTACGGGTTATGTCGGCAAGATCAAGAGCTTACCTAATTGCGCGAAAGGAGCCTTTGAGGTGCACTTTAATCCTTTCACCACATTGGTTAGAAATAACTAGTGACACGATAAGAAGAAGAATATTTAATATTTAATATTCAATATCTATATTGAATATTTAGCCAATATATTCCTAAGGAAGTTGAACCTAATTAACTTTTATAGGTTGCATCTGTGGATAGTGTGCGCTAACCTTTTACTAACGCTTTTCAATTGTGGGCGATTGGCGGAATAGTACTAAATATTTGTCCATCTGTTTAAAATTAATAAATAAATATATATTGATAGACAATGAACACATCACTAATTAGCCTAAAACCCTGACCTAAGCATAGCTTGTATTATGGTGACAGTTTGGTGTCTAGATGACTGATAGAATACTCATATATTTTAAATATGTATATACTTATAATACCCAGACACAGAACAAACACCTTTGTTCATCACACAAATGTTTATCCTTGGAGGGAATCGAACTCTCGGTTTTAAAAACACTCCTTTATTTCGAAATAAACAAAATAATAAAGCTAAAAATAAAAAATGATAAATAATAAAAAAATAAAAAAAATAAAAATGATAAAAAAATGATGAATAAATAAATGATAAAGCTCTATTATATTAATGACACTACAAACCCTAAAGAAAGATAGTCACTCAAATAACTACAAAAAAAGGGAGAAAAAACATTTGTAACGGGCTCCGCAGAACGTATATTTTTAAAATCCATTCGGTTGAAACTTGGATCAAGTAAATACCCGAACAACCGCTTCTCTTTCACTAATTAATTACGCTTCTCTTTTACCTTTTCAGTTTTGATGTTCTGGAAATGATTGATACTAAATATAACTCTTCAAAAGAAACGTTTCACTAATTGAAAATGTTTTGATCTAAACAGACTTCCATATCCTTTTTGTGTTCAAAAGATTCAAAGTTTTATTATGTATGTGTAGATCTAAACATCTTAATTCATAATTCGTGTTACAGTTTTTATATCCCAAAAAGGATCCTTGAAATATTTTAAATAAAAAGCTTCGTATAACGTGATTTTAATTAGCAGCATTCGTCTCTGCCTAAATTAATGTGTCAGTTATGTGTGGACATGTTTTTATGAGCTTAAGAACTGCATATATTACGTATGATCTGAGATTTTATAACAAACATCTGAATTTTTTTATAATTTATATAATTATCTGCATTATTTTATTATATACTGACCATATTATCTTTTACTTATCAACACATAGGCAGGTTTTATATTTGCTTATATCATGCTAATGTTTATTTCCGTCAACCAGTTTTTATTTGAAATCTTTTCTACAACGTTTAAAAATATATTTCATACAGAAACTCAGGGTAATGCTAATCAGTCTAAACATTTGCAAGCGTTCTCAGGAATATTAACAGCGGCCATTTCTCTATTTACCATCACTTAGGGAGGACTAAGCCAACGTCCAGCTAAGCTGCTTAGTTCACAATGACAATGAACGCTTAGGGCCGGTATCGATCAAAGCTGAGCAGAGCGGAAGAAATATAGTAAGTCTTAGGTCCGGCTGAGATGCAAAACGTTGCGGGTTCGATTCCCGCCGCGAGACTAAAGTTTGTATGATCTGCAAGTATTTGTCTCGGGTCTGGGTGTTTCTATGTATAATATGTATGTATTTACAAAAAAAAAAATATAAGTAGTATATCAGTCATGTGATACCCATAACACAAGCTCTGCTTACTTTGGGGCCAGATGATGCTGTGTGAAATGTCCGATATTATTAATATTATTATTATTATTACCTACTCAAGACATATTTTGTGATACCCCGTTTACATTATGCCCACTTCCGTGACAGGGTGTTGAGAAGTGGCTAGGGAAATAGGCAGTGCGAGTATGTAAACGGATAATTTTTCATGCCACTGCTACTGCCACTCGTGCCTGTCGTTCCCTAAATGGGCGGTTTTTCGTGCGGAAGTCAAAAGACCGGCAGTGCGACTGGCAATGAGCTTTTAGCTGCTGCTTGCTCTTTCACTTATTGTTGAGAGCGCGATGTTAACACACATATATCCATAATGTCCTACATAGGCTACTTAGGTAGGTGGTAAATACTATCTACTAGAAATCCTTACTTAATATTATAAATGCAAAGTTTGTATGTATGTTTGTTACTCTTTCACGAAAAAACTACTAAATGGATTTTAATGAAAATTTACAATAATATAGCTTATACAAAACTCATAGGCTATTATTTATAAAGATATTGTGTGAATTGTCCAAAATATAACGAAAAGTGTCAAGAAAGAAGGAGTAAATTCTGCCATATACGAGCTATTCTGACGTACGTTGCAAAAACCGTTAGAATTACACGAATCCTGCGCAGACGAAATCGCGGGCACCAACTAGTAAATCAATATAATGGTCTACTTAATACATACATATATTATGATATATTATAACACCCATGCATAGAAAAAACTACGAAGCCACAGTAATGTAAAATCACTCTGCCGGTAATGCTGCTGTAGAAATAATTCCGGAATATTTTCTATAAAAGCGCGTGACAGCGGCAGTGGCATAATGTAAACGGGGGTATAAAAATTTTCACAAATTTCATCAATTTGAGTGTTCTTGACTAAATAGATTAGAGTTTACAATTTTTCGCCTGAAAGATTTTCAATGTTGAAGAAACACTTGAAAAAGCTGACTTGGGAATACCTAATTTAAACTTATCTCAGAACTTCTGTGTCTCTTTGACTTTGACCCTTGCGACATAGAGACAAGGTTGAATATTGATAAAATAGACATTTCCTCAATAAATCCATATCACCAAAGATTCATGGTTCTGAAGGAGAACGAATGTCGTGGGGTGGCATTTAATAATGCATTTGGTTTGCTTTGCGTATCTGAAAGGAGGGGCTTAGACAAACTTATGCCTATTTTATAAGTCTTTGAAGGTGAAATATCTAGTTGATATAACAAGAAACCAGACCAAATAAAAAACTGTTTAATTAACAAAATATTTCACAAAATTGATAGTACTTAAAAATGTTACACTAGGTTTGCCCTCGTACGTACATAGAACAAATTTTTGTAATTTAATATAATATAAGTGTGTTACAAAAAATATTGTTTACCTACTGAAGTAAACCAAAGCAATTAAATATATACGAAGTAAGGAAGAACTTTCATTTCACTACAATGTACCACTTTTCAGACCTAATAAAGTCAAAAACAGACGGAGCGCCAACTGTGTTGGATATTACGTAAAACGCCAGATTTCCTTAATAACAGTGACATGCACAGAATGGATACTACACAAACTGTGAGCTGGCAAGTACATTCACAATATTTACGAGCTCCTCAACTGATATATGAACCCACACTTCCGGTGAATACTACCTATAGACAAAGTACTCGTACATCCTCGGTTTTGTATTACCAATATTTCTTTCAGACAAAGTGATACATAGGTAAGTACCTACGCTTTGGATTAGGGTGTAAATTAGTAAGTAGTGTGTGGGGTGACTCTACGACAGGTTACACAAAAAGGTCGGAATGAAAAAGATTTTTAAAAGAAATAAAAATATACATCGGTACAATAATAAATATATGTATAATAAGTGGACAATTCACACAACACCAAATTCACATCTAGCCCCAAACTAAGCTAAGTTTATTATGTTATCTGTGGCTAAGTCTGTATTATGGGAACAAGGTTATATATTGATAGAATATTTATATACTCGAAAATACATACTTATGATACCTACATTATAACACCCAGACACAATAAAAAAGGTTTATTTAAATTATATGTATGATAAGTATTGGTTGGGATCTCTTTTGTTAGTTTGCAGTAGGTAACCTGTGTTAAAAGAGACTCCTCTTTTCTGCGGTCGGTGAGAAACACCTGTATATTTATTTATAACTAAACACAAAATCATATATTCGCGGCTAAAGATTTATTTATTCGCGGATCTAAACGGTACTCGTATTAATAATACATACATTATTATTAAAAAACATTCGGTATCCTTTGTATACGCGTCGGCTAATGGTCTAATAAAAAATTAAAATAGATCTTATTACAACAGAATCAATTGACATTCAGGAGTTAATTAAATCGCAATATTAAAATTTGACTGAAACTGACTTGGAGGAAATGTTAAATTCACAGCCCATTGAAGAAGAGGCTTCAACAAGCACTGGAATCGTGGCATTTAATTTACAAAATCTCAGTGAAGGTTTAAGAATAACGAATAAGCTTTAAGATTTCTTTATAGAAAATTATGGAACGAAGTGTTATTTTTAATAACCACTTAGCAAGAAAAAAATACAAAATTCTTTAAACCATTGCCTAAACCTGAAGATAATAATTAATCGATATGGTCAAAAACTTCAATTAAATTGTTTTTTAGATTAACGACTAGGAACGTAACCCCTATCATCCTTACTAACATTATAAATTTGAATGTAACTCTGTCTGTCTGTCTGTCACGTGGTCACGCCTAAACCGTTGAACCGACTTTCATGAATTTTGGTATAGAGATAGATGGGACCTTGGAGAAGGACATAGGCTATTTTTTATGTAAGTACCACACGTGCGAAGCCGCGGGCAGCAACTAGTCCCATATAAATTACAATTCCATAATCACAGTTGCTGTTTTCGAGGCATATTTACGGAACATATATCCCTCGAATAACTGTATATTAAATAGTTGAGTAGGTACAATTTAAGCAATATTAATAATAATTGAATAGTTAAGAACTTATCATGCAGGGTAAGTATCTGAGTTTTTAGACACAAAACGAACATCTACATATGTTCAACATCCAAATGTTTGTCTTGGGAGGGAATCGAGCCCACAACACAAGGCAAAGTTACCCATAGGTAGAGCAAGGAGCATAAACAATCCTAGAGTGGAGAGACTAAGAGTGCCCTATAAAAGTACCTAACCCCAAGTAACCTAAATATTTTATCTACTTATTTAGTTCCACACACGATTCAAGACAACCAAACTGAATGAAGCTGTACCTATCCTGTAGTTGCTATTCTAATATGTATATATAAAAGTAAAAAGTAAAAAAAGTAAATATTTATTTATTTGTATCTAGATAGGAATAGGTACAGTATTACTTATACATATGGACCAATAAACAATAAACAATAGTACCTATCTAGTAAATTTATTAGATAGGTACGAGTAGTAAGTAACAATGTTTACTAACCTAATATGTATATACATAATCTGAATCTCGGAAACGGCTCCAACGGTATTCATGAAATTTAGTATGCGGTGGGTTTCGGGGGCGACAAATCGATCTAGCTAGGTTTTATTATCAGAAAACGTCGTTTTATCCGTGTTTTATACCGAGCAAAGCTCTGTCATCTGGGTACTATACTGTAACGAGTGTAGAATCTACATGCATAAACTTTAGTGTAGGTACAGACGGAGCAAGCACAAACAATCCTAGAGTGGAGAGCCTCAGAGAGCACTCTACAAGTACCCAACTCCAAGTAACCGGGTAAACGCTCTCACCGCCTCTCGTGAAATGTTCCATCACTTAATTTTGACTCTGAAACGAGTAGCGTCAGGGGATGAAATGTGACGTCATTACGCTGACGAATTTTCCGAGCTTTATGAAAGTACGTAACAATGTGGTTAGTAATAGCGCTTTTCGTGCGTAAGTAGGTAATGGTGTAACTTTATTATGTGGAATGAGAATTTATTGTTGAGGCACGTCTTTTATAAGGTAACTCGTAACACGTGGGCGATTCTGCTTGTATGTGAGCAGTGATTGGATGTATATAAACCCATTCATACTACTGGCATGTCAGCTCAGTTGATAGTAGCTCTGCCTTCTGCAATGCAGGTTGGGGGTTTGATTCCCTCCCAGGACAAACATTTGTGTGATGAACATTAGTTTATTCTGTATCTGGGTGTTATAAAGTATCATAAGTATAAATAAATAAATAGATAATGCATTTCACATGTCACGCAGCATCATCTGGCCCCATTTTTTTGTAAATACATACATATTATACATAAAAACACCCAGACCCGAGGCAAATACTTGCAGATCATACAAACATTTGTCCCGAAGCGGGAATCGAACCCTCAACCATCTGCGTCTTACCCGCCCCTTGGTTCACTGCGCCACAGAGGTTGTCGTATATATTTTAATCTTATTCACGGATCGCTCAGTGTGCGATCCGTGAACTCGAGCGGCAACGAGCTGACCGCGGATCATACTCACCCTGATGAAGATTCTTTAGATGAATCGAAACAGTGTCGGTGACCCCATCGACAAAATAATACGTGAGTAAAGCCCGTGTTTATCAAAATGTGTAGTACAACTCACGAAAGTTTTGAAATTGAATTAATACTACTATTCGAAAGAGAATCTGTCTGTATGTCTGTTTGTATGTTTCTTTGTTACCTTTCACATTTATGCGGTCGAATAGAGCTTGTTAAATTTGGTAAGGAAATGAGAACATGAGAGGAGACTATTTCTAGGGAAAGAGATAAACAACGTAGATAAACCAAGTATCACGTGTGCGAATCCTCGGAATTCTATTAGTAAGATTTCTCTTAGTTTATAATGTGGTATACATTACTAATACTACATTGAATACATTGAAATACTAATTAGTAATAAATTGACCTAGCGCATCTTATCTTGCACAGTGAAGGCTTTCGGAGGTAAGGATAACATAGAAATAGAAAAAGTTTTTATTTGCAAAAACACATTACAACAGACGAATAGACAAAAATACAATAAAAATAAAAATACAATTAAAGGTTGTCGCAAAATGGACTTAAACTCAGCATATGCGGATTGCAGTGTCTACAATCCGCGCTGGTCTTCCGTTAGGACCACTTCTGTTTAGCAGACATATAACAATATTTACATTATAAATAAACAAGAAATAAATAGACAAAAGTTAAAAAACATGAATAAACAGCTATGGACCATTACACACAGCCACCTAGCCCCAAACTAAGCAAAGCAGTCATTGAATTAGAACTTAGGGAACCACAAGGCTAATAGAATTTACTCTGACCTACTTATATCATTACTTATAGATACCAGTATTTATACTATATACTATACACTTGTATCCAACAGAAGGCTTTCCTGCGCTTTTTTCTAAAGCTTTATTGGGTATAAGGTATAGAGCTTCCATGGTTTTTTTAAATTACTACTAGACGTTACTAGACGTAATAATTTGACACGTCGGTCGGACATGAAGAAACTACAAGGGTTCCCTGTTAGACTTCGGAACCCTAAAAATGCAATTATTGCTATTCAATTGTGCCTATACTATTTACTATTAGCCTGCTAGACAACCTCTGTGTCGCAGTGGGCGATAGCCCGCCTGAGACGCAGAAGATTGCGGGTTTGTTTCTCTTCGCGAGGCAAATCTTTGTATGATCTGCAAGTATTTGTCTCACGTCTGGGAGTTTTTCTTTGTATACTTTGAATTCTTTGAAAACGAAAATATATATATATATGAGTAGTATATCAGTATTGTGGCACCCATAACACAAGCTTTGTTTTTTTTTGATGCTGAGTATTTAACTCAGTTCTATAACTCAGTTATAACTTCTTCGCTACTTTATGTTTAACCTCGTTTCTATGTCAATGCAAATTGAGTTTGAAATTGAATTACAAAGCACATGTGTGTATAATACTTGTTTAGTATACTAACAAGGTTTCTCATTAAGTGAATTATTTTGTAAATCTTATGTGAAATATATAATTTTAAACCGTTAACCGTTATTTTATTTACTGATTCATGTTCGAGAAATTACCCAATTTCAACAGGTCAATGAATAACCCTTGAACGGAATGCTATTCCAGTAAACTCATTCTCTATTCACAGCACATGTCCTGTATTACCTATTCCCGCCACGAGTACGGTGGCAATCAGTCTGATTCTCACAGGTCGCAGCGAGATCCTCGCCGATTGCAAGCTACATTACAAATGAGCTGTTGAATACGGCTTTTAGTAACACTTTTATTTATTAATCGCTTGAAAGTTGATCTGGCAGAGATCGCTGTTAGCGATAAGGCCGCCCATTGTATTGCCTTTTATTGTAAAATTAGTGTCTTTGTATTTTTCTGTGTGGTGTAACAATAAAGAGTTATCTATCTATCTATCTATCTATCTTTTTCTAATAGGACGGTTTAGCCTCGGCTCCTGCAGAGGAGGGCAGAAACATACAAATTGTAAATCAACTTAAATAAAGAACACTTGCACATTTTCTAAGTTAAATAATTATACATAAAAACTAGGAAAATACTTACGTAAAATTACTTTGTACCAGTTTACAATTCTACTGACCCGCAGTTTGTTTATCATTTGTTTTGTGTTCATGTTGTTTGCATTATTTCTAGATTTTAGCTTAGTTCAATTTTAACACTGTTCTATTAATTTATTTGAAAAATAAAATTTCTATGTAGGTACCTAGGTGATTTTAGAATCTATGTAAATAAGCTATTCACGCCTGAAATACAGAATTGCCTATTCACCGGCTGTACTACAGTACGCGAAACAATTGTTAGCCGATACAACCATTTGCCGATAACATTATTTACGAAAGAACTTCTATAATCGGCTCTGCCAGTGCAGTGGGCTGGTTGAAAGCGGCGCGCGATTCGGCTAGGCTCAGGATTACAGCTTTGACCAAGCCATATTTATCATTATAGTAATTTAAAACATACAGAACATAAATATAAAACAAAGAAATTAAAAAATATAGACTGCATGCACCACATCATTACATCAACGCCGGTGCGAATGGTACAGCATAATACATAATAAAAATCTCTACACCAATTGTGTTCAAACTAAGTTAATATCAAAGAAATAGTGCAAACCAAATTTTTTTATTTGTTATTCACCAAAAGCTCGTAAATACTATACAATTTCAAATGGAAATTCAAAAATTTTTTAATGTAATGTTAGTTCATATAGTGCTACATATCAACCTGTAACGTAAGTATCTGCTTAGTTAACCAGATCAAATATAATACCTACCTAACTAAATCAAGTACCTATAAAAAGCTTTCAAAAGCCACCAAATAGCTTTGTCCAAATTCCAACAATAGCGACAAAGGCTTATCGGCAGGCCTATATCAATCGCTGCACGTCACCAACCGCAGACAATACAAATAGAATCAAGCAGCACACAATAAAATGGTAAACATAGCCACATTTTGCATAAAAGCACCCAAACAAACTACTCGTACCTACCCGTGGCCATAACAAAAGTGGGCCCCAGGCAGACGTTCCCGCTTCATTAATTATTTTCGCTAAATGGGCCCCATTTCAAAATTAACTGCACAATTGCTTTGGATAATGCGGCTCTGTGTACAGCAATCTGCCTTTTACAAAACATATTGGTGTTGGTAGGTAGGCTTTCCCGTATAGTATTATTTCAATGAGCCAAAGCATTACTTTGCGTAGTAGCGCCATCTAGCGCGGAGTAGCTGAACTACGTTAAGCTTTTACGAGCTTTTGCAACCAGCGCCATTTTTGAGTTATAAAAGCTTTACACAGTTTTACTATCGTCTCCTAGATGGCGCACCATACTGAAACCATTCTTTATTAAAGAACTAGCGACCCGCCCCGGGTTCGCACGGGTTATCCCTAAGAGATAGACATATACCACGGACTTTTTAGACCTTTTTAAGGTGTACGATACTGTAATACATTATTTTGATCTATCTTGAAGGGTGCAGCCAGCGTTTGCCATGTGAGCGCAAAAAATTGTGTTTATTTACGACATCACATTAGAAACCTCTAAAATTATCAGTGATTCTCTACTATATTATGCATGTATTATACATATAAACCATTCTCTTGAATCACGCTATCTATTAAAAAAACGCATCAAAATCCGTTGCGTCGTTTTAAAGATCTAAGCATATAAAGGCACAGACAGACAGCAGGCAGCGACTTCGTTTTATACTATGTAGTGAGGATGGAGGTAAAAAATCATAAAGTAAAATTTTGCTTGTCTAGAAATCTTAATCAAAGCTGGACTTTGTAAAATTGTTGCATTAAACACTGACCTGTATTTGCTCAGCAGCTTTTTTCGCCAATCCCGGGTCAAGGATGGTGATGTCAAGTTCAGGTACAAATTTTTTTGCTGTCTCACTAAACGCCGCCGCATTCACATAATAAGCACCCTGTTCACTCGTCTCCACCGGGGAGTTAGGAGACAAAATACCACTGTCAGTATCACTCACATTCGCCGATTTTCGTGCGGTCCCGGAATTTTCTCCGACGGGTGACTTTAGCGGGATACGCGACTTTTCCCCGTTTGCGAACTTCGCCTGAATTCGCGATTGTCTTCCCGCTTCCGAACTAAATCCCGTATCGGGATCGAATATAACGTAATTATCTTTGTCACAACGCACTTTATTGTTCACTGTTACAGTGTATTTCTTATTCGGACTGAGATTTAGGAACGGATCTTCGCTATCTACTGGGCTTTCGGGTATTATCGATTGTATCTTTGGAGTTATTTTAGGCACGGATTTACCGTCAATCGTCCGCCTGATCACAGTGTCGTTGGTGAACTTCAAACGCACGTACTCGTTGGATATCGTACGGCGGACAGGTGACGATAATAGAGGCGAGGGCTTTATATTTTGCTGGTTACATTTGCTTTGAAAGAAATTTATCTTAGGTTTCTCCATTGTTTTGGCTGGAGTAAACGGCAGCCGCAACTTTGATGCTACTTTTTTCTTAGAATTTATATCCAGATTTGTTCCTTGAGCACTTCTATAGACGGGTAAAACGCTCGCCCTTTCTTCTATTTTTTTTGAGTCTTTACCTAACTTAGAATTATTCCTAGTGATATCAAAAGGTTTGTTGAGCTTCTTCACAGGTGCTGGTGCTTTAAGTCTTCTGTCTCTAATTTTCTTATCATGCGACACTTCATTAGTAGTAAATGAATCATTCTTTTCATGGCTGCGAGTCTCTTCGGATACAATAAAAGTTTTGCTACGATCACTGAGCGTTTCATTTTGAGTTATCTCTAAGTAATCTTCAGTGATTGGGTTGCTTAAAAAACTCTCAATGATAAAATCAGTTTCACTCGACTCTGAATTGCTTTGAGAAGATCGATTTTCGTTTATAATAAATGATATTCTTTGTTCTATGTCTATAAGTGTTTCGCTGTCGTCTATACTTCTAGAAGTGCCACTGCCGGAGTCGGAAGGTGTATCCACTTCGAAAATTGTATTTTGTGACTGCTTAGAATCTTCAGGGCAGGAGCTTCGCCTTTTCACTGTGCCTGTGGATGCCGAAGGTGAATCCCAGTCCAAGTTCTGGATAGCACACTGAGCCCCACTTTTTTTAGTTCGTCTTGGGCTTGTCATTATAAAATATCATTTTGTTTACGCTTCTAACCTAAACATGACGCCTGAAAGTTAATTTATTGGAACATTGTCTGATGGCGTAAAGTGATGTCAACACTATATAATGGTCATTCTGTAGTTAGTGGATTCATGCACGAATAGGTCGATCGTTATCGAGTTACGGAGTTGAAGCCGGTGCACATGGGACCGGTAGATATGTATCTGATGGTTATTTTCTCTAATGGAACCATTTGTATTTGTTTGGTGACACGAAAGGGGGTAATAACTGTAACTCACGACGCATCGTAAACGTACGGACGGATAAAGGATTACGCTGACATTGTGTTCTATAATCAAGTTACATGGTTATATTGTTCTTTGTAAATCGCGATGAAAAACCAAACTGAAGAGATGAAAATAACGAACTCTACCAAATATTTCTAATCACATTTTATAAGTAGGTATTAGTTACACTGATTGATCTAATAAATTACTTATTTCCATGATCGAGTATTTTAAACTTGTGATTCCATTATATTCATCAGCTGATCACATTATATTGCACTTATATTATAGAAGATATTCAAAGCCATTGGACAGGCATCTCTCAATCCAATGAAAATTTTGTAGTCTCGGTACTTTCAACGGTGAAAAAAACCGGCATGTCAGAGAACCTAAAACGTTCGAAGACATTGGTTCAAAATTACTAGTAACAGGAGAAATGAGTAAATTATTATTATTATACGGTACGGGGATACGGAGATACTTACTTAAACATATTTCTGTTGTAGGTACTTAGATATTTACTAGAACTAATGTGATTAATGCTACTGAAATGAGCTAAAACATTTCAATTCAATCAGCTTTTCACACAGACAACCCTCTGTGGACTCGTTTCGTATCTGACGTACCTTAACCATAAGACAGAGGTAAGGTACACTCATGGAAAAAAATACTTTTGGAAATTTTATTCAATTTACACGAACAATTTTAAAACTAGTAAAACTCCCCGAACTGAGATTTGTAGTATTTCTATATGTTAATACCTAGGTACCTACATAAAATACAATAAACACAGTTCTACATTTTTGGCTTATTATCAAATATACACAATTGTGCTGTGAATTTCACGCAAATAAATAATTTCATTTCATATGTGCTTGTATTTTCCTAAGCATAGCTTTGCGCTCATCACCATCTTACCATTAATAATTCAATTTATACCAGTTTCATTATCAATCTTGTATAGTAGTTTATACCCCCTGATTACCATTTTGTGTGCATGTATACGACACCAATACCTAAGAGGCCAAAAGAGTCCTAGTCTTTTATAAACGGTTAAGTGCTAATGTCGTGATTGAGAGGGTTACCGTACCTACTTATATATCTACTAAGTATCTACTTACATGTTTCATAATCATGGCTTCTATCAGTCCAAATCAGGGCAACTACACCGTCACAAAATATTTGTCATATTTGCCCTAGATTCTGCTGCGAATTAACATTAAATTATTTTATCTAGAATTGATTGTCAGCAAAAGTTTCTAGCTATTGTGAATTTTGTGGTTTTTACAGTAAATAAAAATATTTTCATTCTTTCATTTCTCTTTCCAAATATAAAATCAACGAACATTGCTTTAACGAAAACATTAAGTAGTTCTCTAAAGTGTATTAATTTTGACACTGATATTCCTTTTACCAAAAAAGAGTTTGTTTAGAACTTATCAATCAGCTGAAAATTGGGTAAAACTATTATATATTAAGCGTCCAATACTAAACCACGCAAAACATGACAAAACAATGAAATCTAGTAGATTTTACTAACATCATAAGTCTTGTATAAAAAAAATAAAAGGTGCCCACGTGTTTTTTCCTCAAGGTTCCTATCCTCAGACGGCCGGTGGTTCCGGCGGAAGGTAGTTTTATGTGAGACCTGACTACGTGCTTTGAGAAAAACGCATTCGCCATCTATGCATTATTCACACTGCTTGAAATTCAAACGTTTTTATTACTTGTGAAATAATAATAACGGTGTAACCTAGCTGTCGTATTTGCATTTTGGTAAACCATTCTAGAAGTGCCTAGAATTGCCTTGAAGTGCAATTCTAAGAAGAATTATATTGTTATATACAGAAATGTACAGAATAATTTACAATAATATAAAATACATGTGAAACAGTTACGCTATCTAAGGACTGTTTAAAACGATCTATAGATAGCTCAACTAAACCAGATCACTGCCAGAGGGCAGCCTTCCTAAGACACTGACGGTATTGCCACCTTGAATGGCAATGCTAATACGCTTAGCCAGATAGGAAACAGTTAATAAAACATTAATTGTTATATTAATCTAAAAATATAATAATAGTCAAGACTAGACCCATATTGGGTCCAGTAAAGATGAATACAAGAGTGCCAAAAAACAGTAATCTTAAGTAAACACCGACATAAATTAATCTACATAAAAAAAGATTTTAGATTTTTGAGATAAGTAAATAATATAAAGAAATATATATATGGTACCGGACATTTCACACAGTATCATCTGGCCCCAAAGTAAACAGGGCTTGTGTTATGAGTACCACATGACTGATATACTTTTTAAGGACCTATATGGAGCAATTGTTTGAGCAATTTAGCTAGTAAGTATGCATGAGAGGAGCCAAATATCGGGTTCAGCCTTTCGGGCACTCTACATGCGGTCAGTGTACTGAATTGTGTTTTTATCTATAAGTAATTGTATATTTATTTGATATATTTTTTTGAAAATAATCAAATGAATAACCATATTATATTAATATAACATATTACTTATTACCTAAGTACCTTTTCGAGTTTCCCGTTCCAAAACTATATTTAACGGATAGCAAAAGACAAACTACCCCCAAGTGTCCTTACTATAACCTAATTACTAGATAAGTTGGAGCAATAAATTCTGAAGGCAGAGGGCTGCATCGACCCGAGACTTCCAATAAGTTAAACTAGAGTCTGTTTTCTAGCAAACTGCTGGGGTGACCTTTATGTCAAAGTCTTATGGTATGAAATGCAATGATTTACGACTCTACTATTTCAGAATAGACTCTAACACTGCTGGAAAAGTATTCGAACTGTGACGTCTGGAATCTGACTGTACGAATATACTAACTTTCATAGACAAGTTTCTTGTGACCAATTTTTATTCAGAAATGGCCATATGCATATTTTTATTTAGAAAAATCGGGATGTTTTATTGAATGTGCAGCTTATTAACTTTCAGTCCTTCCCTAAAAATTCAAGTTGGTTCTTAATTGTTTCATCTATCGATATCCCACAATAGTTGCAATACTATTATAGTTCATTAGGAGCCTCTGAGCCGCACATTAATCCTATCACCAGACTTATTAGAAATAACTAGTGACACGATAAGAAGGAGTTTAAATCACTTTCAAACGTTCGTGATTTGTATATCTAAATCTTTGGTGCGTGTGTTTGTAACTAAACTCCTCCTAAACGGCCGGACCTATTTTGATGATTTTCTTTGTGTGTGTTCAAGTGGATTCGAGAAAATATAAATAAATAAATAATACCGGACATTTCACACAGTATCATCTGGCCCCAAAGTAAGCAGAGCTTGTGTTATGGGTACCACATGACTGATATAGAAAGAAGAAAGAAAATATTTTTTTTGTACATACACAGAAACACCCAGACCCGAGACAAATACTTGCAGATCATACAAACGTTTGTACCGCGGCAGGAATAGGACTAAGGTCCAGCTGAGACGCAAAGGGTTGCCTTTGCGTCTCAGCTGGACCTTAGTCCACTGCGCCACAGAGGCACAGAGAATGGTTTAAATTTTCATTTTTTCTCTTTTTAACCGACTTCATCAAAAAGGAGAAGGTTCTCAATTCGTCGGAATCTTTTTTAAAGAGAAAACTTCTTTTAGCGCGGTACGCATATTTTTAGATGAGGTAAAATCTCTGGATTCGCGACACCGTTACCGTTTGGGGAGAGACGCAGGGCTGCCGCGCTCGCCCCATTTGATTATAAACCTTAATTTACATGTTTACAGTCTACTTTTGTATGGAGATGTTTACTGAGTTAGGTTCTTTGATATATTATCTACATTCTGAACAAAAAATATTGCATCATCTGTGTTCGTTCATTTGATTGGCAGTCGCCATAATTACTGATTTTGATGTGATTTATTACTAAACTCTAACGCGCCAAAATAAGTTTTCACTTCTGTCGGCACTCCCGGAGTGCAACCCGACTTTTTTTTTGTATGGTCACCGATTACTCGAAAACTCCTGAATTTTCCATTTATCTTATTCTTTAGATGAAGATTCTTGAATATATTCTAGATCTAGATGAATCAAAATAGTGTCGGTGTCTTCATCAATAAAATAATACGTGAGTAAAACCCGTGTTTCTTAAAATGTATCATACTCGTAGTGCAGCTCTCATGTACGAACTCATGTACGAAAGTGCTTTCGTGAGCATCTGACGTGCACTTTTAACTGTGCACTGTTAATAATAACTACAGATAGGATAATAAAAATTTCTACACTGCGTCGCGTGATTCGTAGATCTCTCCAAAATATTACTATAGGGGCTTTTCTAATCTGTTACAAGTTACAACTAACTTCGTGGGTCCACTATACAAGTTACCCTGCAATTTATTAGAACATCCCCTCGTATAAAGTAAACTCGCATTGCGCAAAACTTTCTAATTTGTTGCGTCGTGCGTCGGCTTCGTGGCCATGGCGCTTTATTAGTTGTACAGTCACACTCATCTCATTCTTACACATTATTTTAAACCAGTGACGTATTTTTTCACTCAAAAAACAAGCACACGATTATGATAAACGGTTATCGTAAGTAACGTATGCCAAAACTTTGCCAATGCCAGTAGGGTGATCGCGTTATTTGTCAACGTAATTGCCATTAAACGGATTGGTTTTGGCAAAGGATTGGATATGGCTTATCTGAATGTCAAAATGGTACCGCACTATTTTTCCTGAACGATTTAATCGTTGATTTTACCAATCGAACAAATTTATTTATAAACTACCTAGTATTACTCTGTGCACAGACTACTAGGATGTACTTCATCAAAAACGTTTGTTTAAAAGCGCTGTCAAAAATAACGCGAGTCCGCAACGTTTAATCAACGTATAATCCAAATTAGAGGTAAATCGTTTCCGTTATAGTGAAAAGCACGGTACAAAATATGTCAAAATTGTCTTTTTTTTAGATTTGGTTTTAGCTTTGGTTCAAACGATCAAAATTACCGCAGTCGGCCCCCAGGAGGTATCTCACGCACATTGCCTGTCCTAGACATAAGTTCGTTTGTCTGTTTGCCTAGTAATTTCATGTGCTCAAGTGCCCTTTAAAACTAAACACAGTTCAAATTCAAAATAGTTTATTTAGAAAACAAGTTACAAATGTACATAAAATGTAGATAAATGAGGATACTAGCACTGTGGACCTACCAAGACGGACTCTTACTCTCTGTAGAGTTCTACCCCCGAGTAAAACAATATCCTATAAAAAACAACCAAATCCAATAGAATATATATTTTGATCGTTAAATCGTTAACATATTAGTATTAGTGATTGAGTGCAGTAGCTGTAAAGCTGTCATTATAAAATAAATAATGACAAACAAATTGAAACTGGGTTTCAGTTTTAATTGTTTTATAAAAAAGTGTTTAAACTATTTTGTACTTGATTGTACTAAGTTTCGCACGAACCCAACTCAGCAAAGTTTACGATTGAAGTTTATGTTCCCACCGTGAACTTGGACAAGTTGAACTGTTAATGCAATGAAGTGTAGCGTGTTTCTAACACTGGTACTCTGTGCTCCGTTCAGCTAGAGATCAAAAGTTAAATCATATTGTTTCGCACAAAAGTTCACATGGAGAAAATGTTCGCTGAAAAACCGGAAAAACAACATGAAATGTAAGAAACTTCGCCGATTACTTACTTATCCCCATTTAGGGATGCTACGAAACATTTACCAGACGTTATTTTAATAATAGAAATTGACTCTGAATAGCTGAAAACTCAAATCAATTTCTAATTCCACCTTACATCCGATTTGCAGTCTTCGGTTTCCCTAACTCGGTAAACTTCGCTTTCCTGACCCATTTAGCCGGATATCGCTAGGGCGGATACACGTTTCAAATTTAGATTTCTTACCATTGCGATGCTGTCCTTGTCTCACCTCAAGTTAAAGAAAGGGAGGTGGTATCGCAAAGTCTAGTAACCTCGTTGGGTCTCCCTCTTAGGCAATATTCGCGAATGGGTCGCAGTGCGCCTGTAAATCACTTAAGACGGGGGTAGAGTCGATTGTGGGACCACTAAATTTATAGCCGGAAAAATCCGGCAAGAAAGGAAAAAAAGCTGAACGGGTAAAATTTAAATTAGTTTATTCTCTACCTATTAGTGTAGTGTATAACTAATAATTAAAACGACGATAACAATTCAATTACAGAACTAAGTACCTATATCTATAAGAACTATTTAAAATCAGGAAGTTGGAGGCATGCTATTGAAAACAACATACCATATTTTTATTATTATTCCTTAAAATAACGATCAGGTAGCCACCAAATAGCTGCAGAGAATGCCACATTTCTATTCAATTTAATTTAATTATAAGATTTATTTTTTTCTAGATATTTAGTTCAGTAGGTGAGGGTACCGAATTATATGATAGAAGACCGCTTGAAGTGAATCTGGAGAAAACAAACCCCTAAAATGTCAGAAATGCATGCCTATCTCTTATGTAATGGCACTAACGCGTGTAATTGCTAAAATACATCATGTCATGCCAGAAGAAAGTCCTTTTGTAGGTGTGTATGTTAGAGTTATATCAGAAGAAATCTAATCGCGCACTTACAGTAATAATTTTTCTTCTTTAACCTTCATAATAAAATGTATTTTTTTATTGTACTGTATTATCCTGCTAAAAGCCGGATAAAAGCCGGACGTCTTCACAACCGTAATGTCAGGAGGGATCGGGGTCCGTGGCAGTTAAAGTTGCTGTTTTTGCTCACGGGAACGGGAAAGGCGATAAGAATATCTGAAACAGTACACGTTGCCGTACAAAGGGTTGGAGTCTTTGCGCGGAATGTACACTTAACCTCGATCTGTTTGATCGCAACTTGGCGCACTATAGTTACTCTCTCTAAGCCAGTTTCTGCTCTAGTTAGTTGAAAGCTTTGTTAACTGTTTTGCTACTCTTTTTTACCCATTCCCGCTAGATGCAAGTATAAGATTTATCTTATTTATTGTGTTTGCACAATAAACATTTGAAATACATTAACAAGTATACCTCACATAAATTAATTTATTTGAGTTTAGTTAAAAATTCGTTGTATAAAATATCCGAACACCGAAAACATCGTGTTTTCAGTTCCAGTGCAGTAGGTATCATAGTTAATCAAATATCATGTCTGAATCATTAATAACTTACCTCTTATTCAAGCATTATTCAAAGCAATAAAGTGTGAAGTACCTATATTTTTTTACGATAAAAGCTAGACCGTTTTTAAACCTTAAAATCGTGCCCTCATTCAAAAATCACTATTCTCAAATATACAGAGATGTACGAGATAATAAATTTGCTCCAGTGAAACAAACAAGTAAACAAAGCATGTTCATACTAACCACGACAAACTAACGGTCAACACGAAATTAATCACAGCGCAGCTGGCATAAACTAATGTAGACTGGCTACCACAGAATACCATTCACTCATGTAGTATTACCCGATGCCATTTACTCAATGTGCTACCATAAGCCTCACAACAATAAAGATTCTTTACAACCAAATAATTTAGGTTCATTAGTGTACTTAAATTATTTTCCTTCTTCACTTCCCATAATGGCATCTGTCTCGCTGACAATTTAGATTTAGCCAATGTCAAATGGTTGTATAACTAGTGGTCGGAATTTGTCTAAAATTCGTCCATAATTAACAATTAACGTATTTTTTATGCATATTTAAAAACAATATTAGCATTCTGCACTCCTTCTCTATATAAACTATAAGTGTGCGAAATTTCATACTTCTCCGTCCGCGCAATTTTCGTAAAAAAGTGTACAAAGTTTTTGCTTCACGTATTAATATATTGATAATATCTAATATCGTCACAAAGTTGTAGTTCATCGTAGTTCATTGAAGTTCATCGTCTTTAACAGGCTTCCAAAAAAAAAGACGGCGGTACTTAATTCGACTGTATTAATATATATATGTAGAATATATATATTTATATTATGTATTTTACCTGATATTTCCGCCAATTATTAGCAGATTTTCATAATTATTTTCTTATCCTAAATGGTTCGAAATGGTCCCCAATAAGTTTAGTCGGAAAATCCGAAAATCTTCAACGCATGAAAAAAAAAACCCAAATTAGTAATTACTTGCGTAAAAAAAAACACGTGTGCAATTTACATGTGGTAGAAGTGAAACCTTCAAAAATTTTAGAACCACGAATATAAGAAACACTGTATGTATAATGTTTCCTATCTAATTTTCTCCTACGTTAAATCTTATGAATTTATGTGTCTCTTTTTACTGTCGCTTTTTCGTTTCATCGACTTTCAAATCACAACGATGCTAAAGAAGTTTTCACTTGGTATAGAATATACCTTTCAGTGGCTTGACAATAGATTTAGATACAACACTGAATTCTTCAATGACAAATAGATCATGTATTGCCATTAAGATGGTTCCCACAGCAAATTAGCAAGTTAAAAAGGCTTTATTTAACCTTATTTGCTCGTTAAAAACATATGAGTTATAAAAGAAATATAGTATGTTTTTTCAATATTTTGCCTCCTACTCCTCGTTTCTAATGGTTGTTTTATAATTAAATTATTGAATAATGTCTAAAATGTCCAATAATCATCATTTTCTAAAGTTTTAACATGCAGCTCTTTATTTTACAAAGTTCTTTATTTGAATGTTTTCTGATAAAAAAAATCACGATTTGAGTGCCGTGCATACGCGTCAAAATCATTTGATCGGTAGTCGCTTTAAGGCATTTCATTGTTGATCATAGACAACAGCTTAATAGGAAATTTTTCAGTTGGTCACATCATGGGCTTGAGCTTGACCATGGTATGGTACCCTAGGGAACGCATCGATGACATAAATTATGTATCGCGCAATTCGAGTAAAAATTGGTTATTTGATTTAGATATTAGGGTTACGAAGCCAGTTTTCTGTTCTTCTGTTTTTTGTAAAAATATATTATTTATCTATTCTAAACGTCATTGCGGAATAACTGTCTAGAATTTGCTTGACGTACAAATAACAAAGCAATATAATACACTCAAAGAAAGTGCAAAGAAGACATAATATATTTATTAAAATTCCGCTAATATTAGACAATGGTGACAATTCGGTTGGTTCATTTCTAAAATTAAGAATTGTCTAAAATATATTTAGTTAGGCATAGCATTTGTAAAACCTATTTGGCTGGTACCATCTAACTAAATTAGGCACGCTTAATTAACAGATAAAATAAAATTAGGATAAGTTGGTAGCAGCAGAATACCAAAGGTTAATTTGACAGTTCAAAACCTAATTTTAGCTAAAATTAGTTAGGTTAGTGCCAACAGAATTGAGGCCATTGACAGACCTGTATTTGCTTCTTAGCATACAACACACAAGGTACAAAGTACTAATAATACAAGTATGCTTAGGTTATAGTATGTGTATGCTACAGCGGCAAATTAGCCCCGACTCAGCATGATGCCTACTATTTTTGCAGTAGACGCTGTTATTCTGCCGAGGCCATACATAGCTGAAACATGAAATTACAATATAAAATAAATTTATTTATTTAAGCTGTTATTTCATTAAATGTAAATGAAAAATCCACATAGGCACCTATATTATCACCGCAGAATTAAACTATAAAATAAATATTCAAAGTGGCATGCGATGGATGAATCACATTTTAAGTCAATGGATGAAGACCTAAGTTTATCGTGGAACTTTGGGTAAACAGTTTGCCCAAAGAGTTTGTTTATTCAGATCAGCAACAAAAGAAACTTACTCATCATTGAAAAAACAGCAAGGTACAAGAAATGAACTCTTTCAATTCAATAACCATTAAGGCAATTCAAAATGGTTCTTGTGATATTACTAAACTAAACTGTTGCTCGCGACTTCGTCCGCATTTTTTTTGAAAGGAACCGTTACTTAAATCCTTCCCCAGGATGCAATTTATCTCCTTGCCAAATTTTAATGATAAGTAAAACCAATCACCTGACCACCCATTAAAAAGTTTCCATACAAACATTCACACCTCATGAGGTTATTTTGAAAAACCCTGAAACACGTGTCCATTAATTTTGCATTTTAAGTAACCAAACCAAGTTTCTAGGAAATCACACTACCCGTTACAAAAATCCCATACAAACTTTGACACCCCATTTTACCCCTTTGTTAGAGTTATTTTGAAAAATTCTGAAACTTGATGAATCAGTCAGTCAGTCAGGTTAAGCTCTTTTATAGGTATAGATAAGCACTCAAATGTAGGTAGGTATGATGATATAAATAAATTGCGTGATTAAAATTCATATTGTTATAATAGTTCTTCTCATCATGTCACTAGTTCTTTCAAACCAGTGTGGTGAAAGGGTTAAAGTGTGCATCAGAGACTTTACTTAATAGTTATAATAGTCAGACGATCTATCTATAGATAGTTTTTAACAGTCCTTAGATAGCTCAACTCTTTCACATGTATTTTATGTTATTGTATTTTGTGTACATTTCTGTAAATAAAATATGTTTTGTTTAAAACATAATAATAATAATAATAGTTATAAGGTACACGATAAACACCGTTAACTACAAATAGGTATTTTGCTATTTAATAGATTGATTGGTTCCACGATAATGACAGTTGCTGCCCACAATAGATTAACATTTTACACGAACACGAACAAACATAACTGATGCCCTTTACGCGGCCAATAAAGAAAACTAATAAAACTCAATACACAAAGTACACAATGGGGTGGCACCGTACACATTTTAGCGTGGTATTAACACTGCAATATTTTGCGAAGGAAATATTATTTGCATTTGTAATAGGGGCCGACCCCTCGGGACTCGGAAATGCATTCCTGTACTCGTGCACTTGTCTTCACTAGAGTTCACACGCACACTACGAAGTGACTTTAGTCTACCAAATACGGTATTGCGGTGAACGTTTTCTCCTGTAGAAAGCAACTTTTTCTTTTCATAATTGAGTTTAACAAACCTGATAACATGGTATTGATTTGTTTTCCATGCGATTTCAAATGTAGAGTTTAGTATACGAATAGTACGCAGTTCAATGTTATAAAACCTCGAAATTTCGTGACTCTCTGAGCAAAACTAAAGCTTAACTAAACTATCAAACATTCTATCTTTAGTTCTGAATCTGTGTTTGAGTTAGAGTATCTATCTGAAACACGGACCTTAAAACTGATTGGCACCATTTGAAAATTGGCAACACGTTATTCAGAATAGGTACTAGTAAATATCTTGAAAACGCTGTATATGGTACTAGTCTAACTGCCACACTCTGAGTTATTAATTGTAACATAAGCCGCTCCTTAGTATAGATTTGATAAAGAAAATATATACTTACCTATTATGAAGCTGGTATAAACATGGTAATGAACATTGTAATGCTTGAGCAATGGTAACGAACTCCAGCGTAATTTTTGACACTTGGTGTGCTTTTTGACGAAAATTGTATGAGCTTGCAGTCAAAATATTTTATAATTAGAAACTGATCGATGTGGTTTCATATTATGAAATAATAAAGCCCGTACTAAAACAGATATTCTGACTGATTATGTATATGAATTTGATATCACTGATAGGCTGTAGAGACTGTCTACGTCGTAGACTCATCGTAGACTCTACGAGGTCTATGGTCGTAGTTGAGCGATCGACGTGCTAGGCCACGTAGCCGTTATCGCTAAAACGTTGCCAAGCCGCGAAATGTCGATATCCACGGCATTTCGTGTCACCAGGGGATAAAAGCTTTTCAATTATATATTTCATGTCCTGAAAACTGAAATATTGTATAAAGTGTCGCAAAGTGTAGCAAAGTGTCCAGTGCCAAACAATAAGGTATTGTATTTAGGCAGCATTTTAGGTCTGAAGTTACAAGTAGATTGACGCACTAGACAGGTGTTATGTAGGTTAACATAATGTTAGGCACTAAGCACTCGTGCAAGCTGAATAGCACTTTATGGCGTCGTAGCAAGAATCACTATTTATTTAAATGTTTTCATATAGTCCGCCTTCCGTACTTGTTCATATAAGTTTTCTGTGATTTAGGCTCATATTTGAAAACAGAACACAAACTCAATTTGAATCCTGAACATAGGTTTGAGTTTTTCTTTCAGTTCTGAACGTCAAATCAACTGTCAAATTTATGCATTTTTCAGTATGGCGATTACTGAACTTTTGACACAACTAATGTCTTGAAATAATAGTCCATTAAAATGTTACATTTTTTAGGCCTTAGTGTGCATTTGTCAGAGGACGCAATTTTATTTTTTTAATGTGTAGGGGGGGTCAGTAGAAGCTTAAGTTCAAGTTTGTGGGGTCGGCACCCTTGTCCCCCGGCCGCCATCTTGGAAAAGGGGGTGCAAAGGGTTTTCGCGCTGTATCTCGTAAACTAGTTACCTTACAGAAAATTTAATCAAACATAAAATGTAGCAAATTAAATTTCCTACAATTTTATTTCTATTACTTTTTATCGTCAAGTGACCAACAAAAAAGTTATAAACAAAAATAAATGAAAATTTTGTTTGTTTGTTCTAGGTTTTACAGCGCTCCAAACTTAAACGGATTCTCGAATGCTCATAGGGATGCAATAAAAACTAAAAATTAGGCTTACTTTTCTATCTATATTTTTTTTATTCATACAATTTATTATGATCTTAACATTCCTATGCTATTATTGAACTATGTTTGACCCTTTTACCCACCACCTATGAGGTATAACATGGGCAAAGTCAAATTTATAAAAATTTAATGCATTTTTTAATGCATTTTTTGTCACTGTCTTAGCAAATCGTTTGTATCGCAGAGTGTCTAGAGTATCGTCTTTATTTCCGCCATATAAAAAGACGAAAAAACGTTCGCCAACAACACTGAGTAACGATGACTCGACTTTCTCACTCATAAATAATTTAGTTCCACTTGCTAACTCTGGATGCTTCTGCAAAATTTTTATAAATTTGACTTTGCCCATGTTATACCTCATAGGTGGTGGGTAAAAGGGTCAAACATAGTTCAATAATAGCATAGGAATGTTAAGATCATAATAAATTGTATGAATAAAAAAAATATAGATAGAAAAGTAAGCCTAATTTTTAGTTTTTATTGCATCCCTATGAGCATTCGAGAATCCGTTTAAGTTTGGAGCGCTGTAAAACCTAGAACAAACAAACAAAATTTTCATTTATTTTTGTTTATAACTTTTTTGTTGGTCACTTGACGATAAAAAGTAATAGAAATAAAATTGTAGGAAATTTAATTTGCTACATTTTATGTTTGATTAAATTTTCTGTAAGGTAACTAGTTTACGAGATACAGCGCGAAAACCCTTTGCACCCCCTTTTCCAAGATGGCGGCCGGGGGACAAGGGTGCCGACCCCACAAACTTGAACTTAAGCTTCTACTGACCCCCCCTACACATTAAAAAAATAAAATTGCGTCCTCTGACAAATGCATACCCAAATGTAACTTTTCAATGGACTATAATCAGTTTCGATTAGCAATAGCCATAAATTCAATCATTAGTTTGATTGTAATTGGAACCAGTTTTGACAATATGGATTACTATTACGTACGTTCGGTTTCTATTTCAGACCAAATAAATATTTAGACAGAGAAATAAAGATTTAGAATGACGCTTCAAAACTATGCTCCTCTGTGTAAATACACGCACTCACGCACACACATCCACCCAAACTGTACTCCTTGCTTGTATATTCATATATACAAAAAGTACTAATAAGTATTATCTCATGTCGTCGTCTAGAAAACATCTTACAAAAAAAAACAACAAGATATTCCATGACAGAAAAGTGACACAGAATTTATTTTATTAATCGCGGTGCTTTTTATATTTATTTGGTCTGTGGTTTCTATTCATATGATTCGTATGACAATCCAACATCAACCTTCCGTAATACTAATTCATCAATAGAAAATCAACTGAAAGCGATAAGAAGTCGAAGTTGATACATGTAATAGGACCAGAAGTATACAACCGTCTCCCTCGACGCTATCTTTTAAGTACCGACTTAGGAAGTGGCTAATTGATCAAACAATTTATGATTATAATGATTTTATTGATGTAAAATGTAAAAGAAGCTATTCAATTAAATATTGTTTATTATATATATTACAATAATTTTCCCATTTAATTGTATACAATCATATTTTAAAATGTTAATAATTATTATAATTATATAATAACGTATTGTCTCGATTTGTTTAGATTTGTTTGACCTGTAACTTTACTGTTATGAATAAATGACTATGAACTATAAGTATCAAAATTTTGATAAAATCAGAATTATCTAGAATTATTTAATTGCAGTAAATTGAAAACCATAATCGTATTAGAAAATGTTTACTTATGAATATTTGAGCAACTGAAATTCTATGACTGAGTAATCATCGTCAAAACTATCATCGATAAACTAAATCTTTGCTCAATTGCACTTAACACAGCTTTACTATAATGTGAGATACAAAGCTGCACACCCACACACACACACACTCATGCATACACAGATCCACGCGTAGATATTGCAATGTGTTGCAATGCAGGGGAATTTTCCATTAAACATTTAGATTAGTTTTTTCGTGTTCCATTTATCATGGTTTAATTGTGTGGGGCTGATTCCTCTCGCCTCCAATAATGGCCGCAGCCTGGGAGATTTGTTTTGTAAGCCTTTGATATGATAATGTAATAACGTCTTTCGCTTTCAAGAGTCCTGTAGACTTCGGAGATCGCATTTCGTGTTATCTTTCTAATTTTGTTTGGGTGGACGTTCGATGAAAAGTTCTGTTTATTTAATTTTATGACTTGATACTTACTTTCCATTTGTATTTGAAAACAAAACTTATACGAGATTGAGAACCTGTTTTACAGCATTTAATTTAGAACTATCAGAAAATGTACTGAGAGTTTCCGATCTGAGTTTAAGATTTGTTTGATACGGGTCTTTTTAGGGTTAAGAAGTCTACAAGGAACCTATAAAGTTTCACCATGTCAGTTTGTTTTTCTGTCTGTCTGTCTGTCCGTCTTTTATCAGAGCTCTTTCTCGCACTATTAATTTTAAAATATAAAAAGTAGTTCAGTAGTTTCTATATTTTTTTTCAAGCTTAACAGATTTTTATTCTAAAATAATTACAGAATTGTACAGAATAATATAATTTCATGTGAAACAATTAAGTTATCAAAGGACCGTTTAAAAGCGATCTATAGATAGCTCAACTGATCCAGATCACTGCCTTCTGGTAGCATCCCCAACACTGGCGGGATTGTCACGTTGTATGGCAATGCTAATAAGTTTTCTTCGTTCGAATATTTTCTGAAGCCATGCCTTTTATTTTTCAAACGCGCGCTTTCTTTTGGACATTGGATTCGACGTATTTACCCAAATCCCAGGCCATCGTACAATTATGCGTCGCGTACGTTCCATTTCGCTGGATCACCATTGTGGCCCATAAAGCCCGTATTTTCCTTATTACACGCCCTAATATGCTTCAGCCCATTTCAGCCTGTTTGCCTTCAACGTGTTATGTTAACATGTTTTTTACTTAGCGTCTGATGTTGGCGCAACATAAACAAATGTGTTTGTAGAATTTGTAAATGAATGGACATTAATATTAAGAAGCTTAACATTACAATACCGTTTACGAAAAAGCTTGTTTCTATGCGACGAAAATTTTTATGGAAATGTCTTCCTTTTTTCTTTTGAAAACAGCTTGAAGCGGAAATAAATCGTGTCAATTAAATAGAGTCTAAACTATGACAACAGCGCGTTATCTAAACACCAACCAAAGTGGGCTATATTTTTAAAATTGATTATATTGTTAAAATCTCGTAAAATACAAAAGAGCTTATTTTACCTACAGTACTTCAAATTAGAGTAAAAAATTACAGTTTGAAAATAAGTTAAAATCATTATTTTGTACATTATTGAATTTATTTTTCCGAGGATTTCCAGCAGTATTATTCACCACCAATTTACCCGGCGACTATAATCAGCAAGTCAATCTATCTATGTATATATAACAAGGGAAGTGTGTATGTATGTTCCCTATAGACTCGATCGATTAGTACAGAGTGATCGGATCAACAGAACGTTTTTTTTTACGTCTATTAAATTTAGTATGGATATACCTTGATTGTATCTTAGGAACGGATATAGGCTACATACTTTGCGTGCGAAGCCGCGGGCAGAAGCTAGTTTAGTATATTTAAAACCTCTAAAAATGTTACTCTAGGCTTGACTTTGGTGCAAAATAAGATTCGTTTTACGAAATTTTAGGTAGTCTGCCGAAACAACTGAACAAGAACTAATGTCAATATAATGTCAACAAATGTTTCAAATTGTTATACAAATAGACATTTCAAGTTTTACAATACACAAGTGCCCAGTCCCTTGAAACTACACGCTTCAGAAAGCAACAAGCATTGAATCTGTCCGTGTTCAGAAAACAAACATGATACTCGTACTATTTGTTTGTTTAGATTAATTTGATAAAAAAATTATAAAAAATCTGGTTTTCATATAGGAATCAACTGACGGATGCTACTAGCGGTAATATTATTTTACAGGAATCTGGCATTAAAGAGCAAAGGTCAGGTTGGTAAGCCGGCTGTAACTCAACAGGTATTACCGTGATCCAGGATGACCGGTGACCGGGAGGAATTAACATAGCATTTGACCCGGACAAGATTTATGGCCCAGTTAATGACCCGATACAGTGTAATGGATTATAGACTGATGGCTGAGTTGATATTGCACGGAATAATGGCCTATAAACTCATGGCTAAGTAGTTAGTTGCTGTTTAGATGGACTTTGTGCAAATTAAGACTGATGGATATAGGTATTGGGATTTAAATTCAGTTAAATTTAGTGGAAATTAAACCGTGAAAGAAAATTGTTAAGAATTTTAGGGTTTCGTATGTCAAAGGAAAAATTCACTCTTATAGAATCACTTTGTTGTCCGTTTGTCTGTCTGTCTGTCATATCACATTGAAACTAAGTAATACTTAGGTTACCCGTCTCAAGCAATTTTTGTTCTTCAAAAACGGGCAGTTCTTGCCATTTATAACAAAATGAAAACACGAGAAAACCGATGAAATATTCAACAAAATTAATATTCTCACAGTAGCTTCACAATATATATAAGACTAGCGACCCGCCCCGGCTTCGCACGGGCGCAATGCTGATTCTAAATATACTACAAAATGTCTAATCTGATTCGAAACCTCTAAAATTGTTAGTGTTTCTCTACTATATTATGCATGTATTATACATATAAACCTTTCTCTCGAATCACTCTATCTATTAAATAAAACCGCATCGAAATCCGTTGCGTAGTTTTAAAGATCTAAGCATACATAGGGACAGACAGACAGCGGGAAGCGACTTTGTTTTATACTAAGTAGTGATAATGTATTATCCACTCATAACAATAAAGTTAGCTTTCAGCAATAAAGTAATATTCATATAATCAATTCTAGGAACAGAAACAAATTATTAATCCCTAAGTTTCGACTAGAATACGTTTATATATCCTTTATGGTGAGAACACGGTGCGTTTCTATAATAAACTTCCTCAAAATGCAACTAAACTACTTTTTAAGAAATTTAAATCTTACATAAAGGGTAGTCTTGTGAAGAAAACGATGATATGACTATATCGATGATAAGAACGCATGGCCTCATGTTGCTCTGCCCTGTGACAGTTAACTGATAGATTTGCAATGTATAACCCACTGTATTAGATTTTCTTATTTAATTATGAGAAGAGTCATACAAAAAAGCGCTAGGACCAGAACGAGTTTTTTGTCAATTATTCTCGGATTTGGGTTACAGGAATTGGCATATATTGATTGGCGATTATCAATAAATGCGGCATAAATTACCATAATTAGGGTGTATTTTTTGATCGCGTTGAATGTTATTACAGCTCCAAGTCAAACTCAAACTCAAGTAGGTATATTTTTATTCAATACAATCACAAGGATCACTTTGAAACGTCTAACATACTAGGTGAATTTAGGTGCCAATTCCTCCTAACCCAAATCCGAGAATAATTGACAAGAAACTCGTTCTAGTCCTACCTAAATCAAAAGCTATGAATACTTAACGTTGACCTAGAATCAGTATAAATACAGGTAAAAACCCAAAAAGTAGCTAACGTATAATTATATTACATAAAACTACGTTTACGATTACAAACTTGCATGATCGTGCCCGACGTATCGAAACATTTTTTAACGAAAAATTAGAAAAACATTATACTATTGAATTTTATTCTTGTGGTATAGTTTAATTTTTCAAATACAAAGTTAATTGTCCTTCAATTCAACTTATCTTTCCGTTAAAGCAACCTTTGGATCTTCAATCGTTTGTAGTTGTAGTTATCCTTAATTGAACCGATAGTAAAATAACCATGATGGATAAATAAGTTTGTAGGTAGGTAGGTACGGTGACTAGCTCAGGTGTGAATTTCGCATTTGACCGATTTATTGTTCATTAGTTGACATACTAGCTTTCCAGATTCCCAGGTACTTTGGTACTTACGAGTATTAGACTGAATTAATATTCTCACAATAGCTTCACAATATATATATGAAAATTTGTTATACACTCATTAAAATAGAGATGGTTTCAGCAAAATAGTGACCTTCATAGAATAATTACTAAAAATAGAAACAAATTATACATCCCTAGGTTTCGACTAGAAAAAGTAAATAAGTCCTTTATGGGGAACACGTGCTCCTATAATAAGCTTCCTGAAAATGCAACTAAACTACATATTAAGAAATTAAAGCATACATAAAGGGTAGTATTTTCAAGAAAGCGTATTCTAATATAAATTACCATATTATTGATAAGAATGCATGGTCTCATGTCACTCTGCCCCCAGACAGATAACCGACACATTTGCAATACATAAACTCTCTTGTATTTTTGTTTTTTGTAGTTGAGGTAGTTATAAGATGGATCATGCAAAAAAGCGCTAGGACCAGGACGAGATTCCTGCCGGTTCAACTCGGGCGTGGGTTAGGAGGAAATGGCACCTTAATTTACCTAGTATGTAAGACGTTTCAAAGTGATCCTTGTGATTGTATTGAATAAAGTATCTTTGGACTTTGACCTTGACTTATCTATAAATTTGATAGGGTTTTTACATTTAACTCAACACAAGGACTTCGTGTCTTTTACAATCTGGCTTTACTCATGTTTCTAACATTTTGTTTCAGTAATTTAATTGTGCACTCTATTCTTCAAAGTTCAAATAGATTAAATCAGTATGAAAAATATAGCATCCGAAGTAATTACAAAGTTATAAAAAATAACAATTTCAGAAGTGTTGCAAATGTTGCAATGTGCAAGTGTCAGGCACTATATATCTTGTGCCGACGTCGATTGATGACTGGGCTGAACTATTTGCATACTGAGTTAAAGGACGCTCGGAATGTCTGGTGTAGGCTTCTAACTCACTTTCACTTATTATATCCTACTATTTATTATTTGTGTAGATGTGTGGATGTTTGGGTAAGTATTTATGTTTTAGGTTTGTTTATGGCTCAATCAAGTCGTAAAAGCTTTGGATGAAACTTGTTTGAAATGTAGTATGTAACTTGCAAAAGCATAATTATATGCTACTGTTTATATAAGAAAAATGCGAGCGAAACCGCGTGCAGATGCTAGTAAACGATTTATTTGATTTGTTTGCATTTGTGCCGAGGACCTCAAAAGGCGCAAATATGCCGGTCTTGATATTTGAGTCTTTTGGAGTTGAGACCCTGGGCCCGTGGGGAACAGGGGCCCACTGCGTTTTCAAAATTATCTCACGGCGTCTGGTAGATACATTGCGTGACCCAAGAGCTGGCTCCTATCTGGCTCAGCGTATTAGCATTGCCATTCAACGTGGCACCGCGGCCAGTGTCTTGGGAACGCTGTCCTCTGGCAGTGATCTGGATCAGTTGAGCTATCTATAGATCGTTTTAAACGGTCCTTAGATAGCTCAACTGTTTCACATGTGTTTTATATTATTGTATATTATTCTGTACATTCCTGTGATTATTTTTGTAAAGAAACTCTTTGCATTAAAAATACAATTATCAATGTCCACAACCGATGTGTAAACGGAGAGCGTTCCCAATCTCATGAATGTTTAATTACTTACATCAACAGAAATAAGCACTTTTTAAGCAACCATTGTAAAATGTACACATACTTTATCCATCGATGTCTTTGCAACAACTCTTCTTTCAAACAACTTAAGTTTTAAATTTTTTTTTCAGTTTAGTTTATAGTACCTGGATGATCGAGCTTTGCTCGGTATAAAACGCGAATAAAACGACGTTTCCTAAAAATTAAACCTAGCTAGATCGATTTATCGCCCCTAAACCCCCTGCATACTAAATTTCATGGAAATCGTTGGAGCCGTTTCCGAGATTCAGATTATATATATAGGGGATATATATAAAAATCTTGTGTCACAGTTTTCGTGTTTATACTACTATCCGAAACGGCTTGACCGATTTTGATGAAATTTTATATGTATATTTAGTAAGTATGAGAATAGGTTTATAACTAATTTTTATACCCCTAACTGTTAAGGGTGGCTCACCGCAAAAATTAATACTTAATTTAACAAAAATTAATAATTAATTTAATAAAAATTTTTTTTATGTTCAATAAGGCAAAACAACGTTTGCCTGGTCAGCTAGTACATTATATACAAGAATTGCTCGCTTAAAGGTATTAGATTTAGTGTGCTCGGTCTATCACATCAAAAAGAAAAGAGACAGACCATTTTAACAAACGAGCAATTTATAAAATAGAGGACTCCGATGACCTACATAATAAACTTAAAAGCATTGCACTTTATCCACTGCACAATATCAAACTTTCAAAAAGTAAATCTTGTAATGGAAACCCGGTACAAACCCCCGGCAATATTTTCATTATTTTCCCTCAAACGCTTCCCCTTCTAATATAGCTTAATTTAATCAGAATTCTGCTTACTCTGGCCAATTTTCAACCGCAATTTTCCACACAAGAATTTATAATTACCGCCCTAACTGGTTTAAGTGAATACAAACGACGTAAATTGATGTTTCAATTACATCTCACGTAAGAATGATTTATTTAATTTTGATATTTATCAAAACAGAAGCTATAAAGCTATTTTCTAAAGATTAAACCTATATTAAACGTTTGTAGAAACTTGATACTTTTCTCGGGTCTGGGTGTTTCTATGTTATAATATGTAAGTATTTACAAAAAAAAAAGTATATAAGTAGTATATCAGTCATGTGGTACCCATAACACAAGCTCTGCTTACTTTGGGGCCAAATAATGCTGTGTGAAATGTCCGGTATTATTATTGTTATTATATTATAAGCTAGTGTTCAAATCAACTGACAGCTCAGAAGTCGTCCGAATCCGAAAGCTCTAACAAAGAAAGAATCTCTAACACAATTTGTTATTATAGCAAATCAGTGCTTTAAAAATATATACAACTAGCTTCTGCCCGCGGCTTCGCACGCATAGTACATACATAAAAAGTAGCCTATGTACTGTATCAATACCAAATTTGATTGATGTTAAACCAAACTTCACAGGGTGAACATGTGAAGTTAGGCTAGGCTTATCTGAAGATTTCCTAAAAATTTCATCGTAATCGGTCTAGCCGTTTCGGAGTCTATAAGGAACATACCTACATACACACATCGTCTTTCATATATATAGATAAAGCTAACTATAGCTAGCTGATATAAGCTGATATAAAATATGCCTTTAGTCTCCTTTTCGCATTAATCTGTTTTATGCCTGGCATATTTTAAAAACAAGATGTCACCCCAGTAATTAATTCCACTACACTGACTCCCGACTCGTAGGTGACTTTAAAAAATAACCCCGTAGTTATTTGCATTTATCCGGGTTATTAAGGGCATAATCCTGTTATAGGGTAACTTATGGTCAGAATCTGCATATAAATAGGAAAAGAGGGTTCAAGGCACGCTCTGCTGGGATGGGCTCGACCGGGGATTTACAGATGTACTCAGAATGGGTACCAATGAGTTACCTAAGAAACATCAATCAAACATAAAACATTATTTTGACCTTTTTCGTTACTTCTTCTTCTTATCATGTCACTAGTTATTTCGAACCAAAAAGGATTAAAGCCTTAAAGGCTCGACGATTTTTTCCTTAACTATTTGCCAGACCAGACCCTCGCTTTTAGGATTGGAAAATGAGGCCACTGCAATTAATTGTATCACCAGTGCTTTCATTCGTTACTAAATATCAAGAACTCAATCAAAAAGCTACATCATAATACTAAATGATCATCACACGTCTGATGATGGGCCTTAGTTGGGAATCGAAGCCTATAGCGCAAAAGGCAGTTCAATTCAATTCAGTTCAATTCAGTTTATTTACCTTATTTAAACATTACATATACTAGGTATCTGCGTAAAATAGGAACAGAAAACAGCAGAAGAAAAGAGTAAGAGTTAAAAATAAAAATAAAAAAAGTTAAGAGTAATAGTAGGTAAATCTTTCTTCTAAAAAGTAAAAACAATGTTATAATAAAAAGGAACTTATACCTACACTAAATCATAGTATGAGCATTGTAGCTACGTTTATACAAAACATTTTTTTTTAAGTGAAAACTTCTTTTAGCGCGGTATGCATATTTTTAGATGAGGTAAAACCTCTGGACTCGCGACACCGTAACGAGACGCAGCCGGCTGCCCCATTCGATTATAAACCTTAATTCACATATTTACAGTCTATTTTTGTATGGAGAAGTTTACTGAGTTAGGTTCTATGATATATTATCTACATTCTGAACAAAAACATAAAAGAATATTAAATGTATTTTAAAGTTTCTAATAACGAATAAAATACATTTCATAAATAAAATGCAATTCATAAGCCAATAACCCAATAACCCTAGTACCCATCTAAAAAATGTCTAACGCGCCAAAATAAGTTTTCACTTCTGTCGGCACTCCCGGAGTGCATTTTTTTTAATACCGGACATTTCACACAGCATCATCTGGCCCCAAAGTAAACAGAGCTTGTGTTATGGGTACCACATGATTGATATACTACTTATATACATTTTTTGTTTTGTAAATAGAAATATCCAGACCGGAGACAAATACTTGTAGAACATACTTATTCATATATATTCTCACAGTACTTATATCTATTATTATCTTTCCACTGTCGACTTCATTCAGTTCTGACATCCGACTCGCCTGCTATCAGTTTGAACTACGGTAAGAATTATTAAGTTAAGAACACATTAAACTTGAGTGCCGAAGCAATTGAATCGGACAATAACGAAGTTTAACATGGTACTTTAACATGGTATCCTACTGGCCTGTCAGCTCAGTTGGTTGGTTGAGGTTCGATTCTCTCAGAGCATAAACATTTGTGTGATGAACAAAGATGTTTTTTCGATGTCTGGGTGTTATAAAATATCATAAGTATGTATTAAATAATATATAAGTATTCTATCAGTCATCTGATCATACAAGCTATGCTTAGTATGTGGTTAGATGGTGTTGTATGCAATTTCCTCCAATATTTATTACCTACAAAGTTGGACAAAAAATCTATTAAAAAAAAGAAAAATTTATGGAATCGTTCTCGCACGTACATAAGTTAGTATTCTCATATTTGTATTGATGTGAGATTGCCATAAACAAACAAATTAAAATTGGTTAACAGCTTCACACAGCATCATAATATTATCAAACTAAGCATGCAAAGTACAATGGGTGATTATGGAAGTCTTGATACAATCAATGTCTATCAGTTTCGATTAGCAATCGGTATCAAGGTCTATCAATTTCGATTAGCAATAGGCATTATTTCAATCAATGATATACGATGTATTTAAATGCTGAGTACGCTAAACACGGTTCCTACCACAATCGTACTTTGTAAATTGGTCGAGTTATAGTTTGACACCAACTTCACATTGTGTAACTAGCGATAGAAGCCGATAGAAATCGCAGCGATCCGTAATACCAATTCATAAATAGTAACTGAAAGCTATCAGTATCACTGTTTTGATAGTATCAAAGTTCCATAATCGCCCCACTGATGGCTGATAAAATACTTATATACTTGTCTTCTTTTTATCGCGCCACTAAATTTCGTGAACCAGCATGGTGAAAGGAATAGGAATATCTATTTATGTATTGGGCACCATGTTTTTTTAATTTTTTAGGTTCAACGACAGGCCAGTTTCTTCGTTCACAGTTTGAGAATTCTGGTATAGCGCATATCAATTTTTCGAACAGAAAAATCAATTGGTGCACTATCGAATTCAAACCCAAACTCACGATCTTATGATCGAATATCACTAAACCAGTGCTCTCTATATACTTGTAAATACAAACATTTATGATAGATACTCTTACTCTAACACCCGGACACAGAACAAATATCTATGTTCATCACGCAAATGTTTGTCCTGAGTCTATCTAACCGACAACTTATAGCGCAGATGTAAAAGTTACTACAAAAAGAGCTGTGATAAAAATAATTTACTAGCTGGTGCCCGCGCCTTCGTCTGCGCAGGATTAGTACTTCGTGTAATTCTAACAGTTTTTGCAGCGCACGCCAGAATAGCTTGCAGATGGCAGATTTTTTTCCTGCTTACTTGACACTTATTGTTATATCGTTATCTTTATAAATTCTAGTCAATGTGTTATTCTGATATTGCTTTTATTGTTAAGTTTTAATCAAATCCATTAAGTAGTTCTTGCGTGAAACAAATATAACAAATATATATACAAACTTTCGCGTTTATAATATTAGTAAGGAGTAAGCATTACCCATGCCAATTTTATTAAAATAGTGGATTAAAACCACACAATTTATAACGGTCAATAATTAATGTTAAACAGTTTGTTTTTATAAATAACAATTAAAACATATTTCACGAAACTTTGCATAAAAATTGCAGGAAAGCAAATGTAATTGAGTAGACTGGAAATAATAAATGCTATTCATTTCACTTCGCTGCAAGCTCGAGACTGAAGTGCTCTCCACTTCGATAGAGATTGGTTCCATAATTAGTTTTACCTAGGTACTTAGATCATTAAAAATTGCTCGAAAAGGTTGGTTTGTTTAATTTCTTAATTTTTAAGAACAGAGAGTTGTTATAAGTTTAACGTGTATGTATGTGTGTGTGTCTTTTGCATCGTAGCTACGAACGAATTAATATTAATATAGATTTTTGTTTGAGTTTTTATTTTTTAAGAAAAGTTCAGCTGTCGAAGAGCATCAGCTCTTTCCTGGTTGTTGGAGAGATGTGAGCAACTTCCACAGGTCTGATCGATTTGATAATCAGTATACTGTTCAATGACATTGCAAGCACATGAAAACCTTGACCTGATGCTGCAGTATTGCCAGGAATCTGCTGGATACCCAACTCTTCACCAACTAACAGAGCACAGAGCAGAGGTATCGTGTTTGGGTGCATTGGAATTATCTCTATGGGTAGGTAGGATAATAGGTTATACACATAGATGTATTTTTTTTGTCAGGTGCTTTTTATTTTTTTATTAAACCTGTTCTTATTCTCTTCTGTTTATGGCATGTGTTATAATAATGACAATATTGCCAGTGTCAAGTGTTTAGATTGTTTATGGTAAGACGTTATAAAGTCGTATGTTGTCGATCGTCATTTGTGTCTTTTTTTAATAATAATACGGATTATTTATCTCAAATCACAAAGAAATACAAAACTTTTATTCCAATAATTCACACCCGAGACAATAACAATAGCTTGATTTGAATAAAAACAACAAAATTAGAAATAAAACCCGAAATAACTGGGGAAAAATAAATAATACTAGTGGTCGCCCACTGTTCGAAATTCGACCATAATTAATAAATTATTAATGTATTTTTTATGTATAATTAAAAAAAAAACATGTGTGCAATTCACATGTGTTAGAATTGAAAACTTCAAAAATTTTGGCTTTTTCTATTCATCGAATGCTTCCTATCTCATTTTCTCCCACGTTAAATCTTATGAATGTATGTGTCTGTCTCTTTTTACTGTCGCTTTTTCGTTTCATCAGCTTTCAAATCACAACGATGCTAAAGAAGTTTTCACTCTAAAAAATATTAGCATTCTTCACTTCTTTTCTATATAAACTATAAGTGTGCGATTTTTCATACTCCTCCGTCCGCGCAATTTTTGTAAAAAGGGTTACAACGTTTTTGCTTCACGTATTAATATAATAAGTGAGCAATGTTTACTTCGCAAAACATTTGTTAAATAAATGCATTGATGAGGATCTCAAAACTGTGACATTTCTTTGACAATCCCGTCATATTTCGACAGGCGAACTCGAATGCAATTCTCGAACGATGACAAAATATTCAAAGCACGCGAAATTATAATAAAATCAAAAAACCCGTATCGCCTTTCTTCCCAGAACCAATACCAAAAGCCCGGTTGCGTGTATTGTGCCAATTAATAGGAGGTAAGCAATTAAAACTGGATATATTTACGATCGTTGAGACAACGTGACGCCGAGGGTTGCAACTTATTATTTATGGGCGTCCTTGGTTGTAAGTTGTAACCCACTTTTAGTGAACCATGGATTATATACTAATTGTCACTGCCAGTGTATTAGATAAAAACATCGAGTAGCGTCTGTCTGTAGGTAATATGTTCCTAGATTATTTTAAAACTACCTAGGTGGGGGCAACCCTGGGGATATTTAGACTGAAAGATCTCTGATTTTTAATTTATTTTTTGAATGTGCTATTGTTGGTGCCAAATAATGTATAACATTTCATTTCTATTTTTACAGGGTTTTATTAGATAATATTAGCTGTTCTTCATTCATCGTACAATTACTGTTATGTATTGAATCGTTCGTTTTCTAGATATAATTAGATAGATAGATAGATAGAAAATACTTTATTGCACACCACAAAATACATTAGACTATTATAAGAAACAGTGTTTAGCTACACGGTAGTACAATGGGAGGTCTTATCGCTAAATAGCGATCTCTGCCAGACAACCTTATGATGGATAGAAATCAACATAGCTGAATATGGGGTGATGAAAATAATATATGTTATTCATTAATTACTATATAAGTATAATTAATTCTAGAATAAGGCATTTGTATTGAGTGCTGTACACACTAATTCCGCCAACCCGTATTAATAAAGCATTAGTTTATTATTGAACAGTAATAATAATAAAATAATGCATTCTATTCCAGCAACCTAATAATGATTTCAGGTAAACTTAAAACACCGAGTAAAGCCATAGCGTAACGCCAGTTAAATTATTACTACCTCTGTATTCCGAACTCTATCCTACAGGATAGGATGTGCCTGACCGAGTTATGTTCTAATTAATGAGGCACCTGAGTATTATAATTTACGTGCAAGGATTGTAACATTGCTCCGTACAGGGTGTGCGACAGAGAGAGAGAGAGAGAGGAGAGATGTATATTCATTGGAGATATCTAATCTAAGATAATTTGCAATTGCCGAAGATATCGAGATGGTGCTTATTGTTACAAAAGCGTCTTCTCATAGCTAGGTACAAGTTACGTTTAGTGACTTAAGTATAAAATGTTAAAAATATTAATCATTATAGAATAGAATAGAATAGAAAATATTTATTTAACGTCACATAACAAAAAATATAGTGCGAATATAACATTAAGTAGTCCATGTACCGAGCATATGATACAGAAGTGTGAGGGCTGCTGTATCGCTGGTATTCAGTGGTGCCATCGTGAGTAGCGCAGCAGATACAGCCACACGCCATGAGTGTACCACATATATTGTGTTACCAATAATTGGTAAGTGGTAAAACTTTTAGAACTAAAAAACTAATAAAAACATTATGATAAACTAGCTTCTGCCCGCGGATTCGAAACCGTGCTACCTACATCAGAAGTAACCTATATGCTTTTACAGGTCATAGACTGCCTTTTTACCTTATAATTAAGTATATAATTTATCCTCTTTTTTTCACGTCAGTCATACGTCTATTTAATAAATTTAAGAAGTGTAATTTAAAAATGTTGCTCTGACTCTAACTTTGATTTAAACAAAATATACCGTCCGTGTTTTCGGAAATTTTAGTTAGTGCGGCGAAACTACATAATCATGGCCATTGTGTAGGGCAACATTAAGGAGTTCAAATAGACAGGAAACAGAAGGCAGATCTTAATAAGTACCTAGCTACGATCATTAAGGGTGTACTACACCTACTCATTAAATTAAATTGTTAGTAAGTAACAATTTAATTTAAAGTTTAGTGAGCTGGCACTAAATCAGTTAGCACTTCATTCTCCATTGTCATAATAACAATATACAACAAACTCAAAAATCAAACGAAAACCAGAAACTCTATCGATTTACCATCAGAAGTCGATCCGTTAATTTTTAACGACAATATTTCCAGCTCCCTAATTCCCATCGATTATATCTACATTACCATCGGTGGATGTCGGTCTGTCATCGGAATGCATCACAAGTCCGCGACTTGGGTCGAGCGCTGAATTATTAATTCAGTATTTTTGTTCTAGTGAAAGTTGTAAATTGAATTCCTATTTGATGTTGACTGTTCTAGAGTAAAGTGACTTTCATGTTTATGTATTTTATTATAATCTGCAGAACACCCACAAATGTTTACCATTAAATCGGTACATATTATAAAACAATGACACCCGTAGCATCTGTCTGTATGACTGAATGCGATAAACTCAAAAACTACTGAATGGATTTTCATACAGTTTTCACCAAGAGACGGAGTGGTTCATGAGAAAGGCTTGGTGTATAATTAACTTGTGTGAAGCCGTAGCGGGTTTCTAGTAAATAATAAAATACTAGGATGAATCCACCGCTTTGGAGTCAGCACTATGTTATCTTTACTAATCTTATCTAACTAGGTAATATTATAAATGCGAAAGTAACTCTGTCTGTCTGTTAGTGTAACGTTTTCACGACTAAGTCGCTGAACCGATTTGGATGAATTTTGGTATAGAGATATATGGGACCTTGGAGAAGGACATAAGCTACTTTTTCTGTAGGTACACACGTGCGAAGCCGCAGCAGCTAGTAGGAATATAAAGCGATCATAATTTGCGGATATAAATTAAGATTGTAAAATTTTCTAATCTCGTAAAAATTTAAGCATATTTTGTTTATTTGGTCGCTTAACTAGACTACCTTATTATACCATTCTTTTATAGATGTTATGAAATGTTCAAACTCGAACTTTCTATGCAACATTTTCGTTTCTCATCAACGAGAAGCGGTGAATTCACAGAGTTTTGATTATAAGTGAATTAGCCAAAGCCAAGGTTTTATTATTCAGTAGCCGCGGGTCACGAGAATAAACTTGATGAGCAAAGTTTTAATTCGGAAAGACCACTAACTTTTTGGAAGATGAAAATGTGGCAGCAGCACGTCGTGAAAACTTTTTGTTTATTTTTCGGTGTTGTTTATTAGTGTGATAAATAGTAGGGTATGAGCATTCGCTCAAAATAGAGAGCGGTGGATAATATTTATGTCAATGACAAGCAGAAGCATAAATAATGCAGTGATTATCTACTCTACTCATAATGAAAAGACTGTTCATACTGTAAGGTTTTAATTAGTTTTGAAGGCATTAAACTGCGTTTAATCTTTACGTAGATGCAATTTAGCTGTGAACCACATGTTATCACATATATTTAAAAAAGAAAAAAATACATGTGTGTGCAACTGTGGCCCCCAGGCTTGGTATATCTTTGAGGATATCTAAGGTGGATGTATTTTTACATCAATATTAAATTTTATTGCTAATTTTTAATCACCTTCCACATATACGGAATTTCTCAAACACCTGCAAAAAACAGCCGAATTGAGATTTTGATATGTATTTTTTTGTTTGTTACCTGATATAATTGCCAATTATTGGGCGATTTTCATTATTATTAATTCATTTTTGCCGAAAAGGTCCCAGTTAAGTTTGGTGTAGACCCGATGATGGAAAACATGATAAAAATCCATAACTCCTCAAATTCATACAAATTAGTAGTTATTTTGGTAAATATAGTAAGTAGCCTTTGAGTATATTATACATCTATTCTGACCACTGAAACTGGCTGATGAACTGATTTATTCTTTTGAGAACATGCTGATTTTTTCTTTCTGATTTCTCAGATTTCTTCGACATCAATCAGCTCATGGATCTCAGGCAATATTTGATATTCGAAATGAGAATATCAAATACATCAAATATAAATTTGAATTTGATATGAGAAATCGGTAATCTTTTTTTTGTTAAATAAATTATATTGAACTATATACATGTCACAATATTATGACATCGCTCGCGTGTTGTTAAACTCACTAGTTACGTATTGGATGTTACAATTCCGATAAACAACACCAAAGCTACAGAATAAATAATACTAAATACCTACGTACCAAAGGGTTCAAGTCTAATGTCGTTTGCTCACGCGACCAACTTGACACAACTTCCAGCCGTCCATCATGTGCAATACCTCAGTTTTTCTAATGCTCCTTGAAAATACAACTTGAACTGTCTGTATGAATTTTGTAATGTTAGTCTAGCGAGAGTAAGTACAAATTGTGAAAGTTTCGTTTCAAAGGCATTGTAGTAGGAAAAGTAAGATGGAAGTAAATAAAATAAATATTGGTGAATAATGCTCACTACACCATCTAGCCCCAAACTGAGCATACCTTGTATTATTGTGACCAGATAACTGATATAATCAGTAATAATCGTTTTATTGGTAATTTGTATATATACAGGTCAGTTTAAATTACAAATTAAAAATACAGGATAACAATATCTATTAAATTAAATTATGTAGTCGTGTTATATTAAATTATATTAATATAATGTCAGGATCAGGATGTTCAATTTTATTTATGTATCATTTTATTACATAAAATCTTCTACATTGTAGAACGCCTTTTCGATAAGCCACGTTTTTAAACTAACTTTAAATGTATACTATATACTAACTATAATACTTATATATTTTTAAATATGTTCATGATACAAATGTTAGTCCTGAGAGAGAAAAGAACTCTCAACTTACGGTGCATAAGGCAGAGCGACTAATAACTGAGCTGACATGCCCGTATTAATAACAATATTAAAGTAATAATATTTGAATTCATAACACTATCTAGTCCCAAACTAAGCATAGCTTTAGAATTAGATGACGGATATAATACTTATATATTTTTAAATACATACTTAGACATAGAACAAACATCGTAAATAAATAAATGTAGTAAGTAAATTTATCTAGCTTCTCATCGTGGTGAAAGGATTAATGTGCGCCTCAAAGGCTCCTTTCATGCACAAAGTACATCACTGATGTACAAAGCACATGACTTCGTACTTTGTAGGTTCTAGGACATGCTAGTTTTCTCACAATGTTTTCCATACCGTTTGAGAGTACTGGTACAGCGCACATTAATTATTCGAACAGAAAAAATAATGATTAAACTGGATTCGAACCTACGACCCTAATTTCTGTTAATCTAGCTAAAAATAAAGAAAATATAATACCACTAACTAGCAATTTTAGTAAATGTTTGAAAGAATTCGTTTTTTATTTACATAACATCATCTGGTCCCAAGGTAAGCAGAGCTTGTGTTATGGGTACCACATGTCTGATATACTACTTATATAATTTTTTTTTCGTAAATACATACATATTATACATAGAAACACCCAGAACCGAGACAAATACTTGCAGATCATATAAACATTTGTCTCGCGGCGGGAATCGAACCCGCAACCTTTTGCGTCTCAGGCGGGTGTTCAGAGGTCGTCGATAGATTGTTATGTAAAACCTTTTCTATCAAAGACATATCTGTGAACTATTCTGAGAAATTCCTGAAAATGCAACTAAACTACCTATTAAGAAATTCAAAGCATACATTAAGGGTACATAGTCTTTTGAAGAAAGCGTATTATAATATAAATGACTATATTATTGATTAGAATGCATGGCGTCATGTCGCTCTACCCTCAGACAGTTAACAGACTCATTTGAAATGTATAAACTCTCTTGTATTCGTTTTTCGTAGTTTAGGTAATTATAGATGGATCATGCAAAAAAGGGCTAGGAAAAAAAAAAATTGTCGGTTCTTCTCGGGCTTGGGTTAGGTTGAATTGGCACCTAAATTCACCTTGTATGTTCGACGTTTCAAAGTTATCCTTGTGATTGTATTGAATAAAGTATCTTATAACTTGAAATATTAATTGATTTCTATCTTCTTCGTATCCTATCACTATTTATACCGACCAGTGTGGTGAATGGATTAAATTGCGCCGAGGCTCCTTTATACTATATAATGTCTATACTTATTCGAGATTCCGTTGTGGTTAGAAAAGTATGCATATTCATATCTGCACAAGTCTACCCCTTGACAACATTATGCAAAACTTATTTCATTTGACTGGTGGCAGTCACGATTTCTTCATCAGTCAGAGAAATAAACCGAAATTGACGCTAATTCATGAACAAATATGAACATGTTTTTTTACCGACTTCAAAAAACCTATGGAGGAGGTTCTCAATTTTAATGCTTTGAAATTTTTAAAACTTAAGAACACGCTTTTATTAGCTTGTAATCATTACACAGTATAAAACAAAGTCGGTTTCCACTGTCTGTCTGTCCCGTTGTATGCTTAGATTTTTAAAACTACGCAACGGATTTTGATGCGGTTTTTTTAATAGATAGAGTGATTCAAGAGGAAGGTTTATATGTATACATGCATAATATAGTAGAGAAACACTAATAATTTCAGAGGTTTCTAATGTGATGTCGTAAATAAACACATTTTTTTGCGCTTACATTGCAAACGCTGGCTGGACCCTACGAGATAGATCAAAATAGTGTACTACAGTACACCTTTAAAAGTTCTACAAAAAAGTCCGCGATGGTATATGTCTATCTCTTAGATAACGTTGTATATAAAGACATTCTGTAGTACATTTAGTATCAGCATTGGAACCGTGCGAAGCCGGGGCGGGTCGCTAGTTTAGTATAAACTAGAGACCAGATGAAAAACATATGACCTCTGTGGCGCACTGGACTTGCCTAATACGCAGAAGGTTGAAATATATTTTAAAATCGGTTTATAAATGAAGGAGATATAGCAAACAACACAAAAAAAGTTGTATAAAAAAACTAAAGAACACGCTTTAATAGAAAAGCAAACTAAAATGTAAAAGATAAATTTCAATAAATTTAAATTATGAACAGTGTTATTAACCAAAAATAATATTTTTTTTTTATTAAATATATTTTTTAAAGTGAAACTTTTCGATCATACGCAGTTTTTAAAATAGCTGGAAAAAATATATCATCCAAGTAAACGTTATTTCCTACTTTGCTTTCCTGTGACTTTCCATTGGTATTTACGATTTAAAAAATTATAAAGTATTAAAACGCGTAAATTTAAATTATATCACCAAAGGTGAATGTGAAATAGGGGATGAAAAAATTTCAGCACATATTTTCTGGGCTTGGGACCAAATGGGTTTGAAAAATAATATCAGCTCAAATTTTTATTAAATGAAGTCGGCATTATTATTATTTTTACTAGACTGTATAACCCTAAACTGGGCATAGAGGTCAAAAATGTGTGTTAATAAACCTTTGGCCATAACACGTTTTAATGTTCTAAACAACTGTACTTCCAATAATTCAAGTAATATTTTAGCGTACGAATCCAAACGTTTCAAATATGAAAAAACCAGTATATTTCAGATCTAGTCTTTTCATATTCGCTCCGTTACCGCTCTTATTCCGTTCGGCTAAATATCTTATTGAATTGTCTCTGCTACATTGTCAGGTATGTACGCTTGCCAGGTGCACAAACAATTCCGAAGGCTGAACTAGACAGCTTCGATGGCTAATACCTTAGTTTTATAGCCAATTATAACCTATATTATAACCTATTGCTTTATGTTTTATATTTTAACACCCGTTTATAGGAAATTATAAAACTATGGGAATTATGATTTTTCGGAAACCGCTTACCATATACTCGTAATCACTATAATCGTAAATCATACTGGAAGATGCTATATTTACTTATTATAATAGTGGACCCAAGGTAAGAGCTTGTGTTATGGGACCACATGACTGATATACTACTTATATACATATCATTTTCGAAAAAATACATATTATACATAGATTAACACTTTGACTTGAGATATTTTTTACAGATCATACAAACATTTCTCTAGCGGCGGAAATCGAACCCATAACCTTCTGCTTCTTCGTCCACTGCGCCACAGAGATCGCCATATGTTTTTCATCCGGTCTCTAATTTATACTAACACACATGTACCTAAGCATTATACACTACCACTAGAAAAGCATCCTACAGCTAGATATAGCTTAGTTCTCTCCGCCCGATAGGATAAACATTTTCGCAAAATATTTTCAGCGAAATCCCCCTTTAACGTGTTCAATATTCTCAGATGATAAACGATGGCAGCTCAGAATATCGCGGTGCATGATCCTAGTTCTGAAATATCAAATATCCTATGAGCATAGTTAGAAGTGTGGACAAGCGGGAAATTGTATCAGAAACACCTCTATGATCTCTAGATCATGACATTTATTTTCCCATACAGTCAATAGGTTTAGAAACTATATTCTAAATGTTTTCTTTGATAAATAATAAGGTAGTTTTATTATGTGTTGTTTTTTTTTTTGTTTGTTTTTTTCTGTTAATTTAGCTCACATGAGCTTGATAATTAATTATTATTTATATATTATTTTGAGTTAAATGACCACTTTCTTTACCGTTACATGAATAATGTAACTGTAAACTTTACTGGACTATGTGTTATAATCGTTGTGTTACATATAAGCAAAATACTGTCTGTTTGTTTTCCAAATAAAATAAAATAATACCAAATTTCATCACGATCGGTTCAGCCGTATAATCATGAAAGGGTAACCATCGAACAGGCAGACAGACAGACAAATAGACGAAGACACTTTAGAATTTATAATTTTAGTAAGTATGGATTCACATGGTCTATACTAGTTCATCACACATTAGCTAATCCATTGTTTCAATCTGTTGCCATCTCTATTCGTTGACATTATAATGACAAGGACACAGTATACTTAAACACAACAGCTAAATAAATGATTTTAAGATAGAGCGTAAAACTTTAAATGTCGAAGCTCTGTATTGTATTTATTATTAACAAGCTGACCCGTGCCCACTTCGTTTGGCGGTTACAATTTCACAAAAAATATTAAAGTACTAATATTGCTATTAAAAAAAGATAGCTATTTAAATTATTGTAATAATTAGAGAAATTAACAAAGTTACGGATAAATATTGATAGATGGCGCTAGCGGCCCGCGGCTTCGCCTGCCCCGTTTCCGTTCCCGTTGTTTTTCCTGGTTACAAAATAGCCTATATCCTAATCCAAGTTACTAACAATATTCATTTTAAGTTTCATACAAATTGGTCCAGCGATTCTCGAGTTATAAGTGGTGTAACTAACACGAATTTCTTTTATATATATACATACACTATTATTAGTTTTAAGTAAATAAAATTATCTAGTTTGGATATTTTGATCAATGGTACTTATTGTTGAAATCTCATCAAATAATGTATTTTTTTACATTTTCTGGTGCAAGTTTACACCAAAAGTCAGGAACAGGCTCCATATCAGTCTCTGTCAATACAAGTACAGCACATAGCTGTAGTAAGTGCATTCACTCCCCAGAGAGCAATAAACTGCGCGGACAATTTGTTTAATCAAAAACAAATGTAGGCCTCCAGCCCCTGAGCTATTCCACAGATTCGGGGTACACGAGAGACTAAACTGTTTCGTTGCTGTATGAATTTAGAAAGGCTAAAAAGAAAACAATTTGTAACCTCCCGCAGTCAAAGCAAGGCAGCCGTATAGGTACTAATGAATAATTATTATATCATATTAGGATAATTATATTGTTGGACAACCGATGATCATTTGTAGTCGCAGGGTATAAAACGCCGTGCGAACACGCGGCCGCCCTCTTTCTGCTGCCAACCGCCATCGAGGAAACATCTCTCTTGCCCTTTTTAATAGCTGCTGCCAGTTGATTTACTTTAGTTTCAGTTAATTTAGTTTGTTTAGAAGTTTAAGTTCAAGTTAGTCATATTTTGTTGTTAAAAAAATAAATTCTGTTCTAATATTCAATAATATATATATATATATATATTTATATAAGAGAGCTGGCGAACAAGCATAACCTGATGGTAAATGGTAACCTTAACCGTAACTTAAAGCTCATAACCACTTGCAAAACCAAAGGTAACCAACGCGCATTGCCGCATTGATATTTTGTCAAAATTCTTTATGTAATTTTGAAATTTTACATGCCTAAGGGCCCATCGAACCTAAACACAGTAATGCTTGAACACTACTGCTTGGGTGGTGGTCTGCTGAAGTGGTGGTCCCTACCTAGGTGGACTCTTGCTGAAGAGTCCTACCACCAGATATTTAACTGATGTCAAGAATCTTCTATATTATACTATAAATTATCATATTGTAATTTTTCGTTCTTTTATAAAACTTTGAGCAGGCTATTTGCACGTACGAGTATTAATTAAGCACTTCACGGCAGTACAACTTTTTAGTTCTATAATTTCACTGACAGTTGAGCAATCCAACTTTTGACTTTGTTTTTGTTTACCATCCCGGGTAGAATGAGATTTATCCTGTTGCGCGATAAAAAGTTGTCAAAAAGCAATAGAGATGGAACGTGAAAGAGATGATACTCTCGAGTTGATGGTTCATTAAGACCAGGTGCGTGACGAGAAGCAAGGTGTTTTTTATGTTAAGAAAAATTCAGATACTTAATTTCACTTTCAAAACTTTCGTGAGTACGTTTTGATACATTTTGATTTCAAGAAAAGAGAAGATATTAACAAAACGTCAATAGAACAACATTTTGAGACTTGTTGTATAGAACTGAAAACTGCCATAATATTAGTTGTTTATAGGTCACCATCGGCTGACTTAAATATATTTATGACAAAACTTGAACACTGTCTGGACAGGATTACAAAAAATAATAATAAGACTATAATTTTATGTGGTGACTTCAATATTCACTTTCCAACTGGTCTGCAATCGAAACATCTTTTATCAGATATCGTTGACAGTTTCTTGCTGAAACGACTTATATATGATTACACTAGGGTAACAAAAGCATGTAAATCATGTACATTTTTACTGACTCCGACATGTTTTCAGGTGTCAGGGTGTTGCAAGGTATTAAGTCTGATCATTACGCTCAGATAGCTGACATTGCAATCAATGTGGACTATGTAGAGCCAACCAAACGTTGCATTAGAAAAGTAAATGAACATAATCTTAGGAGTTTAAAAAATAATCTGATCAAATTGTCACAAAGCCATCAACCCATTATAGATGGACGAAACGAAAAACGAAACCAAGGTTTCGTTCAACAAATGGACGAAGCAATCCCTGTAACTGAGATTACATCTAAAAATAGACATGACAATTTTAAAAACTGGGCCACAAAAGGCATTCTTATTTCTAGAAAAAGGTTATTTAACTTGTACGCTCTGCTCAAGGAAGACGGAACTGAAGTGTTGAGACCTCTAGTAACCAAATATAGTAAAATTTACAAAAATGTCTCCTTGGAAGCCAAAAAGATTCACCTCTCCAAAAAAATAGAAAACGCTGATAATAAAATCAAATGTGCCTGGCAAATTATTAAGGAACAAACTGGTAAAAAAACAACTGTGATATAAAATATGATAAAATCTTAAATTATAATGACGAATTTATTTATGATCATAAGGAAATCTCTGACTTTTTCAATAACTATTTTGCTAATGTAACAGTTGATCTGACCCATGATCTCAAATGCTCACTTATAGAATCACAACGGTACCTTAATGAGTTTATTCCTCACCAGACCAGTTACTTTATATTAAAGCCAATAAATATTTCACGGGTTGTTAAAATAATTAGACAAATGAAGCCTAAAAAGTCCAGATCTTTGAAAAATATATTGCAGAGGAGTTGACTGATTATATGGTCGACCACCAAACTACTCAACGAAAGGCAATTTGGATTTCAAAAGGCGAAATCAAACAAACATGCAATAAGAAGACTTATCGAAGATGTATTTTTAGGCTTGGAGAGTAAACAGAAGACGTATGGAGTTTTCTGTGACCTTTCTAAAGCATTAGACTGTGTCTCTCACGAGATACTATTAGGAAAGTTACTGCATTACGGGGTCAATGGAAAAGAAATTAACATTTTTCAATCATATCTTAAAGATAGATACCAAGTTAGAGAGTTAAATGGGGTTAGATCTAATAGGAATAAAATAAATGTAGGGGTTCTACAAGGATCCATATTAGGGCCTCTTCTATTCATAATTTACACAAATGACATATCTGTAGTTTTTAAAGACGTTGACATAACAATGTTTGCTGATGACACTAGCCTAATTATTAAAAACAGGAGTAAGCAAATTGTAAGTAGTAGTATAAGGGAATCCATACTTAGCATCAAAAAATGGTTCTCAGTCAATAACATGCTACTTAATGTGGATAAAACAAATGTAATACAGTTCGCACTAGGTTCTAGAATAGATAAAAGCACTCCGGATTATATTCAAGAAATCCTAGATAACTTTAATATCTCACCGACTAACAATGTCAAATTCCTGGGTGTAACTTTAGATAGTAAGCTGACATGGTCTAATCACTTAGATGAAGTTGCAAAAAAATTGTGTTCTGCAACGTATGCTGTTAAAAAAATTAAGGAACTAGGAGGGGAAAAAGCCGCTAGAGACGTGTACTTTGCATATTTCCACTCTATTATGTCATATGGAATCTTATTTTGGGGTACAGCGGCTGATGCTGCTAGAGTATTTATTCTGCAAAAGCGAGCTGTGAGATATATATTAGGTTTAAAACAAATGGACTCATGTAGACAGCGATTTAAAGAATTAGGCATAATGACAATGACTGGTGAATACATCTATCAAAATTTATTACATGTTAGAGAAAACCTAGGCAATATGAGGACTAAGAAGGACGTACACAATATTAATACTAGGTATAGGGATCAACTGGTTGTACCTATGACACGACTTGCAAAAGTTTCGAAAAGTTATTATTGTACCGCAATCAAATTGTACAATAACATACCAGTACAAATAACGAATATGACAGACGCCCACTTCAAAATGTATGTAAAAAATCAATTAATACATAAGAGTTATTATAAAATGGATGAAGTTTTTGCGGATAAAAAATGTTTACTTTTAATAAATGATTCTTGTCTTTTGTTGTGTGTACCTAGGTTAAGGTTAGGTTAGAATATCTAGTTTTATCAGTGTTTCAATGTGATACTTGTTAGGTAGGTATTTATAAGTGAACCTTAATATATACATGACGATGCTTTTGCTGATAAATAATTATGTATGGAAAATTATACTCATCTAATTACTTAATTAGATACACTTATATATTATAACTATTGTAAGACATGTCTAAGAACATTGTATTATGTCTAAAGATGAATAAATGAATTGAATTGAATTGAATTGATAAACACAGGTTTTACTCACGTATTATTTACTCGATATAGGTACCGACACTGTTTCGATTCTTCTAGCTAGAGAATCTTCATCAGGGTGAGTTTGATCCGCAGTTCGCACTAAACCGTGTCGGTACCTCCATCGACAAAACAATACGAGAGTAAAACCCGTGTTTATCAAAATGTACACATATATATTGCTTATTTTTTAGAAACTGGGTTTTCTTCGGGAAACTTGAGTTGAAGTGACTGCTTCTTAGAATAGTTGTAGATGTTTGTGTTGACAAATGACTGTGTTAACAACTCCATATTAGCTTAGCAAACCTTTATTATTTAAATCTGGATTTGCTCATGTGAGCCCAATCAATCCACCTTATATATAACTAGCGACCCGCTCCGGCTTCGCACGGGTGCAATGCTGATACTAAATATACTACAGAATGTCTTTATATACAACGTTATCTAAGAGAATAACATTGACTAAGAGTAGTTGTGTAGACCTTTTTAAGGTGTACAATACTGTAGTACATTATTTTGATCTATCTCGTAGGGTTCAGCCAGCGTTTGCAATGTAAGCGCTAAAATTATCAGTGTTTCTCTTCTATATTATGTATGTTTTATACATTTAAACCTTCCTCTTGAATTACTCTATCTATTAAAAAAAACCGCATCAAAATCCGTTGCATAGTTTTAAAGATCTAAGCATATATCGGGACAGACAGACAGCGGGAGGCGACTTTGTTATATACTATGTAATGATTCTGACTAATTTGTTACAGTTTTCATGATTTCATTCTACCTAATGTCTTGGGGATTTAGATCGGTATCTGTAGATCCTTTTAAGCGGTCCGTCTTCTTCTTATCGCGTCACTAATTTCCAAACAAGTGTGGTAAAAGGATTAAAGTGTGATTAAAGAGCCTCGTTTCTTGTAACGGTCCTTAGACACATACGAATACAATCAACTGTCTAAAATCATGTATGTGAAATAGTTCAATCATGTTGATTGAACTATTTTATATCATCTTATTCTATACCTATTTTTTTTAATTACCTTCAAGATGTTTATCCAATAATATAACACGTCTCCGTAACATTATTATAAGAAAAAAAGCATTGATTTAGTCGCTCGTTACCGTGCACGTCCTGTACAAATATTGTCGCGTGTGTTATTCCGCTCACGGGAGCCGGTCACGTCTCCAGCCAATAATTCTGACTCATCTCTGCTACAAATTTCGCGAGAATATCAAATAAGCTGGATTTTCATATTCCCAACGTTGATTTTAATGTATTTACATACCCTCTATACTCTTCTTCTTCATTAAAGGAATGTTTCATACGGTGTCAATTTAGCCAATGTCTTGTGAAATTAGTAATTGTGGTGTTTTTTTTTTCAAATAAAGCTTATTGACTCGAAGTATTCTTTGTTTCACATTTTACCAACATAGCTCATCTAATTTAATTAGTTTCGTGTTGTTTTATGTCTTAACGACAAAACCTTAGCAGAATATTAATAAATAAATTATGAATTCTTAGCGCATGTGTAAGCAATTGGTTAATAGGTGTATTATGTACCTTTGTAATTTATACGATGAGGGATTTAGAAGGGGTAAATTCTAGACGGCCATTCCGCAATGACGTTTATGATAGACAAACGACGATCGACTACGACTAGATGATAATATTATAACAAAATAAAACCACTTGACATTTTCAAAATTATCAACAAGACAGATCTCATTATATGACGAAGAACTAATAAAACTTATAAAAGTAAGTTAGTTAAGTAGGATTCTTGGTATGTCATTTAATGAAGTAACATAGCACTTCTAAATTTATTATATTTTCTCGTGCTTTTTGCATGATTTATTCAGTATTCTTATCGCAATTTTAATCAATAAATTGTGACTTCATAGCACAAGTATGGACAATTGAGTTATAAGTATTATGTTGCAATGTGATTTCAAAGACGAGGAATGCCGAGAAAGTTCCAGCCGACCATTCCGGAATGACGTTTAGAATACACATATAATGATCGACTAAGACATTATTACCAAACAATCACTTGACACTGACAAAATTGACAACGAGGCAGGTGCCATTATAGGAAGAAAAGAAGAAGTTACTTGTGTAATAAAAAAAAAATTAAGAAAAATAACAATAGTAAGACGGCAGAAAGTCGTATGTAGTCGTCCAGCATTTAGTCAGTTCAGTCGGCGACCTTTCATATAAAATCACTAGGTTTAATGATTATTTTCGCATCACAAAAAAAAACGCAAAACAACAGATTCCCACAACACATACAACTATATCTGGTCGTCTTGCGAAGCAAACATTGCACTCTTATTTAATTTATTTTTCTCGAGTTATTTCCGGTTTTATTAGTAATTTAGGTGTTTTTATTTGAATAGTGTTTGACTTATTGAGTCGAGTGTGAATAATTGGAATAAAAGCTTTGTGTTTCTTAGTGATTCTAGCAAAAATAGTCCGTAGTTGTTTTATATGAAAAGCACCATTTTATATAAAATAACAAATTTCTAACGACAATATACGACTTTGTGACATACTATTGACTACTATTTACTACTATTGACGACCTCTGTGGCGCAGTGGGCTAAGGTTCAGCTGAGACACAAAAGGTTGCGGGTTCTATTCCCGCCGCGGGACAAATGTTTGTATGATCTCAAGTATTTGTCTCGGGTCTGGGTGTGTCTATGTATAATATATTGTATTTACAATAAAAAAAATAAAAAAAAGTATATAAGTAGTATATCAGTCATGTTGTACTCATAACACAAGCTCTTACTTTGGGGCCAAATGATGCTGTGTGAAATGTCTGAGATTATTTATTTTATTTTATTTACTATACACAATATAAACACTTGACACTGACGAAATTGACACTATTATGACATTTACGAAGAAGAAGCTAATGGGTTGTTATAACATAGACCTATTATAAAAGCTTTCCAACAAGGTAACGTTGCCAGCCTTTCAGCACTCTACCTGCGTTCAGTGAACTGAAGACTGTTTTTTAATGTGGGCATTTGCCTAATGACGGTTAGAAAATAGAGTTCATAAGCTTGAATCATTTATGTAAGGATATGTAGTTTAGTTTGTAAATGGTTTATGGTATATTATTAATACGATGTTACTGTGAGTAAAGTTGTTTTACATAAGAGCGCGCACTTCAAATATTACATGATACTTTGTTATTAAAATTGCTTCTACGAACATACACTGAATACCTCAGTATAAAACCCGTGTGTATCACTGTATTCGTAACATACTCGAATATTGAGTCATCTACTTTTTGTGATCTAACACTTAATAAAATAGTAAAATAAATATATTCATGTATTATTAAATAAATAAATAACATTAATAATCCCGGACATTTCACACAACATCATCTGGCCCTAAAGGAAGCAGAGTTTGTGTTATGGGTACCACATGACTGATATACTAGGTACTTATATACGTTTTTTTTTTTTGTAAACACATACATATTATACATAAAAACACCCAGACCCGAGACAAATACTTGCAGATCATACAAACATTTGTCCCGCGGTGGGATTCGAACCCGCAACCTTCTTCTTCTCAGCCGGACCTAAGCCCACTGCGCTACAGAGGTTGTATTGGATCCATATGCCATAAAATATCTTTATTTGAGGAACCTATACTGAATAACTCACTGTGATTGGTTATCCCTTCGTGTGTGGCGGCAATTTAGCACGGCGTCGCTCATCTGTGACGGCAATTTTAGGAAGTCGCGCGCGGTAACGGCGCGTTTGATTAAAATGACGATATCTCTAAAGTTTTGTATAGAGCTACTATATAATACTTATATCGTTGAAATTGTTATGAAATAACCTAATACATTTAAAATGTTTTAGTCCTGTTTTACCTTGCAATGTATTATTAATACCAACTTGAAATCAGGTTGAGCGAATTTATTCCAGTTTATTGTACAAAAGTCGTGATAATTAATTAAAAAACTAATTATTTGCATAAAAAGTATCTATTGTATTTACAATAATATATACATACACACAAAAAAATCAAAAAACACACTTTCTCCCAACTTTTTTTTTGTAAAACAAGGCTTACAAATACACGAGTCATTCCGAGCGGTCCGGGCGCCGGGCAAAAAATAGGGTCTGTTTATACTTCGATTCTGAGAATACTGTAGGTCAAGTGGCTTAGGGTATTAATTTATACCATAGTTTGGTTCATATACTTGTCACAGACGGAGTTTCAGCTGTTAAAAGTTTTTAGTTTACGAGGAATCGAACAATAAACAAAGCACTTGAAAGTAAGCGCAAAAACGATCCTCTCAAAGTTTGGATCACAAGATAAATTCTGTTGCATTTATTTTAAATACAAAGTATCATACTACAGTAAGATGATATTTAGAAATCGATAAGAATAAAAAAAAGACATGTTGCCCTAGTAAAACATTTCTAAAATCAACAACCAAAAGGAAGAATTTCACTACAAAATCGGACTTCTAAAGCGCTGATCAACAGACAAGGAAAAAGTAGCATGATACCATTAGTATGGATAAGACCGCAATAGTGTCGCATTTGAACTTGAACATAAATTGAAAATAAATTATTAAGTCTACGATTAGTTAATATTATAAATTATATAATATTAGCTAATATAAATAAATATTAGCTAATATAAATTATAATTCGAGAGGCACTCACTGGATGAAAATAAAACATTGCAGTAGACTAGATCTTTTGGCAAAAAGTTGTCTGTCTGTCTGTTTGTCTGTCTGTCTGTCTGTCTGTCTGTCTGTCTGTCTGTCTGTCTGTCTGTCTGGGATGAACAATTTCAAAACGATCAAAGGTGTGGTACAAAAAAGAGATTATAGATACATACATAGAATGTAGAATATAATAAAGAAATATATATTTATATATATATATATATATATATATATATACTTTGTATATTAATAGTTATACAAATTATATAATATAATTAGGAATGAAGAGCTGGGAAACAGGGAAGGCATACGGTTTTTTTGCAACCGACACAAAACGTTTTAATTTTTTTCTTGCAGACCACGCACTGCCGTCGCTTGTGTTGTTTGCCTCCTGGGACAAACCCGTACTCTTCTAAGTGGTGGGTTATGTTTTGTGTCGGTGCAGGCGGGACAGAACGACAGGAGTGCTTGGCTAGAAGTGATTTAATTAGTGTCATACGGAAGTTACGATGGGTGATAGGAGAAGAGTGACGATAGATTATATAAGAGTTGAGGACGGATATGTTTAAAAGCCTCTTGAAGAGTTTTTTGTACCAGACCTTTGATCGTTTACGCTCGACGGGGTACATGGCGAGTAGTTGGTCTTTTTTATCCACTCCACCCATCATGATATTGTAGTCTAATATCAGGGTGGGTTTGGTGGATCCTCGGAGGGTCTGCCGACGGTTTCCATGGTATGTCGAGATCATTGATACCCTATTTTTATCTCGCCATACCATGACGTCGACGTCCCCCGAGGTAAGACCAGTAATCTGGCCTGGGCGCATGTTTCTCTTCGTGAGATTGTGTAGGGCCTGCGGAACGAACTTACGATCGGTCCGCAGGGTTCCTACACAGTCAAAGCCTAGACATTTCAGCCGTCGAGCGAGACACGGAGAATTATAGAAATTGTCCATCCACAATGTGTAGCCCTTATTTTCAAGTCCTTGTATTAGCCGCAACACAGTGGAAGGAGTCGACGCTGCAAGAGGGTCTTCATTGTGCTGCGGCGTAGTCTTTTTATGTGCGTGAATCTCAAACCGCCATAGATAACCTGTTTGAGATTCACAAATTTCATATGTTTTAATACCTCTTTTGGCTGCTTTATTTGGGATAAGCTGGCTCATTTCGAGCCAGCCTTTCCACATTAAAAGACTCTCGTCTAGTGCAATGTTCTGCGTGGGTGTATATAGATCCTGAAATTTTTTTTGCAAATGCGACACTATTGGTTCTATTTTATATAACTTCGCCTCGGAGGTTCCCAATTCTAGTGCACACATGTCGTCGTTATTATTAAAGTGCAAACATTTATTAATAATTAAGAACCTGTCGATGGACATGTGTGCACTAAAACCAGGAGTATAGAATATGTCAGGGGAGGAAGACCAGTATTCCTCCATTCGGGTCTTTATCACCACCCCCATCGCCAGGACTATGCCGAAATAGACGTAAAGTTCGTCGGTGGTGATGGGAGTCCACTTGGCGATGCGGCTGGTTGGATGAAGACAATTGTTCCGGAACATCTGGTCTACCAACTGCTGAGCATATCTATTTGTCTCCGAGACTATGTGCTCCATGATTTGCCGATCCCATATGTCAATGAAAATGTCATATGGGTCGTCACGTGGAGTTGTCGGACCCACATTGATTTGGGAAAACGTTTCCCGTCTCAGTTCAGCTGGAATCTGAGCATCCGGAAACTCTTTCCATTCAAATTCATAACTGCAAGGCTGGTCCGTCGCCGTTGGAGGAACTTCGGCGGGTGTAAGTTCAGCGGCGGGCGCTGGGTCAGCGGCAAGCTCTGGGTCAGCGGTGGACGCCGGTTTAGCGGCGAGCTCTGGGTCAGTGGCGAGCTCTGGGTCAGCGGCGGGCGTATCTTCATCCTGGTCCAAGGGTGTCTCCAATAAACTCCGGAACACCCATGGAATGCCAGAAACCACGTTTCCCTCGTTGTCACTCTCTTCCGAGTCCTCTTCGCTTCCTGTAACAAAATGATGGATTGGTTTCAAATCTGGTAAAAACCAGAAGCCTGGCCATAGCCCTAAGCCAAGCTAAAATCAGCAAGTACTTACCATAATTGATGAGGGCAATTATGTCCTCGGTTCTTATTTGCTGAGGACGACGGCGAGGAGGCGGAGGTGGGAGATGCCGCATCGGAGAAGCGAGCGGGCTTGGAGAGGCTGGTGAAGAAGAGGTAGGTGCTGGGGTCGGAGAGGTAAGTGCTGGGCTTGAAGAGGCAGGTGTAATTGAAGCCAACTCCCACGCCTCACTATGCCACTCCTCAAACCTAGAACAAAACCAAGTGTTGTATTTCACATCATCACTCTAATATTATAAATGTGAAAGTTTAGATGTATGGGTGGATGTTTGTTACTTCTTCACGTCAAAACTACTTAACGGATTGGGCTGAATTTTACTTTTTATCCCATAAATCAGTTCCCGTGGGATAGGAATCACCTTTAAACGTTTCCATAGAAACAATGTGTGCAAAGCCGCGGGCAGAAACTAGAGTTTCATAATTTTTCTTTATATCCTTAGGTTTGCTGTAAAAAAACTCTTTTACTTACATTGCTGGTGAAGTGGCCGAATACAGTGATGGTGATAGTGAGGGTGGGGCCGACAATGCTAAAGAAGGTGCCACCGATGGTGTTGGTGGTGCCACCGACCGCGATGTTCCTGCTTCCATTGATCTATGTAGACATTAAAACAAAAGTTAAAACTTGCTAGGAGTTAGTATTATAATAAAGATACTGAAATAAAACTACTTACGGTCGCCAATTGCGCATTCTTTTTGGGTGCAAGGCTGTTTCCAGGCCCTGCCCCTCCGGCAACACATCAATGTCACACAACGTAAGCCTAAAATTTAAAACAATTTAATGTAATCTATAATAATAAATGTAAAAATCGACGAAACTAAAATAAATAGAATAGAATAGAAATAAAAAAAATAGATCCTCCACTTTTTTTCGAAGTCGGTTAAAAATAAGAGAAAGCGTTTAAAGCAAATAAACTAACTCGTCAATATTGCGAGGTCCTGGGCGCTCGTGTCGGGTGGCACGGCCTGCGTGCCCTCCACGGCGCCCGCTAGACCCACCGCGACCCAAAGCCACTCCAGCTGCCTCCACCACCTCCACCACCAGCGGTGCACTAATGATCTCTGATCTTCCTTGTCCACCTCGGACACGCACACCCCTTCCCCCTCTCGGACCTCTAGTACGAGGACCTCTAATACGAGGACGGCTAAAGCCACAAATATACAATGTAAATATAAAATAAACAAAGCAGAAAGAAATATGCAAATAAAACGCAAAAATAGAACATAAATGTTACAAAGCGCAAAAAAAAACCTACAAAAAAATACGTGACCAAAAACATTAAAATTGAATACACGCTAGTCTTATCCATGTTAATCTTTCATCCGACCAAAACTCACACAAAATGGCGGTTGACCGCAAATCCCCTGTATGTGGCAAGGACACCTAAAGGCTTAATTGGGTTGCGTGTTTTTTTATTTCAATTTTTCGCAAATACCCTGTGATATTTATAAAATTTTGGCTTTGTAACAATAACAAGACAAATAACAATATCCATGATGCCAACAGATAGCTATCATTTTTGTTTTTAGTATTTGTAAGAAGCGAAAATGTATTGGCTTGACGCCGACATGTCGTCGCAAAATTCCGGACGATGTTTGTTGAAATAACTATTTAGGTCTAAAATATTTATCAAATACACAATCTACGAACTAAAAACGATTAATTACTTACCCACTCATGTTTCCAGCGAAATAAAGCACAAAAACAACACAAAACAACGTAATAAACTGGGATTTGCAATGTTGCAACGCCGGCGCGGTTTCGAGAATGAGACGCGACTATTGTAAAATCTAACAATTGTCGATGATGGTGTTTAGAGAAGTAACATGTGGCGTTTTGCCATCCTTGTTATTACCCCTACGCATTGTGCAAGTTTGAGCAGGAAAGGAATAATTTTAGCAGTCACACGGTCAATAAATACGTCGCACGTGTTCGGGGACACGCCGTGTCCGCATAACAGATGGCAGAACGTGACCGAAGACACGGCGTGTCCGCGCCACAGACGAAGGGTTATCTAGGCCAAACGGTTTGTTAAAATTAAATTGGACACACTTGATAATAATATTTCAGTTCATTAATTAAGCGCGAGTTTGATGTATTAGCACTTTGCCAGTCAGCTCTCGCCTCTTTAATGAATGATAACTAGGTAAGTACTTTCGCGATGAGTCATAAAAAGCTAGTCATCTATCATAACGTTATTAAGTCCCTGTGACTTTCCTCTTTTATTTCACGGTTCAAGTAAAACCATAAACCATTATTTGTCTATTATGTGTAACATGAAAATGATATTTACTCTTTCAGGAGTTAGAATAACCTTATAACCTGGTTATAAGTAGGTTAGTAAATGCATTAATTGAGATCTCTTCGAACAATACCTTGAAGGTACCATCATCAACATGTTTTAAAAAAGTGGTACGGATGTATGTAGAGCCAAGTGATTTACACTTTTTGGGTCGAATGTACGCAAGTTCCTGTTACTAAAGTACTACTTAGTTCCTGTTAAATTCATCCTGACTTTGTTACACCAAACAGATACATATCTATACATCTACACCTATATCCAGCCTGTAAATACATCTATAACAGAAGTATCCAATAACATAAAACACAAAACTGCAAGCTCCAAGCTATCCCTTCATCCCATTTGAGCCGTAAAAAGGCGCAGCCGGAAAACTCTAAAGAAAAATATGACACACATATATTCAGCCTTCAGACGATGTTCCACTGAATCCATTAAAATGTTATTTATTACACTGCAGAACACTTTTAAACGTAAGATTTCACAAATTACCTCCAGGTAAAACAGGTACAAAAGTTTCACTACTATTTTGTAAATGTTTATAAATACTACAAAGTCACATTGCATGCGAATTGTTAATTCACTATGCGTACATTTCACAATCGCTTAAAGCTGTATGCACACGGAATCCACTTTTCCAATTTTCACTTTTCGGGCGCGCGGTACACTCACGTAGATAACGTCATTACGCACATGGTGTTCGTAATTCCGAGTTTGTGTGTGAAGGGGCGCGCGCGTCACGTGGGGTTTCACAGCGCACTGCCGCTGCCGCCCTTGTCGGGAAAACTTTCCTTGCAGCCTCCCCTCCCCTCACTACGGATGCGCACTTGCAGTTTTACTTCGTTTTTCCGTCTTGGGACTTTGATGCTGATTAAACTGTCCAATTAGACGGACAAAAGTTGTGTTTTCTTTTAAGGTGGCGAACTCATTGGATTTTTCAGGAGTCCACGATGAAATTGAATTTTAACTTTGAACTACAGATACTTTAATGAAAAGCCTTAGTTTATCAAGCCGATAAATATATACGATTTAACAATAATTACGATTTTGGAGCATATTTGATAACACGCACCAGCTAGATATTAAATTCATCTACCCATCCTTTAAGTGTTTCTGTGTGTATGTCTGTTTCTATGTTACCTTTTCATGGCTAAGTGGCTGAACGGACAGATAGTTTATGTTAGGAATATAGAAGGACATAGGCTACTTTTTATGTAGGTACCACGCGTGCGAAGCCGCGGGCATAGCAGTGTGGTCAAAGGATTAAAGTGCACCTATGAGGCTCCTTTTGTGCACTTGGCACATGTCTGTGATAAAGGGAATTTAGCATATCATACAGATGTTGCAACCCTACACAGGTATACCTGTGTAGGGTTGCTGTCCTATAGGACAGTACGCGATAGCAAGTCGCTGTCAGGCGCCGCAGGAAGCCTTTACTACGCGGCGGGAATCTGGAACGAACACTTATCGCTTGTTCCTGAACACATAAATAACTTTCCACGACGCAGATACTGATATTTTTGTATTTGCTTTTGTTTATACGATGTAGCGAGTGGTAATGAGGATTGAATGGGTGGGTGTAACACGTTATTGCAAATGGTATCGTAAAAAATTAGGTGAAGTTGATTGGACAAAGAGCCATAATAGCTATCTCGAAATATAGCAATACTAGCTGCAGCTCGCGATTTCGCACGCGTGGTACATACATAAAAGGTAGCCTATGTCCTTTCTCAAAATACAATCCCAAGATCCTTAGCAAATTTATAGAATATTAGTTCGTTTATTTTCACAGGAGCCTGAGCAATTTCACCCTGATGAATATTATCCAAATGAATTGAAACAGTGTCGGTTGATCCATCGACAAACGTGTTATATCCGTTCAGCCGCATAGCCGTGAAAACGTGAAAACGTGACAAACAGACAGCCCGAAATCCTTTCAAATATCTAATATTAGTAAAGATGAACACAATTTGTAGCAACAACCATTTATAAGCACAATAAACATTTCAAAAACTGTTTGGAAAATTACTGCAAATTGCTTCCTGTCATCTAATAGTATCACTTCTATCCAACATCCCAACTTACAGAAATACAAAAGGAAAAGCCATAAAGCAAACTATACTCTAGAACCAGCTGGGGTCAAGTCACGTCTGCCTATAACTCGAACTGACATCTTAAAGCGGGACGCCTTTTTGATCTTGCCCGAATCTATATGACGCATTTACAGTGGAAGCTGGTTTCCAGTGTGTTTAAGCGTTACAAACATAAAACCTCGTCCAAATCAACAATTATAATAATAATAATATTGGTGGATAATGCAAACAACACCATCTAGCCCCAAACTAAGCATAGCTTGTATTATGGTGACCAGATGGCTGATAGAATACTTATATATTTTTAAATACATACTTACATAAGATACTTTATAACACCCACACCCAGACACAGACAAACATCTATGTTTGTCACACAAATGTGTGTCCTGGGAGGGAATCTAAACTTCAACCTACAGCGCAGAAGGCAGAGCTTCTACCAACTGAGCTGACAGCCCAGTCACAACAAATATCAATAATTGTGATTTTTTTCACGCAGATTCAATATAAATGTTCGAAGACCGATCATGTAACTTTCAGTTGTCATCGTAATCATTACTGTATTTATCCGTGATTTATCCATAGAGTAATTCGAAAGTCTGCCTGTCTATTAATTTGTTTGTTTATTTAGTTTTTACGGAAGACAGATTATATCTTGGGCGAGGATGTAGGCAAATTTTTGTGAAAGTACCACGCGTGCGAAGACGCGGAGAAGAGGAAGCCGAGAACTATATTTGAAGGTTCTCAGCACATTTGACAGGGAAAAATATGAAAAAAACGTGTGCGTCTCGGGACGCCATCTCTTCCAGGCAACCTTTCTATGGACAGGATAAACAAAAACAAAACGACGGCGGTGTACAAAAAGTTACTTAATATACTAATACAAAAAATATTAGGATACAAAATATTATTGTAATGATGCTAATCGACATTGATGTTATTGATGACAATGATGTTAATTGTATACCAATTTAAATTCATATGTATTCTGTTTAAGTATACAGACGCTTACTATTTGCTTACTTCGTAAGTACCTTACACAGAATATACTACAGTCTATTGAACTTCTGAAACTAGAATACATAAGCTAAGCACGATCGAGAGATAAGCGGGGGGATGTTGGTGTTTTGTTGAATTTCCAACGCAAAGTCGGTACTTATCCTATCAAAGTAGTAAAGATGAGTAAAGACTCGTTGATGTGATGGTTGCTTTGAAAACTTTGTGCTGTCTTTCTTACTGTTTTAAGATCGAATATTATTTAAACTGTATTTTTATAACAGTAGAGTTCATTATTATAAGCCATCTTATTTGATGTACGTAATCTTCTGCTTTATACCATCTGCCAAAACTGAGTATTTTTCCCCTTTTGATTACGAAAACGACTCGTAGCTCCTAGGTCGTAGACACGGTCTACGGTCGTAGCACCTATGCTGTAGACACAGTTTACGTCATAGCATCATTGCAATACAGTTGTAAATGAATTTGTAATGTTCAATGGCATACATTTTTAACAGGTTTCCAAAAAAAGATTCTGGTTCCCAATTCGGCTGTTTTTTTTTATATGTATTATTTTGTATGTGTCCGTCAATTATTACCCAATTTACATAATTATTTGTATATTCTCTAGGATCTACCTAAATCCGTAATGGTTCCATATTACGGATGTAGGTACATATACCAAGTTTGGACAGGATCTGATGATAAAAAAAAAGATGAAAATCAGAAACTCCTCAACGCATGAGAACAAATTCATTTGAAATTAGTAATTAATTTGGTAAATATAGTAATAGTAAGAGAATACCTATTAGTACCTTACAGTGGTTACCTGCCTTGACAATGAACTTTGAAGATACCTGTAAAAGGAATCTTCAACCGTAAATAGCTCACGTGTCGCAATTAAAGCATTGTATTGAGATTGAGGATCTCAGGCAATGACTGACTGCATAAGCATACATTTTGACAAACACTGGGCTTTACTCACGTATTATTATTATTATTTTTAATACGTGAGTAAAGCCCATGTTTATCAAAATGTATAGTACAACTCACGAAAGACTTTATGCATACTTGTCAGTTGATCAATTGGCTTTGAAAATACCTTGTGGGACTCTACAGCGATAGCAGCATGTTTTGCAGTAAAAGCATTGCATTGGTGATCACAGACAACATATTAATAGGAACCTGTTAGTTGATCACTTTAAGCTTGACGTGACTTACATGATCGGTCTTGAAGGTACTCTACGGAACGCATCGATCGACAAATATGTGTAAATAGAAATTGTATTGTTTATTTGATATCACAAGTTTTGATGTTCAGGGTTTAGTAGCCGGTTTTTAGTTTTTTGTAAAAAAATATATTGTATACATATTGTTTGTTTTCCATGCTACTGGTTCTTTCTTGCTTTTAACTGGTTGATCTCCTTCCGCCAAAACTAACAAATAATTACAAAATAAATTTAGGTTGCAGTTATTTATATATTTGTGTTGAAGAAGAGAGCTGTTTGTGCAATCTATAACATGCGACCTAGAAATTCACTTAAATAACATTTTTAGGAAACATTGTGTAAAAGGTCTTCTTTTCTCGTATGCGTTAGAGATCAACTCCGATGGCGGAGTCAATATTTCGTCCAGGGGCCTGACGTGGCCTAATAAGTTAGTAGGTACTTAGTTTGCAGCTGCATATAGACCGGTTGAGTTAGATATGCAAATTGTAGTACTATGATACAACAAATTGAAAATAAAAAACATAAAAGTGATCATTTTCAAATCTGTAAGCTCAAACAAAGCAATACAAACTCAAAGAATGTTTTGAGCAAACACCTAATGCATAAAAAGTCTCCCTTAATTGAAGTAACTGCCGCATGTTCATCCATTTTTACGCATCGGTAGTTGTATAAATTAGAAGTGCAACACCGACCCCTAAACAAGGTACTATCGACGACAAAATCAGTTCATTATAATAAAAAAAATTTACAAAACAATATTTATCTGCCCAGTGCATTACCATTCAACGTGGCAATGCGAAAGTGTTTTGGGGGACGCTGCCCTCTGGCAGTGATCTGGATCAGTTGAGTTATAGATCATTTTAAACGATCCTCAGATAACAGTTTCACTGTATTTTATATTATTGTATATTCTTCTGTAAATTAATTTAAGTAATTTCTGTATTTAAAATTCATATATGTTATATTTGTATTCAAAGGCAAAAAAAACTTACACTCCTAAAAAAGTTTTAAGGTTTATAAACATATAAAACACACATAAAACATTTTCATTACTAAGTACGAGAAAAGTCACAAAGTAGGTACATTTAATGGTCCTATATTTTGAAATATCTACGTTTGTTATAAGACTTTCTGAAACAAAAGAAAGGTTCTTACAGTTAATAGTAAGCAGTCGCCATTGGAAAACAAACAAAATGAACAAAATCGTCTGCGATGCAGATACTCGTAGTCGTACGAATGAAAGCGAATTGAATACAAAAGTAGGAGTTAGTACGTGAATATGTGTTTTTCTCTTTTTTCCGACCGTGCACATTTATTGTAACCAAGCTTTGTGTTGCCCCTTAACGAATGTCGATATTTCTTCTTACGATTATCCCACGGTAAGACTTTCCATTGTTGAAATTCAGTGTAATTTGACATATAAAAGCGTTAGTTTGGTGGAAGTTTGCCGTAACAATCGGTTGATAAGATGTACATGGTTCCATTTATGATACTCTTTCTTCTCGGACTTGGGTTTGAAAGAATCGACATCTAAATGAACCTAGCATATAAAATGATTCAAAGTGTTCCCTATGATTGGATTGAATAAAACTAATTTAAATTTAAGTTAATTGTACTTACTTTCATAAATAAACTTACAAATAATTACAAACGATTAACAAACTAACCTAATTATTCTATATTAAAACTATGAACTATATTTTCTACAAGCCCTTATTAAATACTTACTTATAGATAAGAAACATTACAATTCATTGACCGCAGGTAAGATGCCTAAAAGGCTGGCAGTTTCATTTGTACATCTGAATATTATATCGTGTCAATAATGATTTGTCTTATAAGATTTAAAACTATGATATTTTGAAGAACTACTTGATGATAGTAACAGATTTTGCTAACTTTATAATATTACTCAGTTCCTATTTGTCTTACCTACCTACTACGCTTTTAAAATAGTCTCCCTCCATCATCATTGTCATTGATAACTAAGGACACAGGGTACTGACCGTACCTCATAGAGAAATGACCTTAGACACTCCTAATACTTTATACCTACCTGTCCATATATATTTAATTCTACTGTACGTGTGTATGTCACAGAACTTTTCCTAAACGGCTGGACCGATTTGAATGATTTTTTTTATGAAATGGGTGCGCCCTGGATGGTTTAGATTCACAAATAATGCCGGCAGATGGCGCTGTAGTCGGGTGCAATTAGTTTTTTTTTCTTTTTAAAACGCTTGGACGAAGTCGCGAACAGGACAGCTAGTTACTTATATAATTCACATATCTTGATTATTTTCTGTTAATATTAAAAAACAATTTGACTTTTGCTATCAACTGTACAAACTCCCCATGACTTGCACTTTGAATGCACATTTTAATGGGTTTGTTCTCTCGAAAGAGGGATGTACTAACTGACTAACACTCTGTGGCGTTGTGTAATTGTACTGAAATATTTCAGGCGTAACTATGACTTCAGGCGTAGATGCGGTAATTAAGGAACTTTAGTGATAAGAAACTTGGTATTGCGATCGTGAGGTCAGCCTTAATGTTGCTTAATGTTCGATATGTTATTCAAGTGCTTCTACTATGTCACTGCTAAGTTATGTAATTGTTTCAGTTATTTGAGCTGAAGAAACTTCTGGCACCATTTGCGAAATTAAATACATTAATAGCTTGCTTAGAACATTAACATGTCTCTCAGCTTAGTAAGTAGTAGCTTTGCCTTTCTCGAGAGAAGTTGTGGGGTCGATTTCCTCCCAGAACAAACAATATTGTGATGATAAAACAACTGTGTGATGAACATGGATGTTTGTTTTATGTCGTGGTGTTATTATATCATAAAATAAAAACTCGTATTCAAAATTAATAAGTACTTAATATATGATTCATTTGGTTCCCATAGATCGAGTACATGCTAGTTTATGCTATGCTTAATTTAAGGCTAGATTATGCTGTGTGGATTGTTCACTAATATTTTATTATTTATGTTTTGTATGATGATATTATCAATATAAAATGGTGCAAAAAATATATATTTCAACAGTATTTCTAAGATAATAAAAGTGATTTCGAAACTATAAAATCAAAACAATTCCTGTGTTTTTAGAATCGGATACAAATACCAATAAAATGTTATGTTGCATATTGAAATATTACCCTACATTTGTATAAGATTATTGCAAAAGTTCTGTCAAAACAACAAAGACAAGTATCAGTCTGCCGTTTTCGTTATAAAATAAAAGCATCAAGTTTAAGTCGCAAACTGCAAAAGGAAACATTCACGCTATCAATACGGAGGATATTGGCTAGTCCCAGTGTAAGTCCTAATATAGGCAGTTTCGACAGGGGTGCACCGCCCTTCGACTTAAGACACAATGCGCTCTCTCTCGGGTTATTCTCAACGTAGCCGTAGGTAGGTAGAGTTTATAAAACGTGCATATAAGTCTTCTTCTTCTTCTTCGTCAATGGCGTGTTATAATGATGACAAATGATTTAGTTTTTAAATAAGCCGTCAATTCTACGTGTGACATTTTATGAAGTTACAGCTCTTATAAATTAATTTTTTTTCTGTGTTATTTAATGTTTTATTGGGTAATCTTAGCAGAATTTTAATCAATAACTTTGTGACTACTTAAGAAAAGTGCAGAGAATTTAATGAACATTATATAATAATTATTATATGTTTCAAATTCATTTGTACAACGAGGTATCTCCGGAAAGATATAACCGGCCATTCGGCAGAGACATTTAGAATTGACAATTGACGGTGACTGCAAATTTGTGATATTATAACAATGAATACAAGAAAGAAAAACTTTTTTCTACAATACAGTTTCAACACAGTAGGTACCTACAGTTGAACATTGTAGGGAGTAAGATAAGTTCATATTATTATATATAAAGTTGCTATTTCTCATTTATTCTTTACTCATTCATTCTTTACTCATTTATATTCATTCATCTGTGTATTTATTATTTTTCACACTTAATTAGGTACTAACATGTTTTGGTTCAAACATGTTTTTCTCGAACGGAGAAGCACTCCTAACGTCTTTTTGCGAAGCAACATCTTAAATTTAAAAAAAAAATGTTTATATTATATTCGTGTGCAGAACTCCCCACCATAGAACGTGTGGCGATCATAAATTGCTTCGGTTTGATTAAGGCGGCGCGATCTTGCACTGCTCAATACCCCTCGGTGCACCGGTGCATTGCGTCTACAGGCTGTGTACAGTATACGAAGACTTTCAACTTTTGCACAATATAATATAGTACAGTCAAGTCAAGTCAAAATATACTTTATTTAATACAATCACAAGGATAACTTTGAAACGTCTTACATACTAGGTTAATTTAGGTGCCAATTAATCCTTACCCAAGCCCGAGAAGAACTGGCAAGAAACTCGTCTTAGTCCTAGCGCTTTTTTACATGATCCATCTTATAACTACCTTAACTACGAAATACTAATACAGGAGAGTTTATACATTTCACGTTGTTTCACGTTGTGTCAGTTAACTGTCTGAGGGCAGAGCGACATGAGGCCATGAAATCTTATCAATAATATAGTCATTTATATTATAATAAGCTTTCTTCAAAAGACTACCTTTGATTTTTGCTTTAAATTTCTTAAGAGGTAGAAAAAAAATTAAGGCATACATAAAAGGTAGTCTTTTGAAGTCTTTTATATATTTTGGAAAAGCTGAAAGGCTTCGTTGCTTAAAGCTTTTTTTCTACAAGGTAAACCAATATCTTGCATCCGTAAATCAAATAACTATAAAAACAAGCTCCTGCCCACGGTAAAAAGTAGCTATGAATCCCATAGACACAATCTATCTCATTACCAAATTTAATTAAGATCCGTTTTGTCAAATAACCCTGAAAATGTAACAAGCAAACAAACATATGTAAAGACAGACATTTTCGAATACATCGAATATTATAAGAACTATATAATTCCCACTATTTAGAACAATTTAGTTTTTTGTGCCAATTTTGTTCTGGCAGTTCTATTGATGTAACTAGAACTGCCTGATGTATTGTCTTGATAGTCCTATTGGCGCTAGTTAAAAATAAGAATAGTTTAATTTAAACCTAACTTAGAAATCAGTAGGTTTCACAAAATAAAAACAATTTGTTGAGAGGTAGATATTGCCATTGGGTATACAGTAAATACCTCTTAATTATATTTTTTAAGTATAGCTAATTTAGTTCTGTTCAGGAGCTGATTTTGGTTTTTACTTTGAACCTACTTATGTTATTTTCACAAGAAAACAAACAGTATTTTAATGCTAATAATAATGAACTTTATATAATAACTATAAACCAATTAAAAGTTTTCGCAAATATTAATACTTGCAAGTCATATATCAACTAGAACACGGTTTAAGGAACCCCTGTTCCTTAAACCGTGTTCTAAATTTATAATATCAGTTTAGATATAGATACCCTTATCTACATCTAAACTGATATTATAAATTTTAAGGTGTCTCAATAAGACTGCCTGTCTGTCTGTTGGTTTGTGTGTTACCTTTTCACGGCTAAAAGGCTAAACGAATAATAATGAAGTCTGCTAACGAGACAGAGTCTATTTTGGGGACATAATCTACTTTTTAAATAGGTACCACGCGTATGATGCCTCTAGTAAGAAGTAAGCTGTAGCTCAAAATAAATGTAAAAAGTTGAAGTTATTTAGAACGGAAGATAATATGCACTCTAAAAACATTAAAATACTTAAAGAAGTGAGTACACAGTAAGTGACTATTTTGGACGTTTTTAGACTAGTTTTAACCGACTTCAAAAAAAGAGGAGCTTCTCATAACTCCGGATTTAAAAAAATATTTTTTCGTGTGTCTTATATTCCATAGAAATGTCATCAAATCGGTTTGGGAGTTTGGTTTTTTAATCAAAACAGCTAAAAAAAAAGTCTTTCAAGTAAATTAAATTTCGTATTTTTATATAAATGAAGCCGGTTTTGAAAACGTTATGTAATTTTTTTTTATATTTTGTTGATATATTTTGATCCCACTTAATCGTTTTTAGAACACTCTGTGGATAAATATCGCCACATTGCCATTATACTTTCGGGATTAGTGTTGTAAGAAGGGGATCATTTATTTCCTTTTCCATTCAACGAATTCCAAAACTTTGCCCTTCAACCGATTCTCAAACTGTTTAAAAATACTTTCATCTATTTAAAGTGTTTTTATCATGTTTAATGTACACTTAATTTTTGATCAATAAAATTAAAAAGTCTGTAGGCCTGGTAGGCCGCCTAAGGCATCTGTCATAGTCCAACGCGGCTGCAGTCACCTATCCTAGTACCGACGACGCATAACGTTGCTCTACTAACAACAACTGCTATACTTCGAGTGGCTCATTACTTCTTCTATACAACATCGATATAAAATTATTCGATAGTCTAAATTAAATAAATATGCACAATGCGCACAACACTTTATATGTTATATGTAAGTATGTTATTATATAAATTCACCACACCTACATGCCCTTTCTCTGTTTATTTATAGTCCAGTCCATCCAACGGATGCCTGGTAGAAATCGCTATTAGCGATAAGGCCGCCCATTGTATTGCCTTAAATAAGTTTAGTTTTTTGTTATTGTAATATTCCGTGTGATAATCAATAAAGTGTTTTCTATCTATTCTATCTATCTAACACTATCTAGCCCTAAACAAAGCATAGCTTGTATTATGGTCACCAGATGACTGATAGAATGCTTATATATTTTTAAATACATACTCACGACAACCTCTGTGGCGTAGTGGGACAAGGCCCGGCTGAGAAACAGAAAGCTGCGGGTTCAAAAAATGTATGTATGATCTTAAAGTAGGTATTTGTCTCGGGTCTGAGTGTTTCTATGTATAATATGCATGTAATTACAAAAAAAAGTATATAAATTGTGTATCAGTCATGCATGTGGTATCCCTAATACATGCTCTACTTACTTTAGGGCTAAATGATGCTCCGTGAAATGTCCGCCATCATTTATTTATTATTTACATTTACTTTGTCCAGGGAGAGAAACGAACCTCAACCTACAGCGCAGAAGGCAGAGCTACTACCAACTGAGCTGTGAGGCTAGTCATTATTATAGACTATAACATAATATGGAGTTACTTTTACGAATCTTTCAGCTCAATATAGCGTCATCTCTTCGCCGTTTCTTTCTATTTGAGAATCTCTGGCTTATCGTGTGAATGATCGCACGGAGCTGTTAGATTTGATGAAAGAAACGAGACGGGAGGGAGATGACGTCATCGATACGAATCTCACATCGAGTAGTATCCATCGCTTTGAGTGCCAGCCAATTTTGAGAAAAAAATATAAAGATGCTGGGTAATTTACGACTGTATCCACTTTGACTGCGTTGTAACAATGGCACCGTTCTTAAACTTAACATAAATCAGTTCACAATCAAAGAAACACTTGACCTTCACTTGTTTATAAAATGCAATGCAGCAAAAAGGTCGCTGTCACGCTGCAGCATGCGATGCCATGTGGTGATTTAAGGCGGCGCGACGCATTGAGTTCAGAGGCATTCAGACACGACACGGTGTTGTATTCAGAGGTATATTTTAAAAACTAATTAAAAATCCATCTTGATATTAAGTTCCAAAGTGTCTCAATCTGTTTGTGTGTTTGTTACGATTTTACAGCAAAACGGCTTAACGGGTATTGACGAAATTTAGCAAAGAGATAGATTGTATCTTGGGGAAGGAAATAGGATACATTTTATAAAGGTACCACGTGAGCTGAGCCGTGGGCAGCAGCTAGTATAAATATAAAAAAAACATGTGTGTAATTCACACGTGGTAGAAGTGAAACCTTAAAAAAACAAACGTATAATACGTACACGTATACAAAACACCTCGGTTGTTGTGATGCCTTTTGTCTGCCTTTTGTGCCTTTTGTGCAATAAACACGTTTAATGCTTCCTATCTCATTTTCTCCCACAATAAATCTTATGAATTTATGTGTCTGTCAGTTTTTACTGTCGCTTTTTCGTTTCATCGACTTTCAAACCACAAAGATGCTAAAGAAGTTTTCACTTCAAAAGGATATATTTGCAGAAGGCATGTACAGAATTAATGTTATACTACACCTAACATTGTTTTAAAACTTTAGTGTTCAACAAGCTTACAAGTAGGTAAAACAATAAACAAACTATAGTAGTTATTCAATACCAAATTATTTCAAATTATGAACTCTATTTTCTAGCCGTAATTAGATAATAACTTATAGATCAAAAACAGAGTTCAGTTCACTGACTGCAGGTAAAGTGCCCAAGAGGTTGGCAACGTTACCTAGTTGAATAACCATACTAATCCTTTGTTAACCTCTAAAATTGTATGCTGTTACCATTATGTACAATGGTACCATTGATTGTACGTGTGTGCTGGTTTATCAAATAAATGTTTTATCTATCTATGATATGACGACCTCTGTGGCGCAGTGGGTTAAGGTCCGGCTGAGACGCAGAAGGTTGCGGGTTCGATTCCCGCTGGGGGACAAATGTTTGTATGATCTGCAAGTATTTGTCTCGGGTCTGGGTGTTTCTATGTATAATATGTATGTATTTAGAAAAAAAAAAACGTATTTAAGTAGTATATCAGTCATGTGGTACCCATAACACAAGCTCTGCTTTGGGCTACGCTACTTTGGGGCCAGATGATGAGTGTGAAATGTCCGGCATTATTATTATTATTATTATTATAAGTAAAGTTGATTCATAAAAGTCCAACAAGCAAAATACTACTCTAGTATTTTGACTAGTTCATACAAGTGTGTATGCATTAGTCGAAGTACTTACTGCAATTTGTCCGTATCCCAGACGTACCAAATCAAATAATTACTAACCATTTATTTTTATACCTATGAACTCTGTTTTCGGAGACAATCAGGCATAACTCTCTTAATGTAATAAATAAAAATTGGTGTAGGTACTTACCACAAAACACTGTCTAGCTCAAACTAAACATAGCTTGTGAGTACTATGGAAACCAGATCATTATGATAGAATGACTTATATTTTTAAATACATACATATGATACTTTATAACAGACAGATAAAAGATTCATTACACAAAAGTTTTTTCTGGGAGGGAATCCAACCCACAATATTGTTTCGGATCTGGGTGTTTCTATGTATAATATGTATTACAAAAAAATTTATATAAGTAGTATATCAGTCATGTGGGTACCCATAACACAAGCTCTGCTTAATGTGGGGCCAGATGATGCTGTGTGAAATGCCCTACTTTATTCATTTATTATATGTTTATAAGATAGAGGGTCTCTGAATCCATCCCTGACCCATGAGGGTGTTACCAGAGGCAGGATTAACCATCGCCTGTTAATTACGACAAATGGTAACTGAACAACGAATAATGGCCCGGTTAGCTTCCGATCCTCTGATATCTGATGTACTCGTAAATGGACAAATGAACACATTTCGCATGAACAGAAGATTAAACAACATTATACTATATACATACTTTTATTTATCACAGCTTCATAAAATGTCTCCTAGTAATAAACTCGATAGGTTTTTAGTAAAGTCATATCTTGCAAAAATTTTATATAACCATGGCTGCTGCGCGCGGTTTTGCACGTGTGGTACCAACATTAAAATAAGCATTTGCCCTTTCCCAAGATACAATCTATCTTCTTAGCGAATTTCATCAAAATCCGCTCAGCTGTTTAGACGTGAAATGGTAACGAACAATCTAACGGAGACAGTGATAATAATGTGTATTGCAGACAGAGAGCATTATAATTATAAATAATAAATGTAAGGTAAATTGGATTAAAACAATTGTCAGGTATAAGTACGTAGAGATAAGGCCGAGTCATTTATCAGTAAGGACTGAAATATTTTTTTTATATAAAATAGAAATAAAAATATTTTCTTTGGTTCGTGGCGACTCAATGTCGTTCAAAAGGGCATTTTATGGTGGGGGCAATGTCCATGGATATCAAAAGACTGATGATGATAGATATTTATTTTTAAATCCAGTAGTAAACTGTTTCACCTAATATACTGTATTTTTTTGTAGTTAATAAATGATTGCAATAGCAGTTCTAGTTCAATAAACATTTATTGTGAAACTACACGATATTGGTATCGTAGTTTGTGCCATCTAGTATCGAGTAGCGGCAATAAAATATTGTAGAGGCTCGCACCCTCTTTTTATGTAGAATTCAGTTGAGTATGCTAGAGGGCGCGATACTGTAAGTACAAACAAAACATGGAGTCTAAAATAAATTTGGATATTAGGATTTAGATAAAACATGGTATTGTATAGATATAATAAGTTAAGTACCTAGTTTATAGGCTAATTTTTAGTAGGTTCCATGCGTGCGAATCCACATGCAGCATCTTGTAAAATAAATAAAAAAATAACAGCAGAATCTATAAATTCTATTTTCTAACAGTAACTAAACAATTACTTTAGGTAGAAAATATTTGTTAGTTTATTATAGGACACCTAGGCTAGTTTCAAAATACATATCTATGTATAAATTCCATTGTTTATATGTCTGTCTGTCTTCATTGTCTTTTTACGACTAAACGGCTAAACAAACCAAAATTTTGTAAGCAGATAGATTATATCTTGGGGAAGAACGTAGGCTACTATTTATGTAGGTATAATGCGTGCAAAGCTGCTGGCAGCAGCTAGTAACATATTATTACTGAAATGAACAGAACGTTATACAATAATAATACATGTTAAACAATTGAGCTATTCAAGGACCGTTTTAATTTGATTAATAGATAGCTCAACATAACCAGATCACTGTTTGTAAAAAAAAATATGCTTTAGGATTCTCTACATTGCTGTTTAAAAATATATGAGTTTCGAATAAATTAAATTAGGTAGAATAATACACGAGAATAGTAAAAGATACAAAGCCCGTTCCGCAGTGCAAATTTAATATCCACAATTTCAAGGGCTTACAGTAATATTTAGTGCTCAGGAATGAAGGAGATCCATCCTGTAAGGCTTCAGAGGCTCTCTGGGGTCGTAAACCTTCTGTCCGCAGCTTAATCTTTCGGAAAATTTGAATCCAGATAAAGGCTTATTCCCGTAAAGCCTCTTAATTAACTGTAAGCTGAATAATAGGTTTATTTTAAACGATAGCCGGCAGTTTCTTTTAATTTTAGTAAAGAAATATGTGCTATAAAAGCCTGGCAGCTTTTAGGACTAATCTCCTCAAGTTCGCTCCAATGACACTCGCTTGTATAAAGTAAAACTAATAGAAGTGTAGAAGTATCTAGATATAAGTATTTAAGTATAAAGTAAAAGTAAATACGTATAAGTAACTAAGTAAGTGTCTAACTTTGTGAACTCGACTTGTCGCCAAAGAATTTCCTATTCAGTCGTTGTCTAGCTGAGCCTACACTAGTGCATACACTAGTGCAAGTCATAACGCTTACACAACTTATTGAAATTGACATTTACATTTTATTAGTTGATACTGATATTCATTATGTTATGGTTTTGGGTAAGTATAACATCACTTTCCATCGCTAACTATTTAATGTGTTTAATGTGAGCCACATGACTGCTGGCAGATGCTGGCGAAATTATTTTGTACAAGTAATAGACATTAAAGTACAGATTAAGACAGGAACATGATGAAAAAATACAATATTACGAATTTAGATCACACCACCGTCTGATGATGAACAACCAAAACTAAAAGTGATATAAATTTGTCTTGTCATAATCTATGCTTGTATCAATACAGAATTGTAAAAATAATATGGGTTCGAAAGATAAAAGATTAAAAAAAATCGTTTTTCATCACTGATTTTAGCGCAACTTTAGGTGTGAATAAATAACAAACGGAGTACGCAAGCTAAAAAAATATTACAATACAAGCATAGATTATTTATTCAAAAGCTCAAATAACTTTTTTTTAAATAAATACATTCAGTAGTTTTTTCATGAGAACCCTTGAGCCAAAGGTCTATTCATAATTTTTACGCAATCGTTTTATTTAGAAATCGTAGATTAATCTGATCATATGACTCGAAATTATAATCACGCTATCTTCTACTGCTCATCTCTATCCTTGGTGCACGTCTATCCTTTTCTCACACTAAGCTAGGTGAAATGGCATGCATTTTAGCTGCGCCCACTAACGAGTTTGTGCCGCTGACTCGTGTATCCTTAATCTTCCGACCCACAGAACAGAAAGAACGATAGAACTAGAAAGTGGGCGGAGCCCGCGTAACACCTAGTATGCGGAATACCGCGCACTACAAGCTCCGCTCACATCAGTCGTGTTTGAAGCTTGTCAGGGTAAACGTATCTCAAAAAAAAACATTAAAAAAATTAAAAATGCCGTATTGTGCTGTTTTGGAGTGCAAAAACGATAGCCGAACCAAAAATTTAACAAAAGGGGCATATCATATCACCGGTAAGTATTATTTTATTGATTTGAACGGTTTTTTTTAGTTTTGTTTAAAATGCAAAACCGTCTAACAAAAGCAGACTGTGAATACCAGATAAGGTCGCGTTTCTCTTAAACCTCAGCTTTCGCTACTCAATTAAGGATGTGACCCTAATAAACTGATAAATATGTTATCGAAAACTTCATTTTGTAAAAAGTTACCCCTATTAAAAGAAACCAGAAGAAACAGACCGTTTTCAGATCACTTTAAGGACCAACATTTTGTAATTAAAAAAAATTGAAACAAATACGTGGTTGAAATAGTTGGACACAGCTATACCAACTCTAAAAAAATTGTTTTTTTAGGTTATTATAGTGTTTATATTTATGACGTTTTATTATAATTAATTCAAACCTTCATTATCATTTCATAAAATCGAAATCTAATAAAACTTATATAAAATGACAGGCACATATCTATCAGCAGAACGGAGTTTAGAAACTTCCTCAACGCTTAAGGAACACAAGCGGAAACTTGATTCAGATGACTTTTATGTCACTCAAAAAAAATTAAAGAAATTGATACATATAGAGCAGATAGTAATGCAGTGATTTGATAATAGCGATAACAGAACGGTACATAAATGTGCGGACCCATCATTTATTAAAATTAAACATAAAACTCACAAAAAAGACAGCTTCTAAACAAGTTTTATGTCAAGGACATTACATTTTCACGTAGATATGTATCAGTACCTGTCATGTAATACTTTTACAAGTATTTACGAGTTGTAAATAAATACTTGAAATTTACCAGAATGTTGTAAACCAGTGATTGTGTTAAAAAAGAAAGAAAGAAACGAAAAGCCCACCACAAACATAACCTGACGTATTTTGTAACCCATCAGTGGGTAGGTATAATAATCGATATCGATACATTCGTCTTGTATCCTTTGGCACATCACTAAGGAAGTAGCTATGTTTAGTGAGCAATCAAATAACAGCCATTGCATTATCAATTATATTTCATGTTGTTAGAGACTAAAACAAATATCTTTCGCAAAAGCGTCATCTCTTGCTAAGTACACTTTCATTTTAGTACTGTTTATTTTATTGAGTTTTGAATCATGTTCTGATGGATCTAAGGTTTTATATCAATAAAATTTGTTTATGGTTTTAGGTCATTTTTAACGTTCTCTTTCAACCAATTATAACTTATATTTCTAAGTGTGTTTGTTTCTACATATGTGAGTTTAGCTACACTTGAAAAATATAAATAAAAAATATATTTAATAAAAAGTCATCATGCTATTTCTATTGTTCTCTCTGTTCTGTGTTCCGACCTATGTGAGCCTGGCTGTTTAGTTTGCCTAGAACTCACACATAATAAATAATTCTCAAATAGTAGGTACGTAATACCTACACACAAGTACCCAACATATTTTAATAATGATTGCTAGGTTTGCACTTACCTATGTACCTACTCTTGAAATTACACCACAGATAGATTTTACGAAATGCTTCGTAAAAACTATCTCGCTCCGGCCCAGACAGTGACAGCGCTATATGTAAGAAGCGTATGGCTATGTTATAGAGAGCTGCGAGCAGATATGAACTTTGTTGCGTCGCAGCAAGAGTCGCTATTTATATTCCATCATAGCGCGGCGAAGCGTCGCCACCGCCTGTATCGCCAGGCTAACAATTACGTTTACCCTAGCCTATAGATGTTTCACATCAAAGCATGTTTCTGTTTTACCATTTTATAAATTAAAGGTGAGGTAATCTACGAACACTAAATAGAGTAAGATACTTTACATATTTAATCTTTACTAATAGTATAAGTTCCAAAGTGTGTTAAATTTTCACTACTAAACGGCAGAATGAATAAAATAAATTATTTCTTGTAATATGTAATGAAATATAAATATTACCTTTTCGGTACCACGCGTGCGAAACCGTGGGCAGCAGCTAAGTAGTCGAAAATAATCTTTATTTCGCTATGGCCTAATGCGCAAATTCATGGAACATAGAGTGAGACGTATAGACGTATAACGCACACAATAAAGGAAAAAAACGTGTTGAAAATTCAGTATAAACTTCCGAATATCACTGTTTGAACCAGTACTCACTAGTCCGTGCTAGGCTTAAAATACTACCTATGCCATTATAAGTACTCAAATTATTATTTATTTCGTCCGTAGAAACATGAAAGTATAATAGCGAAGGCACTCGGCCCGTAAACCTGCGTCGCTTTATCTTTCGGAAAATTTGGATCCGAAATTAAAATCGACCCTTGCTGAATTTGTAGGGGCACGCTAATTTAACGGCTCCTGGTACTGGTACCTAGCTGTTAACTTGGAATATAGGAAAGTGGGTTACTGGTTTTCTATGCTAATTCGAGAATCAATAGAAAATGGACGAAAAATATAAAATTGCTTTTCAACCATAAAATAAGTGGTTCACCGCAGTAACGTTAAGCTCTCTTTAAGGTTACTAGAATTCGAACAGCGTGGTTAAGAATTTTTTTATAAACACAAAAGGCATATAAAAAAAACAAAAAAAGAGCAACTCAATGCTCTGAAACAGGAAATCAAATTGTTTTTATAATATACACGCATTGCTTATGCTTGGGCTAGATGGTGTTGCGTGAAATGTCCTCCAATATTTATTTATTTTATTAATATAGTGACGTACTCTATGCCATAATAGCTATAATCTTTTCGCGAGTAGAAATAATGTTTTATTAAGTAGATCTATCGCACCCGTCTCTTTTGCAGTGTCTTTTGCATTCTCTTTCTCTCACATTGATAAAGTCGACACGGAAGAGTTATATTCAGCATTGTTGAGATAATTACTGGTCTGAAAGATTAATGTCTTCCGAGGTCGAGATAGATAGACCAAGAAGATGGGCTATGGATATTCGCTACGGATTTTCGCTGTGTTCCGAACTCCCGAGGGATGACAATGAGAAATTACCCAGTGATATTATCGAGAATGCCAAATTGAATGTGACATACACACACAAAGTGAGCTTAATCCTTAATATTTTTTACCATCGAGCGGTTTGCCTTTACAATCAAATCGTATTAAATTATAGCTCGATTACATATGAAAAGCACCGCGATTACCAAGAGCCGAGCGACATATATCTATCGACCTTGTAAAATAGGCATCATAAAAGTATCAACGACCCTTTTTCATAAAAACCCGGTGTTTACCGAACGCGGGCGTATCACAAGGACTTTAACACACCTATTTGAGAGTTTCAGAGTAAATTCAGTGTAAACGTTATAAAAACACAAAGCCCTGAACTAGCGGGCTCGGGGAAAATTGCTAAAGTTTGTGTATACGACACGCTCTGAAAAACTCGACAAAGGTACAAAGGTATGCGGGCCCATATGAGCGGAAAATTCGATTTTCTGCCCCGCGCCTCCTTAATGCGCTGTGGTCCACATTACGAACGAAAGTGGGCCTCAGCCAACCCTTTCGGAAACACTACGTTAATCAAATTCAGTAAGCCAATTTCCGGTAATATAGATAGCGAAATCACAATATATCGCCGCGATAGGGCAATCGAATGAGGGAAATCTGAAATCGCGGCTATCGACGCACGTTGGCAGAACAATCCAAGCTCTATTAGTGAGAGCTGGGAATAGAAATGGATCAAATGACCTAGATTAGTTGCCTATCCCCAAAACGGAAATAAAACGCTTTATATAGCTATATTTGGTAGTCTGCAGCAGAAGCATTGGTCAATATGAATAACGTATACCTACAAAAGGTATACATTTTTGTAGATATACCATTTGGTGTCGATTACAATATCATGTTGGTACGATATTAAAAAATCTGCAAATGATGAAAGCTCGAGACTATTCGTTTTGACATTCTTTGAAGTCAGTCTCTATGGCTATGTGGACAATACATAGTGGAAGACGTATACATTTTGAGAGTATTTTCTAACCAAAAACAAAACATTCATACCCCAATTTTTGTTTCTCCACAAAACAATCGTGCATCATCAAAACATAAGCAGAATCGAAAAACCATAAGCGCAAGAAGGTGGCTCTACTTTCTTACAGTACTGTTGCGAGTCTAATATAACTGAGGCCGCACTGCGAAAATGATGATGACTTAAACCTTAGTAAACAGCAGCATAGGAATGATATATACAGCTGACAGATTTAAAAGATCACAACGCATAATAGCCTGCGATGTTTCGCAATTTTCCAGGTATCTACAGGCTGGTTAGATGTATTAGACATGGAAGAAAAATAACTTTCGAAAAATATTCAATACAGTTTTCGTCTCACTTTCGTCATACGTATGTATCAGCACAAGGCTCAAAATTATACCTAAAAAATTAATTTACTCATATGTATGCTGTTGACATTCCTTTACTATAATAAATTCCCATACTAATATCATAAAAGCGAAAGTGTCTCTCTATGTGTTTTTACGGCTAACTGAACAACGGATCTTGATGAAATTTGGTACAGAGATAGATTGTATCATTGAGACAGACATAGCCAACTTTAATGTAAGGACAATGCGTACAAAGCGGGCAGTAGTTGGTAAATAAATAGAGTAACTATGCTTTTTCGCAGTGTAGGCTTGTAAAGTTTCAGGCAGATGTCGAGGCAATGTGGGTCGCCCCTGATAAATGTCCGCCGCCGCCGCCCCGGGGAGTCTCGGAATAAAGCTTCCACAAGATAAGGAGCCGAATTAAATCCGAACACTTTAGATGGTAAACGACAGTTATAAAGTTTTTTAAGGATAATCTCATTGCTATTCATCTAATAAATATGTCGTGGTTTTAATAAGGTGGTGGGTTCGTCGGCGATCTAAACGAATAAGTCTCATAGAGCTAAGTTATGATTACCTATAAATCATTTTCATTATGTTTAAGAAAAAAATAGGAAAGTAGTTGTAATCCAACACGTATCTTTACTAAAATGTAAATCTTTCTTTCAGCTACCAGTAGTAATTTCTAGTAGTAACACTTCCGCTAAGCCACGTATTTTAGCAGACTCCATACGTCGCCGCGATCAAATTAGACCTTCTCAAGGTAATATGGACTAGAGTGCAAGGTGATAAAGTATGTTTTGTGTTGTGAAAGATAAGGTGCTAAAACTGCAGGCCCTTCATGTTACCCGTAATTGCGATTTCAGGATCAAATGCCACTCCATTTTGTGTCGTATTCTCTTGAATTTAGAGTTTGTGTTGGAGCTTCGGTTGTAATAAAACGGGTGTTGAGGAAGTTTTTCAGCAGGGCCATAACGACACATTACTCGACACGGTTGCTCTTACCTTTATTAATGTGGTACAAGGTTCGAGGCTTTAACGCGGCAACATTGCTTCAATGCGTTATGTCCGGGTCAACGACGAAGGCACTTAACTACCGATTAGTGCCATTTGACCGTAAGGGCACGTGTCTAAGGAGAGGTAACTTATATTACATTTCCTACCTCTTAAATATATGCCGTGTGCGATGTAGCCATGGCCAAAGGGTTCTTCTTCTTCTTTGTTCATGGCATGTGACATAATAATGCCAATTTTGCCAGTATCAAGTGTTTATGTTTGTTTATGGTCAATTTGTTTGTTAAAGTCCTAGTCGATGGTCAATTGTCAATTCTAGACGTCACCCGGAATGGCCCTCTAGAATTTTCTTGGGATTCCTCGTTTCTTGGGAATCACATTGCATCACAATAATCTTAGCGGAATTTTAATGTATAAATTGTGACTACAGGACGGGTATGGAGAATTGAATTAAATGTGTGTTGTGATGCAATGTGATATGAACGACGAGGAATCCCAAGAAAATTTTAGACGCCATTCCTCGTGACGTCTGTTTAGATTGTTTATAGTATCTAAGAAGTCGTATGTTGCCATTCGTCATTTAATATTTTATAAAAAATTGTGTCTTTTCTTATTAAATAATTATACGCATTATTTTTAATCGAATCACATAGAAACAGAAAACTTTTATTCCAATTCCAACACCAAGGACAATAATTCTAGCTAACTTTATTCTAGACTAGCTTTATTTGAATAAATCAACAAAACTACAAATAAAACACGAAATAACTCAGTAAAGTATATTGGATTAATGGAATGAATGGAATTATGGAATTTATGGAATGCATGTCTCTCCCTTTTTGTTATGATCATGTTGTCAGTTCGTCTAGTAAACTTGTAATACGAATCTCTTTGCGTTTGAAGTAAGGCTTGTTTGATCCAGACAAATGCTTTAAGAGACACTTTTGAGTCGCATCTGCCGATATATATACCTTTCTTCAAGTTTATAAGCACCACCAAGCTATCTAAAGTGCTAGATAGCTCGTGTGTGTATAGTTGCAAGCCATACCTGTATTGTTTCATCGTAGGAGTAACTGCGGCTAGTTGCCGCCGAGCTCATCTCATCGGAGCCCAGAGAACGGCGGCCGCATCTGGAAACCAAGCATATTAATGAGCCATTTATTAATGATACGATCTCTATAGTGCAGTGGGGGCGGGTAACAAAAATGTTTGTATGATCTGCAAGTATTTGTCTCGATCTGGATATTTTTATATGCATAATATGTTGTATGAAAAAAACTATATGTACTAGGTATACCAGTAATGTGGTTTCCATAACACAAGCTCTGTTTACTTTGGGGCTAGATAATGATGTGTGAAATATTCAGCATTATTTATTTATTTTATTAAGCTAATTCGTTCCGATCAACGAAATCAAACAATACGAGGTACGAGGTCAATCCGTGGATGGGTGACCGCAGTGGCATTTTTATTTCATTTCATATATGCAATATAACCATTTTTTTCTGTTAATAAATTCATTGAATACATACATAGAAACACCCAGACCAGTGACAAATATATACAGAACATAAAAACATTTGTCCCGCGGCGGGAATCGAACCCGTGATATTCTGCACCTCAGCCGGGCCTTGGCCAAATGCGCCACAGAGATCGTCGTATCTATGCCTCAATGCTTTGTGTTTTTAATCAGGAACACATTCTAGATTTGAACCCATCATACATTTTTACGCACCCGCTTGTTAACTTAATTTCGTCTGCAACAATAAAAGGAGCATTTCCGCATACCATTCCACCTTCAACGTCGAGATGTACCTAACTAATTAAGTCATAAAAACGTTCTCTGGGGCCCGTACCACGTGTCGTGAAGTTATACAGACGACACGACACTCACATCCATTAGATGAAGTTCTGGAATGTTTATTCGTGAAAGCTGAAAGCAAGTGGAAGTCGTGGAAGTCTGCGTCCTACTTCGGAAACTTTATATTCTACGTCTTCTAAGAAATAATGAGGTAAAACACAAACTTGAAAAACATCATGTATAATATATATAAAAGGCGATGTATGTATGTACCCTATAGAATCCGAAACGGCTGGAACGATTTCGATGAAATTTTTAGGAAATCTTTAGATTGGCCTAGCGGGTGATCATGTGATTTGTACTATACATTTTGATAAACACGGGCTTTACTCACGTATTATTTTGTCGATGGAGGCACCGACACTGTTTCGCATCGAACACAGTGCGAACCGTGCAAACCGCGGTCCGCGGATCAAACATACCCTGATGAAGATTCTCTAGATGAATCGAAACAGAAAAGTGCCTCCATCGACAAAATAATACGTGAGTATAGCCCGTGTTTATCAAAATGTATAGTACAACTCACGAAAGTTTTGAAAGTGAAATAATGAACCTCTACGGGGAGGTATGTCTAAACAATAGTGCGAACCGTGAACTCCAGCGGCAACGATTGACAAAATAATACGTGAGTAAAGCCCGTGTTTATCAAAATGTATGATCCTGTGAATTTTGGTAGCGATCGGATTAACAGAACTTTATTTTTTTGCATCAATCAAATTTGGTAAGGATAATAGATTGTATCTTAAGAACGGACATAGGCTACTTTGCAGCGCGCAGAAGCTAGTAGTATATAAAGCTACAGTAAGTACCTACTCACTATTTTTCTCATTTTGGATACATTAATACAATCATATACTTTGTTGTAGATCACCGAAGCCTATGTAAAAGGTTATATTTCAGGCTGAAATTGCGACCAACTAGGCGCATTGTTTCATTATTCAGACTGGCATTTCAGCGGTAGTGGCAGCGGTAGTTTCTAGTGGTAGGAGTTGTAGGCCTGCCTTCTTCGTTGTAGAATTGGGGTTTGATTCTCTTCCAGAACAAGCACTTGTCTGATAAACACCGATGTTTGTTTTGTATCTAGGTGTTATATAAAGTATCATAATTAAAAAATAAATAAATAGTGCCGGACATTTCACACAGCATGATCTGGCCCAAAGTAAGCAGAGCTTGTGTTTGGCACCACATGACTGATATACTACTTATATTTTTTTTGTAAATACATACATATTATACAAAGAAACACCTAGACACGAGACGGCCTCAATTCTGTACCAACCTAACAAACTTTAGCTAAAATTAGGTTTAGAACTGTCAAATGAAACTCTGGTATTCTGCTGCTACCAACTTATCCTAATCCTAATTTATCCTAATTTAATTTAATCTAATTTAATTAAGCCTTCCTAATTTAGTTAGATAGTACCAACCGAATAGGTTTTACAAATGCTATGACTAACTAAATATATTTTAGACAATTCCTAATTTTAGAAATGAACAACTGAATTGCCACTAATGTTTTTGTGGATTTTTAAAAACCTAAGACACGTTTCACCTCACACCCTTCATAAACAAATATATGTTACCCTAGTACAATCTACACTGAGCTATTGTATTCCTATTTGGGGAGGGGCTACCAAAACACATAGACCTGGAAAGAGCGCAAAGATTTTTACTAAAGGTTATGTTTTTTAAACCATATGGTTACCCGACTGAAATGTTGTATTTGGAATCGAATATACTTTCTGTTCGCAAATTATACATTCTAAATTATTTACTTAAACTACATAAAACACTTGAATATAACTTTGCTAATACAAATAGAAGAAGAAAAGATATTGTAATAGAAATATTCCACGTAAAATCGAATTATGCAACACGACAATACTTTAAACAGTCTGCTCTACTATACAATAAAATAAACAAGCATTTGAATACATACCCACTGAATAATTACAACTGTAAAATCAATTTGACCAAATGGCTAATGTATCTAAGCTACGATGAAGCTGAAGCACTTCCCGAAATCATTATATAAATTATTTAAGTACTTTAATAATCTAATATTGGCATCTAACACAACCCCACACTCACACTTTCACCTATGCTCACATTTCACTTTACCCACCAGGCAAGCACACACACCTTCACGCTTTCTCTGACACACATATGCACATAAACACACACACACACAAAAACAACAAAAAAACGTTACGCTACACTTTGTTTTGTATTTCATTCAAACCTACCTGTTTCTCACAATTCTCAAATGTTTAATGATTTTATCACCTCAAAGATTTGTTAAATGAACCAAGGCAAGAGCGATATCTCCTATGACAAGTATTCTTTACTTAAAAGGAGGTTTTATCATTGTTTTAATTTACGTATTTTAGGAAACGAAATAAACATTTGTATTTGCATTTGTATTTGTATAAATACTTGTAGATTATACATGACAAATGTATGTATAGGCGATAAAACATCTGGTACCCGTAGTACAAGTTATGCTTAGTTTAGTTACTAGTATAGTATTATGTTATCTGTGGTTTGGTGTTGTGTTAATTGTCCACCAATATTGTTTTTAATACAAATGACTATTTTATTGATAAGAACGCATGGCCTCATGTTGCTCTGCCCTCAGACAGTTAACCACATTTAACTGTCTGAGGGCACCACCACACATTTGAAATGTATATATAAACTCTCTTGTATTCGTTTTTCGTAGTTATGGTAGTATAAGATAAATCACAAGATGTATCGTGTAAAAAAGCGCTAGGACCATAACGAGTTTCTTGCCAGTTCTTCTCGGGCTTAGGCTAGGTCGAATTAGCACTTAAATTCATCTATTATGTAAGACGTTTCAAAGTGATCCTTGTGATTGAATTGAATAAAGTATCTTTTGAATTGACTTGACTTGACTTTAATTTATTCTCCAATGCAGCCCATCAGTTGGTCAGGAACCCGTGGGTCATATATACCTACGCCTATGTAGATGTGAAAAGATATAACAGCATATCAGCATATATAAGCAATAAAAGGACCTTATTTATTCTATATTTTCATGGTAGGGTCAGTCACAAAAGTGTTATTCAGTGACAGCGGTTGAGTTATCGCTCTCAGACCCGCTTTTAATTATTCATGAGACCCGCACAAGTTTCAGGCACTTCAGGCCGGCATCTGGTGCGTTTCTATTTAATAATTCGCACTCACTTCTTCAGTTCGAGTGCTTGAGTTTTAAGTTGTTGTATTTTCTGTGACCAAATGATACGTGTACTAGAAATAGTATATTCTGGTCGAGATTTTTAACAAATTTAGCTTTTAATCTTCATTTTTGCGACACATGTAAAAACTCGTTTGGGTTTCCAATACGTACCTACTCGTGGGTAGGTAGCTAAGGGTGTATCGTTGCTATTAACCTATATCGTACTCGCCCGCCTGCCGACATCAAAATGACGAAAAACCTGTGTATTTGCGAGCGAGATAAACCTTTGTTTTATTGAAATTATTCTACATTGAGTTCATCTTATATAATTCAAAATAAAATCATACCATGGTAGCAATGATACAATATTGTATGCTCAATAAAAAAAATCGTATACATTTATTTTAAAACAATTACATAAATGTACAAAATAACATACCTATAATAATTTAAAATACATGTGAAGCCGTTGAATACATCTAAGGGACGTTTAAAACAATCTATAGCTCAACTTATCCAGATCACAGCTAGAGGACGGAGTCCCCAAGACACTAGTGGCATTGGTACTTACATTGAATGGCAATACGCTGGGCCAGATTGGAACCAGCTCTTAGATCACGCGATGCTTCTACCAGAAAAAGTTCTACTGTTGCTCTACCATTCTTCGTCAAAATTACAAAGGGATCAAAATTATCAATCATAAACGTACATAGTTTTTCTATGACGTTCTTACCTCAAAGTATTGTCAAAATTTGCCAAACTTATTTACAATTACATACCTCATTCTGAATAGACACCAGCATCCCTAAAAAGCCATCCAAACATGCATTAGCAGAAGATACTCCAAAACATACTCGTAAGGTAAGGTAAGATAACCCGAAGCTAATGCACTAGACCCGTTCCCAACAGGCACTGCGAACTTGCGATTATCTAAAGTACAAGTGCTGGCTTCATAGCAAACCTTTATCGTTAGTGCAGTGTGAATAGCTTATTCAAAGGGGCCGACAGCAGATTATAGGTACCTACTATGTACACTCGTTGCTAAGTACTACCGTTGATAAATAAATATTTCTATAGTATTTGTTAACCGACTTCAATAAAATGAGGAAGCGATTTGAAAAAATATTTTTCATGGATTCCATTGAAATTTAATCAAAATCAGTTAGTTTGGTTCTTAAATCTAAACAGATTAAAAAAATATGTTAAGTATCCTAATTTCGAAATTTCGATATTTTGTAAAATAAAAACTTGTATAACCGACTTCAAAAAAAGGAAAAAGGAGGTCTTAATTCGGTTGTATTTTTATGGGCTCAAATTTCATTCAATGAAGCCGGTTTTCTTTTTAGTATTAATTATTAAGTAATGAAAGAAGGAATAGAGTTTATTTGACAGCACAGAATAAAACGGTAGACAGGTACCATGATAACCTTAACATAAATTGTATACTGTGAAGACGGATGGTATGCTTAAAGAAACATAAAAACAAACAAATAACTCATAGATAAAGCCATCCTGTAAAAGGCTAGGACTGTTGATGGTGGGAATCCTAGGCCTCTTAGCTATTGGTGTGGAGACAAAATGAGAAGTACAAAGTTCACTGTAGGCATGTAGGATGACGGAGCTCGGATAAAACAGCGTTTTCTGAAAATTAAACCTAGCTAGATCGATTTATCGCCCCCGAAACCCCCTGCCTACTAAATTTCATGCAAAACGTTTTCATGAAACAAGAATTGCTTGTTTAAAGGTATTAGATAGTAGTGTATTTATCCGAGTTCACAGAGATACACGGAATGGTTAGAAAAATATATTGAACTGGTATAAAAGACTAATAAAGATTGGTATAAAATATGTAGTATGTAGGGTGAGATGCTTATAAGTAACGCGGTGCCGGGTCGACAGATGGTAGCGTACTGCTTTGCTCAGGCAATTGTGCATAGCATGTAAGACAAAAATGCAGAATTGTAGTGTTCAGTGTAAACCAACCAGGCCCAAATAGTACAGTCCAAGTCGTCTAAGAAAACGACAAATTACAGTTTCTTTGTCGTGCTCTTTGTCGAGAAAATTATTTTTAACCGACGAAAAAACAGAGGTTTTCAAGCCATGTTTGACCACGCATAACTTTTGATGTGATAACTTCTTGTGGGAGGCTAAACCGCTTCGATACGTATCATGTTACGGTGCCAGTCTGTCTGGCTTCATTTTCTCTCACGCATACGGCAGCGGTAGGCAGGCTTCTCCTCTCTCACTCTAACCCACAGCGCTAGTTAGATTAGTTTAAGTTATCACTTCTGTCGGGCGTCCCGAGACACACCCGTTTTTTAATAGAGTAGTCCGATTTCGATAATTCTGTTTGTATTAGGTAGAGTATAGTTCAAAGTCTCTATAAAATTTAAAAAACAAATTCACCCTTAAGGTTAAAACAATAGGGATGATTAGTTTTTCAACCTCTGAGTGTTCTTTAAACCGATTCTGTTGAACTTGGGATACCTACATAAGTAGCTCTAGCACTACAACATGATGAAGCCCTGTAGGGCGATTATGGAACTCTTGATATAATCAATGTCTATCAGTTTCGATTAGCTATCGGCATCAATTTCTATCAATTTCAATTAGCAATAGGCATTATTTCAATCAATCATATACGATGTATTTAAATGCTTAGTACGCTAAACAGGGTTCCTACCACAATTGTACTTTGTAAATTGGTCGAGTTATAGTTTGACAACAACTTCACTTTGTAACTAGTGATAGAAGCCGATAGAAATCGCAGCGATCCGTAATACCAATTCATCAACAGAAACTGAAAGCTATTAGTATCAATGTTTTGATAGTATCAAAGTTCCATAATCGCCCCACTGAAGCTGAAGTTGATCTGATGAAGGAGACGGAAGAAAAATGTTTGCTCGTTTATTTTTCGTTAAGACGTCATTATTATTGTTGGTTTGTTTTCCTTTTCATTTTCCATTGTAATGCAATCACAAATGGTTAGCCGAATAACGTCCTATGCTGACTCCGGTCATATCACATCCGATTCGTGGTTAACATTCTCTAGAGTTTTACCACAAAATACATACATTTTCATGTATTTTTATAAAGTTGGGAGAGACAGATAGAACCTAGAAGAAGACTAGGTACGAGACATGAATAAGATGCGAGCCTACGAATGGTGTGGAATCGATCCGGTGTTTGACATTCGCATCACGGCTGCAGGCCTACTGCGCCGTTGCCATGGCAACGCTCCCGAGTCCTTCTCCAGGAAGCCATAAAAACTTACAGGAATTTATATTTTTATGTCGAGTGAATGTTAATCATTCGGGCATATACAGTCACGAATTCTTTAATTGACAATGCGATTAACTGGAACTCTTTTTATACTTAGGTACTTTTACCTTGTACTATGTAATAAGAATTCTGTACTTTTACTTAGATAAAGGGTATTCCTACTACTTATTCCAACTAACTGCTGTCCGCGGCTTTGCTCGTGTGGAATATAGATAAAAAGTAGCTTAGATACATGCATGATTGAGTAACAAATACAAATATCAGAACATCCACATAAACATTGATATTTATAATATAATAGATGGCACGGTGAATTTTGTACCACCTGAAATTTATTTGATTGTAAGCCAAACCAGTACTGAAATAAAAAAAAACTTGAACTCGAAAAATTATTTGAAAATTGATCGTTACCATTGATCGTGAGACTAACGCGAGGCGATTGATTTTTATATTATAATATAAGATGTATTCATAGAAATTAATAACAGAAATGTACAGAATAATTTAAAAGACATGAGAAACAGTTGAATTATCTAAGAACTGATGAAAATGATCTATAGGTAGCTCAACTGATCCAAATCACTGCCAGAGGACAGCGTCCCTAAGATACTGGCGGCATTGCCACGTTAAATGGCAATGCTAATACGCTGGGCCAGATAGATGCAAGCTTTTGGGTCATTGCGATGTTTCTACCAGACGCCGTGAAATAATTTTGAAAATACAATGAGATCCTGTTCCTGGATTGGTATCTAGGATAGGATTTTATGTTCTACTATCGCACCTGATAAAAACTATATTGCATACACGCATCACCCCTCGCTCTATAAATAGTCACAGGAAGTAGCGAGCGTCAGAAGCAACTGTTTACGATAGCCGTGGTTTTTAACGCAAACAGATTCAGGGTATTCGAACCATGTATGAGTTCCACATCCCTAGTTGTAGCTCCATCGCACATCGCTAAAGAGGTAGTTAGTTACCTACTTAAATCAATGTAATTATGTACCTAGTACGTATTTAAGTTAATTTACCTATTTACGTTTAACTTACATCTAACCCATAATTTTCAACTAATCAAGCGACTACGCTTGTCTTAGTTGAGTTTATTAACCGACTTCAAAAAAGGAGTAGGTTCTCAATTCGGATTTTTTTTTTGTTCACTGATTCCTAAAAGGCGCCTGAATCGATTCGGAAAATTATTTTTTTGTTTCAAAGGGTGAAACTTCCCAGGTGGTCCCATTTAAATTTTAACGAAATCGGTCGAGCGTTTTTTAAAACTCTACAAAAACCAAAAAAATTTATACATCGATGATATTTCGAAAAACGACGAGAAAGACGTCGTCCTTAGCCACAGTACTTCAGGCATATCATGGTTATGTAGCATCGGTACTCACTTATGGTTTAATTCTTTGGGGAAACTCAACAGATATAAACGAGTATTTATCGCACAAAAAAAAAAGTTGTGTAATTGGCGGGATACCGCCCTGGGAATCATGTAAACCACTCTTTAAACAACTAAATATTCTCACACTACCTTGTATGTATAGCCTGGAGACTGCTTTGTTTGTTAGAAAGCACAATCAACTGTTTCCTACGGCTAGTGAGGTATATCATAGAAGCACAAAAAACCAGGACGGAATTGTATTGCCTAAAGTTCCAAAGACGAGTATTTATATAAATAGTAGCAATATGCGGGAAAGTATATAATTCCATACCTGATTATATAAAAAAAATACCATGAAATAAATTTATTAAAAAACTGAAGTCCTGGTTACAAGCTAAATGTTTTTATAACGTATCTGAATTAATAAAATTACATAAATTTAATTAACTAATATTCCTAAGTGACGTTTATATTGAATTGTTATTGAATTATTATTGTGTAACCTTGTTTTTTTACATGAAGGTCTCACTTTGTTAGAAAATATTGTACACCATTTACCAAATGGTAGCATAGCGAACTTAGCAATTAATAAAACCTGTAATATACCTATGTTCCACAATAAATGAATTATGAATTTTCGCTTACTCCGAAACCTTTTTTATATTCAATGAAGTCGGTTTTATTTTAAGTTTTTAAAACGTAATTATAATGAATACCGCACGCATCTTATAATCACATAATTAGTTAAACGTAGCGCTAAAGTATGCTCTGTCCTTGACATTCTAATGTCTAAGAATAGAGATGGCAACAGATTTAAGGAATCCATTAGCTAGTGTGTATTTATTAGATAAACCCATACCTACAACCGACATACGCAACCCGGAAAAAGAAAGAAAAAAAAAATTTACCTTCTAAGATATTTACATATTATTTGTATAGTTACTGTTGGGGAGGTCACAAATAAATAAAATAATTTTGAGTCAACATAGAGTTACTTATTAAAACTCGTAGCACTTATATGTATACAATGGAGGCAATTCGGTTGGTTCATTTCTAAAATGAGGAATTGTCTAAAATATATTTAGTTAGTCATAGCATTTGTAAAACCTTTTCGGTTGGTACCATCTAACTAAATTAGGAACGCTTAATTAAGTTAGATAAAATTAAATTAGGATAAGTTGGTAGCAGCAGAATACCAAAGGATAATTTGACAGTTCAAAATCAAATTTTAGCTAAAATTAGTTAGGTTGGTGCCAACAGAATTGAGGCCAGTGCATTTTTCTCGTAGCAAGATTTACATATGATATGAGTACTCGTATGCTACAACAAATGCTACAATAAGTTAGAGTAAGTTGACGAACGACTCACTGCAAGTAGGTCGGTGTAAATTGGGTCTACCTTGATTGCCTACCCAGGTGGCAAGGTCTAAGGCGGACAGACCTAAATCAACTAATCGCCTACCAATAATTATCTACCTAAAAATGTAACACGCAACGGTTAGAATCTAGATATTTTATTATCTAAAATCACAGATTGTGATTCATATAATAAGTAAATGATTTACTTACTATACTTATTCAATGCTAAATAATAGTTTTTGTAATGTAGGTATTACAATTATTTATTAGATAATTTATCTACCCCAATTGTCATCGGGCGCACCACATCTCTGTTTTCACAAACACTTTGTCCAAACACGACATAAGAATACAACAGCTTTGACAACAGGGTCATAAGAGTTATTTTTCATTAAACTTAAAACGTTCAACAAATATTTTGCTAAGCTCCGACGAGGACCGTCCTCAAGCAACTAACACAGAAGTTGAATAGTTCAGAATAATAATGTAATCAGAGTAATTTAACAGCTCTTTTAGAGCCATTGTTTTTATTTACAAATCGTTTACGTAACGGACTAAACGCCGCCCTGCCAGTCAGGGAACACCGAAAACTGAACTGACTGAAAGATGAGAATTTACTTCCATCCGTTCCGTGATACCTACTCCATAGGTGGTAGTAGTAATACTTCAGTAAGGTAAATCTACGTTTACCAAATACAATTTGCTTAAAGTGATATCTAGCGTGGAGTAGTTGAACTATACATTGTAATAGTAACTAAACCATGGCATGGGGTCTCATACCTAAGAAAGGAAAAGTAGTTCAAATAAATACCAATAGATGGCATTACAGGTATCAAATAATCAAGTCTCCACAACGTTGTACAGTAGCTGCCTTGTGTATAAGTATACATGAAGTCGGCTGTCTTTTTAGTTTTTAGATCTATAGTAAGACATTTTTTATTCGAATTACAAACTACTTAGGTACCTACCTACCTATTAAAAAAAACTAAAAACGTGTGCGTCTCGGGATGCTCGACAGAAGTGACAACTTAAACAAATCTAACTAGCGCTGTGGGTTAGAGTGAGAGAGGAGGAGCCTGCCTACCGCTGCCGTATGCGTGAGAGAAAGGGAAGCCAGACACACTGGCGCCGTAAGGCGTTACGTAACGAAGCGGTTTAGCCTCCTAAAAGAAGGTATTTACAAAACCTCTATGTACCTACCTACCTACCTAGGTAGGTAGTGTACCGCGTCCCACACCCGCACGACTAAATAATATACAATGTGTAGGTAGGTACTTAGGTAAGAACAGACGACACGTTCTCATTTGTTTGACAAATATAAATCTACGTAGATACTAAGTAGGTACTTAGAAGTACACGATCTACCTATTTTAAAAGGAATCATTTGCCTGATTCGATCATGCTCGCGCGCGATCCGCAACGCGGCAAGCTGGCAACGTCGCGCGTCGCTGCATTAAAAGCTGCAATGATAGGTAAACAGATCGATCGCTCGATTCGCTCGGCTTTTCGACGCATAATTACCGCCATCTATTGGTTGCGAGTTTTACTAGTAGGTAATAAATCCACTTCCAGACGCTTGGTGGCTCTAAATATCCACCGCGCGAAACGGCATCTAGCGCCTATGTAGGCGAAACCAAAATAGCCCGAAGAATAGCCCGCGTCGCGTTTCGTTGTATGGGATGAGGCATCTGTACTAGTATAGTATTATGTTATCTGTGACCATGGTTATGTAATAACCTGCGCCATAATAGATTTATTTGTTACCAAAATGTACTTACCTATGTGGTTCCTACTGCGGCAGAATAATGCTTTAGATGTCGCTGGCAGCGCAACGCTTATATATTGAATGTCGAAGAGTAAGTAGATACTATTACCACAGATAACATAATACTATACCTATTACTATCTAGCATAAAACTTCATACCGTGCTCTGCATGCTGTGTGAGTACCTACTTTGAATCTAGAAGTGTGTCTAGCTTTGAGTGCATGACCAAAGAGAAAATGGCTACATGTTAGGCTTTGTCCTAGGCTTATATTAAACTAGCACTGCCCGCGGATTCGCACGCGTGGTACCTACATAAAAAGTAGCATAAGTTCTTCTCCAAGGTCCCATCTATCTCTATACCACAATTCATCAAAATCGGTTCAGCGGTTACTTTTGCATTTATAATATTAGTTTAGCATACATATATGTCGGATTAATTCACCATAGGAAGGTATATTGTCTCGTTGGTAGGTATTGCATGTAGCTCAGGCAGGACCCAACTCTAGTCGATTAGTTCAGCGATATCGACATCAAATAGGTATCGACACGGTAGTATCACCAGCGTAGAGAGAGTTTACGGCATTATGTCAGGCTGGTCTTCGTAATGGCATGTGTCATCATAACATAATGATGACAATTTTGCCAGTGTCAGTGATTGTACGATTATCAAGTCTTATTGTCGGATTCTTCGTCTGCCATTTCATGAAGCAACATGGCTCTGCTAATTTAATATTTTTTACCCCTTTTATTGCATGTTTTATTCAGTAATCTTGGCGGAATTTTAATGAATAAATTGTGGCTGCGGGGCGGGTATGGATATTTGGATTGCATGTGTATTGTGGTGCAGTGTGATTTGAACGACGAAGAGTCCCAAGAAAATTCTAGACGCCATTCCGCGTGTCGTCTAGAATTGACAGCTGACCATCGACTAAGACTTTTAATAAACAAACTGAATATAAACTATAAACACTTGACATTGGCAGAATTGACATTAGTATGTCACAGGCCATTAACGAAGAAAAGAAGAAGAAGAAGAAGTCTTATTGTCCGTTCAGCGTAAGTTGTCCCCATGCGTTAGCATCCTATAGTTTGTGGTTGTCCCCTGCCGTGATCTTGGCACTATTGATTGTAAATCTGTTGTTGTCTAATTCCACCCAATCAAGTGCGATCTGGCGTCGCCGCCATGACAGGTTAGTATAATAGGGATACCAGCTTCCGACACAATGCCTTTAGTATGGATAATTAGCATTTACCGACATAACTAATTAAGATATAAACGCGATGACTGCATGGATAATATTACTGATAAATTCATAATTGAACTAATAAATGACAGCAGCACAGATTCGGATACGACAGATGATGATGACGTTTATGCAAGTGACAGTGATATCGTTCCTTTCGACCATAATGACTGTCAGAAAAAAATCAATCAATAAATAATTATAAATTTAAATTGTTTCATCATTTACAACCTCTTAAAACTGTACATACAAGTTTAGATAATGTTGCCAGCAACCACCAATCTCCAAGTGGGGTAAATACTACATATATTGTTGACAACACCGTAGGCAATGCAGCCAATTCCGGTCTTTATATAGATGTTCACCCGCTTGAGAGGCTAATGAAATGACAAAGGAAGAATCTGAAAATTACTTGCATGCTTTAGCAGACGTTTAGCAGGTACTAGTTCGATTTCTGTGACACTCAAACCGTTCATGACCATCTAGAACTGTCATTCCAGTAAACTGTCACTGTAAGTCAATCCAATCAGCTGACAGCTTGTCTGGTCTGCCTGTCATTCATTTGTTTTGGTATAAAAATTCAAAAACCCAAAAACAAACAATTCAAATAATTATAAATAAAGTAATTGCAAACCCATAATTCAGCTACTCAATATTTCCTCCTGAATTGAATAATCATGGTGAAGGTATGGAAGCTTGGGTTGACGAGTTACGACACAGCCATGAAGATCCAAATGGCTTTGGCGAGGAAACACCTAGATGCACTGAAAAAAGGCGTAGATGCCGACTTAGATACCTTGCTAATAGTAGAGCACAAACCCGTATATACTGTTGGTAAGAATGAATCATAATACGCTACAGTCCAAATTACCATAAAGTAGGTATTTGGGTACCTGCCTGCTTAGTAGGTAATAACCTATTTACTTACCTTGTCTGCTGCCTGCTTCATCCGAAATAAAGATGAAATGGCGAGGTTTCTGCTACCTATACCTATTAGGGATGCAAAGTATTGGTTTTTACTATTTCTTAAATGCTTTTAATGGACGAATTTGATTAACAGTAATTAGAGATATCACAGAGTTGAAGTGTATAAGTTATGTAATTTTTTTATAAGGTTTGACGATTAAGTCAGAAAGGTCATAAAATAATGAAGCTCTAAAGTAGGTTTACCTAAACCAATGCTATCAAGTGACAAACCAGTTCTATTAATTTACATTGTAGGAGTGAGAGATGAATCACCTAAGTCAGAAATCATTAGACTTCGTAGCCTTGGTGCTGAGTTCAGGAAAACAAATCGAGGAGGTCTCATAACATTCCATGGGCCGGGACAGCTGGTGGTATACCCTATCTTAAACTTGAAGCATTTCAAAACAAGTGTCAAGTGGTATGTCAAGAACTTGGAGGAGACTGTCATCAGACTGTGTGATGATTTAGGTAAGTAACTACTTTAATGTAGCTTTAATGTACTCACAAAGTCCATAGCTTTTGAAACAGTACAGTATTTGTCACAAATAGTAATTTATTTATAATTTTTCTAGGAATTAAAGCAAACAGATCTCAGCACACAGGAGTTTGGGTTGATGAAAACAAAATAGCTGCAATAGGAATTCATGCTTCCAGATATGTTACAACCCACGGCATATCACTGAACTGCGACAATGATCTATCATGGTTTGACCATATTGACCCTTGCGGCATTGAAGATAAGGGTGTGACTTCCCTGTCCAGAGAGACAGGCATAAACTTCCCCATTGAAAAGGTAACACCCATGTTCCTACGTAGTTTCAACAAAGTATTTGAGTGCAAGACCAATGAGGAACTGAATGTAAGTATTCAGGAGGAAATATTGAATGATATCTACAACTTGCTATTACCACAACAAGCACAACAAGGCCGAGTTATTAGTGAGAAATAAATTATTGTAAACATGTCTACAAAAATACTATGTTATTTTTTTAGGATTGTTAATTAAATATTTAAATAGTTGTTTAAAATAAAACAGTGAAAAGTTTGTACAATTTTATTTTATTTGTTATATGAAAAAAATAAATAATAAGTTTAATTAATTTAAATAAATAAAAAGAAATCTCAAGTTGGGTTAAGAGTAACAAAATAGAGATGTATGTACTTTATGTACAAACAATTATTTTATTTCAAAATTGATTTTGTTTCCACAAAACCCAACTGAAAGTTCATGGATGAGTTAAATTCAATTAAGTATAAAAAAAATATAAAATAGGCTCTATATTTACAAAAATGTATTTTACTAAGCACTTCAGAGTTTCTAATATGTTTTAAATATATAAGAAAATGCAAAAGGTTCTCCTTACTACAATATAAAAATCTTAGCCTATTCTTAAATTCAAAATGGGGCTTGCTAAAATTCTTAATACCAATTGTATTGATTCAGAATAATCCCCTCAAATCAGATGTGTGAATCATGGATTTTTAGGGACTATTCCAAATGTTATTTTATTTACTATACGTAAGTACTAATTATTAAGCATCCACTCAAAAATTGTACAAAACTGGTCTAGTATGTCTCTTAAAATAGTAAATGCATTCTCTGTTGAGTTAAATAAACTATCTATAAAACGCTGAACAAAAGCATTTCAAAGATTGGTTAAATTAGCTCAGAGCTACGACGAAGAGAGTGTGGAAACATCTTCTGATAAAACCCTATTTTAATAGCTTTCCGGCAACCTACTTATATGCTTATAAACCTACTCATATAAGGTTTTTATAATATTAAGGCACCTACATTTATCTAGAAGTTATTGACATTAATCTCCTATAACTTAAAAATACTCCCTATCAGTTAGTAAATGCTTCTAAATGCAATAAATTATTACTAAAATAAATGCAAAACACGCGGTGGTTACAAAAATATTGGACGGAATTCCCGATTCTACACCACGATTTGATTTACAAACAAAATTTTATGGACGGATCGGCTTTCTACTGTATTTTGTTGATCATCAGTCGTTTGTATCACAAGTTCCAACGAACTAAATAATTATGCTGTATTGAGACAAAATCAGCATTTAAGTACTGATGCTTAAGGAAATCTAACAATGCTTAGGCGGTGCGAGCCATTTTCTCATGTAGTAGCAGAAAATGGTCGCAATGTAGAGAATCACTAGAAGTGCACATGCGACTCCTAGAAGCAAAACAGAAGCTTTGCTTGGACAGGGCTCCACAATAGTCACAGTTTTCTCTGAAAAAAAAACGAACGTTTAAGAGTTGTTGTGTTTTGTCTTCATGTCTCTGTGGATGATGTCGAGACAAGTTTAACTTACCCCCGAAGTTGGTTTCCGAGGCGCTGCCTCCTGGCTTGTCAGAACGTAAGAAGTCGGTGCTCTGTCTTTCATCGCCGAAGTCTAACACGAGGATTTCTTGAGAGATATTCATATCCTCCTCTTGAGTGTTTTCGCTCTCGGTCTGAGGCAAAGAACGCTTCCTTCTGCCCCAGGACTCCACGCTCTCGCTTTCCCATTCGCAAACCGCCTGAAAAAACCATGATATCTATAAAATCTGTTAAATTAGACTCAGGTAAGTACCTACTCCCATTCAATTTATTATAGTTGTATTGTAATATATTCTATAAAATTTAAACACATGACAAAAGTACAAAAGTGTAACTGCTAAAATGCTATTGGTAAACGTACCTACTAGAATATACTGCATGTACCTACATGAATATACTACATTGTGATTACTCACTGGTTCGCAAGGTCCAAGACAGTATTTGACGTTACACTGAAAGATGACTCCGTAGGACTCGGTAAATCTGAAGGCTTCATACACTGACTGGAGCGCGTTGCCGTCTGGCACGAACGCAGGGAAGATTGATGGGTCCACTGGGCAACTATAAAACATTAAGATGTTAATTATAAAGATAATTAATCGTTTATACATAACAAGAGACCACGCATTATGTTGTGGGGGAGTGCTACAGATATTAACACCATATTTGTGTTGCAGAAGGACTATTCGTGTAATTTATAAACCCTAGAGAATCACTTACAAATATATTTAAGGAAATAAATATCATTGTTCATCAGCGCATTGTTAGAATATATATACTTATATAATATATTAGTATATATATGAAAATCTATTGTATGTTCACAAAAGTTTATAAAATATTGTTTAAAAAAATATAGCGATAGTCGTATCGTAGTATTAATACTAGAAATAAATATAAACACACTTTTCCCATAAGATAAGAGATCATAAATTTGACAGTTTACCGCACATCATTTTGGCAGTTCTGGACCTGAAGTCAACACTAATAATATGACATGCTCACCCGTGCTCGTCGGTGATGTTGACCGTGGTTTTCGAGTCCTTGGCCATAGCGACACAGCTGCGTGCGAAGATACCGTACGGAGCTGAAATTACATCATCTTCTTCAAGGTCGAATTAAGGTACAATACACAAGAAAATTATATACAAAAGCGGTCGAAACATAGTACCTTGTGGTACTCTTGCACCATTTTCTTTATGCTGGGGCCGCAGAATACGTCTATCGTGACAATTATGTTCAAACCTACATTTGGATCATGCATGTAAAGTTAACTTATAGAAAATGTAGTCATGATAGACTCAAATACGATTCCAGCAATATGCACTGCTATGGAAAAGGTATAAAATGCTTTACTGTCTTCTGGGATCTCGATACGGAAGGTAAGGCGGTCTCCAATGCGCACAGTCTCGACCTCTCGTTGGCGGGCGTCCAAGATGCGAATGCGAGGAGCAGGCGCCTCTGGGGCAGCCGTGATGGAAATCATGTCCGGATCTCTGTAATAAATTATCATAATTAAGTAACATCGAGAAGTATACTCTTGAAACATTGTTCTTCATATCAACTACAGTCCACACCTCTGGTGCCTCCGCTAATCTCAAAGACAAGACAAGCTATATTTTTAAACTGTATTGTTTGATTTTTTTACAACTTGATTTTTTTTACTGTTTTTTTGTTTACTGTATTGTTAAATGCGCAATAATTTTAGTTACGAGTACATACCTGCTTAGGCATAATAAATCTAAATCGGTAAAATTACGAAACAAAGCCAACCTTTGATCGTAAAGGCAGATGATTATCAGTTCGATTAATTTTCATCGCGATCCAAAGATCGTTATCTACTATCATAAATTATTCACACGTAAAACGAGTTTCCCATCACGTTTATGAGCCAAGCTTGAATAATTACTTCATTTACAATGCAACTTCGATATTAGGTCGGTGGAATTCCAAATCGTCTTTATGAATCATGGCGGCATGTCAAAATAGCTCTGTTTTTCATGTACTGCAACCATATCACGTAACGTCTCGGTTCTTTGCAAACGAGAATAAATTATACGGTAAATGATGTGCCGGTCTTCGTGAATGGCACACTGTAAACGGCTGTTGCAATAATTTAAATTGTAATGTTGTCCCACTAACCTGATGGGCACCATTCCAAAGGTGATGTTCTTTGAGCTCATATCGTATGTACACTTGACTTTATAGATCTTGTCGGCTTTGGTCATCACCACGCTGTGGTGCTGGAGAACCACGGTGTTTGAGTATACCCCCGTCTGAAAGGTTCATTCCAGTATTAGATTAATTAGATTATAATAAGTATTGGAAAACAAGATAAGACCGTTCGACAACTTACAACGCTTTGTGTGTTACAATCCTGGCCGCCCATAGTTAAATCCAGACGGAAGTAGTTGCTGTTGTTGACATCGTTGTTACATGTTTCCGAACGGCCTAGCGCGTAGATTCGACCGTTAAATGGCTTGTTTGTGCGAACCTGCACCGCTATTCTTGTATCCTTACAAAGGACAGCGACTGCACAAAAACACAAGTAAGAATTGCTTTGTTTAAAGGGAATAAAAATAAGTCGACAGTAAATTCAACATACCATCGTAGCAAGTGCCGGTCTTGTCGCAGTTGGCGTCGTTTCTAGTCAGATTATTGGACGGGATCGGGTCCATCTGGTGATCGATCGTAACCGGCAGCTCGCCGGACGGATTGATCACTGGTTCTAGAAAAAATAAAAAGCACCATAAGTGCACATCTTTTTTCAATGCCAGTGGCACAATAGCATTCCTATTCAAAGTAAATTACAGAGCTAGATAATAACCCCGAAGTAATCTATGAATCGAGGGTACGCGCGCTCCTATTTACTACTGAACCGCTGATTAGTTAGATGTGCGTGCACGTATCATAATAATCGATACGAAATTGCAGCAAAACTGTAGTTACGTTGTATGCCTGATTCTAAATATGGCTTATCTAGTGCCCACTGCAATTACAGTAACAGCGCAAAGCTCACCGCTCGGGGCATTCTAGATTTTCACACGCACCCGATATGCTGCAAAACCTCGTCTAATACTCGGAATCGCACGCTGTTTGAACAGCATGATAACGGTTGGAGACATCATTCATTGTAGACCACGCAATTTTAGCACTACCCGTGGTACCCGACAATATAGCTTCTAATATTAGACGTTACGGATGTGCTCTAATTGAGGAGTCAGAAGTAGACTTGTAAAATGAAATGAATGAAACAACCGTCTGAAACGGAAACAATAGAAAGTTTTCGGAATAAGAATACAATGTCAGTTGCTGAATAGAGGTAAACGTTATTGGAATGAGTCAATGTGGTGAACCGTTCCTAATCGATTCGTTAGCATAGTGCCAGCGTCTGGTCATATTCGCGACCGTTGCCCCAAGACCGGCTGGCGATAATAAGGTGACGTAAACTGACGATTTAGGACGTTGACCGCATACTTATTTTTAGAAACAAAAGACAGTCGTATTCGCCCACTAAATTCCTAATCTGGAGACAAGCCTACTTGGTCACAATCATTTTTACGATCCTATTTTGCTGCACGTTGATTTTGATTATTATTATTAACATTTCGTTACAGTAACATAACAGACTGGCCTGTCAGCTCAGTTGGTAGACTTCTGCGCTATTGGGAGTTTGATTCCATCCCAGGGCAAACATTTTTGCGATAAGCATAGCTGTTTGTTATATGTCTGGGTGTTAAAGAGTATAATATAATAAGAATGTATTTAAAAATATATAAGTATTATATCAGTCATATGGTTACTATAATACAAGCTATGCTTAGTTTGGGGCAAGATTGTGTTGTGTGAATTGTCCATTATAATTAATTTATGAGTATTATTTTGAAAGCATGCCAATTTGAACAATATTATTAAAATTCATATTCTTATTCTAGCTTAGCTTCCCCCCTGCTTACGTTAGAAAATCAGAGAACGAACAACTCATGTGCCTGCCTACTCATTTATATAGATGGCATTCAAAAATATCTTATTTTTGTGTTTGAAACTCATTCAGCGGGAGCCTTGTGTTTTCTAAAGGAAGTGGTTGACTTTAAGCAAAAACTATATTTTGATGTCTTGACAAGTCTTGTTTTAGGTACATGCAACTCTCCCTTATAACGAGTATTGTAATTGTATACATATGGTTTTTCATGGGTAAATCATCTTTTTGTAAATGTATGAACGGATATAACTACATATATATATATATATTTTTTTTGATTTGAAATATGATCCGACTGAAGTGAATCTATGTAAGCCGTATAACTGTATCTCTTGCTGTATCGTCTACACTTCTCTTCTGTTGATCTCTTCAGGTAACTAAGAACTTCAATTTCAAGTCAATTTGGGCAGCATTTCGTGTTTGTTATTTTGATTAGTTAAAGCTCTACAACTTATTTGGATCAGATGCTTTAAAAAATATATTTAAGTGGGTGGTCCGCTACATTTATTTATTGGAACTTTGTTGTGGCATGACACAAAGACGTGATGCGGCTTCCTATAATTAACTATGACTTGTATCATCTTCTATTAATAAAACATGTTACGGTTACAACTATTTGAAGTGACTAATAAATTTTTGATTGAAATGCGAGAACTTATGAATACTATTGAACTACGAAATCAATGTGTTCAAAGAAAAGCCGGTAGGGATATTAAAGTCACATGCAAAATTAGCACCGAAGCTAGCCTGGGGTGCAATTTTCAACCAATGTAAGAGAAGTGAACAGATAGTTCATGTTTCGCAAATCCACGCATCAGTTTCAGCTGTCTATCTTAATTTACTGCAGAATGCCCAACCTATTACTGTAATGACACCCCGAAGGATCATGAGCGGGAGACATACTGTTTATTTTAGACGTACAGACATGATTTATTGCCCACGGCAATGACATCGAACGAGCTTTGTCCTTAGTTACACAATGAGAGGCACCAGAAAGGGACTCGCATTCGTATTTGTTTATTGTTGTGTAAAAGTAATTCATCTAGTCTTGGTTGAAAGACTTAAATTGCGTAAATTCGATAATGCTCAGTTCCAGTCGTGTTTCGGTTCCTCGGTGTCATTGACTTGGCTGCACCATCGCCTAGCATATTTGCAACGCTCCAACGAATTGTAAGAAATAATCTACGAATTCCCACGCTCAGGACTATTTGCTAATCGATATGCGTTATGCTTTTTCAATGTCTCGCTTTTGTTGTGGTTACAATTTTCTTTGTACAGTTTAAAAATTTAAAAAGAGTCCGAACTGTTGCCAGAATTTTCATTTTTTCAGTATTACGTAAGTTTTCATAATTAACATGCCATTTTCTTTAGAAAAATATGGTTGTTAGTTCGTAACCTGTTAGTTATCTAAACATAAATGTTCTTTCATTTTATACTTTCAGTTTCTATCTAGAGTAAGTACCTAAATATTTATAAAACAAAATAGTCTCTATCTATTTCAATCCCTCTTAAACTTGATGTAGATCGACTAAGTTGAAGAACTCAAGTTGAGTGGTAGTGTCGAAAGTTTACCTACATTTAAAAGTAGGCTTCGCCTTCGAAGTTTTTGTCTCTATCACCTTTTTTTCTTTATAAAAAAGTTCTATCGCTACAAAGCCGTTTTTTGGTAACCTTGTTCATAACTTGCCGCTAGATTAGGTTACAGATTGGATGAGGCCGAGATAAATGACGCCGAGTTTTTCTTATAAAAAAACCATCCAACGTTTATCGCATCGTAGTGTCGAGTTTCATCAATACGTATAACAAGTCAATGAGTAGGTATTTTACTCATGTCTTTTCGTCATTAGCACAGTTGCATGAATATGCACGGCACAAACTTAGATCGTGAGAAAGGAAGTACCTGTCTTCATCTCGATGTTATGTTTAGATTATAATGGTTGAAACGGGAAAGGGCATTAACGACTATTTCTTATCGACGATCATCTGCCAGTTTCCAATAAACATCGATCCATGAAGGACGGTATATTTTAAATGTCTGATGATTATAACAGGTCTTGTCTGTTTTGCCTCGTGGTCGGAAGTGTCCGCACAAGGATATAACGGTTCTGTCCGATAGGGTTCCCTGTGTAATCATGAGATGCCATGATATTCCGTTACCCGGGCACTGGATATCTAATGCCTGCAAAGAAGTCGTTTACCTATTTACTGGGGACCAGGAATGTATACTAACCAGAACTCATTGGATTCCAAAAATATCTTTATTGCCTGTTTTTGTTATCGTGTCGCTAGTTATTTCGAACCAACGTGGTGAAAGGATTAAAGTAGACCTCAGAGGCTTCTATCGTGCACTTAGAACTTTTTAGGCTCTACGACATTCCGGTTTCTTCACAATGTTTCCTACACCGTTTGAACGTACTGGTATAGGGCTTAAAACGTTTTAATTTCATGACTTCTAATATTATTTTAGAGTGAAATCTTTTGATCTTTTGAAGCAATTAGATTCATATGCGCTGGTATAATCCAACTGTAAGTAAATAAATGCCTTTCTAAATTCGTTCAAGTCACCTGAACTTTGCTAAGCATAAAATATAATCCATCCTAAATAAGTTAGAAATGTATATAAAGATGCAAGACATTTTACTGTGGCAAGTGGCAATTTAAATATATGAATTGGACATGAATTCGCGGCGTAGAGTCACTGACCTATGTAACACACGCCGAAGGCAAGGCCGACCAAGGCCGTTATACAACTAGTTCGTTATTAATACCATCGGAACTAATGCTATGTAGCTGACCGCAGAAGGAATCTTTGCAGAGATTATAGGTTTTAACCGCTCCCGTTGATTAGTTTACTTAGCAAATTGATTGGTTGCTCGTTTATTATAAACTGCAAACATGGTACGTAGATAGTAACCGTTAGTTAAATTAAATTGCATTTTAATTAATACTGATTTTTATAGACAATACGATAAAACTTGATGTTTCATTATTTTTTTTGTGGCAACGTTCTGTATATTTGTTGCGTTTATTCAATTAAGTACAACTGAATTGGGATCGAAGCACGATTGAACCCTACAAAAAAACTATTCAATTTGTGTAGGTACGAGTACCTACCACCACCGTTACGCGCGAGGCCCGCACGACCGCGTCGACGACCGACAATAGTGGACGCTTTGTTGATATTGTCACTTTTTGCAGTGCATTGCAACGGCATAGAATAAGCAGAAGTCTCCACATGATTCAGCGCATTGTAAACATAACTAACCAAATTACACCGACACGATATCGCTCAATGAGAACACATTAAATTACCGATGTGATTCAATAAAGCTCGAAGTTTCTTAGCGCAATTTGTGATAGCTATTATGAGATACCTCTAGGCATTTATAAACTTGTGCGCTTCTAGAGTGATTCTTCGGGCTATGCAATCATTTCTATGAATTTTTCCTATTGCACATACGAACGTAATTCGAATATGAAAGATATGAAAACCCAAGTCTGAGAAGAAATGGCAAGAAACTGGTCCTGGTCCTAGCGCTTTTTTGTATGATCCATCTTATAACTAACTTAACTACGTAAAACTAATACTAGATTACAGTAGTTTATACATTTCGAATTTATTAATTAACCGTCTGAGGGCAGAGCAACATGAGGCTAAATCACTAACAAAACTTCTTCACATAAGTAAATTGATTTGAAAGTTGAAAATAACCTGCCATAGCTGTATATATGTTTAAAGCTAATGGGTGATACAGAGCGATGTTAAATAATAAGCCAAACATTAAAATGTAGTTATCTATGGTTCAACTATGCAATTTTCAGCGTACAAAGAAGTTACCCACAAACTGTTATTATAATCTTGATTAGCATAAGATAACCACAGCCTACGTAATTACCCGACCATTATGGATAAGGAAATGCACAGGATTGAATTTGTATGCAACGGTATTAGTAAGTACGGGAAAATATCTGAATGGTTCATTAAATTATGTATGTTTTGTCGGGTACAATGAAATGAGCTTGCATACTCGATGCCAATCTTAATGGATACTTGCTACTACTATTATACTAGCTTGTTCCCTACACAGAAGCTCGAATCGTGTGCGAATAAAACCGCACGTGCATTGCGTGCACAATTGCACATTCAAGTGCAGAATTATTCGCATTAAATCCTACAGAAGTACTACGTATAAAATATTGCGAATTGATATAAATAAATATAAATATAATTATTGGTCGACAATGCACACAACACCATCTAGTCCCAAACTAAGCACATCTTGTAATATGGTGACTAGATGGCTGATAGAATACTTATATATTTTTAAATACATACATAAGATACTTTATAACACCCAGACACAGAACGAACATCTATGTTCGCCACACATATGTGTGTCCTGTGAAGGAATCGAACCTGCAACCTACAGCGCAGAAGGAAGAGCAACTACCAACTGAGTTGACAGGACCATCAAACGCCCGATATAAATCAAGCCTTCAGAACAAGTTAGATACTGGGAATCTGGAAATGTCTGGTCCGTTATCCGATCTAGGGAACAATTATTTAGCTTTGGGTACGTGCATCCGCAAGCAGAATACATAAAACAAAGATTATTCGTAAACTCAATGACGAATTATCGCACATTGATTCATGAGTGTGTGGAAACGCCTTTACTCCAGCTTTACGTAATGGAGTAGCTGGCATCCTGCTTATAGAAGATAGACTCTAACAATCCATTTGTTGGATAGTTATAATTCATATCGCAGAAGTTTGTTTTGAAAGCTGTAATGTTTTTGTAATCATGGAATGTGATGGATGAATGATACCTACGTTCGCGCAGTTAGAAGCCTTATTAATCTTCACGTTCCGTTTCTGCCTTCTATTTCTTTTACAATAAATCACACTTGCCTTACGCACGGGTAAAGAAATACCGCTATCTTATTATCACGTAATTAGTTATTGTGGCGATAAGGTATAAAAAAAAGTATGTCTATTATTCTAATGTATAAAGATGGTAACAAATTTTAACACCCTATTATGAGATAAACACCAGAGTTACAATTGCATTTTTAACCGACTTCAAAAAAGGTTTCTCAATTCGATTCGATTCGAACACACATAAAAAATATATATATACATATTTTTTATTATGTATGTTCGCGGATAACTTCGTCGTTTATGAGCCGATTTTGTTGATTCTTTTTTTGTTGGAAAGGTGATATCCCAGGGGTGGTAACATGATAAGGTAACCAGGATCTGATGATGGCATCTCTGAGAAATCATCGAGGGGAACCTTCGAAAATCGTAGTGGCAACTAGTGCGTTTGTTATTTTTTCATTAAGTATTTTAAAGCACTACTATTAAATGAAGGTCTGGAGTCGATCTGATGATGGAGCCGAAATACATTCGAAGGAACTCTTCAACGATTTCCTGGTGTTTGGGCTTGATTAATTTGTACTGATGAGAACTTTACACATAGATGGGCTGTGACTGTGATTAGGGGTCTAATGATGAAGACGAAGGACAGTCAAGTGAACTCCTCAACGTTTTACAGTAGCTACCTTGTTATATACATAAAGTCGGTTGTATTTTTAGTTTTTAAAACGTAATTATATAAATCCGTTTTAGAATTGATATACTATACCAAATACCACATCACTAGGTTCTACAAACAATGGCTTTAAATTATAATGCTTTTGTCTAATATAATCCAAAATGTGAATAACATTGAGATTTCGCAGACAGCTTGATCCATAAATAACTCTTGATGCCAAGCACTTTTCCATTGTTTTCTATTTTCTATCCGATCCTGTCACGATCTCGCAGGGAAACGAGCATTGTTATCTGCCCGCGAATCGATTGCAGCGACTTCAGTTGACTGGAATCTGAGATATCAAGAGCTTTTGACCCCAACCCCGAGGCGATGTGGACACAAATATTCAAGTCTTGTTGTTTCTCGATCGATTAAACTATTGAATATATATATCACCGATGTCTAACGACATTATAACTCGCTTTACTAGAACGCTTAACAAAACCTCTTAATGCATTTGGGAAAAGAAGTATAAAATGTTACAGGAAATTTAAAAAAACAATTATTTAAATTATTGTTTTTAAGATATTGGACACCGGGATCTTTAACAAATCGTTGCTAGATTTTTATTAGCAGTTTCTTTTGCCCTCGCTTTCTCGGATTAAAATACTAGCATTATTAGTAGCATATTGGGTCTAGATGTTCTTTATTATGTATGTAATTACAAAAAAGTATTTAAGTTGTATATCAGTCATATGGTACCCATAACACAAGCTCTGCTTAATTTGGGGCCAGATGATGCTGTATGTAATGTCCGGCATTATTTATATTTATTTATTGCAAAGTATTGAGTGCAAAAGAATTACTTCGGAATCGATGTTTATTTTGTTTTTCTATGTGAACTGTTTATTTCTCAATTGAAGTTGCGGTACATTCTAGCAAATCATTTGCAGACGATTGTAGTATGCTCACATCATTTTGATTCAATGATTAATCTGATAACGCAAAAAATTTGCTTCTTTGTAAGAGATTCACACGGCTAAGGGGGAGGTGAGAAGGTATTCATAATCGGAGGTCTAACAATTAACTTCCGTTGACTTACCGAGCACTAATGGCGTAATTACAAAGATTTGTATCGTTTTATTGTTTTAAATTATAAACTACTAATATGGATTTAAGGTGTATTTAATGCGGTAATGATAGGTTTTCAACGGGCCTGTCGAATCCGGTTGCAACATCATAAGATTTGGAAAAAAGCTCTGGCTTAAAATTGTTGTTCGTAAAAGTATAGTTGAGTACGTCTTAAAGAACATTTCGTCTTGGTTTTATTTAATTTGTTTTAGAGCTATTTCTGTTGGCTATATTTATATCTTCCAGGACAAACATTTGTGTGATGAACATACATGTTTGTTCTGTGTCTGAATGTTATAAAGTATCATAATGTATTTAAAATATATGAGTATTCTTTTAGTGATCTGGTTCCCATAGTACAAGCTATGTTCAGTTTCGGACTTGATAGTGTTATGTGGCTGGTCCACCAATATTTATTTAATTACAGTGCATTGCATCGATAATGTTTCCACACTTTCCACCGAAAATGAATGAACCACAATCAGGTCTAGTGCGTTTCCAAGCGTGCGATCCGTTACGCGTAGACCACCGCCGTCGATCAAGTGGACGTGTCACGATATCTATGGCAGGCTTGATTTATTACGGCTATTTGCTTTCCTTCCTAATGACGAGGAAATTCTTAGTAAGTAGCTATGATGATAATACTTCGCCTGGCGTTCTCTTCCGGTGTTGACTACCTCATTAGCTTTGACGCGGTTGTTTGACAACTTTTATACCTATTTTCACCTTACACAATGCCTTAGATTCGTCCTGTCACTATTTGTCACTATCTATCGAAAAGGGATGGTACTATTTTACACATTAAGTAAGGCTGTTTTTGTTTTTTTGCAAGTGAGTTATTTTCAACTCTATACGAACGCAAGTCCGAATCGTAGTTATGCAAGTACGAGTATCAATGGCGGTTAACCAATCAGTGAAAATCTGACACACGCTATCTTTCTGTTGTTGCTGATATAAATTCGTGATTTCAATGAGTTTACATACTAAAATTACAAATATTCATTGACAAAGCTTTACTCACATTATTTTTAATCCAACGGTTGTAGGCAACATTCACATTTTAAATCGGACGTCTGAAATGAATGAATAAAAGCGTTCTCTAGAAAATGTTAGTTATCTTTTTCAAAAGCGCGTAAATGCCATCACATCGGAAATCTAACTGTACTGCGTGTTGCGCTGATTGCGCTCGTGGTAAAAAGTGCTGCGCATGCGTCGCCAATGCGATAACTTAGCTGCTCTTACCTAGAAGCTAGTGATAGGTTGCATTTCTGTGGTTTAGCCGATTAGCTAAAATTTCGTAAAATACGAACGATTTTATTTCGTTTGCAACAAAGTCTTTTTAAATTGTATCTTTTTAAATAACATTTATAAATTGACATGTAATTGGCGTGTTTTAGCTTATTTTAGACTATATTATTTGGTGTTGATTAAAACTGCGAAATTCCTAAAAAAACAATAATGGAACAAAATCTCAAGTTAACTTGTTTTAAAACTGTAATTTAAAAATTACTCAAATTCGTTCATATTTTAGAAAATTTTGATGTCGTATTAATTCGCTACAGATAGTAGCGAATTAATACGACATGTGTAATCAACAACGGTACCAGCATAAATACTGAGTGAAAATCTTCACTATCTCCTGAACTATAATACTGTGTATGTGAACGTGCGCTTAAGAACCATGTGCATAGGCTGTATGCTATCGCTTACTCATAACAACTCTGCACTCTTATCTGATGAATACAATGGCTAAAGATATTTACTTGCAAGTTGGCAACTCCTGTAGATATTATCACGGTAATTAATAACCTGATCACTCAGGTGGTACGTAATATAAAATTACTGCACTTGCATTATTACAAAACATTTTTCTGTACAAAAGACTTCAACGCGCTCGCTGAAAATGCTATTTTTTATTTTTTCATCGTGATTGAATTGACCGAGCCCTGAATCAATGCTAGTTATTTCATTTTTTAATAGTATAAGCTGGTCACTGACTTAAAATAGTGAAGCTTTCTTGATCTGAATGAATTAGTATACATACAAAAAGTAGTGCACTAGAGTCGTACTACCGTCTCTACCTTACTGTGAAATAGCCCTTAGGCTTTTCTTTAAGTTGTTTCTAGCCTAAGCTAGTTAAAAAAAGCTTGAGTCATTTGAATTGCTTACACGTCGCTCCTAGCTTCTAGGGAGCTGCGCGATCGTGTGAAAAATTTTAATCACATTCTCTGCAATTTAACGGATGATACAACTCGTTGGGGATTTTATGATGAAAGTTTTGACAGCACAATAGATACGTTCATATTAGCATGCGACTTAATATGCTAGTATTGGTTATTTATATCTCTAGTTGCCGAAATGAACTGGGTAAGAGGTGATTGCACTAAACAAGTCAAGCTAAAGCGGAATGGAATTCGTATTACGCAGTAACAGATTGATTTCTGCATAGTCTGTATCTATGCGACTAGTTTATTCGTTAAAATAAAATAGTTATAATTTTTTGCTGTAATTATTTTTTAATAAATATTTTGTTACAATTCAATTCTTAAAAATCAGCGGGCGTCAAAATTTGTAATAACTAATAGTCGGACACTAACTAGTCCACTAGTCTATATTTGCATTTTATTGCACATATTCTTATGAGGTCGTGAGTGTGAAAAGACACTAAGTTACTAGACTTGCCAGTTAGTTGTGCTAGTTACTGGCGGGTAATTGACGAGTGCAGCCGTGTCATTATACCAAATGCTGCACAAGTGCACATCACTCTATTTACCTGTTCTACCGTAATTACAACTCAATGTAGAAGTGGCTAATGTAGTGGAAAGTGTGGTAATGTTCAATGGATTATTTCATCACCTAAAAGTGCGTAGCTATAGAGTACATTGTGTGAATCTTAGTTCTATAAATATTTTGATCACCGTGGGTAGATAGGTACCTACTTATTTGACTATAATAATAATAATAATACCGGACATTACACATATCATCACCTGGCCCCAAAGTAAGCTACCGCCTCTGCGAAGCGGGGGCAGCATTTTTTGCAACTACCCTCACTTGTTTTTCTGAAATAGAAATGTCCATCTGCACACTTGGACGACACACAACACTAACCGTGTCCATGACGCATTGAGAAACCGGTCTACTATGAGTACACTTAGCCATAACTGGATTCCATGAGGCTGAGTCTGAAACCGTCTTCACGATTGAAATCAGGATATTTATAAATTTCAATCGTGAATCGCTTCCCGAACCATTCTCTTGTAGTAATGCCTTTCATTACATATAACTTGAGGTTTATGTAATTCAATCCAGTGATTGGGTCCTAAGTCCACTATGTGCTCTGCTATTGCAGACTTATTTACTTGTCGATTTTTGACCGCCGCTATGTGTTCTTTAACACATTCCGCGACCGTGCGTTTAGTCTGACATATGTAGGAACGCCCGCAGCTGCAATCTATTTTGTAAACCCCAGGAACTTGCAGAGTTACGACGTCCTTTGGTGTTTGTAGATACTTCGTCATCTTGGTGAGTGGAGTGTAGATCGACTTGATTGAAAATTTACTGAGCATGTTACCAATTTTGTCCGTAACTCCTTTCACATAAGGCAAGAACGCAGGCTGTCTTTTCACATCAATGTGTTCCTGTTTGCGCCTCCAGTTAGAACGATATCCGATTCGAGTATTGTATTTGTAGCCATTCCGTTACAGAACCCCTTTAACATGATCTAGCTCACCCTGCAGATGTTCAGGATCGCAAAGGTCATGAGCTCTGTTTACTAGTGAGGAGACTACTGACTCCAGGTGTCTTGGATGGTGGTGTGACGCTGCATTCAAGTACCTGTCCGTATGTGTAGGTTTTCTATACACTGTGTGTGCCAAGGTCCCGTCACATTTTACCATCACTTTAAGGTCGAGAAAAGCTAACATTCTGTTTTCCTCCATTTCATGTGTAAAGCGAATCTTAGGGTATATGGAGTTCAGATAATCAGTTAGCTGATCGACTTCCTGGTTATTCCCGTTAATTATACAGAACACATCATCGACGTACCTCTCCCAAAGTTTTATACCATGGGCTGCCAGGTCTATCATGGATTCAAAATGTTCCATCCAGATATTGGCAAGAACAGGTGCCACAGGGCTTCCCATTGCTACGCCGTCTATCTGGAGGTAATGTTGCCCTTGATACAAAAAGAAGTTTCCATCAAGACGGTTCTGAAGGAGCAAAATGTACTGATCAGGAAGTTCGTGATCACTCAATCTATGTCTCACTACATCAAGCCAATCTTTAAGAGGAACGTTGGTGAAAAGCGACTCAACATCGAAGCTCACCAGTAAATCTCCGGGTTCCAACTTTATGTCCCTGATGATGCTGACAAAATGGCGCGAATCCTTCACAAAAGACGACGTCTTTCCCGCAAGTGGCTGTAAGATAACAGCGACGTGTTTTGCTAGATAGTAAGTCGGCGAGTCTATTTGACTTACTATTGGTCGTAACGGTGCGTCAGCTTTATGTACCTTCGGCAGACCATATAACTTAGGCGGCTGCACAATAGCTGGTCTGTATAAACGGCCGAAAACATCATCAGTGAACAGGTCCTTATACTCGTGTATCAGTGTTCGTACCCGTTTTATTACTCTAGCCGTGGGATTGTAAGCAACCGGCTTATACACTTTTTTGTCACTAAGCAATATCCGTATTTTAGTGTCGTAATCCTGTGTGTTCATAACTACGGTGGCATTTCCTTTGTCAGCTTTGAGTACTAGAATCTCCTTGTTTTTGCTAAGGTCTTCCAGAGCTTGACGCTCACCCGCAGTTATGTTCGGTTTCGGGAGTCTACATTTTCGCAATGTAATTGAAACATCTTGCCTCAGCGTTTCCGCGTTTATAGTAGGTATTTTATTACGAACAATGGTCTCCTCCACGCTACTGACAATATCCTCGTACGGTATTCTTTTCGGTGTTAGAGCAAAATTTAGACCCTTTTCTAAAGCGCGTACCGTGTCATCATCAAAACGAGTATCAGTTAATTTAATAACCGTTTTGGGAAATTGTGTCGGCGACTGTACCTTATTGCTCTGTACTTTTCTACTTCGAGTCACCAATCGGTTAAACTTGTTTTCATGACGCTCTGTACAGAACTCATAACTCCGCTGCGCTTGATTTGCTAAAAATCCTGTCCTCCGAGCTCGTTTCAGCAATCACTCATATTATCAACTTTTCCCTTGAAATGAGCTCATACCCGTCCACGTGGAAAAAAGCTTTCGTTATTCCCCTGCCTAAAACCTCTAACCCCTCCACTGCATCCCAATTTAGACCAATATCTATCTTACCCATTTTATCTAAAATCCTGGAGCAGGTTGTTCACAAACAGCTTTCTCTCTTCCTTCACAAAAATAAACTCCTCAGTCCTTTTCAATCTGGCTTCCGCCCGGGCCACAGTACCGTCAGTACCCTGATCAAGGTATCTGATGATATTCGGTGGGCAATGGATAACCAGCTTCTTACTGTCTTAGTGCTTCTTGATTTTAGCAGTGCATTTAATTCGGTTGACTATGACATTCTTCTCTCCATCCTTTCCTCTCTTAATGTTTCCCCCGAGGCAATCTCTTGGTTTGATTCATATCTTTCAGGCCGTTCACAGTGTGTGCGCTCTGAAGAGTCTTTTTCTGACTGGTGTGATATCACTGGGGGCGTGCCCCAAGGTGGTGTTCTTTCACCTCTCCTCTTCTCAGTTTTCATTAATGGCATCACTCAAGTCATTTCTTCTAATCATCATCTTTATGCCGATGACTTGCAAATTTATAACCATTTTAAAGTTAATGAGTTCTCTGTTGGTATTAACCAAATAAACGCTGACCTGAATAGTATCTACTCATGGGCGAAGGCTTTTGGCCTTCTGGTTAATCCATCCAAGTCTCAGGCGTTAATTTTTGGAAGCTCTTATATGCTGAGTTTCATACATAAAACTTCCCTGCCTCCTCTAATGTACGCTAACTCTCCCATTTGTTTCACAGCTAACGCTAAGAACCTGGGTATCATTTTTGATTCTCAGTTGTCTTGGGTAAACCATATCAATGAAATCAGTAAAAGAGTCCATTTTTCATTCCAGTCCCTCAAGCGATTCCAGAAATTTTTACCTCATGAGACCAAAGTCATTCTAGCACAAACTTTGTTACTTCCTCTTATTGATTATGCCGACTGCTGTTTCATTGATGCCATGGAGGAGTACCTTAATAAACTGGAACGTCTTCAGAACTTGTGCATCCGATTTATATTTGGACTGCGGAAGTTTGACCACGTTTCATTGCTCAGATCCCAGTTAAAATGGCTACCCATTCGTCGGCGCCGAGATTTGCATGTGGTATCTCTTCTTTTTAACATTCTCAACAACCCTCTCTCTCCTTCTTATCTTTATGAGCGTTTCGATTTCCTTGTTCCCCGTGGTGAGTCCTGCAGAACTGCAAAATCTCTTCTTCTTAAAATACCTGCCCACTCTTCTAGTCGCTATGGTGGTTCATTCACGGTCCACTCTGTGAAGTTGTGGAATTCTCTCCCTCACGTTATCCGCGCTAGTCCCTCGCTTGGCATATTCAAGCGAAAAGTCAAAGAGCACTATCTCTCCTTGTAAGTATTTAGGTATATTTATTTGTATATTATTTTATGTAGGTTTATTATATTTAGGTAGATTAGGTTTATTATATTTAATAATTATATATAATATAGGTAATATATTTAGCAATAATCTTTAGGTAATTATATTTAGTTTATATAGTATTTATCTGTATTTCTCGATTAGTTAGTTGAATTAGTTTTACGAATTTAATCTTTCTCTTTTCCTCCTTTTGTACACTTCATACCCACCCATTCGTTTTTAATATCTCCAATTCCCAAGGTTTGCTGGAAGAGAACTCTTTTTAGGGTTAAGCTCGCCTGTGTACATGCCATTATTGATTAAGTTTAGATTATGTTTTTTTGTGTACAATAAAGAATAAAGAATAAAGAATTGATTGTACGTTATTCCATCACACAATTCAAAATCACTGATAGACAACACAACACTGCATTCCATATGTAGGTCGTACAGATTTTTCTGCACTTTATGTAGGTAGCACTGGTCATTCCTAATCATTTGCTTTAGAAGGTGGACACTCGCGTTCCACAGATTTTTTTCGGAATGTTCAATATCACTACGTGGTTTTATTCGACAACCCGTAGGTAATAAATCCCAATCACGACACTTTGTTAAAAATGATAGTGATGTATTAAGACGCCCACTTTTATTCCGTAAAAATTCTAGTTGTCGCACTTTGTTCACCATATCCGACCGGTTAGAAATAAAGTTTTTTAAAACAGACAGAGTGTAAACCTGTCGAAACGTCGGGAAAAATAGGTAAATAGATGCGATAAATACCCGTATGTATTTATAATAATGTGTTCTGATCGCGTAAGTTTAAAAAACTAATTAATAGTTTTTAATCACATTGATAAAGTTCTATCGTTACGTAGACTATACTCGTATCGACTATACGTCGGAATTTTCTCACAAAATATAGCGCTATCAAGTAAAAATATTGCCGATCGATACATCTCGATAATGCCCTCGTAATTTCTTCCTTATTTTAGTCCTGGCATGGCGCAACAAGTCCGGCAACTAAATTATTACTCGTGCACGTGAGGCTTACGACCCCGCTAAATAAGTCTAAACTAACATTATTGGAAGTATCTTCGATGAGAAATTATCCAACAATGATTTATATTTTCAGTATAAGAGCCAACAGGTAATTATTTCAAAGAGCGGCTGTTCACAGACTATAACCTTTTGTTGTTTTTATGATAGCGTCATTGGACACATAGGTAATGTTTTTCTCGATGGTATGTGTAGGCTATTTCTGTTATGTTATTATTACCCATTTTTAATACCGAGGAGAACGAAGGCGCCACGACTCTTGTAATTATTGACCACTATAAAGTTATTTCAAACGAGATTTTAATTTAAACCTATATTATTTTATCATTATCAAAGAGCGGCTTCTAGTAATGACGTACTAAAAATATAAATAAAAACGTTTAGTTGATTTTAGAAATTCTTTACGTCTCAATATTTTATTTTAAATACTTAACTAAATCGCGTGTTATTTTATGCAATGCGCAAAATATGACCAGCGTCAGTCGTCGTAAAAAACCATATGTACCTACTGGTTTTAACCTAAAAGTTATAAAATCTACCTAACTATGAATATTTTAAAACGCAGTTATTTAGCGCCAAGTCACTTGGCTTAGCAACAGACAAAATCTCTTAAGGTAACAAGTTGATTATTGTTCATATATAAACCAATTCTGAACGATTTATGCTGCTATATTTTAACCAACCCGTACAATAGAAATTAAAGTTCTGAAAAGTATACATTTTAATAAACACGAGTTTGCTCACGTATTAATTCACCGACACTGTTTCGATTCATTTATAGAATCGTCATCAGAGTGAGTTTGATCGCGGTCCGCTAGCGTGCGAACCGTGAATTTAAGCGGCAACGAGCGAACCGCGGATTAAACTCACCTAAAATTCTGAAAAGTATTCAAAAAGTACTCACTCTCACAGAAGTTTTCAAAATATTTCCCAATAGGCTCTCCATCATCAATCAGTGGCCTGTCGGCGTTCAGATACGCAGAAGGTCCGTCGGGCAGGGTGTGGTGGTCGAGATGATACAGCTTGCAGTTATAGCTGGTGGAGTGCGGTGCCCCCATGTATAAGAACGAACGGCACAGGAACTCCGATTCTATTTCGCATGCCAGCCTGCACGCAGCTTCGGATGTCACCTGTGTCCGACGAATACTCAATTAGGAACCCAGGCAGAGTCACGTGTAAACCAGGTTGAGGATGACTGTCTACCGGTAACTGAGTTTTCTGTATAAAGCTGATATTAAACATATTAAATATATTCGCGAATTGTAATTCCCAGACTGAAGTCTCAAATCTGACTAAGAAGGATCAGAGCCATGTCCAAACACATGCCCATAGTATGTGGTCATTACACATGTCATAGAACCACCCATTTAATTTATTTAAAATGTGTGGTTGGGTGTCCTCTATAACTATCCTACACGCAATGCATTCAGGGCTTCTTAGTTTTGGCAGAATACCAAGAAAAGACTAATGATACAAAAAGAACCGCCTATGGACGGCCAATAACCTGCTTTATTCGTTAATGCACCCAAAGATTGTAAAGAGAGTCATGTCTCAGCCTCATCAATTACGCAACAGTGACAGCATCAATATTAATCGATGTCCTGTCAGCCACCTACGCCAATTTCAAGATATAAATAGCATCAAATAAGGCCAACTGTCTACTAAAACATAGCTACAAAGACACTACAAAGTTTAGCATCCAGTTTTAACGTACAGCAACCAGCTGCGAAAGCGGCAGTCGTATCAACGCAGAAAGCACTTTTGTGGTCATAGGCCTGAAACAGGTCATTTCCCAGACAAAAATAGCAACAAGTAAGGATCGCTAACAGACTCTACGAAGCTGTTTTATAATTGTAGAAGGTAGGGTTTATTAATATCTGCGGCAAAATATATCTAGTTATTATTGGATATGTTAATTATTGGCGAGTAATTTTAGTAAAACGAATAATAATATTGAGCTTAAATTTGTACCCTTACACGCTTTTTAAGCATTAAAGTTCTTCGCGGCAATGCACTGAAGACTTTATCCCTACAGCCAATTGCGCAGCGCATTCTGCCACCCAAGTACCTGATCGTAAAGTACTGATCACGTTTCTAACCTCTGCCTTCTTAGTCGATATGGGACGAGGAAACGCTATCGGCTCGTTCAACGACAAGCCAAATTGATTACATCTACCAATTACGTAGGTACCATACAAGATAACATGTTCATTATATTTACGAACAAACCATATCTTCATACACATCTAATTAAAGAGATAAATGACTGTATTTTGTTAGAAACAAAGCGATGTAAGTTGTAATTATAAATATACCTACTCTGTTTCGTAACATGTTACTTTAATGGCCGGCCATCATCAGTCCCTCAATATTCAAGAAATCAGTTTCACTGGTATGTTAATTATTCGTAGCAATTATACAGGTGCGCTTATTATACAAGGTATTCACAAACATTAATTTTGTTAGTGTACTAGAGGAAGTTATATGGCACTAAGGTGATATTTGGCCTGTAACACTGTTAAATGTAATTAATAGAGAGGAGTGTACGGCGGGGAGAAATGCTGTCGACATTCGTTTAATATAAAATGTGAAATAAATTAATGATTTAGCATAAAAAGTATGTAGGACGTAGGGTTGGAACTCAGGACTCAGTGACAGTAGGTCAACAGCTTGCAGTCGTCGTCATAGATTCATTTTTAAATTGAAATGTACGATACTATATCGTCGTACTAATAAACAATAATGAGACTGAACTCCAAGCTCAGGTGGTAGTAACTCTGCCGTCTACGCTGGTTGTGAGTTCGATTCACCCCCAGCTCAAATATTTGCGTGATGAACTTACATGTATGTACTGTGTCTGTCTATAAAGTGTTTTATCTGTCTGTAAGTGTTTAGTGCCAGTAACTATTATATCAATCATCTGGCATAATACAAGCTATGTTTAGTTTGGGATTTTATGGTGATGTCTGAAATAAATATTGGTGGACATATTTATTTATTTATTTAGTAACTAGATATGCCGATCATTTTCGTAGTACCAAAAATTTTTAATTGTATTTGATTTGATGGTAAACCACCCGGAATTGATGCGAAAAACACATCGGTCGAGCTATTCGCAAGTTTTTGCGAGAGTAACGCACGGCTTTGATTTTATATACCTACTTAAAAGATAGATAGATAGATAATAGTAAGTGAGGTTTAGTTAACCTGTAGTTCCTTATCAGTGTAGTAGTGGAGACCAGCGTACTGCGCCACCTTGTCCTCCGCGACGCCCACTCGCGGCGCCGTGAACACTCGCTGGCCCTTGCACGCCTGAGTCGCCTTCAGGCACAGGTTCTAGGACCACACACACAGAACACATGAAATAACACAAAACATAGTAATAACACTAACAAAGTGCTTGTTTATTTACAAACGTTCAAACGTACCGCAGTAAGATGCGATTGCTTTCCGGGAACTGCACTTCGGACTGAGATTGCTATGAAATGGGTTGTTAGGGCGCGTTCACGTACAAAACAGGTAGCTGTCGTGCCGCTATTATATCCTTTGCAGCCATTGCACTGCGCGACATCACAGATGTGATGTTACTAACTCATTTATTTATAAAAAACTAGATTGTAAACCATCCAAAAATATTCCAACCGTTGGAACCATTTTCAAGTTTTTGGCAGACTTTTGCACGGCAATAGATTTTTATATATATTGACGACATCTGTGGCGCAGTGGGCTTAGGTCCGGCTGAGACGCAAAAGGTTGCGGGTTCGATTCCCGCTGCGGGACAAATGTTTGTATGATCTGCAAGTATTTGTCTCGGGTCTGGGTGTATCTATGAATAATAAATATGTATGTATTTACAAAAAAAAGTATATAAGTAGTATATCAGTCATGTGATACCCATAACACAAGCTCTGCTTACTATGGGGCCAGATGATGCTGTGTGAAATGTCCGGTATTATTATTATTATTACTATTATAAGACACCCAACACAGGTATATAAAATTCAAAATACAAAATACAGAATCAATGGGTAATAAACCTAGTGTTTCCCTTATTATAAGGCACCACATCATGCGAATTGATAAAATAATGTGCATCGCCATGCTAGTAGACAGTCTGCAGCAATAATTACCTGACAATATATAACCTAGTGCGTAGCTTTTACCAGCAACTCAGTAGGCACATTACTGACAACCTGTTTTATAATAAAAGTTGAACGCGCCCTAAGAAGGAAAGCAACACTATTTAAATTATTAGCGCCTTGTTTCTGTTATGAACAACTTGTAAGTATCATAAGCTCAATAATCAATGTTTTAATGGGGACGTGCTAGAAAGTATGTTACCTACTATGATAAATCCTTAACATAAATTATCTGAGTGCTGGCAGAGCTACGCCTTTGTAGAAAATGAATAGATAGTGCATGTCAGTAACTTTCTACATTGAATACCTATGGTAGATTTCCTTGCACTTTGACAAATGTCCGTCGAAACTCATTTACAACTTGGTAGATACTTACAAGAATGTGGAGACTTGGAGAAGATAATTTATTTCATTTTAATGTATTCTAAGGAAAACCAGCTCAAATATAGGCCATTTTACTTTATCTAGGGTCAGCCTCAGATATTGCAATTTACGGTAAACCAGTAGTCCGTATGTTTGATGACCGGTTGTATAAAAAAAAGCATCTAGTCCAAAAAATGATTTATCTACTGAACTTCACACCACTAAAATGTATTAAATTGTCAAACGATAGGTCCACCATGAATGCCATCTATTAAAATTAATACGGAAATGCATTTTCCATACAAAATTACCAATTTCGTTTTTTTTTTCTAAACCAATAGTGAGGTCAACAAAACAAAAAAAATATTCAAATAGGTCAAGCCATTGTAAGTTTTGCCCAGACTTACACACCCAAATATATATTTTTAAATACATATACAATATACTTCTTACCTCAAAGTAGTCAGTCCCTGGAGTGTCGACGAGTTGCACAAAGTGTTGGGCGGTGCGTCTGTCAGAATCGCTAAGGGCACATCTCATGCTTCCATACTCGTATTCAGCCGAGCGACAGGGAAACTTTTTCTGGATAGTACACAAAAAAATTTCAAACTTTTTTATTTCGGACAACTTAGATCCATAGAGGTTAGTAGCACATATACATAGAACAAAAGGGAGTTAGTAAGACAATGATATAAAAAATAAAAAGTAAAAAGCTGACACTGGTTCACAGAGCGATCACCAGAGTAACGAGCAGTTTTCTAGGATTACACTGCGTACCAGCTTTGCCCACATCGGCGACGAGTACCTATCCGGTATAGTTTTCAGGATGCTTTTGTGGCTGTCTCGAACTCTACAGATTAGGGATGCAGATTTCTGGTTCAAAGCCAACAGTTTGGTATTCAGCAAACATTCCTGAAGCACTGCAGAAGCGAGGATATATTGATGCAGAATATTGACGTTTCATTTTCAAAACCTTCGTGAGTTGTACTGCAGAAACACACAAGTTTTTACTGACATACTTTGCACCTTGAAATCGCGAGCCAGGGTGAATTTGATCCACGGTTCGCTTAGGTGGACGCGAATCAAATTCACCCTGGTCAAGATTCTCTAGATGAATTGAAACCACAGAACAGAAAATTTCGGTTTTCTGTGATCGAAACAGTGTCGGTACCTTCATCGACATAATAATACGCGAGTAAAAACCCGTGTTTCTTGAAATGTTAATACTGATGTTTGTTAATTTTCGTCTTAACTAAATTTGTAGTCGGTATGACCACACAATTCTAAAAACAGCAATTATCGAAGTTGCACACACCAACTTTATATTGATGAGCCTCAAACCACGATAAATCTCGAATTCATCAACAGTAGAGTAATCGTTAAAAATGATTGAGCTTCTGTACCAACGATCTCACGATCGATTTACTGTTTAACCACTAACTACTACTAATCGATAGATTAATTTCAGTAGATAACCCTAATAGATAGTCGTATTGATCAACGATATCGATAGGATTGTTTTGCTTAACAGGCAAAAAGTGACCTATGATCTGTTTACGAATAAGGATAATCATATTAATGTTCAAATTCATGTGAAGGTATTTCTCATTTTTACGTAATGTACACGTACATATGTACCTACGCGATGCAATGCTTTAATAGGACTCTTTAATAGGAAGGTACATTTTTGAATTGCATAGACTGGCCACTAAATCATTGTCTTTTAACTGACCATGAAAATCGTAAAAATCTTGTTTCATTTCACATATTCCAGATAATAAAATAAGAATGCATAAATTTATAAAACATTGTGAATCACGATAGAGATGCCTCATAATTTGTTTCCCGGATTACCAAACTAGGGCGAATCCATAAAATATAAATTGAATAGATAAACGGCACTGAGACTTTGCAACGAGCTGTACTTTCAACCCGTAATAACATGGAAATATAACGTACTACTAAGCAAGTAAAATTGATAAGTACCTAATAAACAACAACTTGTAAATAATCAATTTTACATTGTAAGTGTTTTTAAATTTGTTAGATTACTTTGCTCAAGTATATTTTATGTTGTAAGACCATAACTAAGACCTTCAGAATGGCTAAACTCATTCGAAGTAGTAGTAACTATGTGTTAAGATTACTTTAAAATGATGTAGGTATACTAACCTCGTTTAAACAAGCAGCGAGACAAGCCTCCTTGGTGGACGTGTAAATGATAGTGTTGTCGAGGCCTCGCAGAGCTTTCCCGGGTACTCGTTCGAAGGCCCAGGGTCGCAAGCAGACGCTTTCAGACCGGACTTGCAGCTTCACCATGTAGTATGTGTTCACTGAACGCTGAAATTTGATGTGCTTGTAATTTGACTCAAATACTAAGAACTGTCGAAAAAGGTTTATATCGCGTATTAGCTACATTTAATTATTCCTGACAATTCGGCAGTGTAATTGTGATCGCAAAAGTTTAAAAATATGAGTAGTTTTCTATTTGCATTTTCATATTATTGAAGGTCTGTTTCTGGATTTGCCCACTTTCTAGTTTTTATTGCTTTTTGGGATGCTTGAGATATCAAAAGTTAGAGAGCACCTAGTGAATGTATTTGTGAATCTTCAATGGCGCGTGTAAACTGCTCCGTGAGATTTCCAGTTCACCAGCTACAAGACTGTATTTTCATTATGATTTCTTAGCTTAGATCACAACAAAGCGACATGCACTACTTGTCAGGCCTTATCCATCTGAACTGATCATTAGGCTGTTGTAATTAGATCCCACGCAAGCATTAACAAACCCATCTTTATGCTTTGGGATATTAAACTGTAATACCTCATTAATAAACGCGATAATAGTCGAACGGTTGCTGATAGGCTGTGCTTTGTAAGATATCCTATGTTGGCCGATTTAATCTGAATGGTTAATTCTATCTCAGTATTGGCTAGCTAATTGGCATTGGGTGGATTTATTTGGCTATTCGCTTGCCCAGCTTGGGTTCTGAGACGTGAACTTGAAATAATGACAGCAAGGGTTGTGCTTTGTGTATCTGATACCCATTAGTATTATTTATTCCACACATAATACGGTAATAGATAGTGCAACCATGCCCATCATTGACTCATACTTAAATATGTAAGTAGTACATGTTACTCGCGCCAAAGCTCTGTCGTCAAAAAACTGGGGGAAAACGTAATTTACGTCATAAGTTACATAGCAGATTAAAATAGCTCAGATTGTTTACCTGTGGAATGGCATTAGGGTTGTTAGCCTGCGTGTCATTCTGCAGCAAGCAACGAGTTTCCTGCACCGGCGTTAGAGGGTTCAGCACAAAACTGCAACAAAAACAACAATGTTAATTGCAATAAAAAGGACCACTCGAGATCTCTACAAGACATTGTAAACCTACTATTATGACATACGCGCGTAATCTCCCACATCTCTAGTCTCTAGATATGTCTACTGGAGCCGGCATTGACTGACTGAACAATAAACGAAATCTATAATTGTCTGTTCAGTCACTTACATGTAACATTGCACCTCTCTGACAGAACTGCGTAAGCTCTATATCAGATGCACGTGCCAGAAGCAAAATAGTAGTCCTTTCGTATGTAAGGAGTAATTTTGATTAAGCTTTTTGTAGGTATAAAACCTTTGGACACGCAATCGCCTTCTCAATTTAACCTCTTAAATGATCGGTGCCCAAATAAACAGGTATAAAAGTATAATTGGAAGAACAATCAAATAGCGGTACATTCAAATTGGCATCAATACTACAAGTAGGTTCATACAAGTCGGCCACCGTTCGGAAGAAAGCGTTTAATTGCAATGTAACCCTGCAATTTTTATGACCACACCATTGTTAACGGATTTTAACAGTTGTTTTATTCCAGCAATGAACGTTTGATCATCAAAGCAGAATAACAATGATTCTTAAGAAATGGCAAAGTGAATGAAATAACTGAGTATGTACTGTACGTACGCCAAACATAAGGTACCTACACCGGTACTTAACTGTTTTGTGACCGAAGATAGTTTATTTGTGATAATCAATTTGATACCGACAATTAAAATAACTGTAAGTTTATACGTAAGTAATATCTGCAAAGTCCTAAATTAGAAAAATCCAAATCAAATTGTACAAACATAATCATAAAGTTCTTTCATAATTCCCTCTCGTTTGGACATGTCGGGAGATACTTACTCTATGACACCTTAGTGCATTGCACCAGGAAGAGACAACCCACTACCAGATTCCTAAGGACTATGATATACGATAGCGAACCTCAATAATAATAATTATGGTGAGAACATTTACAATATTCATAAATAGGCTACTAGCAAACGTTGAATCTTAGAATAGCTTTAGAATAAATAGAACAGCTTAAGTGGCAATATTATAAGTCATATAATTCAACGGAATGAGAATTAGAAAATGAAAGCTCTCGCAAAGTTATATTTAAAAAAAAGTTGAAGTCACTGAATGAAGTGAAATGAAGTTAAAATATGATTAAATTAAACTGATTTGAATGTTTTTTTTTGTTTTCTCCTCCTCTATACAGTGGTTGTTTACAATCAAATCAATTTAATATATACGTTAATAATTTAATATATAATTTTAAGATATACGAAATTTAGTATTTTTTAAATGAGACTCAACAAAAACGCAAATTATTTGACTGCTTTTAAGAAACATGCATCAGTTGACCATCAATATTATTTTCTCTTCGCAAGCTTTGCTATCATTCATTCTTAGCCAGCTCTATAATTCCGATGTACTCGTATAATTTAAAAAATAAAACTAAACCACACTTTCGAGCCAGCTGTACAGCAGCAGACTAGACTAAATGTCGAAAGATACTGCTTTTTAATGACCTAAAAGGCTCAGCACCATGATTATCCCCGTGTTTCTTAATTGAAGAGGCGCCGGGTAGCAGCTACTTGTTTTAGTAATTGCATAGTTATAGGTAGTGTAGATGCATTATCTATCTTTGAAGTATAAAGGCTGGCATACATTGTAGAACAAAACATATGCAACAATGTGATGAATGAGTTTATAGAAGTAAAACATTGTGTAGGTGAATTAAAGATGCCTCGCGATGCAGACAATTTACGCATAAAAGTTTTATAATTTTGAAATTAGTATAAGGCGTTACTGAATTTTAAGGCATTTTTTCATAACACATCGTTATTTTATTTTATAAAAGGTTGCGGGTTCGATTCCCGCCGTGGTTCAAATGTTTGTATGATCTGCAAGTATTTGTCTCTGGTCTGTTTGTTTCTGTGTATAATATGTATGTATTTACAAAAAAAGTATTTAAGTAGTATATCAGTCATGTGGTACCCATAACACAAGCTCTGCTTAATTTGGGGCCAGATGATGTTGTGTGAAATGTCTGAAATTATTATTATTTTATGCTCATATTTTGCATGACTGTTTGGTATAAATTTGATTGGGTGTTGTTTTTATATTATCAAATTAGGTAAGTCATGCAGATACCATTGGTCTTCCAACTGCACTTGATTTTTTCTTCTAGTTTTGCTAAGCCTTGGGTTAATTAATTATTCATGCTGCACTACCATCCACCACGGATAGCGGTAATTTAACTTAACCGTAATATTATTTGTTTATTACTGAATATGCCGCATACCGTCGCCGTCGGCAGGATTTAGCCCGACCCGTTTAACGTTACCAAGCCGTATTTATTGCTCGTGATAAGTACTTTGGTAAATATTTATTAAGTTATAATTTTAAATAAACAGTGCAAATAAGTAGTATTTACAATATACACTGACAAATCACATACGGGTGGGTACCTATGTGTTATTAATAGATTTTTCGGTAGTCGCAAACATGAAACAACATGTTTGCAGCAACGGAGTAAAATGAAAAATGATGCACCATATTTCTCATTCATAGTCATACCAAATATATTGAACATAACAACCTGTGGCGCAGTGAACCAAGGCCTGGCTGAAACGCAGATTTCCACCGCAGATTGCGTGTATTTGTTTCGGGTCTGGGTATTTCTATGTAAATATAAATATATATTTACAAACAAAAAAGTGTATAAGTATCAGTTATGTGGTACCCATAACACAAACTCTGCTACTTTGGGGTCAAATGACGCCGTGTGAAATGTCCGGCATTATTATTATAGTTTTCACTACAGTAAAAAAACTAATGAAATCAGATCGTTGTAAAGCAAGTCATAAAAAAATACATAAAGATGAACCAAACCGGAAGATTCAATAATTTGTACCTATAAAAAACTTAAGTTGTATTATTTAATTAGGAACTCGAAAATCATGACTGTCATTAATAAGAAGCCTAAAAGTAAGTCAACATTTCCGGAGCACGATTGTGTGAGTCAAAACACGTGTCAGACTGTCGGTAATTTATACTTGCTAATTGTTGGCAAGTTTTTGTACCTATCGTCATCCGGTACACTAGTAAGATTAATCAAGATTTCTCAAATTTTATTCGTAATATTGCTTCTTTCAGCGATGTAAAATACGCTTTTTATCACTGGAAATGTATAAAGTCATATAAATTAACATACCAGCTTTACAAATACATAAATTTGTGGAGAAGCCATAATAGAAATAGTGTATTTAGAGCCAAAGAGAGCAAAGTGCCCGACATCCTCCGCCCTACCCCACTCAAATTACGCTTGTCTTTTTACTAATGCTAAACACCAGCTGTGCCCGCGGCTATTCTGACGTGTCGCATCACGTAGTAGGTATTATGTAGTTATTATTTAATAAGCAACCTATAGAAAGCTGGTTCGTCCCGCTCCAGGCTAAGCTTAACGATCACATGATTGGCAGGTTGTGTGACGCGGCATGAGACGTGCTTTGTGACGTAGATGTATTAGAAACATGTTAGACGACGAACTCTATAGGGATCGTCATTGTTAGATATTTTTCAATTCAAATTCAAGTTTTCTATGTACCTATCTTTCGGATAAAAACAAAGATGATCATGCACTACTTTAACCCCCAGCTTGGTAGACCTTCGCAGATCTCTTTTTATTTACTGAATGGCCTCAAATTTAAGTTGGTATGTAGCTCTACCTTGTGCGCTGATGAATATAGATGTTTTTTATATGGATGGATGTTATAAAGTATCTTTTGTATCTATTGTGCTTATTTAGATCTTTGAAGATTATTTCAAATTGAGTATGAACCTCAAAATAATAGGTAGTTCAAATTTTTTGTAATATGTTGTTTTTAAGTTCAACAATAATGTATTTTATTCCACATTGATCACCGTACAAAGTAAAGAAACCTATTAAATCGTCTATTAGGCATGTAACGACTTAACTGTCGTGCTGTTTACACGGCTTATCATCCCGTTACTAAGCTTAATCCATTATACTTAAGCAACCTCAACGATTTACGATTATGACAAAATTGTCTGAAGTAAGATCTGATCGCCATCAGCCACTATCTGCCCGTTAGCTTCATCACAGCTTCCTTATAACATAGCTGCTTCACTCTTATCTATATGCTACATAGTTCAAAACAATATCTACAAGGCTTCTTCTTATCTCGTCACTAGTGCTGCCTCAGAGACTCCTTTCGAGCACATGTCTTCGAACACATATCATAATAATTCACAAAATTCTAACTCTTTGGTGTAATATTTTTTAAACTAAACGAAATTTTACTTAATTTATTTTTAATATTATATTTTGTTAGTGCTCAGCTTTGAAATCAGTATAAAAGTGTTGGAAGTACTATAGTGTATTTATTCTAGAGTCTTATGCTCTTACAGACGACAGCTTATTTCTGAACCTAGCCGAAAGAAAAAAATCCTAGTGTCTATGCGCGGTCTCTGGGTCGAAAATCTAAAGTTACTTGTAATACCTAATTATCATCACCCTTAATTTTACACTATCAGATAGTTTAGCAATCTTGTATTATAATGTTTTCCACGCTTTAGTAGGTGCGGTGTTCCTTTTACGCCAAGTAAGATTCGAAAATTATGAAATGCCTACTGCTTGTTTGTACTTACTACTATTCCAGCAGACATCGTAGCTTTTCCAGCTACGATGGCATTACAGGCAGGCGCCAAAGCTTAACTATTCTATAACTATGTCATCAATCACCGGAGTTGGAAATCGGAAAGTAACTTGTAATACGAATATATATCTTGCGTTCATCTCACTCTATACTAATATTTAATAATAAATTGATGGCTAAATTAATGACCACATCGCGCTTGCAACAGGAGAAAGTCAACTATGGATAGTACATAAAACTTTGTTCTTTTTATCGTGCCCAATTATGCTGAAAACAATGTGTTGGTTCTGTCGCTGTAGAAAGTATGTCCGAAAACAATTTGGAATGTGCCTCACAGTTATGGGGCATGTCGTTTGAGATTTTATCGGGGTGACAGCATCTGATAGTAAGGTCGTGATCCTTCTACGTCTAAGGTATTTAATCCGTTGGATTTTGTTAGATGAGCGGTATCGGCAATCGTCTGCTCCCGAATACCGTAATTCCCGAGCAAGGTGGCACAGTCACCGCATGCACAGTTACCGATTGTTATAATCGCATTGAACTATTCTTTTGTCAGATTGCTATTTCTTTGGACAGATTGATTCCAGATATGAACTTGTACAGTGTTCGATCACAAGCGCGGGAAAGTTCCGTCTCGTAATTGAATACTGAATTGGTTTTCATTCGATCCCCTTCAAATTGATTTCGAGGAATTTAACTAGCGTTGTAATAATGTTACACGCCTCGTTTCTATCTACCTAAGTACCTACTTATTTAATTCAATCTTTCTGATTCTGGTTTTAAGTGCCTATGCTTATCCCATTATAAATACATAAATATTTATATGATGCAACTGGAGAGCAACTGAGCACAATTTCATAACATTTTTGTATTTGAGCAAAGAGAAAATCGCTAACACTATTTGACGCTTTCTTAGCACTTCCTACATATTTTCATATTTATGTGACTATAGATTCTGTGGCTCGAAAAACTGATTATTTTTTCCATACAGTGCCTACAGTAGGTTAATGCTAAATTTCTCAGGCGAAGATCATAAACATGCTATTATTATTTTTTCTAAGTTAATGAGAAAAATGCTTGGTTAGTTTTATGGGCTAGCCCACACCTCAAACCGACATTAATTGCCATGAATATTACTTTAGCATAAGAACGGTTACGAATCCTGATCCGACACGAACAATATGGAGCGGAAAACAACAATAAATTAAATAACTCACAGAAACCGCCAATACTCTTGAAAACTATCCGCTTGAAAATGGTGCAGGCAATAATCCATTTTAAGACGTATGCGATCACTTTTACTGTTATCCAATTTGGAGCGCGGCGAGGTCGGTTTCCGCTTTTACACGGTTTGTGGGCAGCGTTTGTAGAGACACATTGTTATTGACCAAAAGCGTGTCATTGGAATGCTTGGGCCGTAGTTCTGTGGTAGTGAGCTAGTGAGTGAGGCGCTGCAGAGGACGTGTGCGTGTGGCTGACTGACACACATTCCGTGACCTTAGCCGCGGTGGCTTCACTGCCGCACGTACGCGACCTCGTGGTACTAGTCACTGCCAATGCCAGCGGGCCAATCAACTTTATGCGAAAAAGTAGAAGGATTGTCGTAAAAATGAAAACGCACGTACTTAGTATCTTTCCGTCTAGTCTAGCCTTAATAGCGTTCGACGCGACTGCAGTTTTAGTAACTAGGTTAATGCGTCTCCAAGCTGCTTTGTGTGCTTGAAACTCAAATGAACTGAACTTGGCATGATGGATTATTACTGAAGTATTAATTATATTTCTAGTCTTGTGACTAGAAATGTAAGAGCAGTCTTCAATCAACAATCAAGCTTTGCATAAGCCTCAATTTTGTTCAATATAACCATTAGTATGTATCCTTTTTCTGTAGTACCACTTTCTCGTTCATACACCCAGTCCTCTATCAAACGCACGTCTTCATTATCAAGTGCAATCACGTCGATTGACGCGCATTGAATGGCCAATGATTAGTTCCAAGGTTATCTAATCTCTTCTATTTGAATCTAATTTCTCTTGGTTCTTCACGTCATTCTCTTGACTCAGTGGATCTTCACGTCAGTCGATTGGTATCTCGGACATTTGGGTTAGATAAGTGGATGGTACGTTGATTGTTTCGTGATCAATGATCTCTGATCGAAGTGAATCTAAACTCGACAGAATCTAATCAAGTAAGGATCTAGAGGTAAACTTTTATTATATCCTGTTTATGTTTAACGAGTATTTGACTCTCACATAATGGCTGCTATCACAGTTCACTTGGTATTAACTCTGTCTTCTGCGTTGTTGGTTGTTTTGAGGGTTGATCTCAATCCAGTGATATTTGTGTGATGGACATTAATTTAAACTCAATGCAGTTTCCATTAAATTCAATACAATTTCTGGGACCACATTGAGTCTTACATGCTAGCTGAGTTATTTAGGAGCCAGTTATTTTAAAGCAAAGTTTGAGAAGAATCAGGCAAGAAACAGATTTTGATCTGTGTCTTGGTCTTCTTTTGTTATTGTGTCACTAGTTATTACGAACCGGTGTTGTAAATGGATTAAAATGCGCCTCAAAAGGCTCCTTTCGTGCGTTGTGTTATAAACTATCGGTTATAAAGTATCTTAGGTATGTTTTTAAGATTCAATCAGTCATCTAGTTCTCTTAATATGTCTTTGCGTGATTAGTAATGAGAATTCCGTTCGACAATGGTCCCATTGATTGATTTGGCTTCTAGTTTTAATTATTATTATCTCTCATCGATTGATTAATTTCTTAATTGTTTTGTCATTGTATTTCTTTGGGGTAATTTATAGATGTTTCTTTTTTGGTTGGCATAATGAGATTGATTTTCTACTTTGTTATACTTATTCTTTTTTATTTGCGACGTGTAGGATTGACGACTGCGTGTATTGGTATGCGGCTGTTATTATTGTTTTTTTCTGTCTAGGTATATAAAATGTTTTCTTGATAGCAAACAGTTTATTTTTATGTCCTATAGGTAATTCATATATAAAATATGGAATGTTTGACTCACCTAAAAGACGCAGCTTGGCAATCGGGTTCTTCCCGACACCACCCTTGACATTCGTATAGCGACAGGTTTCGCACCGTGTAGTACGCGGTTCCAGTGAAATCCAAGTCTGTCAGCTTTTCGAACGCCGTCCGACCTGGTTACAAACATTATGGCTATGAAACAGGCTGCCGTCATATACCATTGGCATTGATAACTTAGTATTGATTTGAAGGTTAATTGGACGCTTATTGTTCATTAATACATGAGAAGAAATTTAAATGCATTGGTATGAAATAAAAATAAAATGTACTGTGTGGTTACTATACTCAGTTACGCAAATGCTAAGGGTATGAAGCGAATATATCAAGCGAACAGTAGTAAATCAAAATGGTAGCTCAATAAATCAAAACTTACATAGCACAGCTGAAGCTTGCAATAAGAAAAGCACTAGCCGCGCCAAGCGCAGCGAATCGCCCCTCATGCCGACAAAGGCACTAGGTAACTGAAACAAAATATTTAAATATAAAGACAACATTAGATTAAGAAATAAAGCAAATTCTGTTATTTTAGGTGAAACAAAAACAATTAATATTGTCAGACAAAAAAATATGCTATTTGGCTAATGATCTATGTGCGTACATACAATCTGTGTGTAGTGGATAAGATTGAAAAAATCCCGCGGTAGTCATTGTATTTTCCAATTATTAAAATCGAAAGCCGGTCAAGAGCCGAATTACAAGCAAATCGAATGTGCGAACTCTCATTATCCACTTATCTGATACAGGCTAGAATTTCGCGTAATTTGACGTAGCATCCGAACGGGCACGTATCGCTAATTCCCCAATCAATTCGGTATGATAATAACTTTATTGCGGCTCAATTGCTCCGTAGAGAATGCTTAAAAACATGTTACATTAATTATACTGCCAGCCAGGGGGCCAAGCAGACAATCGCAACATGGATCCACAAAAGCCAATAGGAAAGTCAGCGACACGAATTTTCATTTACTTTTTTTGCATCGCAATATCGCTTTCACTAATCTTTTTATCACAATGAATGACCGATTGTAAAATGTGAAAGTACAACATTATTGTACATCTAAAAGGTTACTCTCTATGTCTACAACAGCTGAAACCATTTTTGTAATACCTACACACAATGATACGAGCTACTTTCAATTCATTCACTACATTTCGGCGTGGATAGGCACGCACGTTTAAATGGAGTGTCATAAAGTTTTTGGAAGCAATCAAAGAAGAGAAATGCATTCGATGTATGTGACCATAAAATTGATTACACAAGTTGCATTTACAAAAATACCGCTATTTTAATTTAGGTTGCTTTCTCAAAACACTTGGTTGAAAGTTACTTATTTGGAAATCCGGTCCAGTTGATGTATCGACAGTATCAAGGAAACATCGGACTCTGTACAGGGAAAGCAATAAGGTTGTTTTTAGAGTTCCGTATCTCAAAAGGAAAAATGGAATCCTTAAAGTCCATCTGTCTGTCTTGTCTGCCTGACGCTTGTCTTGAACGTGTGGAGGGTATCGATTTGAAATTAACATCAAATAATTAAGTCGACGCGGTAAGGTCGGTGTAAATATTATATCAAACGGAAGGGCCGTGCCATTGTGATCGTGGCCAACTACAGCTTGAAGCAAATGTCCCAGTACTGACCAATTACCTCAATTTTAACAAACCACAATAAAACGGCTTTGCGGTATTCGTGATTTGGGTTAAACTATTCCCAACGTCTGCCTCTTTAGCTCTATTATATGCAAAACGACGTAATCGCTGTTTTGATCTGAATACCTAAATATCTGAGTAAACGAGAACAGAAGCCGTATGCTCGAAAACGTGAGATAAATATCATTGGGAGAGATGACATCAAACCTGACAATTAATATTGTTTAACACAAGTCTTCGCTGAGGTTTGACGCATGTTTGATGTCGTCTCCAATGATTTATCTCACTTTTTAAATTTTCACACGTTTTTGAGAATGAAGCCCCAGATGTATGATAACGTATTAAACACTTAAACCTCGTCGCTAGAGCAAAACTGCTTTTACAAACATCTTACTGAAGAGACCGAAATACTTTTTTGGATGTTGATGTTACAAGTAGATGTAACGTAACGGCCTTTTTTACATCTTTTCCCTGTTTTCTGATAATATTGCTTAGCCAATCTCGGCTTCTCGTTAATCTTACGAAAACAAAGGTTTACCAACGTGACATTTTGCAACTCGCATGGCTGAATATGGTAAAACAACGGAAGGAGTCTGCGTTACAGTTAGTTCACCTTTAATACAGCACTTTTAGCACAGATATCCACCGCAGAACATTGCGCCAATCATTGTGATTCAACAATGAGCTACAATAAATTTGCGGGGTTTATTCTGTATAAGGGGGTTTATTACTATTATAGGAGTTATCCGAGTTAAACGGATCTGTAGCGACTTTCTTAGTGATCTTATCAATGGAAAGATTTTCCGCTGTTGTGCTCGCGTGGTATACAACATGCCTAATCGAATGAATCGAAGTTGGCCCAATGAATCGAAAAGCTACCATTATTAAAAGCTTCTAGAATAAGGTTCTTTACGTTCAGATCTTGAATAATAATTGTATAAATTGGCTAAGCATAGCGGACTACGCACAGCGAAGGCTTCACAGGATAAGAAATACTAATGGACGGTCCAATTCAACACCCACTAGTTAGCAAGATTAAAGAAGAGCTTATGTGAATTTTGAAGGACGACGACGGAACACAAGCTTCCATCTAATCTAAATTACCATATCAAAGCTTAATATTTATCTAACTAAATATCTGTATTGAAAAACTGTCCAAAAAACTTTGTAATACCTTTGAAAAACCCATCAGACGATATGCCTTACATTAGAGGAGTAAACTTTACATGTAGTAAAAATATGTTTACAATGTTTTATTTCCAATACTTTGCGGGAACCTAATACATACTACCTAATAAATTTATATTACGTTAAGACCAGAGGCTGCATGCAGGATCTCTAATTAGATAGATAGATAACACATTTCTGTTTCTATAATATGTAAGTATTTACAAAAAAAAAAGTGTATAAGTATATCAGTCATGTGGTACCCATAACACAAGCTCTGCTTACTTTGGGGCCAGATGATGCTGTGTGACATGTCCGGGATTATTTATTTATTTATTTATCTGATAAACCAGCACACACGTACAATCAACGGTACCATTGTACATCTATATATAAATACGTGAAGCAAAAACTTTGTACCCCTTTTTTGAAAAATCGCGCGGACCGAGGAGTATGAAATTTCGCACACTTATAGTTTATATAGAAAAGGAGTGCAGAATGCAATTTTTTTTTTAATTATGCATAAAAAATACATTAATGATTAATTAATTATGGTCGAATTGCGACCAGTGGGCGACCACTAGTAACGATAAACACATAATATAATAACTTAAGGATAGAGACTAGACGAATTAAACTAAAAGAATGTGTGTTGTTGCAAATTTCAAAAGGGTCATAAGGTAATTATTATGGGACACACAGACAGACAGCGAAACAGACACAAGGCGAAACTATACACCCTAACAAACGGGATCTAAGCTGTTTCTACGGTAAAAATAAAAGTCATTCAGCATTGTGTGTAATTGTCGAGTAGTATAAACAGTAATTATCACGGGCACAGGTGTGCTGGTGACGTGACGGGTATGTCACATAATGCCTCTAACAGTTATATCACGATGCTTAGCGTGGCGCAGCGGGGCGCAGCCACTGTACTGTGCGCTCAAATTGCCCAATTTAACGGTAAAACATAGACATTATTATAATGATATCACATACAATATGAAGTGGGTCATTTAATGTTTTAGATGAGAGCTGTCATACTTATTGGCTCCTTTGACTGGCATGTGGATTATTTTTGGTCTGCTTGGGAAGAAAAAAAATTGCTCTTTTATTATTTATCTTTCTAGAGATATTTCCAGTTTTATTCATCATTTTTGGTGTTTTTATTTAAATAGCTACATTTATTGACTCGGGTATGAATAATTGAAAATATCTTATCCTAAGTTATTTTATATGAAAGGCACCATTTCATATAAAATAACAAATGACGAACGACAATATACGACTTTGGGACATACTATAAACACTTGACACTGGCAAAATTGACATAACTATGACACATGCCGTTAACAAAGAAGAAGAAGTCGTCTTTCCTGTCAGCTCAGTAGTTCTGCCTCTTGCGCTGTAGTTGGGGTTTCGGTTCTCGCTCAGAACAAACATCTGACTGATGAACACAGGTGTTCGTTCTGTATCTGGGTGCTACAAAGTAACTTAGTATGTATTTCAAAATTTATAAGTATTCTATCAGTCATCTGGTCACCATAATACAAGCTATGCTTAGTTTGGGGCTAAATGATGTTGTGTTCATTGTCCACTGATATTATTATATTATTATTAATTATAACAAAACTATGGTTTTGCATATATTTTTTAATATAGAGCTGCGGAATGTCCCTTCGCAAAGTTCATGGTGATTCATGTGCACAAAATTGGACGAAATATGCTGATAAATGATAATTGTAAAGCTCATTTAATCTTAGTTTCAAGGTTCGCCTGATAACATTTCTTCCTCTTATGATGTCACTAGTTATTTCAAACCAGTGTGGTGAGAGGATTAAAGCGCATGCGCATCAGAGGCTCCTTTCATGTCTTCGAACTTTGTACGTTCTACGACATGCCGGTTTTCCTTCGACGTTTGAGAGTACTGGTTTAGCGCACCCACGTGATCCTAACATCGGCGGCCACTACCACTAGACCGCAAAAAAACAAGTCTTTAAAAATAAAAAGCTTAAACTCAGTTCATAATAAACAAAGCGATAACAAGCGAGTAGATATACTCGTAGTTCACTTCAGTTTATGTAATAAAGTTGTGCTATCTGATCACTGTGCGACTATCTAATGAGTGGAGTGCCTATATTGTCGCTGGCGTAAACTTTAAGAGGCTTTGTAGCTGTAAAAGTCTGAAGCATCTATGGGCTTGTTAGTTTAATAGCAATTGCAGAAGGTGGTGGGTTCCATTTCGACTGAGAGGCAAATGTTTGTATGATCTACAAAAAATTGTCTCGGGTCTAGGTGTAAAAGGAAACGGAAAATAATAATAATAGCTGTTACTATTATTATTATTTTCGCTGTATTATTATTTTCGCTGTCGCTGTGCAAATGGGTAAAAAAAGTATTTTTATAAATAATTTGTTCATGCGTGACTTTGCGGAAATCCATTACATAATATACATGTCTCAGTCCAACGTTCGGCGAAACAACGTCTGCAGAGCAGTTACTTTTCGTCAAATTTCGGATAGCGAGTCAAGTGTTCCTGAAGATGCACAGTGGAGAGGCGAAACACGTGTCAAATTTATTTTTGAGGTTGCATGTGTAGATGGTGTGTGCTAACTTTTTACTAACGCTTTGCATGGTTTTTCAATTGCGGGCGGGAAGGAGGTGCATGCGTCTGCATCGTGTCTAACTCATTAGGAATAGATTGGCGGAATATTACTAAATATATGTCCATCTGTTTAATGTTAAGTTACTTTCATCGTTATTACCAGCTAATCAATGCAAAGACAGCCTGATGTCGAGAGTGACTGGATTTATTCTCCCATTATATTCCCATGTGAATTGGTAAAAACATAATATCGAATTATTAATTTTTCAATCACCCTATAACATTTTATCAAACTGTAATACGTATAGACTTAGAATGGATTATATTAACCTATATGCTATCTATTTATAGCGTTAGTGTTTTTGTTTGATGTATTTGTAATGCTGAATTATGATCTCCACGGTTGTAAAAATCTATAAGAGGGCGCTAAGTTCACAGCAGTTATCTCGGAGGAGGTTATGCTTTCATACACTTTGATTACATAGGAGTAGATCCACATGTGTAATCAACCATGAATAAAGGATTTAATTAATAAATGCACAATGGATTTGTATTCCCATCACCGCGTAGGCGCCTTTAGATTAGTGGTTGGCTTTTAATATCCAACAATAATGACCGACAATTATTCCTGTTGAAGTACAAAGGAATTATGGTTAATGTTTCCTGTTGGTATACATGTTGAACTAAGTAATAGTTAGAGAAAGGGTAGCTGCCTAGCTAGGTCAGGTCATTTGCTAATTTCCGCTTTAGGCCTACACATAAACTATTAAATTTCTTAACAATACTTTGAATAATAATATTTACTAGTGGTCGCCCACTGGTCGAAATTCGACCATAATTAATGAATAATAAAAGACAAATAATATACTAATCTATTCTCAATTTGACTTTAACAATAAACAAAAAGGTATATACAAAGGAGTATCCATTCTCATGTGATCTTATACTAGTATTATGCTCATATATGTATGTGTCTGTCAAATACATGATAGTGTGTGTGTAATGTTTTTTTTATTGATTCAATGTATTTTAATGCATAATTAAAAAAAAAATAGCATTCTGCACTCCTTCTCTATATAAACTATAAGTGTGCGAAATTTCATACTCCTCCGTCCGCGCAATTTTCGTAAAAAGGGGTACAAAGTTTTTGCTTCACGTATTAATATATAGATAATACTTTGAATAATTTGACTGGTCTCTCAGCTCAGTAGCTCTGCCTTCTGCACTGTAGGTTGTGGGTTCGATTCTCTCTCAGGGCAAACATTTGTGTGAAAAGTAAAGTATTCAAAATATATAAGTATTATATCAGTAATCTGGTTACCATAGTACAAGTTTTAATAAGGTAAGTAAGTACCATTTAGTTGGTAACCAACTAGTAGATAGGATAGACCACTAAGCGAATGTTTATTGTTGTAAATCTGTACACGTTATTATTTTGTGCATGCAAACATTCTAGTATTCGTTTCTCATAATAAAACTCGTGAGTAAGCCTTTTATTATTCTACAGATATAAAATAAACAGTATACAGAATACAGATTTGATAGTTTTCTGCGCATACCCAACCAGCATACGTTTACCGTTGTTTATCGTTTCTTATCGTTCTTATCTGGTGAATAGTTAAAAAAAGTTTTAAAAAAGTGTGGTGAAAGAATTAAAGTGGCTCAGAGTCTTTTTTCGTACTCGTATGTGTGCATTCAATTTTGAAAAACACGTATTTTACTCATACATTATTTTGTTGATGGTGGCACCGACACTCGTTCGATTCATTTCGAAAATCCTTATCAGGGTGAGTTTGATCCGCGGTCCACTCGTTGCTGCTCGCGTTCACGGTTCGCACTGACCTAATACGTAAGTAAAAACCATGTTTATCATTTTTATTTTAAATGAATTTAACTCAATAAAGTTTTGAAAGTTAAATATGTAAGTGCAATTCGGGTATGACCGTATATTTTATTTACTTCTCGTTAGGTTAAAGTGACCCAATGAATATGTCAAGTAAATAAGTTAATTTATCAAACCTAGTTTCGGCTTTGTACTCTGTGAATTTTATTCAATTTAATCGCCTGTAGTGTATGTGAAAGCACTTGTGTAGTCATTAGTAGTTAATAATATTTGTAAGAAAGCGACCCTGACCTATAGCCGTTTTGTCAAATCATGTTCGTAAACCGACCACTCATCGAAGAAGCGTGAACCGGTTCAGAACTGCTTAATTGTTAAATGATGACGTATACAATTTAGAAAAAACTGACTTAATTATAAATCGTGACTTGGTTCATCAAATATTTACATTTTTTACAGCTACTACGGTGTTTGGCGAAAGTTGAAAAGTTTTAAGAACACTTGAACAACTAATTACGGAACTCGCGAAAGCATCTAAGACATCCAGATACTAGTAAAAAAACTTTGCTCTGTTTCAAATCAAAAATCAAAATGTATTTATTAGGGAGCATTAACAAGGATATACAAAAACATGGAAATAACGATAACATTACACAGAAGTTAAATTAATTATGTCGCGAATGTTAACGCCCACCTCCTAAGATAATAACATACCTAGGGGGATGAGACCCCTACACAAAAATAATGAATTAAGAAGTCTGAACTAAAGGTTGTGTTCAACGGTCCGAGGTCACAGTAAATGCTGTAAGATAACTATTAGGATCCTACGACTTGTAGAAGTTACGGTCTAGTCTAAGATCTTTGATGTCGGCCGTGGGTCAGAGGCGCACGTGCCGGCCCGCCTACGATTAGATTCAGATAATCACGCGGAAGATCTGACTTAATTTATATAACTGTAGAAGGTAACTAAATTTATATTTGGTCTACTCTGTCTACTAGCACAACATAGTATCGTCACTTGCATACCATGAAGTATTGACACTTGTTTACCATGAAGTTTGGTCTAGTGAGTCATAATTAGGGCTCACGCAATAAATAATTTTAAATTTATTATTATATTTATTTTAATTTATTTTTTAGGGTCACCGGCTATGAAATCTCTAAGAATCATTGATCGTCGATGATAAAGTTGGTATAAAAAAATCTACTATTCTTGAATTTTTGAACAAAATTCCACACATCGAATTACGGTAACTGGATGATAATGTGTAAAACATGGCTGAATTTACCTAAAAAAGCTGTTAAAATGACAAATTATGCAACATTTTACCATTAACCGGTGTTCCAGTTCGTGCAACGACTGCAGCGGCTTGTCCAAAGGCAGATCGGCCGATAAACCAACACGTTAAGTTTACAAAGTATTTTCTAATAAAAAGTTATGAGAAACATAAAACTTATCGCATAGAATAATACAGCAATAAAGCATAAACGTACAGTCAGTAACAAAAATGGGAATTCTTAATATTATTTCAACTCCATCTGCCTTACTTATAAACGCCTCTCAACTTGAGCACTGCCTAACCACAGCTTAAGATTCGTCCTGTCACTATTTGTCACAATCTTACAAGAAGGGATGGCACTATTTTAAATAGTGATTACTTTTCATAGAAGTTGAGAGACGGTTCTAAGAAAGGCCATTGATTATCAGAAGGCATGGCTTGATCAACATTATTATAGGGCTACTTTTGTAGTTTCTAGATAACACATATTTTTTATAATCCTTTTCTTTATTCATTATAGTACTTACTAAGTATTTGTAACAAAAAACAAGTAAATAAGTAGTATATCAGAGTCATGTGGTACCCATCACATAAGCTCTGCTTGCTTTGGGGCCAGATGATGCTGTGTAAAATCTCCGGGATTATTTATTATTTATTTATTTATTTGTGTCGTTGACTGTACCTCATAGTTTACCGTGTAGGTAGATGAATGCCCCGATACAAATCCGTATGTCACAGTGCCGGGTAGCCGACAATGACCGAACTTGACCGAGCGGTAACGGTACTGCGCGCACTGTCGTTCGAGACAATGCGTGCGCGCCGACAGGTTGCTCGCCTGACCTAATTATCCCTTATCTGGGTTATCCACAAATGCGTGTGAAATTTTTATACTTTCACGCGTAATTTTGTGTATGTTTTTGGAACTTTTCGTAGTTCCCATGGTTCTGTATAGCCATGGTCAATTTCAATGTTGTGTATAAAACCTCATTTATATACAAAATGTTAATAAAATATCTGAATACGAATATATTAGACTGTCTTTAGGTCAAATTCAATGTTTCTGACCAAAGAAGCACCTGAACAGCATTCCTTAATTATTATTATTTTTTATTTAACCTACTTCGTCCCACTGCTGGGCAATAATATCCCCCAAATCCTTCCAACTAGCTCTATCCTTCGAAACGCCTATCATCATCTCTCAAAGTAGTCAAGATTCCTTAATTATATTAAATACAAAAAACATAACGGGCACCAATGATCTTTTTTATTTTTTTGATCGAAAAATGTATTTGCGCTATACCAGTACTCTCTAACGGGTAAAGAAAACATCTTAAGAAAACCGGCATATCGTAGAACCTAAAAAGTTAGAAGACATGTGCCGAGTGCACTACAGGAGCTTCTAAGGCCACCTAATCCTGTAACTACACTGGTTAAAAATAGCTAGTAATACGATAAAAAGAAAAAAATATTGGCATTGTCTTGTGATACCTACTTGTGTATTCTTAGTTTCTGAAACCCGAAACAGAGAATCTTATAAGGCGTTTGCATGTTTAATATACGCCTTATTAATCTATACCTATAAAAGAGCTTAACCTGACTGATTGATTCATCATCGCCTAGCCGAAACCGCTGAAGCTAGAAAGTTGAAATTTGGAAAGTAGCTTCCTTTTACAGCAAAACCACCCACTAAGGCGGCGGAAAAGGGGTGAAAACGAATGTATAAAACTTTTTACGCGTAGTGTGATTTGCTTGAAACTGATACGAATAATGATTATGCAAAATAAAAGGACACGTGTTTTAGGATTTTTCAAAATAACCCTCATAAAAGAGTAAAATGGGGTGTGAACGTTTGTATGGAAACTTTTTAATGGGTGGTGGGTGTGATTGGTTTGAAACTTATGAATAACATTTGGCAAGGTAAATTGCATCCTGGGGAAGGATTTAAGCTACCATTCCTTTTTAAAAAATTTTTTTCATTCCTTTAAAAAAATTGTCTGCATTTTTTTAAAGGAATTGTGAAGTCGCGAGCAACAGCTAGTTATCCATAAAAAAGCTAAGGCTTATGAGGCACTCAAATAAGTAATCTACTGCTATTTAGGTATCTACTTAGCGAATAGAAAATAAACAAGATTTATTTATTAGATTCTTGATTATTCTGATAAGGTGGTTAATTATGCACTAACCAGTCCGCCGTTAAACGCAAAATGCCCAAGGCTTAATGCATGTAAGTTCCGATAGAAAAAAAGAAAGCGAGTGTGAACAAAAACACCTCTGCAATTTACGGCTTGAGACGACGCTAAATAAACTTTTTGGATTTTAGTCTTTAAATGGCAATGAGTAGATTAAGTTCTTGTAGGCACGACATTTCTTACCTTTCGAGTACTTTATGTATATTATGAAGACTAACCTGCATGTTTATTTATTTTTTAGGGCTCCGAAGTTTACAAGGAGCCCTTATAGTTTCGCTATGTCCGTCTGCCTGTCTGTCTGTCGTAACAAAATTTTGCACGGTTAAAAAAAAAATTTTTAGGGATACCTTCCTTCTATTCAAAGATGAGTTATTTTTATTTTAATATCTCTCCGTGTGACTTATCGTTATATCGTTATAAATATACTAGTAGGTATCCTAAAATGTTTTTAAAATATTTGGATGTATAATTAAATTACAAAGATAATTACGAGTATCACGGTTCGTAAGGCCTTACTAGATTTCGAGTAATGGCGATTTCTAGTTTCGAGATTTGTAAATTTTTAAACAATTTAACCCAGATTTTTTTAAGTTTTTCTATCTAAGTGGTATTGGATCAGTCTGACTACTAGTCATTCTTATCCATACTGACATCGGAAGCCTTCACTGTGCTTGGTAACATTCACTTGGTAATTTTATTTCACATATAATACCCTTCAAAAGGCTTCTATAGTATTTAACGCGTAGTAAAAGCTCTCTCAATACTCGCGATTGAGATTGTTTTTTAATCTTTTTGCAACACACTGCTTGCCTTTGCTCTATATTTAGCGTCAGTAACCATAATTTGATGCTTCTAGTTAAACTGGCATCGCGTGTTTATCCTAGTATGCAAAGTCCGTGCCTTGTCGCTGTCGCCACTAGCAACTAGTACGTGGTTAGATGGTACAAGAGAAAGGCTATAGCGACTTTGGCTATGTAGGCATCTAAACGCTGCACGGTGTGAAGAATTATGGATGTGTAGCAGTCTCAGTATGCTAAACCTACACCTTGTCGTTGCCACCAAGCCGTGGTTAAGTACCTCGTAAAGGAGCAATAAAAATTGCTAGTCGAAGGTTTACTGGTACGTGTTACCAGTAGTATACTCGTAAATACATTGTAATATAACAAGCCACCTAGCCGGCTAGATCTCTTTAGTTGCAAGCGAATATTGAACCGTGAAGAGCATGGATCCGGGCTACATGACAAACTGTTGCCAGTGAATGGAATTTTACTTAGCGGCTAGTGCAAGGTTCATTTTTAACCGACTTGACTTTAACCGAAAGGAGGAGGTTCTCAATTCGGTTGTATTTTTTAGTTTTTTATATGTTTGTTACTTTATAACTCCGTTATTTATGAACCGATTGGAAAAAAATAAATTATATGAAATAATATATTTTCCGATTGGTCCCATAGAAATCAAAATAGGTGGAAAAATATGCAATCAAGTAAACGAAATTTCATATTGATGTAACGTTACGTAACTCGTTACGGCGCCAGTCTGTCTGGTTTCCGTTTCTCTTACGCATTTGGGAGCGGTAGGCAGGCTCCTCCTCTTTCATTCTAACCCACAGCGCTAGTTAGATTAGTTTAAGTTATCACTTCTGTCAGGCGTCCCGAGACGCACATATTTTTTTTTATATATATGAAGTTGGTTTTCTTCTTAGTTTTTAAAACATAATTATGTTGATCTGAGTTGCGCGCGAGTGGAGCCATTGCTGCACAATATGCAACATCGTATTTTTCTGAAGGCACACAAGTGACAGCTCTTTTAATATTATAATTAATATGTAAATTGATGTCATGACGATTAATTAAAGCAATAAATAATCTAACAGCCTACTCAGAATTTTCTCACCGGAAAAGGGTAAACTAATTAAACAAACGACTCTGTGTCCATTTATAAATGCAATGTCGTTCGTTAAGCGCCCGCGGTCAGACCCGACGGATCAACTATCGATAGGTTTACAAATAGTATACGACTTTATTACTAGGTGTTAAGGTTCGTTTCACAGGAGATAGATGCCCGCATTCTAAAGCAACGATCTAAAGTTCTAAAGAACTATCAACAGCTTCAGAAGAAATTACTCAACCTTAACACTAAGACTTAAGGTTGAAACACAAAGTTTAATATTGATAAATCTACTGTACGTGGAGAATAGTCAACGGTATGGAAAGCCGGCCGTTATCAAATCGACACCAACGACGTGACAACCATCACCTACCCAATAATACCGAAAAAATTACCATTTTTAATAGGGAAATCCATATCGCGATTTCCAGACCCTAACTTTTGTGTATGTTACTTCTACATGTTACAACCCAAATACATGGTTCTTGTTTTGGTTTGTTATTTGTATTGGCTTCAAGTGAAACCTCATGCGTGATTATAGCTTTAAATATAAAAAAAACAAGTGTAAGTCCGTCTCTCAATACCTACTAACTACTACTCAGCTAGATGAACTACTCAGCCTACGCTTAATAGAATACTAAGAAGACACTCGAATAAGTTTAATTTAGATCTTGATTACGTGCATACATCGGACTCTCCTAGTGTGCACATCAATATAACTTTCTTCATTAAGCACTTACAATGCTCGTAACTCTTCTTTACCCACGAGTATAGTAACCACGATCCAGTGTAGAGACTTTGAATACAATTTACTGTATAACTCCAGACATCTTTTATTTAGCAGTGACAGCGAAGAGGATTTAACTAAACAAAACGGCCGTAACTAAATGTAAATTTATGCCCAGACAGACATTGTATCGGACAATATAGCTTTCTGCAGGACGCTAACAAGGAAGCGAGGCCCTTGAGAGCTAGACCGCATAGCGAGTCACGCATTCACTGTCCGACATCCAACATGCTGGATCTGTACGGGAATTTTAATAACCTAAGTTCAGGCTATCTTAGTTAATGAACATCAAATCAGTATCAAAGCTTAATAGAGAAATGACAAAAATGCGGTGTTTTTGGACAACATTATGAACTACGTAAGTGTTTTATTGTGTCGTCCTGCAACTGCAGTGTCGGATTCTTCTGTTTGACATTCCAGGAACTAACATAGCTCTCGTAAATTTATTATGACTTTTTAGCACATCATCATCATCATCATCATATCAGTCTCTAAGAAGTCCATTGCTGAACATTAGCCTCCCCAATAAATTTGCAGGAAGAACGATTTTGAGCCCTCTCCATCCACCGACTTCCTGAGATCTTTACAATGTCGTCAGTCCATTGGGTGGAGGGTCGTTCTACGCTTCGTTTTCCTGTGCTTGGTGGCCATTCGAGAACTTTAAGCACAAGCGCAGATAATTGAATTATAATATTTTTTGTGATTTGTACGACGAAGAATACAAAAAAAATACTAAACATTGATTCCGCGATGACGTATAGAATAAACAAATGACGATCGACTACGACTATGTGACGATATTATAACAAACAAAACCACTTGACATTGGCAAAATTGTCATCAAGACAGATGACAAGAAAGAAATAGAAACTGCAGTGCAATTTACTATTTTATAATTTAACGAGCGTTTCGGAGGTCGTCCACGCTCATATACCCGTTGTATATGTCTTACAGACGATAGAAACCATTATTGTACTACCAGTCCAAGCGTGACTTTTGTACAGAGAACAACCGCTTACAGTAACAAGCATCCATTGAATGTCAAAGGTACCCCGTTTTCTACGACGCTCCGTGATATGTCAAGCGGTCTGACAAAGGAAGAGATCACTGAGCGATAAGACCGTCAATTGTATGTATTATTTTGTTGTTAAATATTAACCATTCATAGCAGAATATGTATCTCTTATTGCTTTATTTCTAACGTCATATGTATGCTACTTTTATGTGAAGAATTTTAATTTTTTTATAAAAATAACAGCATTGGAAACATTGTTCGCGTACATTTTATGACATTGTACATTATAATAATACGGTATTACAGACTATTTCTCGGGAAACACTCATCGATCGTTGTACAACTAACTCCTTTGACCCCGGGCAAACAACTACTTCGGGATGCCTGTCACTCATGCTTACAGAAGTAGGCTGTTATATCTCAATAGCCACTTATATACCAACAGAGTAAGTCTATTAGCTGTCGAGCCATTCACGTTTGTAGTTGTCTACGAATTCTTGTTATAGGTTACATTGTAGATAAGTTACCATCATCAGTTGTCCTGCTTTGGAAAATACGATTGGCCTTATTTTCAAAATATTCAAAAATTCGAGATGGTTTTCAACATTTTTAGTGATCTATAAGTGTGCACTTAGAGGCGCTAACTTAGCACTAACACGGCTCTATTGACAGCATTCACTGCAAATACATTTTAATAAACACGGGTTTTATCCACGCATTATTTTGTCGATGAAGGCATTGACACTGTTTCAATTCATCTAGCTAGAGAATCTTCATCAGGGTGAGTTTGATCCGCGTTCCGCTCTTTGACGCTCCGAAAACAAATCGAAACAGTGTCGGTGCCTTCATCGACAAAATAATAAATGAGTAAAAGCCGTGTATAACAAAATGTATTTGTAGTGAATGGTGTTGAATTTTTTTGGCGCCTCTGAGTTCCGTTCACACTTATAGATTAGTCTATTGTTTGTTTTTAACGCACTTTCACTTTAAAAGTTTTATAAACAAATCGTTTAATATCAACGCGTGTTTGAATTCTGATCGATCGTACCTTACAAACGAATCACCTGCGCACGCTCGAGGTGATAAATCTCAACGATCAATAGAAGCCGTGTTTTGCCGCCCCCGTGAATCTGTCTTGTGCCGTCCAATCACACAATGACGCTATAAATCATAATAAGAACCAATGTCCACTGCAGCGTACATAAACGTTTTCAAGTGCACGGTAGAAACGAACATCGCGTCGCTTATGCGATTATAGTGTAATGCTTTGGTGTAAAGTTAACCTTATTCCTTGTCTTTGCGGGGTTGGTTGGTCTGGCAGTCAAGTGGGTCTGGTAAGACTGGTTGGTTCGTATGTTCTAGTGTGCAATCTTGTCTTTCAAATGTGCAATTCAAACGCTTGACTGCGCAAAAAGAGTGATCGACTCGAGTTCACAAGCGTCTCACGGACATGCATTGTCGTTAATGTGTACCAATATGCCAACTATAATATTTACCTAATAATGTAGGTTAATAACACATTTGCAACAATATTACATAAAAAGTAGGTCTATATAGATACCCTATCTATATTCCGAAAATTTTAATTCCGAATTGAAAATGCCGAAAAAGGTTTTTTTATTTAATTCACGAAAAAGTTTGATATCCAATTTTTTATACTCATGTTATTTTTCTGTAAGTATTTGACAGAAAGACTAATGTCAGATAAGTATCTAAGATAATTATCTTACCTGGGTTTTTTTTTGGCCGTCTTGCGAAGCAACATTGCGCTCTTATATTATTTATTATACTCGAGTTATTGCCGGTTTTATTAATAATTTTGGTGTTTTTATTCAAATAAAGCTAGAGTTATTGACTCGGGTGTGAATAATTGGAATAAAAGTTTTGTAATTCTTTGTGGTTCGAGCAAAAATAATCCGTACAATTATTTTATATGAACGCCATTTTATAAAAAATAACAAATGATGAACGACAAGATACGACTTTGTGACATACTATAAACAAAACACACATGCTATTAATGAAGAAGAAAAAGTAATTACCTAGTTAATGTGAATATTTAATTAATCAATTGTGAAAAACTTACCAGTTTTGTATATTAAATGTTCAGGTCAACCCTTTCAGGTCTCAAATTCTGAAACAAACAGTAGTTGCATGTTAATATTTGTAATCATGTTCTTATAAACACAGAAACATTTCTACTTGTTCTACAAGTTCCACATTTCTAAGTGTAATTTAAAAAACAAACAATATAAGTATGTACTTAAACGCGAACACGAACAGAAAGTGTTATATCTCAATCAACATAATTCAAACTGTTATTAACTGTGTAGGTAAGTAAATCTTTGCCAAACAAGACAGCAATTGGTGCAAAAGTCAACACGCACACTTTCTTCGTTCCGAATTGAGCTGTCAATTAGAAAAAACTTCAAACATATGGGAATATTAAACGCGTCGTGCGTAAACTCTTATGTTGACTAATTAATATTCATACATCCGTCGGTAGTCGATGCAAAATCTTTGCTATTTATAACTGCATGAAGACATTGGCGCCGCATCCCATTCCACGGTAATGAACAACATCAATACATTGGTCCTGACACTCAGAGTAACTTAAGCAAGCTATTATAAAATGCCCATGCGTATGTGACCACGCACAGTGAAGGTTTCCGAACTTAGTAAGGATAATAATGACTCAGGTCAGGGTCAAATTAATTCAGCACCATAAAGTTACCAAAATAAAATAGAATAGAATAGAAAATATTTATTAAACGTCACATATCAAATACAGTGCGAATATAATATAAACTAGTCTATGTAGGTACAATAATTAAGTATGCTTCATTTTAGAGCTTCATTTTTTTTGGAATTACAAATGAGGTTGTTACTCATAATCAGTAATGCCTTACTACCAAAGTCAAAGTCAAAGCCTAAATATATTTTATTCATGGATCACTTTTGAAACGTTTTACATACTAGGTGAATCTAGGTGCCACTTCGTCCTAACCTAAGCCCGAGAAGAACTGGCAAGAGACTCGTCCTTGTCCTAACGCATTTTTACATGATCCATCTTATAACTACCTTAACTACGAAAAACTAATACAAGAGAGTTTATACATTTCAAATGTGTCGGTTGACTGTCTGCAGGCAGAGCAACATGAGGCCATGCATTCTACCCGTGAAAATGTTCCTTATAATGTCAGCGTTTATGCCACAATTTTTTAAAACTTTTTAGGTACCCACAAACATAGCTTTGGCCGGTAGAGGGCTGATAATCAACCCTACTCTTTTTGTAGAAGAGGAACCCCTAAAAAATATGTATACGTGGTAAAATGAGAAAATATATAAGCCTAATTGAAACAAAGTTGCGAATCAGTGCGAACCGTGAACGCGAGCTGCAACGAGCGGACCGCGGATCAAACTCACTCTGATGAATTCATTCATCTCAGATTCTCTAAATGAATCGGTCGGTAAACCCGTGTATGAAAATGTATGAAACAGAGATACTTTGGAAACTAAAAGTGAACAAAAAATATTATTTGCTTACTAAGAGGCTACTAAGTGCTCTATAGTCGATTTGTAATTACTCTTTAATTCAAAATGACTCACCACATCTGGGACACAGACTCGCGAATTTTAACACTCCATTAATCATTATAGCAAGTGAAACCTAGCATCCGTTAAATTGCTTTCAATTTGTAATGTACGTCAGGCATTATTCAAAATACAATTAATACTCACTTACCTACATCTATCTAATTGATAAAAGTGATAGATTTTGTCTAAGAAGATACTTTCTACAGGGTCTTAAACTTTTTTTGTAGTTGATTTTCGAACATTGGGAACATTTCATCAGATAAATTAATGTTAACTTCGTAAATTATATTAACCTAAGATGGCCCTCTTTGTTATGCAAAGAGGTAGTCTTCCATAAAATACTGTAAAATGATCGTCAGAGCAGTTTAAATTACTGACATAGATTGACACTCCTTAATAATAACACTAAGTTTTACCGCAGAATTTCTGAAAAACTCGTTTTTAGATACTATTTAATTAAACAAGTTTAATAATAACGGAATTATTATGACGGTAGGTATATCAATTTACTCCTAGAAATAAAATAAAAATAAAAATTTGCAAATAAATGCTTAAATAAATAATTTAAGCATTTATTTGCAAATTTTTATCTTAAAAGATTTACATAATCCAAAGCTATTTTATTGAAATGTATAAAAATGTTAAAATAATATTTTTAAAGTCATTTCATCATTTCATTTCATCATTTCATATCATTTAATACTAGGTAGGTTGTTTACGAGAAATGTTTTACCTATCTCGTTTCAAATTCATTTTGTATTATTAGAACACAAGATGCGGTTCGGGATAAACGTGCGCGGGCGCTTTAGAAATAAACCAAGGCACGATACTTGTACCTACTGCCTTGTACTTACAGAATGGCGTTAGACCAGAGCTGGGCATATCGCCGCGGGGTCGGTCGTGCTTCGAACAGAAAATAAAAGGTGAAATTCGCAATGGGAATGGTTCCTATCGGGGAGCAGTCGGTTCCTTTATCCGCAGCTGATCGCGCTAGCCGGTAGACAATGTGGTGTGGACGGAACATGAGGGAGGGAAGCAGGGGAAGGCACATGACCGCGCAGGGCGCAATGACCTTGCCCGCGCATTCCGCCTGCTCCGAAGGCTCCCTCCAGGCTCTCCCTATCCCAGTCTCCTTTAAATTATACGGGAATAGCAAAGCATCGCTCACGTTACAACACACAATGCCTATTCAATAGAGCTATTAGTGCGATAACGCGGTGCAATATACTTTTTGTACGTTATCCTGATATATTGCCTATACTGAAAAGTATGCTCGAAATCTTGGTGGTCTTGGTTCTGTTTTATGAACCTTTGATAAGAACTTATATTTTATTGCAATTTGCACGTGAGCATATAGCTTGACCTGTGCTATACTATGTGTTAGAAAACCTGCTCTATCGACTGGTTCATTACGCAACAGATACGGTTGTAGAACAAGGCTTTTGAGTGCAAACTCAAACACTACCAATATCTCCTACAACGGAACGTTGGAAGTAGGTTAATAACCTTTCGGAAAACACACAAAACGTATAAAGCAAACAAGCTGAGTAAACACAGATCGGTTTTTTAACAAGCATTCCTAAAAGCAACTTAGTGTCGAACCCTGCTAGCTCTGACCTACATTCACGTCGCATAGTTGAGCACTTACAATGGTATTTTACTTAAAGCTTTTCCTAAATCGCTGCTTAGGCTTACTAACAAATAAATACAACAATCTTACGAATGACTCTGACAGCGCTTATGGGCCGTGTACTAGATATTGTGCTTGGTTAAAGTAGCAAATTGGCACCTAAAATAACGGATTTTAAAATAATCGGAAAACCACGAGTTTACTCAGAAACAGTTTCAACTCCAAATTGGTATAAAACCCACGCCAGTGGACGAAATGTCCAAGAAGCGTAACATAAACACACATAACGAGATTGTCGGTATTGTTTGCTGAGAGGTGCGCCTACGCAGACAACATTTCTGATGCTTTGAGTGTTCGCAACGAAGTGCAACCTATTTCTGCTCTGCACATATTAACATTGAATTTGTAAACTCATGTAGATCTTGAAGGGAATCATTCTGGATTTTAAATACTCTCAGTAAAGTAAAGTTTAATCATATTTCATATTTCAGTTTATAATTTCGGTTAATTTAATATAAGTTGCGTAAATAAATAAAAATACCGGACATTTATCACAGCATCATTTGGCCCAAAAATAAGCAGAGCTTGCGTTATGGGTACCACATGACTGATATAGTATTTATATACTTTTTTTTTAAATACATAAATTTTACACTAAGAAGCACCTAGACCCGAAACAAATACTTGCAAACCATACAAACATTTGTCTCGCGGCGGGAATCGAACCCGCAGCCTTCTGCGTCACCGAGATCGTCAAATCTCTTTGCATGGCCTTTTTACTTTCATAAATAAGAAAACAATTCACCTACAAAGCATTATCGACTTCTTTAAGTCTTTGAATTGATTGTAGATTACCTACAGTAAAAGGGTTTTACTTTTACACTTCCGATGTCTTACAATCTTCATACATTATACTAATCGCAGTATAATCTGAGATATGCTGACCAGTGTCTGTAAATTTAACCACACAACTGAATAGCATATAAATTGGCATCATATTTTAGACAAAACACTATGTATGAAAATTTAAATTAATAAAAAATTTATGTGTTATATTATTCTCTTTTATTTTCTACTAGCAACCCGCCCTAGCACGCACGGGTCTAATTCAGCACTTCACATAAGATAAGTTTGTTTAATAACTAAAAAATCATAAATCCTACTAATATTATAAACGTGAAAGTTTGTAAGTATGGATGGATGGATGGATGGATGGATGGATGTTTGTTACTCTTTCACGTAAAAACTACTGAATGGATTTTAATAAAACTTTACAATAATATAGTTTATACATCAGAATAACACATAGGCTAATACAATTTATAAAGATATTGTGTGAATTGTCCAAAATATAATGATATAAGTGTCAAGTAATAAGGAAAAAATCTACCATCTGCGAGCTATTCTGGCGTGCGCTGCCAAAACCGCTAGAGTTACACATATGTAATGTATGATGGAAAAGTTTATCTTAAATAGTCCTACAAAAAATCCCGCCGCAGTATATATTCTTATGTGTAAGCCATTATAGCCAAAAAAGTGAACCATAACTACAATATAACTACAATAAAAATTGATAATTTATTTCAAATGCACATTTGGTAGTAATAAATTGATTCCTAAATGAAAATAGATACTTTTCTGTTCTGGCAATTATAAACGCGAAGGTTTGTATGTATGGATGTATGGATTTTTGTTACTCTTTCACGCAAAAACTACTAAATGGATTTTAATGAAACTTTACAATAATAGCCTATACATCTCAATAACATATAAGCTAATTTATAAAGATATTGTGTGATAATGCGTGTCAAGTAAGCAGGAAAACATTCTGCCATCTGCGAGTTATTCTGGCGTGCGCTGCAAAAAACGAATCACGAATTACATCGAATTACACGAACTACTGATCCTGCGCAGACGAAGTTGCGGGCACCAGCTAGTCCTACAATATCCTTCTAATATTATGAATGCAAAAGTTTGTGGGTAAAAGTTGTAATTGACAAGTACCTATATAATCAAACTTGATTACGAAACTTTTTAGTTGAATAAGGATGAATATCTATTAGGTTGGGGAAAAAGTCTTTTCGCATTATAGTATGTATGAATAAAATCTCTTGTAATCTTGTAATAAAATCTCTTTGGCTATACTATTTGTATCTGGCTGTTTTTGGTATCATTAAAAGTTTAAATTTTAAAGAACATAATTCCAAATTCAAACTAGGAAAATGTGTGATTTTTATTTGTTTTTCGTACTGTCAAGTGAATCTAATGAAGAAATTCGATACATTTTAAAATTTTACTACAAAAAAGGTAAAAACGCAACGCAAGGCTCGAAAAAAATTTGCGATGTTTATGGACCTAGTGCAGTGTCTGTGAGAGTAGCACAAATTTGGTTTAAGCGTTTTCAATCCGGAAATTTTAATGTCAAAGATGCACGTCGCTCTGGTCGCCCTATTACGGATAAAATGGATGCCATTTTTGAAAAAGTGGAGCAAGATCGGCATATCAGTAGTTACGACGTAGCTAAAGAACTGGGAATTGACCACAAAACAATTTTGGCGCATTTGTAAAAAACTGGGTACACAAAAAAGCTCGATATTTGGGTACCTCACGAGCTCACTGAAAGAAACCTAATGAACCATGTACTCAATTGTGATTCTTTATTACGACGTAATGAAACCGAACCATTTTTGAAGAAGCTGATAACTGGTGATGAAAAGTGGATCACGTACGACAAGAACGTGCGAAAAAGGTCGTGGTCAAAGGCCGGTCAGGCTTCACAGACTGTGGCGAAACCCGGGTTAACTCGCAACAAACTGATGCTGTGTGTGTGGTGGGATTGGAAGGGCATTATTCATTATGAGCTGTTACCACTAGGCAGCACCATCGATTCTGAACTCTACTGCGAACAACTGATGAGATTAAAGCAAGAAGAAAGCGGCCGGAATTAATCAACAGAAGGGGTGTGGTTTTTCATCATGATAACGCTAGACCTCACACATCTTTAGCCACTCAGCAAAAATTAAGAGAATTTGGCTGGGAGGTGTTAATGCATCCGCCGTATAGTGTTGACCTTGCACCTTCAGATTTCCACCTGTTTCGGTCTCTTCAGAATTCTTTAGGCAGTGTCAGGTTAACATCACGAGAGGACTACCAAAACCACTTGTCGCGGTATTTTGATCAGAAGTCCCAAAATTTCTATAGCAATGGGAAAATGTCCCTACCTATAAGATGGCAAAAAGTTATCGAACAAAATGGTACCTACATACTTTAGTTAAATGTAAATAAACTATATTAAAAAATGTTTTGAATTTTCTTAAAAAATGCGAAGAAACTTTTTCCCCGACCTATTATTTACGAATGTCAATTGAAAAAAAGCGCTTGTTGTGACCTAACTGTAATAGTTAGACATATGGCTTGCGGAATTTTTTGTGGGTGATGTTGAAGTACTAATAAACATGTACATTATTTTATGTATTACTAGCTGGTGCCCGCCACTTCGTCTACGCAGGGTTAGTACTTCGTGTAATTCAAACGGTTTTTGCAGCGCACGACAGAACAGCTTGCAGATGGCAGTTTTTTTCCACTTACTTGACACTTATCGTTATATTTTGGACAATTCACACAATACCTTTAATAAATTCAGTAAATTATAGCCTATGTGTTAATATGATGTATCAGCTATATTATAGTAAAGTTTCATTAAAATCCATTCAGTAGATTTTGCGTGAAAAAGTAACAAACATACATACAAACTTCCACGTTTATAATATTAGTAAGATTAGCTGTCCTGTTTGCGACTTCGTCCACGCGTGTTTTTTTAAATGTTTTAGTAGGTATTCTGCTATTCGGGACGGAGACAACTCCAACAAATCTAACAAATCAAAAGTCATGAAAATCGGTACAGCCGTTCACGAGTTATAAATGGTGTAACTATCACGACGATTTAATCGTAGTCGTGATAGACATATCGACATATATATATAGTTATATATGATAGTTATATATATTATATATATATATATATATATATATATATATATATATATATAATAGTTTTATTCACCTGTACAGAGCACGCCAAATAATAACTATTGGTAATTTATTTAGACCTTTTGTTTTGCAATTTTCGTAGTTTTTTTTTAATACTAAATACAAGCCATGTTACTCGCAAAAAATATAGCTTTCTAAAAGTGAAAGAATTTTTCAAATTGGTTTTAGTCGTTTTTAAGTTTATCCATTATAAACAAACACAAAAAAAATATTTTTGCTCCTTATAAAATTTGTAAATATTTAGATGTAGAATAGAAATGCAGAATGTCTTGATATTTGTTGTTACAGCAAACAGTGATTTAATTTATAGGATGATCTGACAAATAACATAACTTTGACTCCTTATTTTTGCCAGCAATGCATTTTTATACAAAATTAGCTGTCCCGTTCGCGACTGCGTACATCATCATCATATCAGCCTCTAGAAGTCCACTGCTGAACATAGGCCTCCCCAATAGATTTCCAGGAAGAACGATTTTGAGCCCTCCCCATCCACCGATTTCCCGCGATTTTTACAATGTCATCAGTCCATATCGGGTAGGGGGTCGTCCTACGCTTCGTTTTCCTGTCCTTGGTCGCCATTCGAGAACTTTTATTCCTCAACGGTTTTCAGCGCGGACTGCGTGCCCGCTTCTTAAAAAGACAATTAAATAAAAAAAATCTTATTGTAAATCTTAATCATTCTCGAATTCACATGAACACACACAAAAAAACAAAATCCGTCAAAATCGGTCCAGCTGTTTACGAGTTTAATGACAAACACACGCACAGAAGATTTATATATATAATGATATCTCACGAGCAGATAAAGTCGGTAAGTCCGCATACCTAGGCAGGTCCTAAGGTTTTCTTTAGGTCTAAATTCAGATGTTCATTAAATCAAAATATAACTCTATCAGATATCTAATAGATGTCTAAGAACTCATTTAATAGTATCAAGATATAATCGCGTCTACAATCTTAGGTATACTTGAATGTAGAAATTTCCTTTTCTATCGGCATCTAATTATAATTTATATTGATAGAGTTCACTGATGCTGGAATTGACTGAGTACGTATATGATTATATCCTGTTGAGATCCAGATAACCATCCGTCATCTTATCTTGCATAAAAAGCCTTCAACAGCTTTATTTTTCTTGTAACTGCAAACAAGAATGTCTGCCTCAATGTGACATTGAACTCGCACTTTAAATAAACTAAGGGACCAGTCTCTATTACGTCAATTATTATGCCGTATAATTGCTAGGCCAAGCGGGGACTGGTTGTGCCTTATTCAGAGTGTTGGATTGCGTAAGCTCATTCTCTGGCTTTATGTATCGTGGATGCATTGGAAATGGCTATAATCTCTGTTTGTATGTTACCTTTTTGCGGCTGAACGGATCTTAATGAAACTTGCAAAGCTGGCAGATTCTATCTTGTGGACAGACGTAGGCTACTTGTTATGTAGGAACCACGCATGCGAAACCACGGGGAGCAGCTAGTTACTTATTTTTCAGAATGTTTTTTTACATATTAGTACACTTATTAGATTAATAATATGATTTTGATGATGTGTGAATCGCGAACACGAGCAAGAGCAAACGAATTGCGGATCGAACTTATACTGTTGATGATGCTCTAGCTAGATGAATCAAAATAGTGTCGGTGCATTCATCGCCAAAAGAGTACTTGAGTTAAAACCCGTGTTTCTTAAAGTGCATAAAAAAATATACAAATAGAAACATAATATTCTTACTAACCCGGATTTACATCATCAGCGCATAATTTCCTAAAGCAATCTACACACCAAAACTGCTGACCCCGGCGACACAGCCTGACGTGTTGGTGTTTGTGGCATTATTTTACTTTACGTTAGGATTTGCTTTAAAATGCCAACATAAACCCGCCATGCTGTATCGGCGGTTCGACGGCTTTGGTGTGCAAAATCCATAAAGTACCTACAAGTCTGTCTAGATCCTCTCTTCAAAGCGGAATACCACAGTTTTTATGGCGGCGTGGTGTCAAACGACAAATACCAACAAAATGTAGTGTCTAAGGTAATCTATTACCTGTAAATGCTAAAGGCAATCGCACGCACTCCCACTCTGCTATATTCTTGGGCCTCAAATAGTGACCATCACAGGTCAGCAGCAGTAACTCTCCCTTAAAAGTCACGGTTTAAAGACTTTTTCAACACACTTGCTCATAAAGTGGCTCTATGGTCACCGCAATCAGGCACAGAATGACACCCATAATCAAACTGTGACTTTTTCATTGCTATAACTCACTAGTGAGTTATAGTTCTTTTTTTTTTATTTTATTGGTTGAGGTGCTTTGTTCTTAAAAAAGTTTTTATTCAAAAAAAGATCGTGTTTAATAGAACAAATAAATTAATGTTCCTATTGCTTGCTTGTTTCATGCAACTTCTTATTTAAATAGATAATTTTAACTTGTACGTGTTTAATAAATAAAACTTTCACTCAAATATAAATTTTGTTTTCTCTGTAATAAAAGAAAACTTTAAATTCCCCATTTTGTACGTGGCAGAATTGGCACAAACCCTATGCGCGGAAAATAAAAAAAAAACCTCATCCCTTTAGTCTGTGGCTGATCGCAATGCGCGCGCATAGGAAAACTGATTAAACTTTTTATCTACTAAATAAAATGAGTTTTTATTGTTATTTTATTCACAAGTGTGTTGAAAAACGTCGTATGATACACGTGTGTATTGATGATTACCGTCCTCGGCTCTTTTAAGACCCTCACCTAACGGCTCGGGTCTCAATGGCGCCTCAGCGGTAATCACCAACATTACACATAGTACCATAATGTACTATTAAAATAATTTATTGCGTATACGTCACTGTAACTAAAGCCGTCAAGCTTTTTCTCATTCATCCGATAGCCATTACGATTCAATCGAAGCGCGCTGTCAATTTTATAAAGGTGAACTATTTTTTTTTCCTTTTACGTGACATTATTCCTTTGAAACATTGAAAATAAACATTGTGTGGAAACCGGCATTCTTGGTTCTACACAACCGTAGTTCGAAGCTGTGTCATTGCTGTGTCATTGGTTAGTATTTCTCTTAAGTGACAAAAGGCTCAGAACCTATCACCTAGGAGTGAGCTACCGAGCAAAAGGTAAGCATGTGCTGAATAATAAAAGAGTTGCTTCTGACGTTCCCTTTAGGTATCCTCTAAAGATCTGATTATATTATAAAAATCTGATATCTGATGCTATTATATCTTATATCATATCTGATGCTATTATAAAAATCTGAGAAGTGAGAAAGGTTCTGGAACAAAGTGCTCGGAGAATAAAGTTTAAAACAATTTAGAGTTTTTAACTTAAATGTACTTATTGTATTTGGTATAGCTACCGTTCTTCTAATGACTTCAACATGATGCTTGACTATGTTCTGTAGCGGCTGCCTGTCGTAAATAACAAACTTTGTTGGAATTTGCTCTAAGCATTTTTCACACTACCCAACAGGTTATTGGCTCAGGATATTGTTAGAAAGTGTACTTTGTTTATGCTAATATTTTCCTTTCAATGTTGTTAAGTCGTTAACATCCATAATTTGCATGCAACTAATTTACGACCGAGATATATCAGTACTAAGTTGTTGAGATCAAACTGAATAAATAGCTGGTAACCAATGCAACATCAGACCATTACCAATCAGCGACAGGCTGGCTGACATCAATAGGACCATGATTTTTATAGTTTTTAGAAATTCGTAGGCCAATTTTTTTAAAGTCAAATATGTCTGAGTGGAAGACATGCACTTTGTCGATTACTAAAGATTCCTATGGTTCTCTGTTAAAGTACCAATTTTCCATTCGTTTTTAAGAAGTTTGATTTCAAGTTTGAGGTTTTTTAACAGTATATAGGTAAGTATACGTACGCACCGCAATATATGAGTTGATATTTTGCTGTAAAAGTGCTAGTTTCCGTGTCATCGCACTCCGCACATGAGCATTGCAAGGCCTCACCGTAGATTACTTTGAAGCACCTGTTGCAACATTCTTCAAACGAAAGTACACTCAACATAAAAATTCCGTTGCTCCATGAACTCTTCTTTAATTCCCTGTACGTGCAATTAAGAGACGTAACCGTTACTTCTATCGAGCGTTCCCGCGACTATAAACAGTTCAGTTTCTGTTCAGATGCTAATCCCTGGGAATTTTCGCTTTTGTACCAGATAGATAAGTTTATGCAATTATGAATGCGACTGTATTTTGCTCTAGCATTAATTAGTTAAGCGGTTACTGTTTTATTTTTATGAATAATAAGTAAAGGTTGTTTATATCTTACATCTCCCCTCAAATTTTATTTTCTATTTTAATTTATCATAATGTCTTTTGTTCAACTAAAAGCCAAGTCATATACTTAATTTCACAGTTACCAAGTATTTATCTACCTTTGTAAGTAACTGCAAAGTTCACAATTAACTATCTCATTATTATCATACTAAGATGCTACATTGAAATAAGTAACTCATTCATTTCTGTGATAAAAACGTGTTAAATGTAGAATCAGATCGCGTCCTACTAACACGAGCAAGCTCGTATAGAAGTAGCAACGAAAATGTTGCCAAATATATCGTGACTATTTAAGCTTTATTTTTGCAGGTATTGCTTGTCTCATATCATAAGAATATATTCTATGAAATGAAATTGTTAATTTTTCTTAACAATCTAAACAATCTTCTCTACGTCAACAAGTCTGCTACAATTTCGATATCGTTTAGCAACAAATCCGACATTTTTCTTGAAGGAAAAATGATAAAATAATGAAGAATGTCAGTGCGTCTGCTATCTTTAACGATAGTATTCAGCTAACGCGTACGAGCCCACTCTGATCTGTACATGTACGGCTTTACTTATAAACGACACTCATCTTCTGTCAAAAGTTTTCTTCTTCTTCTTTGTTTATGGCATGTGAAATAAAAATGACAATTTTGCCAGTGTCAAGTGTTTATGTATATTTATAGTCAATTTGTTTGTTAAAGTCTTAGTCGATGATCAATTGTCAATTCTAGACGTCACGCGGAATGGCCATCTAAAATTTACTTGGGATTCCTCGTCAGTCAAATCACATTGCACATAATACACAGTTAATTTAATTGTTCATACTTGTCCCATGTAGTCACAACTTATTCATTAAAATTCCGCTAAGATTACTGAATAAAACATGCAATAAAACGAATAAGAAATATTAAATTAGCAGAGCTATGTTACTTCATGAAACGACAAATGAAGAATCCCCTGTCAAAAGTCAATCGCTGTTTAAAATAGTTCCATTCCTTTTTGTAAGATAGTAACAAATAGTGACAGGGCCAATCTTACGCAGTGCTTAATTATCCAGTGTTCAGGTTAAGAGTCGTTTTTAAGTAAGGATGGCATTGTACTCTGATCGTGTCAACGCGCAAATTTTGGCGCGTGTATTTTTAGGTTTTTACGATGAATCTTTACTCAAATATAAATACCTAATTCATTTGAATAATACTAACGGCAGAATAGATTTGTAATACCAAAATGGGTTGATACAATAATCTTTATAAGACAACACTTTTATAAATGAGTACAGTTAAATATAACTGTTAAGTTGTACTATTCACTCCTATTATCTATTATAGTGGCTCTGTGAGCTGTAGACCTCGCAAACATTTTTCGAAATTACTGAAATATAACTTTTTACATTTTCGACCCCCATATCTCTGCCATTTTGAAAATTTCCATAAACTGAATCGATAAAAACAATTGTATAGTTATAGAACCTGCTCACAAAATTTCACGAGAATCGGTTGAGGAATGCGACCTGTAGAGGAGAACATCCGGACAGACGCCGGGTGGACAGACAGACATACGAAAGCATATTTGCCTAAGCTGAAACGGAGACACTCGTTTCGCTCAGTCAATTAATGTCTCCACTATCCACCGTTTTTAAGCCACTAATAGGGGCTCTCTCTATATAAAGTACAAAACAAAAACTCTATCAGCTTGGTAATGACTTAACATGAGGCTTAAACTTGTCTACTGGTACTAATAGTGGCCGTAATGTTCTCCGACCCGTTTTCATTTTCACTCTAGGATTATTGCTCATTACTTCTCGTGAAATTGCAGATAGAGAATTTTAAAAGAATGTTGATCAACTGAACCATTAGTAAAACCGCTACTATAAAGTAGCAGCCTATAAAGACCTTCTATTAAAAGAAAAAAAACACTTAGCGTGTTTCAACAATCTGTTATTTTGCTAATAAAACTACGTACTTTTTACTACCTAACATTTTTATACGACTATGTTGGATGATAGATAAACCAGAATTCCGGTAAGTTTTATCGCATTTGAACTGCAGTTGCCGCCGTTTATTTATCGTATGAAGTATCTGTAATGCAATAATCAGGTTCGTCGCGTCGGTCATTCTTTGAGCGTTATCTTATATCTAGAAGAGATCGGATGTATCTAACAAGTGAAGTGACCAACATGGAAGCGTGTCCGTTAGATCTTATTCAGGTATCAAGCAGGTTACTAAGCTATGTACCATGAAACCGGCGCAAAGTCACCTAGTTTAGTTGTATCTGAATATATTTGTGAGTTTAGTGAAAGACTATTGCATTTTTGGCACCATTGTATTTTAACCCCCGACGAAAAAGAGAGGTTGTTATAAGTCACATCACAAGTTGGCATCGTAGACACAGACTAAATGAATGAACGAAACAGATTTAGTTTTCTTTGTTTGACTTGAGAGTGATTTAAGAAAATATGTTCAGTTATTTGAAGATCATCAGTTCTTTTCTGTAGATGTAAAAATATCTGAACAAATTCTACAGGTCTGATTGATGCATAATTTGGCGTCTTGTTACATCAATAACATTTCAATAACAAGTTAACCTTGACCTGATGCTGCAACATCATCTGGAATCTGCCAGGATACCCTCACCAACTTGCAGCAGAGGTATCGTGTTCTATATAGGCTCATTGGAATCTTCTTTATGAATAGGTTACCTAGATATAATTTTCACTCAAATTGGGATATTTACCATGATATGTGAGTATTTCGGCTTCTCGATATTTTTGCATACAACTGTGCCAAAATATCGAGAAGTAGAAAATCTCACATAGCATGGAAAATATCCCGTTTTGAGTGAAAATTATGTTCAAAACCATAAGTTTCAAAAGTAATAGGCAAAAGAACTACAACTAGTATTTCTTTTGTGTCAATTACGTCACCTCTCTACCGATAAATGGGGTCATCATTGCTAAAATCCGTTTTTACGATCATATTAAAACTGCGCAATCACAGACAAGGTGCCTGCTTTCTTAGTTAATACAATTACATTCTTTTCGAAAATCATGAACAAGGTTGAGGCTCGGTTATAGCAAATTTAACGCCTCTAATCGAAAATTAGCGGTGCAAATGATTTTAATACACACAATGGAGTATTTTGTAGGTTATTTGTAACTGGTATTTGACGCTAAATTTGGTATTCATGATGGTATCTCGCATCGCATCACATTGTAGATCTTACAAGTAATACATACCGACATGTACAACGGAGAAAGCGTACAAATAACACGGTCAATTCTTCTTATCGTGTCACTAGTTCTTTCGATCCAGTGTGGTGGATGAAATAAAGTGCGCCTCAGAAGCTCCTTTCGTGCACTTGGCACATGTCTTCAAATTGTTTAGGTACTACGACATGACGGTTTCATCACGATGCTTTCCTTCACCGTTTGCAAGTACTGGTATAACGCACAAACATTTTTCGAACAAAAAATTCATTGACACAACCGGATTTAAACCCACAACCTTAGGATTGGAAGGCGGAGTCACTACCAATGGACCACTTGTAATCATCGATCAATTAACTTAATACTATGATATAAATGTCACGTCTTTTTCTTATAGTATCAGTTGTACTGTATACATTTTGATAAACATGGGTTTTACTCACATATAATTTTGTCGATGTGGCCACCACCAATGTATAGTAGAAATCTCGAAAGTTTCGAAAGTGTCACTAGTTATTTAGAAACAGTGTGCTGATAGAATTAAAGTGTGGCTCCGATGCTCCTTTTGTGCAATGCCAGCGTCCCAGCCAGACATGGTGTGGTCGTTCCTCGTTCAATAGTTTCAGCTACGCGATTTAACAAAAACTCTACTCTTTTGTTGATAGAAAAACCGCATTATCCGTGTTTCAAAACAGTTTTACTTACAAATAGTTTATCCGCTACGCATGTTTTGTGACAGTTGGTTACAAAAGGCACAAACAAAGCTGCAACAAAGACCCGAATATAGAAGAAACAATAGGGCGTGGGTACAAAAGATTCATTTTGAGCTGTCCTACTATCCAATACTGTATAAATCCAATTAATATATGTATATTAAAAAACTATCTAATACTTATTAACATGCTGATGAGATGAGAGTGACATTTTAGCTTTTAATACTAAAAATAATGTGCACGCTCGTAGCACCGAAAGCGCGTTGATGTCTAATCCACGAACTTACAATATAGCGCGTAGCGTTTCGTAGCAATCGTTAAATATTATAATTATACATTGTTGACGTATTGGATTGGTGATTATCTAAGTTTATGTTTTTTTTTGTTTAATTTGTTGTGTAAACTAAACGAATAGTGTTTGTGAAATGCTAAGTTAATAGTTCCCTTCTCTCTACTTTTGCTATTCTCAAGTCTCAACACTAATGTACTGTTTTGCGCGATTTCTACAATTTAATAACTTTGATTGCCGTAATCTATAGAAAGTTAACGAGTTTTCGAGCTAAAGCGGGCTAATGTTCGTCAAAATTTTGTTAAGACGTGACTTATTTCGCTGATGTTCGATCATTGACTGCGTGGATAATCTTATCATAGTTTGCCAGCGGATCGGAAGCGCGAGCTAACCCGGAGAGATCACCGACCTCACCGCACGACGTCACCACAGTAAAATTATGTTATAAAAAATAAAGTATGCGCCTTCGAAACCAACCGAGTAAAACATAAGACAAATGGAGATTTGTTCCACACTCGCCCCGCAGAGTTTTGCCCGACTTGTAAAATTCCAGATTCGCCCCACATTATATTCCTTGTTCGCCCCGAAAATATTGTATCCTTTATTTTAATAATATTTTTCCACGTTTGCCCCATTTTGTGTTCCTCTTTTGCCTCGCACGTTTTTCTAATACATTTAATTACAGTCAGAATATAAAATGCTTGAAGCATTGAAACATTTTAATGGTAAACTACTTTAAAATTACTTTGTTATTGAATTTTTTAAACTTGCTTTACAACTCATCAGGTAAATAATGCAAACTCTGCGAACAAAAGGTTGGGACATGTGCAATCTCTTGTTTCATGGTCAAACAGGCTTAGTGCTAGGACAATCACGTCATTAGATTATCTATAGACCAGTACCAAACCAGTTATAGATAGATAGAATAGATAGAAAACACTTTATTGACTACCACACGGAATACAATTACAAAAAACTTAACTTATTTAAGGCAATACAGTGGGCGGCCTTATTGCTAATAGCGATCTCTACCAGGCAACCGTTGGGTGGACTGGACTATAAATAAACAGAGAAGGGGCATGTAGGTGTGATGTATTTATATAATTACATACTTACATATATGTGTAAACTAAACAAATACTGATATAAATATATACATACATATTAACTCAATAGATATATATATTTATATATATATATACATAGAGATAAACAGTATAAAAAATCAACAATATAGAAATGACTACGTATAACAGCACGACAAATAATGTTTCATGACCATGTTTTTGAAGATGGGAAGAGTCTTGGCCTTTCTGATATCTACAGGCAACGCATTCCACAAGTGGACAGCCTGTACTGTAAACGACTTTTACAGTTATCTACTGTAAGGATGATGGCAACTTTCTAGAAATGATAATAGATCATAAATGAGAGTGTCGTAGTGAACTAACATTGTGTTTTTTTCGTGTGAGTTTGTGAAATTTGCCTAAAGTAGTGATTATGTTATCTTTGGTGGCAGTATAATCTTAAAAAAAAGTTATTTTTATTCAACTTTACATGAGATTATTTGTTTTTTTTTTCTAATAAAGTTCTTCCTAGTCTATTTATTAAATGATATTGATTAGGTCCCCAGTATGTTGTATCAGTTGTGTATTAAATATAACTCAAAATATGAGACATAATTTTTACTTATTTTATGACATCAACAAACACAAATGTACTTCATAGTGAAAGTCAATTGGTATTTATTTATTTTGAACTATAACATGACAGAAATAGGTTTTTTTATCAAGTGTTCTTTTTATTTAAAAACTGAAAGTTGTTAAATATTTAAAACCCATAAAATTTAAATTTCAGTTTTCCATCTATGTAACTATGTTAGAACCAAACACAACCACTACGCCATCGTCATCACAGAAACATTTAACATACGTAGAGTCAAAAAGAGTTGAGCCGATTCTGCTGTAGGTACTCGGGGTTTGTACACACAAAAAAAATAATTATTAAAAATATTACAATATCATTGCGGTGTATTAACAGAAAGTGCAAATTGTAAATGGTCACTGACGCAAATGATCATCTAATAAAATCATCACAGCATAGTATTTGTAGGCAAGCATCTTACATCAAATCTGCATATGCAGAAGGTAAACCCATTCCATTGATTAACAATTAAAGCATAATAAGACTAAAAAACAAAGCACATTTTTAATTGTTGTAAACTCTGCCCGAATTTTCAAAAATCAAATCAAGTATTTATAATTCATAAAACAAAGCTATATTAAAAAAAATACATTCACAAAGGCGTCTGATGTTGAAGTACAGAAAGACTTTAAGAAGTTCCTAATTTTTGATTATGGAAATTAAAAACCAAAATATAGCGTTTCGCTAATAATCAAGAAATGAAAGATATGGTCCAGAACATACTGCAGTATCTAGGTGACGAGACATTCTAATGTGTTGCATTTAAACAGTTATATGTGATTTATAGCGACCTCAAAAGTACAGCCAACAGAATTCAAATAATACCATTGTTTTATATCAAGTTGATGAATAAAAATAAATTAAAAACATTAACTCATTCACTGCCACCACGATTTTCTTGAAGTTTATCGAGATGCCGCCGTATAAAACCGCGGACACGCTAGGCGTGCTCGCGGCATTGCTTGGAAAAATAGATTTTAGTAAGTAAATTTATTATAACGTAATCTAAGGTTCTCAAACTTTTTTTACTAAAATTCCCATGCATAAATGAATAAAGTTCTTTGTGAACCGTAACATTGGCATTGTTAACAGTGCAAGTACATTTGTTTTAATAATATATTGAGTGACAATCATATATAAACATATTTTCAGTTATATATGAGTGAATTCATCTAAATTATAACCGATAAAAAGCTTTGAACAGCAGAAAGTTTGTTTACGTTATTTATCTCATATTATCGTAATGTTGGTTGATTGGCCTTACCTAATTACATAAGTATGAATTAAATTTAAAATATTCAAATGAAATAAATTGATTTCTTATCTTTTTTTCAGGAAAAGTTAAATTTGTACCGGAAACGGAAGATATTAATGATGACAAAATTTTTAGCGAGACAAACGAACAGCAATTGATTTTTATATAATAGAGATAATTTTACTGTACGTGTGTATGTCACTGTGTGTGTATGTATAATTATATAAAGATATACATCGGATAGGTACGTTTTTTTTTCATTGATGGCGTATGGAGTTGTATAAGCGACTTCATATAAGTAGTATAATCAGTCATGTGGTACCCATAACACAAGCTCTGCTTACTTTGGGGCCAGATGGTGCTGTGTGAAATGTCCGGCATTATTTATTTATTTATTATTTATTCATACATGACACAGTACTGTATACGGTAAAAACAACGGTCCGATAAATTATGACATTCCGTTTTGTCATCAAATACTGGTTAAAAATCTCATATCGCAAGCTTATAACTCTGAAATTAGCGAAGCGTTTAATAGAATAAAAAAGTTTGGGAATCTAAGGGTAGCTTCAGTAAGTGAACACACCTAGCGTGTTCTCGGCACTACAAAATATCTATTTTTCGTAAAAAAATCTAACTAGTTTTTTTAGGGAACCGCTTCAATATGCCATAGCCTATCCTTTAAAAATGATGCACTAAAAATTTGAACAGAAAATCTGGCCTAGTTTTGGAAATATAACCTAAACATTCAAAACACGCCTGGCGTGTTCTTGGCATAGAGACTTAGATTAGCCTGAACACGCGAGGCGTGTCAGTGGCAGTGAATGTGTTAATCGATTGGTTTTATTAGTCTACTGTACTTTGCTCTTGCTTTGGTACCTTTTGGAATGTGGGGCGAATCCGGAAATATTTTTGACATGGGGCAAAAGCAGAATTTTATGGAATGTGGGGCGAACAATTGGGGTGAAAGTGGAACAAATCCAAACGGATAATGATATCCAAATCGTGTAAACGAAAATATGTGACGGCGTCGTACCAGTACGATTCGATGATTGGTATTATTATAGGCAAGAAGGTAGCTATTTTATCTTAAATAAATAATCTCAGACATTTCACACAGCATCATCTTGCCCTAAAGTAAGCAGAGCTTGTGTTATGGGTACCACATGACTGATATACTACTTACATACTTTTTTTTGTAAATACATACATATTATACATAGAAACAGCCAGACCCGAGACAAATATATGCAGATCATACAAGCATTTGTCCCGCGGCGGGAATCGAACCCGCACCCTTTTGCGTCTCAGCCGAACGTTAGCCCACTGCGCCACAGACGTCGTCTGAGGTGGTAGGTACCACCTTGTCAAACCAAGCTAGTAGAAACTAATGTAAAACGTATACACTAGTTTCCTTGCCTTCACTTGTTTCCCTTCGCTTGTCGAAACCCAGCTTTAGTATATTATAATAATAGGAACCATGGTAATGGTGGACCGCTGATATATTTAGTGTGGGAACAGGTAAAGGTACATTTTTTGATGTAACTGGGCATCAATTTAGTGCATGCGATACTACTATCAAATAATGCGTGTTGATTACAATCTGATCATATCATATCAAGGAAGCTAGTTTTTTTACGAAGTTTCATGATGTTTTAAACAATACAGTTTATTGTAAACAAATACTATAAAATTGAAGTCATAAATTTTACTTTATAAACTTCGGTAAGCAGATATGTGCTTAGATAGGTTACGCATCTACTAGAAATTAACAAGCAAACAAAGGTCAGTCGATACTCAACATCGATTAGTCATCGATACCAAGCTACTATCGATCGACAAGTGATCGTATTGTCGGTTATTCGGTTACAAAAATCGTAACAGCGTCTAGCCGCAGGCGCCGTGCCGCCATGTCCCCGCTTCATTTGAATATCAAAACGTTGTTATGATCATTGCATCATAAAACCATAGACAAGATGACTGCTAATGATTGTTGTGTTATATTATTATTTTGTGACATGACTGTTAAGTTGGAACGCAGACACACTGAGCTACCGCATTGCCTGAGCGATCGCATCGTTTTGTTTTGATCTTGTTTGCATTGACACATCTTTTGGAGTGGATGATAACGCTCTTAGCTACTGGCGTTTGTTTTTTATTAATAAATTATTTTATTAAACCTAGAAATACTTTTCATGGCATCATTATTATAATCTTTGGCAAGATCACCTTCATTACTTTTAAAGCAGTTCACGTTGTAACTAAACCACTGAATTATTTATACTGAATGCGACATACTTTACACTATCATTTCATTACCATAATTGCATTCAGTGTGCGCGATGTCTAGGTGCTACTTCGAATAGACGATTTATATTAAAATTCATTGAACGTTAAATCATAAACTCAAAGGAAATTGATGCGCTGTATCATATTTGTTGTTAACTGATATATTTATGAACAATAAAATTATAAAAACGGATGCTATGATGCGATTGATTTGAACGCCGATGTAATTATAATTTCATAAAAAATATATGATTATGTCTTCAAGTGAAAGCTTGCCTTGTATTTTATATTCAAGTACATTTCCATAGTTAAACTAATCTTTTAACTTAAAAAAAACTAAAAAGATTCGGATAAAAGTTTTATGTCCGGTCAGTCGCCTAAACGTCCGTCATTGCCTACAAAGCCTCTCGGGCTTGGTTTCTTGGTCCCGCAGATGCAGCAAGGGTTATGGCCCTACAACTAAGTACTCATTATAAAAAAACGAGCGAGCCTTACAGTAGTCGTATATGATGTGTAACATCCGACATCCGACTCTTTTTCGTCACACACACTGTTGACTGACAGTACCAACCTCTCAGAAAACAGGTTGGTCCATCTAACGGCTATCTACCATCTGACGGCCAACTCACCACCGCGCGTGCTCATAGGTCAAATCAAACAGCGTGCGCTTCCCCGGCTTCCTGTTACACACTTTTCACGAAATCACTCTCACAGATTGCAAGAATGCAAGAGGTGTGAGGAAGATGTAACACATCAAAAATATTGTATTCTTGCTTTATACTCTTGTTTTTGCTACATGGCACATGTCGCGGTCAGTCGCCCAACCAGGCGTCACGCACAATCACCACGACACGGAGTGGTGTCTTCGGTCGCGGAAGGCCGTGAGGGCGCTCGGCCCGGTTCTCAAGCAACACGCGCGAATGACTCGCCGTGTGAGCGTCACACTACTCTAGATAAAGAGAAACGATTGCTCCATGTCGTGGAATCGATCGGATTGAGAGTTTGTTTTATTGTTGATGACATCGTAAGTAGGTGCTGGTGTATTGTAACTAAATACTTGCTTCTGCAGACTTTTTAACCGACTTCAAACAAGGATGATCTCAATTCTCAATTCGGTTGTATTTTATCAAATGTTTGTTACCTCAGAAATCCGTCATTCAGAACCGATTTGGAAAATTATTTTGTTTGTGAGGGTATACTTTCCGTTTGGTCCATTTCAATTTGAAGAACAAAACCAGGAATAAGAAAATAAATGTTTAAAATAATATTACCATCCCTAAGGATGGTAAACCTGTTTTACCATCCTTAGGGATGGTAATATTTTTGCAGATGCCATTTTTTATGGGTTCAAATTTAATTCAATGAAGTCGGATCGGAGTTGGAATGAAGTGAAGTCTTTTTAGTTTTTTAAACGTAATTATTATTTGAGATATAGGAAGGAAAAAGGAAAAAAGCTAAGAAAATAATACGCAACAATGTTTATTCCTACACACTTATTTCTAATCGAAAGATAATTCAAATCGTTTAAGTATGTTAAAAAGACCGTGTTGTATAACATATAAATATAAAAAGCTTGACCTTCCAAAAGAAAGTATTAAAGTCACATTCCATAAACGCGAGTCCATACACGATGTCCTCTTGACTTAATAAGGAACTCGCGTGGTTCCTTTAATTTTGGGTCAGGCGCACACAGTTGAATGGTTCAGTAAATACACCGGCAACCGGGCATTAACTCGCTACAACTGTAATTTACACCTAACCGCTCAAGGAATAAGGTGCATCAGCAGTGGAGGTTGTACACTTTCTCGAGTATTCATCATCATCAGTTTAGTGGGTCGCGAGCTAACGTGCATAAGATCGCACGCGCGAGGGACGCTGTGGCAAATCCATTACATCTTACAATACAGCACTAATGTTTCCACCAGCTACGTGATCCGAACTGTCAGTGAAAGTAATATTCGTATTTTTTGTCAAATGAAATGACCGTTATGTGCCGGATCATTTTTGTTGACCCTCACTATTGTACATCAATTCTATACAAAAACTTTGGTTTAAATACTTAGGTAAAAGCTATATAAAAGTTAACAAAGTTAATGCAGAATATCTTAGCAATTGAAACATTGTGAAAATGCAAAATGAAAACCAGGTCAAGCAGCAAAACAAACTACTTTGAAAGCGCAATCTCTCTCTCCTATGTACAACACTTATCTACCGCATACAAATCTGCAAATGCAATTGGCAAACACGTTTAAAATTGAATACAAATATTTGAATACCATCTAATGCGTCTTGAAAGACACGCCCACACTGTTTAAATAAACGTTTGTATCCATAAAGCTACTCGTATGTGTACTTGTGTGCCACACACACAGTGGAATGTCAAAAATTTCGTCTAACTGCACATGTCTACTGTGACTTGTGTTTCTGCTTAATCGTCCGTACTGATTTTAGACAAATATACGTCTCTAATGAATAAATAAAAAGAAATCCTAAAATAATGTTGACTAATAACTGCCAAGATAATATTAGGTTGGTAGGTTTCAGAAAAAATAATTGAAGTTTCTAACATTTTTGTGATATGCAAGTATTTGAGTTTCTATGTATAATCTGTACGAGTATGTATTTACAAAAACAAAGTATATAAGTAGTATATCAGTCATGTGGTACCCATAACAGAAGCTCTGCTTACTTTGGGGTCAAATGATGCTGTGTGAAATGTCTGGCATTATTTATATCAATTATATTCCAACACTAAAGTCATTGAAATTTTTAGAAGCTAAAATAACTGCTTAATTATAATTCACATAACGTTATTTTGTAATAAATTAAATAATTAAGCATTTATAATCACATTATAACTTCACCTGTATAAGTAGGACTGCTTATTTAGATGTTCTCCCATGTTTTCTTTTGTAAGCATAGGTATACATAATTATTTTCACTATAGTATTAGTATGATATATATTGTCCAGCTATATTTATTTATGAGTAGTATTTACGACAGAAGTACCTACCTACTTAAAATTAATAAATGTTAATTACTTTATTTAATTTTTCCATAGATCCCAAGTACTTTAGAGTTATCATCTAAAACTTGTATAAGTAAAACAAAATCAGCCAAGTAATTTCACACATAATGGGGAGTCTAGCATTGCATCCGATGAAACCCATCGCAATAACTATAACTAAGTCCACGCTAATCTCGACCGCAAATTGCGTATTGAACCCAGTATAATGCTGCATTACTTTTATTCAATTTGTTCTTTATCCCGCGGTAGATAATCAACGTTGTCAACAATTTCATTGTTGCAAATCATTTGTTCATTAGCGCGAGCGGAATTGAAAATTTGTGGAACGAACGTTTCAATACAACTAGGTAATCACTTTTTATATATAAACTAACTGCTGCCCGTGACTTAGCACGCGTGGTAATTACATAAAAAGTAGACTATGTCCTTCTCCAAGGTCCCATCTATCTCTATACCAAATTCATCAAAAATTGGTTCAGCTGTTTAGGCGCGACAACGTAACAATCAGCGAGACAGACAGACAGAGTTACTTTCGGATTTATAATATTAGTTAGAATCCTAGGATACCTACAAGACTCTAAACTGCAATAACTTGACCATAGTATCTGCTATTACGATCTTCTGTGCCCTAGTCCTCATTTAGATTCACGGGATTTCGCTAAATTCTGATTCAATCATTCAGGTTATATATTAAATTGTTTAGAAATCAAAAAATACTATGCCGATAGGTATCTATGATTTTTTTACGTAATAAAAAGAAAGCCATTTTTTTTCAATAATTTTTGTGGCCACAGCATCTTCACTAGATTGAATTACACGCCTATTAGAGCATATTCTTATGAGGCGCGTGCGCACGTAATCTTTCATAGCTAGTGCGAGACAGTCACGTACATTTAAATTGATCTTATAACTTTGTTACTGTAAAAATAATGAAATTTCGATGCGGATAGAGCAATAAAGAGTCCCATGACTGCATAAAACCGTTAATTCCGTAAGATCAAATGTCTCGAGCTTCAGGGAATTAAATTTAAACACAAAAACAGAACATACTTCAGTATTTTGTTATAAATATTTAACTAGAATGGTTTGGCCCAGATGCTAAAAAGCTACCAAAAAGTTATATACAAACATTACTAAAATCCGTCAAGCCCAGTTAAAACCACGATTTCGTGACGAAGAAACAAACCTCATTACACTAGGTACAATTTTATAGGTACTTAGCTAGGCCGTAAGACATATCACAGTAGCCGGTCAGAGAAGTTTATAGTTATAAGTCATAACAGTCTGATTAATGAGTCACATCAGAATATCTTAATAAAATGGGATGCATTATGGAATCGTGGATTGTGGGTCGTCGGTCTGAGGGCACTAGGTCGGGGGAAAGTAGTAGAGCCTTGTCGGTGTATGCGGCATGCTACATGCACTGTTGCCGGCATGACCGAATGCTGAAACACTAATCTGTGATATCCTGAATGATAGCTCTTCAACTAGCCCTCCTATTCCATATTTTAAAACCAATTGATGGTACCAATTTTCAAATAAGATTTCATTGGCAAAATGGGCTACAAGTGTTTTGACACTGAATGAACACTGAAGTTGCTATTATGTAATAGCTATCCTGGTTTTTAATCCCCGAAGCAAATAGAGGGGTGCTATAAGCTTTAGGTGTGTATCTGTCAATGTATATGTCTGTCTGTGGCATTGTAGGTCCCAAACGGATGAACCGATTTAGATTTTTATTGAATGGTGACTTGATCGAATGTTATCTCAGATATGACTCAAGAAAGGACGAAGCCATTTGAAGATCAGAAAAGAGCTGCTTTTCTAGTTGATAAAATAATGTGAATGTGAAATACAAATTTCGTGAGTGAGTAGTGAAATCTGTCGATATCGATCTGACCAATCGAAATTTGTATTTAACTACTTCAATGACATTGCAAGAACACCTTGTTCATAGTTCATAGTCATTTATTCATAACAGTAAAGTTACAGGTCAAACAAATCTAAACAAATCGAGACAATACGTAATTATATAATATAATAATTATTAACATTTTAAAATATGATTGTATACAATTAAATGGGAAAATTATTGTAATATATATAATTATTGTATTTTACTACTTCAATGACATTCCAAAATTAACATTGATATGATGCTGCAGCATCACCTGGAATCTGCAGGATATAGGTATCCTACTTTTTAACGAGTTACGGCAGAGGTACCAGATAAATCTTTTTTATCTCGAATTTTTAAAAATATACAGTAAATTTTTAATAAATTTTGTTTTTTGTATTTTCTCAATTGCTGGACATTTTCACAAAGCATCATCTAGCCCCAAAGTAATTATTAAGGTAATTTGTGTTATGGGAACCATATGAATGTTAACTACTTATTTCACTTGTTTTTTAAAATATACATGTTATACATAGAAAAACCCAAAACCCAGACAAATATTTGCAGATCATACAAACATATGTCTCGCGGCGGGAATCGTACTCGCAGCCTTCTGTGTCTTAGACGAGCCTTCGCCACAGGTCGTATAGGTTAATAGGTTTTAGATAGATACTTTGTTTCTGGTTTTTAACATTTTTAATTCATGCTCTTATTTTTACTTTAGTAGCCAGCCTTTTGGGCACTTTACCTGCGGTCAGTGAACTTTTTTTATCTATAGGTTATTGTATATTATTCTGTACATTTCCATTATTCATACTTGACTTAACGTACATTTATCCATGTATAACCCCATTACCGCACAACATTAAGGGTAGATAAAAGCCTTTTAGAAAACGTAAAATCACAAGACAAGAACTTCAGCATGTTATATTAATTTCACCTTCCAAACAACACATTTGCAATTTCTTTTCAACGTGGCCAACACTCGTAAATTTATTTTTGGCGCAGTGATTCACGGTCAAGGCCACTTGCACTTGTTCGCAAAAAACCGACAGGTTATACGCCCACACTTGGTTATCATAGATGTGGTATTACACATCTTCAATAGGGTTTTGGTTTATGATGTAGGTATTCTATGTACCAAGGTTTATGTACTCTATGTTTAATATATTATTTTATTTATTATTTTTGCAATGTGAATACTTTTACAATCTATTTTTAATGTACTTAATTCAATATTAGTATAATTGACTCTTTATATTTTTATATTTTTATTTAGTAACTCTAATTAATATAAATGAGAATGGACATGTAACTTTTATGTTATTAATAAAAAATCTGAATCTGAATCTGAATCTGAATCTATATACTCGTATTGTGTTTAGTGTAGATTAATCACGCTAAAAGGACCCACAAGCCACACAATTGCGGAAGTATCAAGAAGTATAATAGATCGTTTCATTAACACATCTTGTACCTTACACTACTTGATGAATACATGACAGACCAAGAAAAAAATAGTCACCGTTTCTGATAGTACAAATTGATATACTCTAGAAGTTAAATTTCGTCTAAAATTAACATAGACCAGTTTAGTAAACCTTAAGTAGCTATGTCTCACATTACTGGTTATTCGGGGTTATAATGTTTTTAAAATTTACAGCTTTACAAATAACGACATGAAAAATAAAATTGCCAAGAGATGCCTATAGCAGTATTCGTGTAGTTGATAACTTTTTTTGCTGTCTGTAGGTAAGTAACGTTAGTTTGATAACAAGAAAACATAACATAATAACTCTTTTACAAGACATTGTACCTATCTACTTAGCTTTGCAATAATAATAAAATTATAATTAATTTTGAAAAATACAGGTTTTTACTCACGTATTATTTTGTCGATAAAGGTAACGACACTGGTCGGTGTCAGTGACACTACCAATGCGAATGGCGAAGGCGAGTGGGAGTTAGTGAACCACTGATTAAACTCTATCTGATGAATGATAAAGGATTCTCTCTCTAATAAAGGAAAATAATTATTACAGAATTGTATGATAAATAACGCATTCGTAAGCTTGCAGACGGAAAGTAAGCTAATTAGCTCGATGCGATAAATCTATTTGTATAATATATCATAAAGATATAATATATCTTAAAGAACACGCGTATGCGAGTCTCCAGATCCTAAGAATTTCCTATTACCTCTATCTTTATGTCAAAGACATAAAGCCTGCTGCCCATGTTCTAAAGTAAACCCTATAGTTTGCTCTAACTAGATTCAGATAAGTGAAGTCATGGGTCAGGGAATAATGATCGTCTGTTGTTGCTACGTGGAAGCTTTTTGCTCATTACATCGAGCACTAGGGGTTGAAAGTATTAACTAAAATTTTATTATACTACAAATTAAATAACGCACTTCTAACGCACTACTAAACGATTTAGAATAAAACTCAGTCAGCTTGAATGATACGTTTTGAACAGAAACAGCTACGTACAAAAAACCTAACTTTTCAGAATTGATTAAGTAAATAATAGTACCAGGGCGACCGAGCTTCGCTCGGTCTACACGGATAAAACGACGTTTTCTAAAAATGAAACCCAGCTAGATCGATTTATCGCCTCCGAAAACCCCTGCATACTAAATTTCATTCCGTTTCCGAGAATTAGATTAAATATATACATATATACAAGAATTTCTCATTTAATAGTATTAGATGTATTGGTGGACAATCCACAAAACACCATCTATCCCCAAATAAAGCCTAGCTTGTAATATGGGAACCATATGACTGATAGAATACTATATATTTTGAAAAATGTAAGTATAAGTATTTAACATATGCTATTTATAGCACCCAGACACAGAACAAACAGCATATTCATCGCACAAATGTTTGACCTGGGAGGGAATCAAACCCATAACCGCATAGAACGCAGAGCAGCCGTGGTGAAAGGCCAATCCTTGAAGTAGGCACCTTATCAATGTAGAAACTATTGGAAATCATGAAACATACTTCGTTTCACGGTACTCACTTACGTGCCTATCAAAAACGTTTTAGTAATAATTGCATTCCTTTTTATAAACCTTGCTCATCCATTATGTAAATTCCTCTAATACTTGCTAATTTAAATCCACAAAAAGTAAACTCATTTTTTACAATATTACACGTTGGAGTTTATAGACAGTGTTATTAAAATTTAATAACGAGCATCCTGTACTAAAAGACATGTTCGTACATAATAAGACCAGTTTTTCAACATGCCTTAGATCACCTTGTATTAGGTACATAAGTATTTAGACTTCAAGTATTTTTTGCAAGGTTATATAGTGTAGTGTTAGTATGTTTTACTAAAACTGAACTTATACTCGTATGATAAGAATGCATGGAATAATGTTGCAAGTAATAATGTTGCTCTGCCCTCAGACAGTTAACTGACACATTTGAAATGTATAAACTCTCTTTATTAATGTGAAATATCCGGGATTATTCATTATAATATTATTATTATTAGTGTTTCGTAGTTAAGGTAGTTTAAGATGGATCATGTAAAAAAGCGCTAGGACATGCCGGGTGATTATGGAACTCTGATCCCATCAAAACATAGATTACTAAAAGCTTTCAGTGACTATTTATGAATTGATATAACAGAAATTTAATGTGAATTGTAACACATGTTGTCATATGAGTAGAAACTGAGGTAGAAACCGAATACGTAATAACAATCCATTAAATAATACCCATTACTTATCAAAACTGATAGACATTGTAATATCAAGAGTTCTGTAATCGCCATACAGGACGAGTTTCTTGCCGGTTCTTCTAGAGCTTGGGTTAAGAGGAATTGGCACCTAAATTCACCTAGAATGTAAGACGTTTCAAAGTGATCCTTGAGATTGTATTGAATAAAGTATCTTTTGACTTTGACTTGACATACTAGTCCTCTAACATCAATTATTATCATAACCCTAAAGTTTAGAAAAAGGCAAAATCAAATAAACACACTATCTTAAACGCTGTACTCAAGTGGTTATGCTCACTACGGTACCGCGATGTTATAATCATTTCTTTAAAATACTAATAATAAACTCCTTCTTTGTCATAAAACTGATTTATTGAACGACTCAGAAAGAAGAGTTATGTTCATACACGCACAATTTTTCTCATGAACGAGAAAACTAAATGCATTTGCATTTTGCAAGCCAGTTAAACTAATATCTATAGCCTTGTAAGGTAGAGCGTAGGCTTTGTGTCTTTGTACCTACACCATAGCACGACTTTAATATTCCAAGAACTTTCATTATCCTTTACCTGCTTTTGCTTTTATTTGACTGCTGTTTCTTTTTATAATTAGATACGAGAAGGTTCGTTCATTGGTAGCAGTTGCAATTTGTGGTCGGTTTACATCAAAAGTTGAAACAATAGATCGGGACGCGCAAAAGGTATCTCACGCGAATGCAAGTAATAATCTAGGAGACGAGCGAGACGTCTACGTGTAATTCTCTGGTAATGATGGTAATCATTTTATCATCTACCAATACGTAAGTTCTTATAGCATACGTAAGGGTTTGCAGGCCGTGCGAATAAAAGATGGATTACCTATATTATCTGCACTGATTGAGCTAGCATTCGCGAGACTACGTAAGATAAAGGAAGTCTTTGCAGGTTGTGTGTGAGCGAGCCAAACGAATGAGGCGCTTCTGCCAACAAGCCGGCAACCATGTTAGGCTAAGCTACTGCAATGCTTAGCTGAAGTATAAGGATTGTTTCCTGTGGAGGTACGTTCTCCGCAGCTCATTCCTCAGTCAAAAGTTACACTTCTATAGTAATATAGTAATAACGATACAAGCATATATAGACGGTTAATAGGTACGCACCTATCTGCTTCTAATGCTGGTGGAAATGCGTGACAGACCTCCAAGGACTGTAATGTGCTTTTTGTCGGAAGAGAATTTCTTGTAGATTGATGTGGCTATTACGATGCGGTGGAAATTCTATGATCTAAGCCATTTAATCGAAATCATCATCGTAGAGAAACAACTCAAATGGTATTAGAAATCATAAATAGATATAGCTAAACCTATATATATGTATATGTATATAAATAACATGTATCTATCCTTGAGAACCGTTACTTTTTGGTTTTACTTACATACGAATACGTACTTCTTAATTAGTTAGTTAGTCATTTATATACTAATTAGTGCATAATGAACGCTACTTTTCTATTTTGCATTCAATGTCAAGCTGATACAAATGCAAATTACATAAACTTTGATCCAAAGTGCAAACTGAAAGACCTTACGACAAGAATCCTAAAAAAGCTTTTCCTCAAGCATGTTAATGAACTCCATAGCTAAGGTTACTCATAATATTATTATTTATTTGTTATATCAGAATCAAATCCATAAATTATGCCAATTTATCAGATGGATAATAAATATCAAGACAGAAAACAAGTCTAATCTTTCTAAAGTACAAATTAATAATGGTAAAGTAGTCGCTAGATTTGATTAAGTGCCTTCTAAAGCTTTTAAAATTCATAAGATTCAGATTAAGATAAGATTCTATTTCAGTTAACGTTTTCTAAAACGGAAATATCAGTTCAAATCATATTTAATCTAACTACTACCCTCAGTCTATCCCAGTCGATGCATTTTCTTCCTTTTCTATTTCTACGCAAATCCAATTATGAGTCATCTAACAAGCCTAAACCAATCTAATGGTAATCTTACCATCCTGTTATCGCCATAACTTCCTCGGCCTCTAAGAATACATAGATAGATTACATACCTACATAAAACTAGTAGTAAATCTAAGATATAATAGAAAAAATACCTGAGTGCAACAGCCGGCTTTACTTCAACCGAGGAGGTTCACGAGAAAATGTTCAAGTGTTCACATGAAACTGAACTGTCCGGGAATGAGCACTGGGCCCTGAACGAATGAACGGGATGGAACTAGACGAACGCGGCGCGAACGGTACGAGAAAGGGCGCGGCAGACAACACGCAACCGGCCAAGCGTCTCAAACGGAATGAAATGGTGAAGAAGACGCGACGGTCTTATATAGACGTAGTCGTAACCTGACGCCGGATAACGGACTCCTCGGGACGATGCTGCCGCGCGATTAGAAGCCTTACCTCCCCACACATAAGCACAGTCTTGCTCCATTCCCAACCCTTCTTAACGTAACAGATAGATCGAATTTTCAATAATGCGCCTTGAGCTATGCTGCAATTTGCCAGAACGCTTGCAAACCTCAGGTTCTGCCCAACGAGGTGACAGGACAACGGAACGCGAAATAGCAAGGGGTGTGGCATCGGTCCGACGGCCGCGGCGTCACGGGTCGCGGACTAGACCAGCCAAGGAAGAGAGCAGCATTCCTCCGAAACCATAGACGTGAACTTTAAAAATGAGTTATAAATGGAATTCCATCTCATACGATGTTTATACCGATGGTTGATCACATTGCATTGCTTATGTGCATACCCCCATGACAAACAGTTGCTCGATGAACATCGTTTTTTCTGTATTTGGGTATAATAAAGTATCAGAAGTATGTATTTAAAAATAAAATAAATAATTTACTGCTGTAATCATGTCCTGTTTTGCTACCTTATTATTGTCTGATATCCCTGCTTATGTTTTTTGTTTCCCTGCTTTTGTGCGTGTGCTTCAAAAATATATAAGTATTCTATCAGTTATCTGATCATCATTATACAAGCTATGCTAAGTATGGGGCTTGACGATGCTGTGTGCATTGTCCACCAATATATCTTTATTGATTGTTATTAAACTTAAAATTATAAAAAAAAACCTTTTCAATGAAATGCAAATAGGATTTGAATTAAATGTATTTTGGAAAGTGCAGTTTGCTGTTGGATATGCTGGTTATATACTCGATAACCAACATATCCAACAGCAAACTGCACTTTCCAAAATAATAACTTACATTAACACAACGCCAAACCTACTACATGTGAGTTAAAATTTATAATAGATTATCTGACAACATTAAGGACTTGATTTTTTTTTTTGTAAAATTGAAAAAGTGGCTTTTATTCAAATGTTTTTATACAATTAGGGGATATTTTATTTCTAGGGACATCTAAACAGTAACATTATTAATAACTTATTAACATTTGTTTGACCTATCAACTGTTATTAATTAATAGAAATTATATTGTTTACCTGCATGATAAAATATCTCACAAGAAAATAAGTAGGTATTTTTTTTATTTATGTTTATGTATAGTAGGTTTATATTTAGAAAAAACAATATTTGTTTAATGTACGCCGTGCCGTCTATTCTAATTAATACATTCCTTTCCATACAAAGGTTGCCAGGAAGAGATCGCTCTCAAGCGATATGGCCGCCCATTGTACCACTTAAATATTATTACCATGTTTAAATTGTTATTTTGTATTTTTATTTTTAAGGTGTACAATAAAGTTATATTCTATTCTATTCTATTCTAAGAAAATAAACTAAAGCTAAGATCAAGATTAAGGAAACATTAGATAAAATTTGCATGCCAATGTCAATGCCAAAAAATAGGTAGGAAATTCAATGCGCAAACTACTATAATACCTAATTGTATCACGGATGAACATCCGCAAGCAAATAAATAATATTTCATTTCATTTTATAAATCGGTTATATGATATCTAATTAATAAATACATTTTATTTTAATTAAATATCTAGAAAATTATTGCACCTCGATATCTCGTTAGAGAAGGAACAGCTAATTGTAAAAGCTAAATATATATCCAGCTCGTATTGAACCTACCACTAGGTCTAAATAATCACGGACAAATAAATAAATATCCCGGATATTCCACACAGCATCATCTGGCCCCAAAGTAAGCAGAGCTTGTGTTATGGGTACCACATGACTGATATACTACTTAAATTATTTTTTTTGAAAATACATACATATTATACATAGAAACATCCAGACTCAAGACAAATACTTGCAGATCATACAAACGTTTGTCCCGCGGCGGTAATCGAACTCGCAACCTTCTGCGTCTCAGCCGGATCTTAGCCCACTGCGCTATAGAGGTCGTCTATATAACAACCCGTATTCTGTTCCACTAGTAATAAAAACAAAGAAATATACTTTTTATTTTTCTGTGGTTTTCCATCAGAGAATTAGAGGCTATGCTATGTTAGCATTATCTTAAAAGGCTTTATACAAGAGGACTTTATAGAAAAAGCCCTAAACTGTCTCCACGTCATCTACGTCATCTACTGCAATCAGCTCAGGTGCGCCTTGGGGCCACGGCCAGTGGCGGGCCGGTGAGTATTTTAGTAGTGAAAGTATTTCGTATTGGTTCTCTCATTATCTGCGCGATGAACATTTTAAATTGCACTGCACACAGCGCTTGCTCGTGTGCTTTTATTTGTGTAAGATTCAATTACTCGGTGGCTAATGACGAGTCAAATAGACCCGAAGCCTGTGATTATTTTCTTACGGAGTTGCATGATAATTTAGATGACTATATTTGTTTTTTCAAAACGTCATGCTGCAGTAGAATGATAGTGCGAACAATTGACAACTGCCTAGCGGTATAAAGGTAAATATGTGTCATCTAAACTATGGGTTTTATTCTCTTCTGTATGTGATAATAAACAGAGATATAGGAAATGTTCTATGACTCTTAGACTTGTAAGCTTGAATTTTTCTTGTATTTCTTCACACTCAGAGGAGAACAGATGTAATTGCGTAGACGTGAGGCGATCAAAATTATTATTGGAATGCCACTCAGTTTTTTGCCATTGATGAAAAAGGGCAAGCATGTAGCTACATTTTAATAAGTGGACATTTACACTAGTACCCACCAGTGTATATGTCCACTTATTTAAATGGTGGAAAGGTAGAGGTAGAGACGGTGTAAAATTGATACTTAGTAATACCCTATCTTATTACTAAGTGCGTGTCTATCTACGCACAGTGAAGGCTTCCGAAATTATTTTGACAAATGGTCATATCCCAAACCAGCTCATCACTATTAGGTTAAAATAAAACTATTAAATATTCCATGATTTTTTTTAGGAAGTTACTCATTTAGTAGAGTCATATTAACCGTGATTATATTCTTTGAGCTTACTATTTATCGAACGAATATCAGTATCGGATACCTCCTTAATCATTTGACACACGATGGTGAAGTAAAATTCAATAAAAATTAAACCACTTTACGCGTAAAGGAAGTACCCTTCAAAACCATATTTTCAATTTCTGAATTTCTTATGTTTGTAGGTAATTAGTACGTATTACCGTGCAAAAAATAATTACGATGAGAATAAAAGGGTTCCTTGTGGACTTGAACCCTAAGAGTTATATACATAAGAAATTATAATTGAATTAGTTCCGCTGGTGAAAAACAAACAAAGCAATATCTAAAAGTAAAACCTTTCACATATACAATACTAAATGTAATTCATGTTTTACACATACACTTAGTGCAGTTTGTAAATACGGTAATGAAAGCGGTATCAGTTTTCGGTCGTATCTTAAAGGTAAATTTCTGTATGTTTAATGCATATTATCTGGGTTATTGTGTTAATGTGGTCGCACTTAATCCATTACAGCACGATCACACATTGTGTAGGTACTTATCTATATAGAATGTCGGTAGCAAATGGAGGAAAGCTTCCGTTCTTGGACAGCTTGTGGCCAGAAGAAATGCCATTTACTTGTAGGTACCTACTTTAGTTGCATTAATAACGGTAACACGTAGGTTGCAAATACTGCCCATAAAGACTATTGCTGTGAAATCTGGTATACATAAAATTACATAATTATTATGACTAGTAGTCGCCTATTGGTCGAAATTCGACCATAATTAATTAATAATTAATGTATTTTTATGCATAATTTTTATAAAATATTAACATTCTGCACTCAAAATAAATTCTCTACATAAACTACTAGCTGCTGCTCGCGGCTTCACACACATGTTACCTACATAATAAGTAGCCTATGTCCTTCTTCAAGGTCCCATCTATCTCTATACCAAAATTCATCAAAATCGGTTCAGCGGTTTAGACGTGAAAACGTAACAGACAGACAGACAGACAAAGCTACTTTCGCATTTATAATATAAGTAAGGAAGTAAGGATAAGGATAAGTGTGCGAAATGTCATACTCCTCGGTCCGCGCAATTTTCGTAAAAAGGGATACAAAGTTTTTGCTTTACGTATTAATATATGGACACGTATTATTATATAGATAGTTGAAATTGTTCTTCTTCTTCTTCTTTGTTAATGGCCTGTGACATACTAATGTCAATTCTGCCAATGTCAAGTGTTTATAGTTTATAGTCAGTTTGTTTGTTATTAGTCTTAGTCTATGGTCAATTGTCAATTCTAGACGTCACGCGGAATGAAGTCTAGAATTTTCTTGGGATTCCTCGTCGTTCAAATCACATTGCACCACAATACACATATAATTCAATTATCCATACCCGTCCTGTAGTCACAATTTATTCATTAAAATTCCTCCAAGATTTCTCAATAAAACGGGTAAAAAATATTAAATTAGCAGAGCTATGTTACTCTATGAAATGACAGATGAATAATCTAGTTGATATTACCTATATATACGTTACCTTCGTCTTTTCTTCCTATAATGGCATCTGTCTTGTCGACAATTTCACCAGTTTCAAGTGATTGTTTGATAATAAAGTCTTAGTCGATGGTCCTTTGTCAATTCTAAACGTCATCGCGGAATGGCCGTCTAGAACTTTCTCGGAATTCCTCGACGTTCAAATCACATTGCACCATAAATACACTTATAACTCAATTGTCTATGACAAGAGTCACAATTTATTCATTAAAATTCCGCTAAGATTACTGAATTACATCAAATAAAACGAGTGAAAAATATTAATTTAGAAGTGCTATGTTACTTCATGAAATGACTAACGAAGACTCCATGGTTGATATTGATACGTTAATATTGAATACTTCCTAATAATGGTATCAGTTTTGATGAAAATTGTATGAAATGATTATTTTTCCAAAGTCATAGTGGATCGTCATTTGTCTATTCCTAACGCCATTGCAGAATGACAGTCTAGTTTTTTTATTCCTCGTCATACAAATCACAATGTAACTCAATTGTCGACACTTATGCTAAGAAGTTACAATTTAATGATAAACTCCTTTACTTATAAACGTCTCTCAACTTCCGTCAAAGTGAATCACTGTTTATAATACAACCATCCTTTTTTAAACGACTTCAGCAAATAGAAGGAAGTTCTCAATCGAAAATCGAGTCAAAATCTTTTTTTTTTATGTATGTTCACCGATTCCTCAAAGACGCCTGAACCGATTTGGAAAATTATTTTTTTTTGGTTTAAAGGGTATTAAAACATAAACATGGGTAGTCCCATTTAAATTTTATCGAAATCAGTCGAGCTATTTTTAAACTATCATCAAAAATCTAAAAATTGTATACATCGATCGAATATGTTCATTACGTGCAATGCGTTTAGTTGGTCTACCCATATAAATATAAACAAAATACATCTACTTTCCACTAAACATTTCAATATGAAATAATTTTATGGTATGGGTTTCTTTTTTAGTTTTTAGGGTTCCGTACCTCGAAAGGAAAAAACGGAACCCTTATAGGATCACTTTGTTGTCCGTCCGTCTGTCCGTCTGTCTGTCAAGACACTTTTTCTCAGGAACGCGTAGAGGTATCAAGCTGAAATTTATATCAAATACTCAAGTCTACTGTCCCTTAAAGCTGTGAAAAAATTAAACTTCTAAGCCAACGCAATCAAAAGATACAGCCGTTTATGCCGCAAATTTTCGACACTCGCAAGGGAATCAAAACCTACAGGTTACTTCCCGTGAACTCAGAATCTTGAAATTTGGTACAAAGCAACGTCTTATAGCACAGATAAAGGATAAATTGCGATAACCGTACATTTTTAGTTACATCATATAATAAAAATATTTTTAATAATTTTAAACTTACTACCTCTTTTCTCATGAACGCTTAGAGGTATTAAATTGAAATTCATATAAAACACTCAGGTCTATAATACCTTTAAGCTGTAACAAAATCAAACTTCTATGTCAACGCAATCAAGAGAAACACCAATTTAAGTCGCATATATTCAAACTCGCAACTCGCAAGGGAATCAAAACCTACAGGGTACTTCCCGTAAACTCAGAATCTTGAAATTTGGTACAAAGCAACGTCTTATAGCACAGATAAAGGATAAATTGCGATAACCATACATTTTTAGTTACATCGTATAATAAAAATATTTTTAATAATTTTAAACTTACTACCCCTTTTCTCATGAACGCGTAGAGGTATTAAATTGAAATTCATATAAAACACTCAGGTCTATAATACCTTTAAGCTGTAACAAAATCAAACTTCTATGTCAACGCAATCAAGAGAAATAGCAATTTAAGTCGCATATATTCAAACTCGCAACTCTCAAGGGAATCAAAACCTACAGGGTACTTCCCGTGAACTCAGAATCTTGAAATTTGGTACAAAGCAACGTCTTATAGCACAGATAAAGGATAAATTGCGAAAACTGTAAATTTTTTGTAACATCATCCAACTATGACTCGATTGTCGTGATGAGTGAAATTTTACTTATATACCTATAGGTTTGTACGGAACCCTCGGACCGCGAGTCCGACTCGCACTTGGCCGTTTTTTTATTAAAACGTAATTATTGTAAGATACAAATATTATGACAAATAGTGACAGTCCAAATCTATCGCAGTGTTTATGTTGAAAGGCAATTATTTGTGGCCGTCTTGTTAAACAAACATTGCGCTGTTATATTATTTATATATTTCGAGTTACTTCCAGTTTTAAAAGTAATTTTTGGTGTTTTTATTTAAATATAGCCAGAGTTATTGACTCGGGTGTGAATAATTGGAATAAGAGCTATGTTTCTATGTGATTCTAACAGAAATAATCCGTATAATTATTTTATATGAATTATATCATAAGACACCATTTTATATAAAAAGCAAATGACGAACGACAAGATACGAGTTTGTGACATCACACTTATTTACATCGGCAAAATTTACATTATTAAAGCATATTCCGACTACGAAGAAGAAGATGTTGTATTTTACGTGATAACGTGATAAGAAAACATTAATGAAAAATTGCATACTTTTAACCTATTAAGATGCGTCACAAGCCGAACGCTTAGGCCGATCGTGCCTCTCTATCGATTTTCCGCGCTCTCACTTGCACGCTCGGCTCAGGCGGAACGTGACAATTATTCATGCGTGCAGCTGGCGTTCATCGATTTACAAGACGTTATCACGTCAAAAAACGAATTAATTCATAAGACCCATGTTACTTCATAAAATGTCAACTAAATAATCTCCAGACCATCATCGATCCCCACGTTTAAACTATCTTACTGCTTTGACTTTTGAAAAACATTAATTATACATTTTTCCCAGGTTTGTTTTCAGAGGGCAATTGCGTTCTTATACAAACACAGCTCACACTTGCCATCGTAAAAATTGATTTTGGTATCAAGTTATCCAAACATTAGCACAATCATCAATCATAGCAGAGTTTTTTACGATAACCTGAATACTGTATTCAGTCGATATACTCAACAATTTTGTTGATCGCCTCACCGTCATTTCTTTTATTTTCACCGCTCTTTTTGAAGCTTTGAGATCTCTATAGACGTTTTTGCGAAAGATCACTTTATGAATAAAACTAGGTCGTTCGTCTGTTCAAACTTTGATAATGCCTAGCACTTTTACTTGGTGATTTCATACACAAAGAATTACTTAATGTAGATAGATAAATGCGAACGACAAAAAGCGAATTATTAAACTTGCTTTCGAATGTGTTTTTATCGATTTGAGAATTTAATTAGGTTGCGCATTTAATTATTTATTGAATAAAGATAGTTTCATATTTACTTACCGTAAATTTAAGTTTCAGTTTTCACGATTTATTTGAAGCAACTACAAAATACTGATGTGAAAAACTTTTTAAAAGGTTTGCTTTTCTCATTTAAGTACCTGGATAACTGAGCTTTGCTCGGTATAAAACACGCATAAAACGACGTTTTCCAAAAAAATTAACCTAGCTAGATCGATTTATCGCCCCCGAAACCCCCTGCATATTAAATTCAGAGATTCTAATTCCGAGATTCAGATTATATATATACATATATACAAGAATTGTTCGTTTAAAGGTATTAGATAAAGTATAAAATGTCTTACTATCGTGTTTCTATCATATTAACTTGTTCATATATAACATTTAGGCAAATGGGAAGGTACTAAATAATCGCTATAATGTATGGCAATGAATAGCTTCTCACGGCTGAGTTGTAAAATTAGCTTAATAACTTACAGAAACTACTTAAAACAAGCTTTAAATGTTAATAGACATGTAAAAGAAAAAATAAAGATATATAATTCCAAACGCATCATATCAACCAAAAGAAAAATAGCATTGTCTGCCTGTTATTTACCAAGTAGTCCTGCATAAATAGAAACTTCAAGAATGCCCGGGTTGCTGGTAACATCACGGCTAGGTAATATACCTACAATGAAATGAGATAATTATGTGCCTGGCAACATTGCAGACCTTGATATACACTGGCGTTATTACGCTAAACTGAAGATGTAAAGCTCTTACAACTTCTTCCAACATATTTCCCGTAATATATTTTTATGCAAGGCACAATTACATCGGATGACAAGTGCATTGGCGTGGCGGAATAAGTTGCGCGTGCGCAGCCTAATCGCCGCGTAACGGTGGCGAACTGTAAAGCCGCCACGGACTGCGGGCTCGTGCTAAATTTGCCGAAACACAGCGATCTCTAGCGGGATAGACTCGATCTTAAGGCTCTTACATGCCTAAGGTTTGTCGTAAATAAATGCATTATCATAAATAACTACACGGAATTATCAGGTAGAGGCTACCCAAACTATGGCTCCGCGCTATGGCGCTGGCCCTTGCATGTATGTAGCTGCTTTCAGTATACCGGAGCTTTTAATTCGTTTTGCAATTATACACGATATTGTCTATTGATAAAGCCGTTACTATAGAAACTTTAGACAAAGCTTCTTTAAAAAGTCAAAAAAATAATTATGTTTTAAAAACTAAAAAGAAACCGACTTCATTGAATGAAATTTGAGCCTATAATACATTTTTAGTGGAAAGTAGATGTATATAATATAATATGGGTAGGCCAAATAAACGCAACGCTCCAATGAGACAGCGAGGTATGAAAGTACATGAAAACATTTAATTAGCTGTCGTGAAACTTGATTTCTTTATACACACTAGTTTGTGTGAAAAGCTATGATTAGGCTATCAGCTCGAGGCTATAGTTATAAACTTTGTTTTAGTTTGTTCACGCCTATATCTGGCTTCCGAACAGCAGCGACCGTAAAAGTGTCCACGGTTTATGTCAATTGACAATCGTACTTTAAAGCGGATTATTGCTACGTTTTATTACGCTTATCATATGGCAGCAACCGCTTTTTAGGGCACCACAAAATTTGTGGAGGCAATAAAATTATTTATTTGAACGCTCTTACAGTGTAGATCATACAGCGTAGAGTTCAATGCGTCATTTCACATCGCATTAAGAGTGCCGAAGCACCGATCACCATGTCGCAAATGATAGATGAAGCAAGAGAAGAGATACAGAAATCTCTGATACTCAGTGATTTTTGCATGCGCCGTATTGGCCTGTCGTTTCTAGAGCCTAAGAATCGATCCGATTACTGGAAACAGAAGGCGATGTTCATACTCTCCATGACCAGTATCTGTTACCACGTATTCGGTGACATTATCTACATTGGCCTCACGTTGTCTGATTCGCCACGAGTTGAAGACGTTGTGCCACTTTTGCATACTTTTGGTTATGGTGCTTTAAGTGAGTACCAATCTTTTACACTTTTTCCTGTGTAGACGTGCGTGTCCTATAGTTGTTCTCTATAATATTCTTTTGTAAAGTAGACTCATTATTGTATTTTTTACGATTCTATCCATTAAAGTAACTTACTATTAAATATTGTTGATAGGTATTGCAAAAGTGTTTGTGTTGTGGTACAAAATCGACGTGTTTCGTAATCTGCTAATCGAGTTGGCTGAGATATGGCCCATGCCTCCGCTAGATGATGAGTACCAGGCCATCAAAGAAAACACATTGAGCTCCTTGTCGCTCGCACATCGTTGTAAGTTGTGATTTTATAATTGACTAGCGACTGGTGAAAATAATTGTAATAATTATCAGCGAAAATCAAATAATGTTTTTTAGAGGCCAATTTTTGATACCTTGAGTTTTGATTGCAATTTTCGTAGGGGTCTCAATTTTTATTTAAATAAGGTACAGCTTTTGTTACTTTCTTATAAAGTACCTTTCTATAGGTGAAAGAAGATTTCTATAATCAGTTAAGTAGTTTTGAGTTTATCCATTACAAATATTACAAACATACAAAAAATCTATTTTTTTTCTCTTTATAATATTAGTTCATAAAGAGGAAGAGAGTAATCTAGTCAGCGCAACGATATCGTTGCAGGTTATTTGGCAGTGAATCTAATGGGTGTGTGGTTCTACAACATCACCCCTATAGCCATATATTTGTACCAGCGGTATTGGATGCATGAAGCTGCTTCTGTCGGCTACGTGTGGAAGGCATGGTACCCGTTCGACAAGCATGACCCTTATGGGCATGTCGTCGTCTACGTCTTCGAAATGTTCGCAGGTAGACACGCCAATCCAAATACATAAAGTGACATAGGATTCAGCTTATAATAACACATAGCTAAAATGTTTTAATCTGTTACCATCTCTATTGTTTATCATTAGAATCACAAGGACAGAACATACTAGCCACACTAGCTAATAAGTGGGATAATCTTCAGCATAGTCCTCTCACCGCAATGACTTCTCAGGAGCCGCAGACATGAACCTAGCTTTTTTGCTCGTTTAAGATAGCTCCATTAACGCTCAGACCAATGAAAGTGGTTACTGTTATGTGCTAAGTATTTGTTTTTAGTTCATCATGCAACCGTCATTATGATTCGATTTGAGTTTCTTGAACGTTTAAGAAACCCGCAATCAGTTGTTTAGACTGGATTAATTGCTACTTGTAAACATTGCTAACTATTATGTTAACCTCAACGTGAGCACTATAGAGGTAGGTGGGTACCTAATGAGTGTTCTCTCGTTCTCTCTCGTAAAGCCATCATCAAGACTTTCACTGTTTGTTCGTATGTCAATAAAACATAATGATTTCTTTAATTCGACCCGTCATAAATTTTCTTGGATCAATTTTAACCTACTACTGTTGAGAGTGAGTTACCTTTTTTACCCTTATTCTAGGTCAAATCTGCGTTTGGATCATGGTCTGCACTGACCTTCTATTTACCGGTATGGCAAGCCACATCGGCCTTCTATTACGATTACTGCAACGCCGACTGGAGTGCATAGGAAATGTCCGCCAATCTGATGAAGAACAGTTAGAGGAGATAAAGGGAAATATCAAACTACACCAACGGCTCATCAAGTGAGGACATCAATATTGTCAGCTGGAATGTCATGACATCTTGCTGACAGATCAGAATAATTATAAAACAATCGGGATTTTTATAGTAGAACTCCAAATACATTACCTACATATTAACATAGAAATATCTGACATGATCTTTTTCAGGTATTGTAACGACTTAGAAGAAGCCTTTGCTGTCTCAAACCTCGTAAACGTAATCTTCAGTTCTGTGAACATATGCTGCGTCGTTTTTGTTATTGTGGTCAGTACCCACATAATTAAAAAAAAAAACCGGCCAAGTGCGAGTCGGACTTGCGCACCAAGGGTTCCGTACAAACCTGTAGGTATATAAGCAAAAGTTCACCCATCACGACAATCAAGTCATAGTTATGGTATTTTTATTGTAAAAAAATGTTCTTCTAGATCTCAAGAAAGGGGTAGTAAGTTTAAAATTATTAAAATTATATTATAAATTATATGATGAAACAAAAAATTTACGGTTTTCGCAATTTTTCCTTTACTTGTGCTGACGTTGCTTCGTACCAAATTTCATGATTCTGAGTTCACGGGAAGTACCCTGTAGGTTTTGATTCCCTTGCGAGTGTCGAAAATTTGCGGAAATTTGCTGCATAAACGGCTGTATCTTTTGATTGCATTAGCTTAGAAGTTTGATTTTTTCACAGCTTTAAGAGACTGTAGACTTGAGTATTTGATATAAATTACAGTTTGATATCTTCACGCGTTCCTGAGAAAAAGGGTCTTGACAGACAGATGGACGGACGGACGGACGGACGGACGGACAACAAAGTGGTCCTATAAGGGTTCCGTTTTTTCCTTTCGAGGTACGGAACCCTAAAAAAGATAACTTAGTATTAAAACCTAAATATTTCAATACATTTATTTTCTAGTTATTGGAACCTCTAATGGCAGTGAGCAATAAGCTGTTTTTAGGGTCAGCTTTACTTCAAATCGGAATGATATGTTGGTACGCTGATGACACCTTTCATGCGGTACGTTGAGGGTTTTTGCACATTATTTATGTCATACTACATTTGAATTATATCATTGAATAATTACAGAATGCGGAGGTGGCAATATCAGCTTACAATAGCAGATGGTATGTTACGAACCCAATATGTCGTCGAGCCTTGATGTTCCTTATCAAGAGGTGAGTGATTAGTAAAGATAGTAAAGACATTTACTTATTGTGACTAACCAATCAACCAATCAACTCAAAACTCCCCTTCTTTCGAAAGTCGTTTACAGTCCGGCCTGTCTGCTTGTGGAACGCGTTGCTTGAAGATATCAGAAAGGCCAAGTCTCTCCCTATCGTTAAGAACATGGTCGTGAAATATTATTTGTCGTTCTGTTGTACCTAATTATTTCTTTATTGTTGATATTTATTTTAATACACTTTTGTGCTATGATTTTATATATTTATTATTATGCCTAATGTGTATGTATGTATTTATTTATATCAGTATTTTATTTAGTTTATTTACAGGTTATGAAAGTAAATCATTATAATATAAACTCCACACCAACTGCTATCGTCCAGTCGACCAAAAGGTTGGCTGGAGGACATCGCTGTTAGCGATAAGGCCACTTATTGTATTTCCCTTGCCTTTTATTTTAGAATAATTGTTTTTGTAATTTTCTTTGGTATATCAATATCTATACAGTCTAGATACGATTGTGCCTGGCTGTGTGATACTTAAAAATGTAATAATTGGGATGACAATCAATATACACCATTATTTTAGCAAGACAAGGAGATGTGACGTAAGTACTGTACTGCTAATGGGGACTAATGATAGGGGATGGAAGGATGTACTTGTGTATTGTTTTCTAATAGGTACTTTACTTTCTTTATAATATTATGTATTTTTGGGTTTATACAAATCTCGATTTCTTAGTGATTGAACTATATAATTAAAAAATCGGACAATGCATTAGTAGCCTCTGCTGCAACTGTCCTTATTTCTTAAATTCGCCCTGTTTCAAGTAAGTACAAAGTAGTGGTGTAATTTAATCAGTATTGTAGGTGTATAAAACATGTAGTTTTTACGTGTTTTTACGGGCCCACTTATAGCACTACATACTTTAGAACATAAATGGACTCTCAACTCAATTGGAGTAGCTCTGCCATTTGCCCTGTAGGTTCTTGTTTCAATTCACTGTCAGGACATTTTTTTATTTATTTATTTCAAACATTACATCTATCATTACAGGTTAGACCTAATACAATAGAGTAGTCACACACAATATAATTAATACATGTCATACCTAGGGCAAAACATAAAATAAAAATTCAATCACACAATTATAACAAATAATAATAAGAATATACAATCACACAATAACTGAAGTTTATTTACAGAAATGTACAAAATAATATACAATAATATAAAATACACGTGAAACAGTTGAGCTATCTAAGGACCGTTTAAAACGATCTATAGATAGCTCAACTGATCCAGATCACTGCCAGAGGGCGGCGTTCCCAAGATACTGGCAGCATTACCACGTTGAATGGCAATGCTAATACGCTGAGCCAGATAGGAGCCAGCTCTTGGGTCATGCAACATATCTACCAGACGCCGTGAAATAATTTTGAATACGCGGTGGGCTCCTGTTCCCCACGGGCCCAGGGTCTCGACTCCAAAAGGCTCAAATATGTAGGCCTTAACCAAACCAGCATATTTGCGGTTTTTAAGGTCCTCGGCACATTCAGCCGCCGCACCAGCCCTAACGGAAGTCCCCGACAGATGGGATGCGGCCATGGTGTCTACGCAAGTAGCATCCCACACTAATGGCCTACCCATCTCCCAAGGGTCATACCATCAGGCCTCTTACCATCATCAAGTATCAGACCGTTGGGTTCGAGAACAGCTGGTACGTTGACGCTGGTGAGTGCCCGACGAATAATATCATTAAGACTGGCGTGGCGGGCAATCCTACCGGCGGCCCTATGACACGATAACCCATGGAGACCAAGCTGGTCGACCGCTGTACCTCACTGGCATTGATGAGGGGCGCAGCACCGCGCACCCAACCGCAGACAAATTGCAACTCGAAATGTTGTAGGATCTAATAATGTTCCAATGCTAGATGATGGTAGTGCTTGTAACCAATGTCCTGACTCCCATTTCGAAACGGCTAGGAGACGGGCGCGATCTACGGAACTTGAGCATGTTTCTAACAGATGATTCCATGTAAGCTCACATAGAGGCCAGTCCCATTGCCGTTGGGCCGAAAGGTTCTTAGGGGGAGCGGAATTAGGGCAAGCACTGTTCCAAGCGTTTCTTGCTTCGTCTAGATATTAAATTTTATGAGCGATTGCAGAACTAGCCGGAAAAGACGGAATTAGAATTTTTATAACCAAATTACTAGTACTGTAGACAGAAGACAAGAACGCCGGTAGGGCAACACTTGAAATTTTGCGAATACCTAAGCCTCCCAATTTGACAGGTAGGGAGGCCTGCAGCCATGCCTTGTCATCCAGATTAATATTTAAAATACTGACGACGACGATATATATACCGACGACGACGACGTATATATATATATATATATATATATATATACCGACGATAATGTGTCCTTTATTATATTGCCTAAGCCTTCCACCAGCTCAATGTGTTTCCATAGTTGACAACATCTTAAAGCGTAAGTAAATTTTGGAACAAAATGACAAAACTTGATAATTGTAAAAGCCATATGACTATTAATTTTAAACAATCTGTTCGAGGTTTTGCTAAAATTTTGAATTTTCTTATCTATGAAGGTCGGAAAAGACTCTTCAAGAATTGGTGAACCGAGGAGGCGAAGTGAAAATTTATCAAGAACTGTAATATTTGAGGCCAAACTGTTGAATTTTGAAACAATTGAATTTTTATCCAAACAAGGGTCCGAAACGTAAAGCTCGCATTTTGAATAATTTAGCTCTAAACCAATTTGCCGAAATTCATCACTGATGAGCTTTAGATCACCAAAAACAGTGTCCACATCTCCACCTAAAGTTCCGTCATCCAAGTACCAAACATTGAGTTTTTATTGGAGACGTTGAATAATCGGATGGATGGCAAGGCTGAAAATGGCTGGACCAAGGGGGTCGCCTTGCTGACATCCAACGGCAGACGAAATAATATTGTCGCGATAGATCAATTTAGACGGTGAATTATAACACTGCCAAAGAAATGGATAAATTTCGGGAATTTTGTTTTTAATTTCTTTGAGCAAGACACCCCTATCTACGGAATTGAAGGCGTTTTTAATATCCACCTTTAAAATTACCTCCCCGCAATTTTGATCCAAAAATGTACGAAGAGAATGTACTGCGGCTTCACAGCCGCCACGCGAACCAAAGCCTAGCTGAACAGGTCGGAAAAAGTCACCAAGATATGCAGCTTTTTTCCGACAGCAGACTTTAGCTGCTAGGCGGTGGTAGGTGGTACCCACGGCTATGGGTCTAATTCCACCGTCTTTCTTTTTGAGTGCGCATAGGTTCGCACCGTACAGGAGCTCAGTGATCTCGCTGTTAACTCGACCTGACAACATCAGGTTGATCAGGGCCGTCATATCTTCCAGAAGGACTTCACCGGTATGGCCCGTTGGCTCGAACCGCCAGACAGCAGGTCCTTTAGATGCAGGTCCAGTCCGCCGGCAGAGCCATTCTGGAATGACATGACCGCCCTGATCAACCTGATGTTGTCAGATCGAGTTAACAGCGAGATCACTGAGCTCCTGTACGGTGCGAACCTATGCGAGCACGTCCTGGCTGGTCGCATCAACAGCGTCATCCATGTGTGAATCGGGGATCGGGGAGTTGAAAGTTGGGCCCTGGAAGAGGGTGCTTAAACTAGAAAATAAAATACGCGAGGCACCCTTACATCACCATCGCTAAGTTTACTTTCTACAAGTTTGTAGATAGCAGACTCGGGGAGACTAGTTTAGAAGATTTTGAATTTGTTTGTAAATCGAAATAATTTTTAAAATTTTGAGGTGTGCACTCAATGCTTGCAGTATACCTAACACAATTTTGCATTATCCGAATAGTAAGCGATGATTTGTTTCCTAAATCTTTCTGTACATGAAGTACACTATAGGGGAAAATTAGTAAATGTTCCCATGCTTGCTTCGTATTTTTAGATACAACATTCCTAATGGCCTGAGACAGAACAGTAGCGACAGAGATGCGAGCACCGCGAGGAATACGTTTCAAAATAGGGGTTGTAGTTTTACATTGGCTAATCACTTTCCAAAAGGGTCGTAAATCAGACGTAGAATTAGAATTTACTAACGAAATATCTACCGTTCCTGCAACCGGGGCAGACAGCGGGATAGTAGAGTTGTGTATTCTTTTTTGGTGAATTTTGAGGCCTCTCTGTCCCTTGAAGAAGCGAGGCTGGGAACATATCATGCACTCTACAAGTTCGGGCACGGACACGACAGCATTATTCACATTTCTACTTGCATTTGGCGGTTGTGTGCATAGTGCCATCACAATTTTTCCTTACAAATCTAAATACAATTAAATAATCTAACAAATTACAGTGGCAGACAGGCGAAGCGCACGCGTGGTAGCTTGGCTGGCACCACGGCAACCGTGCTCCTTACTGTGGACATAAAAATAACAAATCTAAGCTTTCTGTCAAAATTGTCGTAAACTAGCTACAAAAAATGAAACCACCTTTTTTATTTTCTGGAGTGAAGAGGCTGTCCCCGGTCTGGAAAACAATACCTGATACGCCCCACAAGGTGCAGTCTCTGCCTCAGGGCCCCAAGGTCCCCCAAAAGGCGTGAAATAATATTTCTGAAAAAATCAATAAAAGTTGAGTGGTCTAGATGACAGTTTTTTTTTTTTGTTTTTTTTTCAATTTTTCAATTCACAATAACTAAATAATTAAATTCAAATCTTCATAATGTCAAAATCATAGTCATAAATAATTAAAAATAAAAATAAAATAATAATAATTACCTACATACAATAACTCACATTAAATAATGTCGCTTCTACGAACTCGCTCTTTGGACAGTGAAATATGTCAACGGTCACTGCCACCAGATTTAGCACTTGTATGGTCCGCGTCAGTGGCGCCTTGCCTAACAGGTTAGTTCTTCCTCGAGGCACTCAGGCCCAACATACTCATCCGGTACGCACAGTGTCATTATCTCCAAGATGGTCGGATTGGATATCATCCCTCGGAACACCCGAACCACATACAGTGCTAGCGACATATGCCTCCTAATTTCCAGCTTATTGTATCCAACCATACCTAAAACGAATAAGGTTGGATACATCAGGGGATCAGATAGACGCCGTATGTCTTCCAATAGAGATATCTTGTAAATTTGTTCTGTATGCGCTCCAACATGAGGCCATATTTAGCTTCATGCGGGGCCCATACAGAAGCTGCACTTTCCATCTGGCTTCTGACCAGGGCATTATATATTTGTAATTTGTATAGTTTGTAGTTTTATAGTTTATAGTTTGTAATTTGGCCTACCTACTCTAATCATTCTCCTGTTTGTTTCTCTATGTTTGTAACCTTTTTCGTGTTGTGTGTCAAATAAACTATTATTCTATTCTATTCTATTCTATTATACATAGCCGTCAGAGCCCTTAAGTTTGTGAAACCTTTTGCTCGGCGTAAAATGAATCCTACAATTCTGTACGCCTTCCTACAAACGGTCACAACATGGACTCTGAACCTCAACTCGGTGTCCAGACGAACCCCAAGATCTCTCACTGATTTCACTCGCTCTATGTTATGTAATGAACATAGATGTTTATTGTTCGAGTAATATAAAGTATATAGGTATGTATTTAAAAATACATAAGTATCAGTCATTTAGTTTGCATATTACAAGCTATGCTTAGTTTGGGGCTAGGTGTTGTGTGAATTGTTTACCAATATTTATATATATATTTTGTTTCAGAGCTCAAAAACCAATTGCATTTACTGCAATGAATTTTATGGATATGAATTTGGTCACTTACACTTCGGTAAGTTGATTGAAATTATTTTTTTTAAAAAGAGTTTAAACGCCTCTACTTTTATAATATTTGCTTACTTACTCATTCCATGTAATTTGTTGCAGATCCTGACCAGATCCTATTCGTATTTTGCGCTACTTTATACAATATATAGTGAAAACTAGAGGATAAACTCAGTGAACACACCTTGCACGGTAGTACATAATAAATCATTGCTTAAAAGGTTTTTTTGTGTTTCAATAAAATCCTATAGAATACCCTTTCCAACATTTATTTACCTACAATAATATTACAATAATACTTTTGGGTCACGCGACGCTTCTACCAGAGACATCGTGAAATGGTTTCAAAAACGCGATTAGCTCCTGTTCCCCACGGGCCCAGGGTCTCGACTCCTTAAATGCTCAAATATGTAGGCCTAACCCAAATGCCTAACACCTTTTTTCGGTTCCGAACGGAACCATTTTGATTTAGCTATGTACGTCTGTCTGTTCGCCCCTAACCAGAGCTCTGCTCGTTTAGATTTATCGTAATGAAAATGTGCACAATAAAATATTTTAATATACCCACATAGTTATTAAATAAAAACAGGAAAATCATTTATTTCCTACCTCTTCCACATGTAAAGTGAAGTTGTTTTTTTTTTATTTTACTACTCCGTTGTATGAATTTCGTTGATTTGGGTTTTAAAAGATATAAGGAGGTTTCTTACATATTTTTTATTATATATTACTAGTTCAGACTATTACTAGTCTAGTATGCCCCCAAGCCCGCAACCTCTTCCATCCCCTACCAGCTAAACAGCTATTTGAAGGTACCTGAAAAGTTTTAAAATAGTAATATATCCTGAAATTATAACGAAAATTATCACAGCTAGTAAAAGAGCGAATCGCGGTTCAAACCGAAACAGAGTTGGTGTCTTAGTCGACAAAATAATAGGTAATTTATTATTTATAGATATTTACTAAAGTACTTACCATGTGAGATTAACTGTACCCCAAAAACTCTAGTTTTAAACATAGTTTTTGTTACAAGTTCACGTCCCTTTACATACCTGTGTGTAAGAAGCACTGGCCGCTATGTGTAGCAGTCGTATTTAGTTGGTCACTGTCACTTGGTCACTTGGTTACTTGGTACACTAACTGACAGTAACATTTAAATAGGGCGTAGTACGTTACATCTTTTCCTGAGCTTCTACTCTGCGAAACGATTTCGATATATAGAAATGATAATGTCCTTGATATGTATGTCGACCTAAGTCGAACTGACAGTTGTTTCGTTTTCAAATTTAAATGAATCGTCTGTTATGAAGAATTACGATACGACGTCGAGCGTCAAAAGTAATATCGATCGTTCCATCGCCCAAAACCAGTCGAAATTATGTAGCTAAGAGTAGGGTTTTGCACGAATGTTGACCCGATATATCGTTTATCGATTTCAAGAGTAGGCCCCCTGGATTATTTCTGGCCGTCTTGCGAAGCAAACATTGCGCTCTTATATTATATATTTTTCTCGAGTTATTCCCGATTTTATTAGTAATTTAGGTGTTTTTATTTAGATATAGCTTGAGTTATTGACTCAAGTGTGAATAATTGGAATAAAAGCTTTGTGATTCGAGCAAAAATAATCCGTATAATTTTTATATAAAAAACAACATTTTATATAAAATAACAAATGACGAACGACAATATACGACTTTGTGACATACTATGAACACACTTGACACTGGCAAAATTGACATTATTAGTACACATGCCATTAACGAAGAAGAATTCATGTTTTCCTATAACCTATTCTAGAAACGGGTATTCGTAAAGTATATACAAGATTCTGCCCACGGCTTCCACGCGTAGTACCTACTTACTTAAAAAGTAACGTATACGAGTATGCTATTCAAAGTCACTGACTATATCTGTACCTGCCAAGTTTCGTCCAAACTTCGCTGCAACGTGATTGAGCCAGAAAACATACATACAAATATCTAAACATTAATTATAATATTATTAGGATTAGAATACTTAGATAATAGAAAGGGTCTGGACATTGAGTGCCCGCGGGTTTTCTCCAGCAAATTACTAAACTCGCTTCTAGAGGCACGCCAGCTTTACTACGCCGCCAGGCTGTTAAATATTTAACAGAGAATTAAAACAAACTATCCCATTTTAGAATTGTAAAACAGAACTGCTAGCTTAATACAGCTATACAATTAATATTATACTGGCCTGTTAGCTTAGTTAGTACCCACAGTGCCTTCTGCACTGTGGGTTGAGGGTTCGATTCCCGATGGTATTTCATTTTCGATTCATCGATTTCCAACCCGACACTACACAGAAGACATTCCGGACGTCAGCCTATACGAGATCCAAACGGCTCTCAAGAAGCTTAAGAACAACAAAGCACCGGGGAAGACGGAATAACGACAGAGCTTCCGAGAGCGGGTGGAACACCGGTACTTAAGGTCCTAGCGAGGGAACAACGCTAGAAGCGTGGAACAGGAGCGTGGTGGTACTGTTCTTTAAGAAAGGTGATAACACCCTCTTAAAGAATTACAGGCCTATAATGATATAATCGAAGTTACAACTTCGACAATTATGTCTATTTGGGTCAGATGATTCCACTAGGCAAGTCCAACTTCGACAAAGAGGTCAGCCGACGATTCCCACTCAGATAGGCAGTTTGGGAAATTACGGCACATCTTATCGTCACAGATACCGCAGAGCCTCAAGACGAAAGTCTTTAATCAGTGCGTGTTGCCAGTGATGACATATTGAACTGAGACTTGGTCGCTAACTATTGGTCTCAAACACAAGCTTAGAATCGCGCAACGAGCTATGGAGAGAGCTATGTTGGGTGTTTCACTACTGTGATAAAATCCGCAACGAGGAAATACGTAAAAGAACCAAAGTCGCTGACATAGCGCTCAAAATTTGCATGTTGAAGTGGCAATGGGCAGGCCATATAGCACGGAGAACTGATAACCGTTGGGTAATAAAAGTTCTCGAATGGCGATCAAGGACAAGAAAACGAAGGACTATGGACTGTGGACTGACGACATTGTAAAGATTGCGGGACGTCTGTGGATGGAGAGGATTCAAAATCGTTCTTCCTGGAAATCTATTGGGGAGGCGTATTTTCAGCAGTGGACCTTTAAGGGCTGATGAACCATCACTCACAACCTCAGATCTAAATTATTATAATCTTAAAAACCACTATGGTATTTAGTTAAGTCCGCAATTTTATTTTTATTTTACGCACTGATTCTAACAAAAGACTAGCGCAGCATATGCCGAGTTAGAACAGTAGGTATGTAGGTACTTGTTTTACCATAGTTTTTTTTTTGTCCTGTTTTTTAATTTCTTAGAGTTAAAAGAAAAATATTTATGTAGGTAAGTACAACTTTTTCAAACGTGCAAATATCGCTGTATGTAGGAATTATGCATAATGATAATCGAATCAGCACCCTCTGCCGAGCACTTGCTCGCCACACCACCAGTATATCCTTAAATAATAGTCGCTTAGTTTTCCAGTAAATTAAAACAGTTTGCGTGTTTTTTAAACGACATTGGTACCGTAACAATGCAGAGCAGACACCAATCCAATCATGTAGCGCCGGGCGCTCGTATCGCAAACATATCACCGCATTTAGGTAAAGAACAGGTGGATCTCATCAAGCAACCAGTGCTTGTTGCGCTTCTTCTTCATATCGTGCCACCAGTTATTTCGAACCAACGTGGTGAGAGGATCAAAATGTTCTCTGAGCCTCTGAGCCTCCTTTTGCGCACTTGGCACAAGTCTTAGAAAGAAAGAAAAATCATTTAAACAAGATACCACTATACAATATAAATACAAACAAATATAATATTTTAAACACTAATGACTAAAACTAAAACAAAGAAGAAAAACAGATGAGTGAGGACTAAGTGGTGGTGAATGGCCCACAGCTCCGCATAATGCTACTGCATGTTAAATGCTGCAACGCTGGTCTTCCGTTAGAACGATTTAGGTTCCTAAATGTTTCGGTTTCCTCAGGATATTTTCTTGCACCGATGGGGAATACTGGTACAGCACACATAAAATTTTCGAACAGAAAAATCTATTGGTGCACGGATTCGAACCTACAACCTTAAGGGTAAACTAGTCGATTATATTTCCATACAAACGTCGAAAGATGGGCGTAAATAAATAATATACAGAATACAGAAACTCAAGCATAGTATAAAATTATTTCGATACAAGCATAGTTTATTTATTCAAGAGCTCAAATGAAATAAATGCTTTATTTTAAATACATTCATTTGTTTTATTCATGAGAACCTTTAAGCCAAAAGTCTCTTCATGATTTTGAGTCCTTGGTTGAATGTAAAAATCAGTCTAATACAATAATATGATTAGAAATCATAATCTTACTCTCCTTACTGCGCATGACTATCCTTCCTACCCGTCTATCCTTTCTCACACTATATAAAATGCATTTTGCGCCCACCGACGAGTTTGTGCCGCTGACTAGTGTATCCTTAAGATCGGAAGGCAAGGCCATCTTTCTCAAGGTAGGTTACTAAGATTATGTGCACGTAACAAAAATACTACTCTTGGGATTTAATTGCTTTCTTTCTAGGTGACTTATCTCTCATCACTTGTATAATTGTTATGAATTGTTGAATTGAATTGTTATGAACTACGGTACGAGTAGTTCGTTTAAATACCCATCATTTATATTATGAGTGGTGTGGTGGTTATAACGTTATCTGATCTCAAGGTCGAACTCGAACTAAAAGCAATGGGTTTTACTCAGCAAAGTGAGGTACTTAAAAAGTTAAATCTGCTATTATTTTCATGTGCGGCTGCGTCTATTCGGCAAACCGATTTCAATACATGGTATCGAAAACGCCGATAAAGTTCAGTCAAGTTGACAGTTGTTTCGTGATCAAATTAGAATTATCGTATCGTCTGTCGTGGACAATTACGGCATCGATTGTCGATTATTTTTGGTATTTATTTTTCTCGAGTTATTTTATAATTTGTAATTTTGGTGTTTTTATTTAAATAAAGCTAGAGTTCAGATTTATTTAAATTCAGTTCAGAGTTGCATCACTCGGGTGTGAATAATTGGAATAAAAGCTTCGTGTTTCTTTGTGATTCGAGTAAAAATGAAAGACACCAAAAATCATTTAAACAAGATACCACTATACAATATAAATACAAACAAATATAATATTTTAAACACTAATGACTAAAACTAAAACAAAGAAGAAAAACAGATGAGTGAGGACTAAGTGGTGGTGAATGGCCCACAGCTCCGCATAATGCTACTGCATGTTAAATGCTGCAACGCTGGTCTTCCGTTAGAACGATTTAGGTTCCTAAATGTTTCGGTTTCCTCAGGATATTTTCTTGCACCGATGGGGAATACTGGTACAGCACACATAAAATTTTCGAACAGAAAAATCTATTGGTGCACGGATTCGAACCTACAACCTTAAGGGTAAACTAGTCGATTATATTTCCATACAAACGTCGAAAGATGGGCGTAAATAAATAATATACAGAATACAGAAACTCAAGCATAGTATAAAATTATTTCGATACAAGCATAGTTTATTTATTCAAGAGCTCAAATGAAATAAATGCTTTATTTTAAATACATTCATTTGTTTTATTCATGAGAACCTTTAAGCCAAAAGTCTCTTCATGATTTTGAGTCCTTGGTTGAATGTAAAAATCAGTCTAATACAATAATATGATTAGAAATCATAATCTTACTCTCCTTACTGCGCATGACTATCCTTCCTACCCGTCTATCCTTTCTCACACTATATAAAATGCATTTTGCGCCCACCGACGAGTTTGTGCCGCTGACTAGTGTATCCTTAAGATCGGAAGGCAAGGCCATCTTTCTCAAGGTAGGTTACTAAGATTATGTGCACGTAACAAAAATACTACTCTTGGGATTTAATTGCTTTCTTTCTAGGTGACTTATCTCTCATCACTTGTATAATTGTTATGAATTGTTGAATTGAATTGTTATGAACTACGGTACGAGTAGTTCGTTTAAATACCCATCATTTATATTATGAGTGGTGTGGTGGTTATAACGTTATCTGATCTCAAGGTCGAACTCGAACTAAAAGCAATGGGTTTTACTCAGCAAAGTGAGGTACTTAAAAAGTTAAATCTGCTATTATTTTCATGTGCGGCTGCGTCTATTCGGCAAACCGATTTCAATACATGGTATCGAAAACGCCGATAAAGTTCAGTCAAGTTGACAGTTGTTTCGTGATCAAATTAGAATTATCGTATCGTCTGTCGTGGACAATTACGGCATCGATTGTCGATTATTTTTGGTATTTATTTTTCTCGAGTTATTTTATAATTTGTAATTTTGGTGTTTTTATTTAAATAAAGCTAGAGTTCAGATTTATTTAAATTCAGTTCAGAGTTGCATCACTCGGGTGTGAATAATTGGAATAAAAGCTTCGTGTTTCTTTGTGATTCGAGTAAAAATGAAAGACACCATATTATATAAAATAACAAATGACGAACGACAAGATACGACATTGTGACAAACTATAAACAATATAAACACTTGACACTGGCAAAATGGTAATTTTTGGCACATGCCATTAACGAAGAAGAAGAAGACATCGATTGTCAAAAGTAATGTCGGTTGTTTTATCGTTCAAAACAAGTCAAAACTATGCAGCTGAGAGTAGGGTTTTGCACGATAATTATTCTGATATATCTTTCATCAATTTCATGAGTAGGCTCCCAGAAGTGTATTCGTATCGGCGGCAGGCAGTCGAGGTTACCGGCTTCAATTCTGAATACAACCTATGGGATGGATCCCATTACGGTACTTGTCGATCGATTTTCCATTCATAAAGCTGTTTAATGCAATTACTGATTAAATTCCCACTTGATAATCACCATGGCACAACTAGTGTGAAACTTGATCGCTATTATTTTTACAGCTAGCTTGGTAGTTAACTTTAGGTAGGTCGTTTTTTCTTAATTTTATACAGGACTTTTAACACGTCATTATCTTGCCCCAAAGTAAGAAGAGCTTCTGTTATGGCAACCACATGACTGATATACGTACTACTTATATCCGTTTTTTGTTTGTTTAATACATATAATACATAGAAAAATACCTAGAGATCGGGGGGCCAACCGCGGCAATTTTAAACGTTTGAACCAAAGCTAAACCAAATGTAAATCAAAGTGAAAACGTTATTTTTGACATATTTCGTACCGCGCTAATCACTATACGAAACGATTTAGCTCTGATTTGGATTATACGTTGATCAAACGTTGCGGGATCGCGTTATTTTGGACAGTGTTTTCAAACGAACGTTTTTGAATTAGTACACCCTAGTAGTCTGTGCATAGAGTATATATATATATATATATATATACAAATTTGTTCGATTGGTAAAATCAATGATTAAATCGTTCATGAAGAATAGCGCGGTACCATTTTGAAATTCTGATTAGCCATTATCCAAACCTTTGCCAAAACTAATCCGTTCAATGACAAAATTACGTTAACAAATAGCGCGATCCTACTGGTATAATAACAGACCCAATAATCTTATGTTTTATGAATTTTGTTTTAAATTTACTCACGACCCGGTAAAAGACCTAAGTGCTCTAGCATTTAAAAAACGCTCTATTCTCGTCCTTATGTTAAACAAATAACTGTCCTTTGCTCTGTTGAAGCGTGGCCGTCAAATAACGTTCTCCGATTCCGAAGAAATCACAGCATTTCTTTCAGTCAAATATTTAATGGTCTATCAAACATGGGGTGGGTAGGTAAATGAAGCAATGAAAACATTTCACATCGTAGCACCAGAGCCGAAGCACCGGCTTACCCATATCTGAAATGTTTTAGCAAGTCAAAGCAGAGATGTACAATTCTCTGATCCTCAGTAGTTATTGCATGCGCCACATTGGATTTACGTTCTTTAAGCTGGAGGATAGATCCGAGTATTGGATACAGAAAATCTAAATATTGGATAGGTAGACCAATATCTAGGTGCTATCCCAAAACATTAAACAGATGGACAAATATTTAGTACTATTCTGCCAATCTATTAATAATGAGTTAGACACGCTGCAGGCGCGCACAAAGTAAATTAAAAAGTAGTAAAAAGTTAGCGCACACCATCCACACATGCAAACTAAATAAATAAATTTGAACGAAAAACACTCTGCTCTGCAGACTCTGTTGCTTCGCCCAACGTTGGAATGAGACTAATGTATTGTAATGGATTGCCACAAAGTCACGTGTGAATCAATTATCTATAGTACTATCGCACCAATCTATTCTTATGAGTTAGACTCAGAAGAAATTTGACACGTGTTTCATCTCTACACGAGGCATCCTCAAAAACAATTGACTCTCTCGGCACTGGACCGAAGAAACACCAACACCGCAAACAGCATCCCTCGTACGTAATGAGCTTCTCTGTAGACTTGTTGCTTCGTCGAGCGCCGTAATAAATGATACAATTTAGTAAGATATTGATGTTAATTCAATATTTTGTAATGGATTTCCAGCCACGCCTGAATCAATTATCTAACAGAAAATCAATCCTTATCCGCATGATCAGTATCTGCTCCCACGTTTTTGGTGATATCGTCAATTGGAATGGGCATTGTTTTGTGCAAGACCACAAGTCCAAGATGTTTTACCGCTTTTGCACACTTTATGTTATGCTGCTTTGAATAAGTTACACATTTTTATTCATAGATTTTAGTGTTACGTATCTCAAAAGTAAAAAGGAGCCCTTATAGGATCACTTCGTTGTCTGTCTGTTTGTATGCCAAGAACCTTTTTCGCAGTAACGCGTATTAAGCTGAAATTAATATCAACTACTTAGGTCTAAATCAAGCTTCTATATAACCCAATCAAAAAATTCGCTCATTTAAGCTGCATATTTCGAACTTGTCAGTAAACCAAAAAAGTAGTTAGGTACACATTTTTCTCCATACAAAATGGTTAATTTGCTGACTTAGGTTTTAGAGCCCATATAGTATTTTGGTAGCATAATACGAGTATATCAAAGCGAGATATAAGGTACCCTACTATAATCTGGTACAAACCTATTTTAAATCGGACATTTTCGACGCAAGATGCAAAAGTTATCTGTTGTCTAGTCTAACTAATCTTTATTGAATTCATGAAATAAATTTGGTATATTGATTGCTATCTTGTTCTCGAATTGTATTTCAAAAGTTGTGGTACAAAATATACGTGTTCCGCACTCTCCTGATAGAGCTGACTGAGATATGGCCCATGCCTCCGCTATACGATGAGCACCAAGTCATTAAAGATAAAAGTTAGAGCGCCTTATCGCTCGTACATCGATGTTAGTAACCATTTACTTCATTTACTACCTACGACCATATTGTATTATATTTATAAGTATACCTATAATAAGTATTGTAGTATTAGTAGTTCAGTATAGATCGTTCAGGCCATCGTTGTCGGCCTATCTGTGGTTAACCATGGGTTATGCAGGCTTCAAAATAATGAATGTTAAAGAAGTTATTTCTACTATAAGCAGAGCTTGTGTTATGGAAATTACATGTCTGATATACTACTACTAATTATTATTTTTTGAACACATACAAATTATACATAAAATACACAACCCGAGTCCGCGATCCGAGACAAATATTTGCAGATCATACAAATATTTATCCCGCGGCAGGAATCGAACCTTCTGCGTCTCAGGCGGGCCGTCGTCGCCCAATGTGCCACAGAGGTCGCGCTATAATAACCTTTATAGCCCTCTACTTTTACCAACGGTATTCGATGTAGGAGGACACTTAAGTCGGCTACGTTTGGAATTAGGTATTGGTAGGTAGGTATTCGGCAAACATAAGCTGTTTGAGTATACATATTGTCGTGTACATCTTCGAAATGTATGTAAGTATATAGGTAGGTGTCTACATAGTATAATATTAATATACGACGACCTCTGTGGCGCAGTGGGCTAAGGTCCGGCTGAAACGCAAAAGGTTGCGGGTTCGATTCCCGCCGCGAGACAAATATTTGTATGATCTGCAAGTATTTGTCTCGGGTCTGGGTGTTTCTATGTATAATATGTATGTATTTACAAAAAAAAAAAAGTATATAAGTAGTATATCAGTCATGTGGTACCCATAACACAAGCTCTGCTTACTTTGGGGCCAGATGATGCTGTGTGAAATGTCCGGTATTATTATTATTATTATTATATTAATATAACAATGGTGAATATGGGCATACCTAGAAGATACCGTTTTAAGAAGTCCTAAACATATTACCTACATTGTATAAACCATATTACATGTAGGTCCCAAAACGAGTACGAAGCTTCGCTGGATCTTTCAATCTCAATTTGTAGATAAGGATCATATAAAAAAGAGTTAAGACCAAGATGATTTTCTTGCTTGATCTTTTTGGACTCGGCTTTAGAGGAATCTAGGTTTGACAATAAGAACTAAATGGTCCTTTTGATTGTCGACATTTCTAATGACTAATAGTTTGTTCCGAACTGATATCTCGCGATGTCCATATTATACATATGAGTATTTTCCTTTTACCCACAACGACTGTGTAAGTTGGTTGGAGTACAATTTTTACTAATTATTGTCCAATATTTTCCAAAATTCAACCGATTCAAATTCCAACTCCGATTCCTCAATTCTTAAACTTAAAATTATAAAACATAAGAAGCTAAGAGATGAGAACAGTACAGTACCTATGTAACAATTAAAACAAGCTTTTATCATATCACAAAGAGATACCCTAAATTACGAACAACTACCCTAAATTAATAAGTGAACGAAGCTAGCCGCATATATTTTTGATCAGGCGAGCACACACATATATTTTACACACTTCACACTACCTTACTTGCTTTTTTTTTCCCTATATATCTCTTATGTATATAAAGTGAATCCAATTTTTATATACGTAGTTTTAATAAACCCTGAAACACATACCCTATATTTTGTAATTTTTTATCTTCGAACGATGTTTCAATGCAATTGCAAAAGTCTTCAATTGATGTTATTATTCAATTGTTAAATTGATGCGCTCCGATGTAACAACTTGTTGACGATTAATTTGAGAAACACTTTGATTAAGTTCATAATTAAATACCTACTTACGTAGAGTATTTAATTGTGTAAAATGACAAAAACCGGTTTCTTGGCATATTCTATTGCAGATTATGACAAGATCTTATTCGTATTTTGCGCTTCTATCTACAATCTTTAATTAAAAGTAGCAACATCTCGTAGGAATTTTATTACAAAAACTTACACTTTTCTAGGAAACTTTAGAGATAATTACCTACATACAGCGTATTTACCGTTTAGACATTACAAGACATTTCAATGTCATCTGTCTGAAATGTTATGATTTGCGCTTTTGTATTTTCGGCACAGTTTCTTCTAGATAAAAAAGAAATAAACATAATTTTAAGGCATATCTAGGCTTGTTCTGCAAAATAGACATTTTAAAGCAATAAACTACAGCCAACGGGACTAAGTTTACCATAATACCACCTACTACAGCGTGACACAGCGATGAAATCATCAGTATCAGTTTGCACTGATTCTATCGAGAATCTAAGCTTGCCTAGCATTCCAGGACAACGGAAAACAACAGATACACCATGTATCTGTAGTCATAAGAAATATCAGGACAGACGCAACGAATCATCTCCGGACTCCATCAATAGCAACAAATTCTTTTCAAAAATATTAAATTACCAAAAATCCTTTATCACCCCTCCAGCACCAAAGCAGTCCAAAACACCTGAACTAAACAAGATCAACGAATGTGCTGTCTTAAAAGTGTATGAACATAGGAATTTTGGGAACTCTCCTTCTAACTATAGTAGAATGTCTGAAGATACGAGCTTTCCCAATCTACCTAAATCTAGGTCTTATGTGCAGAGCAGAGCAAAAATGTTCACACCTAGTTTAAGAACTCACTATTGCAAATTGGAATTGGTAAGTTTGCCTACTTTTTTCGTTTTATACTTTCGATTCGTTATACAGCAGATGTAACTACTCGATATGGCAGCATTGACCTTTTAACTTTTGTCACACCAAAGCCAGATGAAGGAAAGTTTTATGGAAAAGGTCCTAAAGGATGTATCTACTTACCAAAGTTAAAACCTAATGAGGTCGAGTTTCTACAACTAGTATCGGAGAATATACTGGGCCCGGTCGAAAAATATCTCGAAGATCACCCAGCTTTAAACGTAAACTGCATCAACTTCCAGGTCAGATTCATTAATAAAGTAAGTAAGTAAATTAGTCCAACATAATATCGAAGATTTAAAGATAAGGAAATAACCACTTTTACACTTTTATGTAGGGCATATCGGCTCTCCACATTGCGGTGCATAACAGATCCGAAGAAATAGTAGAATTTCTCTTGAAATATCCACATATCGAAATTGGTGACACCGTGTTGCACGCCGTACGAGATAGCAGTACAAAAATATTGGGTAAAATCTTTGCTTTCACTCGACAGTGTGCTGTTTAATAAATACCTATAAAATATGTCACATTTTATACACATACAGTTTTGTTGTTGAACGCTCTGAAGAAAACGTCTCCCGGATTAGAATTCGCTGGAGCGACCCATTCGCCGATATACCCCACTCACGTAACACCGCTGGTTCTCGCAGCTTATTTGAATAACTATGAAATAGTTGATCTGCTTATATCTCGTGGACACAGAGTCACACGACCACATTCACCCAATTGTCCCTGCATAATCTGCAAGTGAGTGTAATTCACAAGCCTTATTGCAAGTTGCTGCCTAGGTATGTATTTGTATGAAATTATCTCATTTCTTTGGCCGCATTACCAAAATGTGTGCCGCACGCCGGTTAACTACACGTTACATTCACACGTTCAATTTAAACGGATAATTTTCGATACAATCGACTTGAGTGCCAACTCGAATGCTAAAGAATCGTGTTATGAATTTAAACTGTTGAACGCTGCTAAATATTACCGTGAACTTGAATCTAATTATAATAACTGGTGAACTAAGATATGTAGCTGAATCGTAATGACCGCGTCTGCCACACCCATGGGTAGGTGCAAACATCATGTCACTGTTGTTTCCGAGATCTGATTCACAGCACACCGTTACTGTTTTAATGTTTATTTTCTTAGAAATTCCGTTGCGAACGATGACGCTTTGCACGCGAGCTGTGCACGCCTGTGGCAGTACCGGGCTGTGTCCTCGCCTGCATATCTGGTGCATGTCACTTCGGATCCTATCCTGGAAGCTTTCTATCTCACTAAGGAGTTGGAGGCAAACGCAGCCGCCTATCGACATCTGGCTGCCGACTATTTCCAGCTTAGAGATCAAGTCAGCGCGTTTGCTGTGGGTCTTATTGGTGAGACATAGCTTAGAAATTGGAAATTAATTAGCAGAATATTAGTCTGTCATGCTAGGGACCTATTGGTTTTCTTTTTTGAACTCTTAATTTACTCACTTACTTTTAAGGATGTTGCCGTACCTCTGACGAAGTAGAAGTAATCCTTAAACAAGTCTCAGGTTGCGAGGGTCGTCGCCATTTTATACTTCCTCGCTTACTCATGGCTGTCAACTATAAACAGAAAGAATTTGTGGCCCATCCGAATACTCAGCAGGTAACAAATCATTTGAATAGTTTTGACCTCAATCCAGATGCGTTAATTCAGTCGGTAGTCAAAAGAAGAAGTGCATTATCATGCTCATAAACTACATGCGCTAAGTACCTACCTACCTACCTACAGCTTTTAAAAGTGTCCAAGCATGATGATAGGTCGCTACTCGAACTAAAGTGTTATTAAATTAACTCGGTCACTCATATCATCTACATAAAGTCTACAGATCTTATCTTTTTGATACTTGTTTTAAATATAACTGAATCGTATTGTTTAGGTGTTGGAGTCGTATTGGCTGGGTGGCTGGTACAGTTGGAGAAGCAAGTCCATCTTCGGGAAAACTATAGTTTTTCTGTTCCGCATTTTCATCATACCATTGATTTTGCTGTTGAGCATGGTGATACATATTTTATATACTGTCCCTATATTATGCCTTCATAATGCAAAACAATATGTTTAAAATTACGTAGATGACCTAGGCTTTAAGAGTAATAGCTGTAATAGGCGAGTATTAAAGACCTTCCAATTGGGATATCAATTTCTGATGAACAATAAAAATGACCCGTTGCAAGCTTCACCCATGACCTCTTCGGTTTGTGAATCAACAACAATGACTATTATAAACGCTACCTTTGTATCTTCGAAGTAGGTTAGATGTTCGTTCACCAATTTAGTCATTGGTGTTAGTAAGCCAGTTTTATCAGAGCCAGTTTGATTATTAACACTATTCAATGAGCAGATGTACCTAGGTCTATACCTTATTATATCATTCACAGCTATTACCCCGGCATCGTCTCCTAAAACATTATCAGATACCATTGAACAAGCTGATTACTCACTCGGCGGCGTACTTTGTGTTCTTGGCTCTGATCTTCTACGTTTCCAATCAAGATAAGAGCAGGATGAAGCGTGGACCGCCAAATACAGGTTCAAATTATATTTCACATTTTAGCAGTCGCTCCGTGCAACGTGCAGCTAATTAAAGCAGAGTAAGTACGTACTTAGCTAGATTTAGTAATGTATTTGTAAGTAGGTAGGTTCTCCAGAGTAATGAATTTTGAACAAAACTGAAAGTGAACTTTATATAACAAATAAATATTGGAGAACAATGCACACCATTTAGCCCTAAACTAAGCAAGCTTGTGTTATGTAGAGCAGATGCCTCATAGAATACTAATATATTTTTAAATTAATACTATGATTCTTTATAACACCTAGAAACAGAACACCTATGTTCATCCCCCAACCTACAGCGCAGAAGGCAAATCTACTCCCATCCGAACTGAGCTCAACAACAACAATATCTCAACTCTACGCAACTCTTGCCAGTTCTTCATTTAAAAATAGTGCAGAGAATAGGTAGATCATTTAGCAGTTCACGAACTGAATAATTTTGGCAGAAATTCGTCCAAATCCGTAACCGGAAATATACGGAGGCGTTAACAACATTAAAACATTCTGACAAGAAAGATACTTCATCGAGATTATCATGATCATACGTGAAAGAACTCCGTATAGGGCGTTTTGCAGTTAGATTAGAGCGGAAATTAGAATTTCTCGAAAATACTTAAACCTGATGCAAATATTTATAACATCCTATAATTAGATGGTGACCCCGATTAAAATGAATATGGCAATTTAATGTTTGTAGGTGTTAATTTGGAATTTAATTACCTGTCTATACGCGCCGAAGCAAACAGACAGTTTTCCTTAATAATGGTCCTAAGATTGATTATATTTCTAGCTTACGAACTAGAATGTTTTTGGTCCATTATTTCTTGACGAGTTTTTACTTATGTCTAAGCCACATTAATGTATGTACAAAAGTGACAACTCGCTCTAAAAACAATATTTATTTTCAATTCAGGTGCAGAAGGACCACTCATTCTCTACGTCCTCGGCTACTCCTGGTCAGCACTCCGCATGTGTCTGATGCAGGGCCCCCGACGATTCTTTACTGTCATGTGGAACTGGGCGGAAATAATCATGCTCACTCTATTTTGGCTCACTTTTGTATTTTGGACGATGGCTGCGGTTGGCAATCTTACAACTGTTGAAGAAAATATAGGTAGATTTCGGTTTAGCATATTTAGTTTTTTTTTTATGTCACAGGCCTAAATTGCGTGGGTTTGATGAAAGCCAGCTTTGTAGTCATAAGTTGTGGCTTTGTTTACAAAGTTGTGTGTTTTACAATAACGTTCTGTTATATAATTATATTTACAGAACGCAAATATTGGAATCAATACGACCCAACACTGCTTGCGGAAGGCACATTCTGTCTAGCAACTATCTTTGCCTTCTTCAGGCTAATGCTCCTGTGCCAACTGAACTACCATTTAGGGCCACTGCAAGTATGTAAATGCCACCAATTACCATTTATTCTGCGCTATAACAATATTGTTGGAATAATAAGGCCACATTTTCACATAGCATAGAATTTTGGCATAATCACTTCCTGGCAATCACTTCTTTAGTCGCTGTCTCTAGAACGTTTGCCAATCCTTTAAAAGAAAGTAGGTATACTTGCTTACCCACCTTTATAACTCAGTAATATTATCATTCTTAGCTTAAGACTCACCGAGTTCGATGGCACATTGGAGCATTACTTTTCATTTTCTAAGGACCTTTAAAAAACCAAGCCATGTATGCTGTGATCAGCAAACATGGATAGTTGGGCTACCAAAGCTATGTGGATGTAGAGTGCATGCGACGGAGATGCGATTGTATTTAAGTTTTAATTTAAGATGATAGCACTTTGGTTTTTACTACTAGTTTTCTGTCATAACTGTAAAATATATAAATAAATGTGCGGTTTGACGAGTCTGGATAAGAGATTAGGAATCAGTATACGAGTATCAGAGGAAGAAGGAAGAGTAGAAGAAATAGGTTAGTGTGATATGGGCATGTTATGCCTCTGTGCAGTGGGCTAAGGTCCGGCTGAGACGGAAAAGGTTGCGGGTTCGATTGCCGCCGCGGGACAAATGTTTGTATGATCTGCAAGTATTTATCTCGGGGTCTGGGTGTTTCTATGTATAATATATATGTATTTATTTACAAAAATAAAGTATTTGTAGTTTATCAGTCATGTGGGGTACCACAAGCTCTGCTTACTTTGGGGCCGGATCATATTGTGTGAAATGTCCGGCATTATTATTATTATTATTAAATGTTAAGATAAATGTGTGGAGTAGTCTGGATAAGAGATAAGGAATGAGTATACCAGAGGAAGTTTGAAAGTAGCGCTACTAATAGAAAAGAGTAGAAGTAATAGGTTAGTGTGGTATTGGCATGTTGTGCCTCTGTGTGCAGTGGGCTAAGGTCCGGCTGAGTCGCAGAAGGTTCGAACTCTGGTACTGGCCGAAATTCGACCATAATTAATTAATAATTAATGTATTTTTTATGCATCATTTATTAGCATTCTGCACTGCTATGTAAACTATAAGTGTGCGAAATTTCATACTCCTCCGTCCGTACAATTTTCGTAAAAAGGGGTACAAAGTTTTTGCTTCACGTATTAATGTATTTATTTATTATTTATTAATTAGTACGAACATGTCAATAACACTAATTAAAAAAGAACAATACTAGAAACCTTAAATGAAAATACAAATAAAAATATTAACTGGTTGTAAGGTAAGCATCTATATTCATACATTCAGACATTCAGATAGAATCACCTTCCATCCGTCCGCAAACACATCACATTCTGGGCTCTCATTCAAGAGGGCATTTAGTGCAGAAAGAGTACGTGCAATGGGAGACTGTGCGTACGCAACCGTGCGAGAAGAAGGTTCCTGGAACAGTCGGTGCTTTCTAATACTGCAATAGTTGTTGGGGACGTAGAGCCTCGCCAAGTCATCATGGAGATCAGGAGCATCGATCTTATTATTATTAATATGATATTATGGGAGTGTATATTATAGATGTAGTTAACACCCAGACCCGAGATAAATACTTGCAGATCATACAAACATTTGTCCCGCGGCGGCAATCGAACCCGCAACCTTTTCCGTCTCAGCCGGACCTTATCCCACTGCACAGAGGCATAACATGCCCATACCACACTAACCTAAACATAATATATAGTGAATGGCCTGTCTGCTCAGTTGGTAGTAGCTCTGCCTTCTGCACTGTTGGTTGAGGGTTCGATTCGCACACTTATAGTTTACATAGCAGTGCAGAATGCTAATAAAATAATTATTTTTAAATTATGCATAAAAAATACATTAATATTAATATGTAGATATGTAGGAGAGACTACTACAATCACACACACACACACATACTGTACCTAGATAGGTACTTAGATTATAAGAAATCAAAGCTGTACTATATATTATAATGCACATTATTTTATATTAGTATCATAATGTATAGTGAATGGCCTATCTGCTCAGTTGGTAGTAGCTCTGCCTTCTGCACTGTTGGTTGAGAGTTCGATTCGCTCCCAGGATAAACATTTGTGTGAAAAACATAGGTGTTTGTTCTGGGTTTGGGTGTTATAAAGTATCATAAGTATGTATTTAAATAATATATGTATTCTATCAGTCATCTACTCACCATAATACAAGCTATGCTTAGTTTGGGACTAGATGGTGTTGTGTGCATCAATATTTATTTGTGCAATATTTATTTATCCTACTATAACATTATAAACGCGAAAGTTTGTATGTATTGTTGCATCCGATACATAGCTCCATCTGTTGGCAGGCAGACACATTATATATTCACCTACGCCATCTGGTATCGAGTAGATGCAAACTACAAAGTACACGTATCGAATGCATAGGAGCAAACGAGATAGCAATATCTCTCTATTGCAATCGAACTTTTGAGCGCGTTCCGGTTCGTTCTCAACGGTCCAGTAGCATCGCGGTTTTACGCGACTTATTCGACGCTCGTATAAATGCAGCGGTGGTTTGCGGATGTGGTCAGTCTATTCTCGGCTAAGCAAGTGATACAAGTGCGATAGTTTCGATAGTTTACAAGTGTTATCAGTTGTGTTATAGTGTTGTGACTCTTATTGTGTTCTATTGAGAAGTTAACTAGTAGAATCAGTGGATTAAGTTCAGTGTGTGGTAGCTTTGAAATTAAAGTTATTATTTGGTAAAATCAAGAGGTTTCATAATTTATCAGTACCCGGCTCGTAACAAATTGGTGTCAGAAGCGGAGATAAAGAAATGCCGGTTTTACCAAAGGAAGACACGGACGGTTATTGGACAAGGAGTCAGCGTCAACAGGAAATGGATGAGAGGCGGTTTGGAGGTTCTCCATCACAAGAATCTCGACAGGTTCTTCAACCAACGATGGAGTCATCTGGTGAGTTATCGAGAGTCCCACCATCAGCTGCGGCTCAGGCTCCTGCTGCCTTAATAGCGATGCTTCAGGAACAGGCTCGCTGGCAGGAAGAACAGGCTCGCCAGCAACGGGAAGAACAGAAACGCCGGCAGGAGGAACTGGTTCACTGGCAGGAAGAACAAGCTCGCCAGCAACGGGAAGAAGAGGCTCGCTGGCAAGAGGAACAGGCTCGTCGGCAGGAGGAACTGACTCGCCTTATAAAGGACCTGCATGGAGCTATTGGCAAAGAGCTTCAGGAAGTTAAGGAGCAAATCCAGCACCATGATAGCCGAATTCCTGAAGCAGAAACCCAGATTGCAAGTGTAAAAAAAGCTGTGGATCTGCTGAAATCTGAAGATAGAGATATTGCTCCTGTGGTGTCTTCATCGTCAGCGTGAGGATTTAAGGTGCCACCATTTGATGGTGGTTCTTCGTGGTCCGCCTATAAAATTCAGTTCGAAGCTGTTCTAAACGCAAACGGATGGACGAAGTCGCAGGCTATGACTGCACTAACTAGCTAGCCTTGCGTGACCAAGCACTTAGTGTTTTGGAGGCCCTAGGAAGTAACGTCAGTTATGAGCAGCTGCTGGAGGCACTCGAATCTCGATATGGTGACGCACATCTGGAACATGTTTTCCGCGCTCAATTAAAGGACAGGACTCAGCGTAATTCGGAGAACCTGCAGCAGTGGGCCCTGGAAATAGAAAAGCTGGTTCGGAAGGCCTTCCAATCTTCACCTGCCCTTATTGATGGGAACTTGGTTCAGGCATTCGTCGATGGGATACGTGAATTGGAAGTCAGAGCTACTGTGAGACTTGGTCATCACGAGTCTTTAAAGAACGCCTTGGCCCATGCTTTGGAGGTGGAAGCTGTACGGATGGACACTCGAGTATATCGCATCAGAGAAGTGGTGGAGCCAAGCCGCGACGGTCGTCCAAAGTTCAGGCTGAAATGCTACGGGTGAGGAGAAATGGGTCATCTGAGGTCTAGTTGCCCGAAAAAAATAAAGGAAGCGTCGACCGATCTCAAGCGACATGGAGGATTCAACGGCTACAAGAGTTTGACTATGTAACTGAGCATCGCAGTGGAAAATCTCACGGTAATGCAGATGCCTTGTCAAGGAGACCTTGTCCAGAAGAATGTAAGCATTGTGTAAAACAAGAGTCCAAAGAAGTGGTACCCGTCAGAATGTTGAGCACGGATCTAAATGATGAATGGAAGGAAACCCTACAGAAAGCGCAGACAGATGACTCAGATATCAGGCCAATCATCGAATGGATAAGGACTGGAACTTCTAAACCTGTATGGAGTGATGTGGCTGGAATGAGCACAACAACAAAAAGCTACTGGGCACAATGGGATAGTCTGGATATCCACGATGGATTATTGTGCCGTAAATGGGAAAATGCTCGCGGAGATAACTGTCATCTGCAAATGGTTGTTCCAAAGGCTAAAGTATCTGATGTGCTTAAACTCTACCATGAAGGATGCTCCGGGGGGCATATGGGGGTAAAGAGAACTCTGTTGAAGATACGTGAGCGATTTTACTGAATCCATTGCAGAGATGATGTGGAAGATGTGCAAAGATGTGTGCAAAGATGTGCAATCCCAAACCAAGAAGCGTCGACAGTAGCCGATAAGTTGGTCCATGAGGTCTTTTGTCGTTTTGGAATACCCTTGGAAATTCACAGCGATCAAGGGAGGAATTTCGAGTCCCAAATATTTCAGGAAACATGTCGAGTGATGGGTACTTATAAGACAAGAACCACCTCTTATCGGCCACAATCCGATGGCATGGTTGAAAGGTTCAATCAAACGTTGGAAAGATATCTGGAAAAAGTAGTGGGAAACAAGCAGACCGATTGGGATAAGCACATTGAACCGTTTTTACTGTCATATCGAAGTGCAGTTCACGAAAGTACAAGTGTCACTCCAGCTTCGGCGAACTTTGGACGAGCAGCCAGCAGACATTATAACAGGTATTCCTCCCCAGTCTCCGCGCAATATAACAGAGTACGCGAGTGACCTTCGCAACAAATTGAACGATGTACACGAACACGTTCGCCAATCCAGCCAACAAATGTCTGAAAAGATGAAGACTCGATATGACCGAAAATTAAACCACTTGGGCTTTAGTGAAGGATCACTGGTATGGTTACATAACCCTGTACGCAGTAAAGGAAAGTGTCCTAAACTGCAGGCGAAATGGGACGGGCCATATCGAATTTTGAACAGGATCAACGATGTCACGTACCGGATTAAAAAGGGGCTACGAGGCAAGCCTAAGATTGTCCATGTGGATCGACTAGCGCAACATTACGGGTCTAACGATGCTCGGGACGAGCATGTTTTAGGAGGGGATAGTGTTGCGCTCGATACATAGCTCTATCTGTTGGCAGGCAGACACATTAAATATTCACCTACGCCATCTGGTATCGAGTAGATGCAAACTACAAAGTACACGTATCGAATGCATAGGAGCAAACGAGATAGCAATATCTCTCTATTGCAATCGAACTTTTGAGCGCGTTCCGGTTCGTTCTCGAACGTTCCAGTAGCATCGCGGTTTTACGCGACTTATTCGACGCTCGTATAAATACGGCGGTGGTTTGCAGATGTGGTCAGTCTATTCTCGGCTAAGCAAGTGATACAAGTGCGATAGTTTCGAAGTGTTATCAGTTGTGTTATAGTGTTGTGACTCTTATTGTGTTCTATTGAGAAGTTAACTAGTAGAATCAGTGGATTAAGTTCAGTGTGTGGTAGCTTTGAAATTAAAGTTATTATTTGGTAAAATCAAGAGGTTTCATAATTTATCAGTACCCGGCTCGTAACAGTATGTTTGTTTCTCTTTCACGCTAAAACTACTGAATGGATTTTAATGAAACTTTACAATAATATAGCTTATACATCAGAATAATACATAAGCTCTAATTTATAAAGATATTGTGTGAATTGTCCAAAATGTAACGATAAGTGTCAAATAAGTAGGAAAAAAATCTGTCATCCATCTTACATCATATTTCAGGTATCATTGGGTAAAATGACAATCGACATCTACAAGTATATCATAGTGTTTACGATAATTATAAGTGCCTTCGCAGCGGGACTTGCTCGATTCTATCAATACTATAACGGTATGGTGTACGAAGACCAATTTGGAATGAAGACTGTTCAGGTAATTTATAAACTACCAAAAAAACCAAACTTGGTTGTGTGTGACTAAGGTGGATCCATATAGACTAAGGTGGAAAAGTTTTTATGCTTCCAATATTATTAGACCTTCCCAAGTCTCAATAAGGAGAATGCGTCTCTGTGTTTGTATACTTTGACTACACTTACGAGTTCCTACATGGTAAGTACACGTATACACTTATTTAAAGTAAGCTACTTTTTATAAGGTGTTGAGCGTAACGTCGGAAATGTTAAAAAAGAAGTGAATTTATGTTTGCAACATTTCCAAGTATGCATTAAACAAATGATTTGACTGTCTGGTCCATTTCCAGCTGTTTACAGGACCTGAGTATAAACACATAATAAATCAATGACCCCAGGCTGCGTTTTTTTGTCTGACTGAACACGATAAACTCAAAAATTACCAAACGGATTTTTATAACGTTTCCACCAATGGACGCTGTTTATTAGTAAGGTTTAGGTGTATAAGTCTCCCGTGCGAAGCTATGGCGTGTTGATAGTAGTTTATACTGCAGGTGTCATCGTTTACCAGCCTATCTGATACATTGAACACATTGTTCTGGGCGCTTTTTTGCATGGCACCTCTGGAAAGCGCTGACATAGTGCTGGAAAATACAAGAAACACCCGGAATCTGGAAAGAGACCTTGAAAACCGACACGGGTATACGGAGCGTATTGGATATTTCTGTTTCGGATGCAAGTACCTACTTTTGTCGCAATAAAAAAATAAAAAAAATTGTTATTTGAGGTTTGAAGGAAACTCCCGAAATTAACTTTTAATACATTAGGCTTCAAAGTGCACTACGTCACGAAAGCTTACATACAACGATTTCGAAGTACTAAGTTAGGTAAATATCTAGTCGTATTGTTTATAAACATAATAAGGTAGGAATTTTGTAAAAAATTGTGATTCAAATTAAGCTTAAAAAAACATATAAACAATAAAAAACAGCTCTTATTCTAGAATGCGCGCGAGGTTTGCGATTTCCATACTAAAGACATCAACGCGCGCTAACATTTTCAAAAGTTCTCTACGTTTTTTTGTACCTTTAAGTTCTCCCCTATCTCTAATTTGTTAAAATACTCGGAAAGTACCATACTTTATTATTTAGATAAGGTTTATGTCAATACCTTTGTTAGAGCTACGAGGTAGATATCAGCCCCTGTTATTATCAACTTCAATTACTAATAACCTAAAAAGTTCGAAGACATATGCCAAATGCACGAAAGGAGCCTCTGAGGCGCACTTTAATCCTTTCACCCACTGGTTCCAAATAATTAGTGACACGATACAAAAGAGATTATTAGTTAGATATACTCGTATAATACCTAGTTATTTCTGTATAAACATTTAGCATGAAACGTTTTTGTATCGTATTTTATCAAAACTAAAAGCCACTATTAGTAGACAGGATAATAAATTACAATGCTACCAACCTCAGTAGGTAGGAATTAGATATTTATTATTAATGAAGTAACGGAAGCATCCATATATTTCAAGGCACATTCATTATGTACGGGTTCTGTTTCAGTAGTGTTTCGTTTGAATTATTAATGAGTTTATTCCATAATTGCAGGTTTCGAAGTGATATCTGTGATAGTTGTATTAAATATGCTAATAGCGACCATGTCCAACACATTTCAAAGGGTTACCGACAATGTGGCTATCGAGTGGACCTTTGGGAAGACAGAAGTAAGTTTGAATAAACATGAGCGCCTATTTGCTATGATTAATTATTACCTATAATAATCTGAAATAGCATTATGCAAATTAAAGTTTGATTCATTCGCTTTTCTTTTTAGTAGCGTATGATTAGGTAGCTGTCTACCTAAAAGTAAGTGTAGAAGAAGTAGAAGTGTAGGTAATCTCGGTAGTACTTCTTCTCGTGTCGATATACGTGAGTCGTTATAATTCAATTCTATAAATCTTTATTAAATAAAGTCACAAGGACCACTTTAAATCGTCTTCTAACATGCTAGTAAATCTAGGTGCCTGTTCGTACTAACCCCAGTTCAAGAAGAATCCGCCAAGAAACTTGTCTGGTCTTAACACTTTTTTGTATGATCCTGGACAATTTTGTTAAGGATGCCGAGTCGAGTTGGAGCAGATTCATCCCAAGCTTTTTTGTCATCTAAATTATCAGATATTTTATAATTATGCTTCAATAGACAGTTTCTGTTTAATTACGTTTTTAAATTTGCCAATCGACAAATCTAACACGTCGCTTGGTACCTTGTTATAGAAGCGTACACATTGCCCTATAAAAGACTTATTAACTTTAGCGAGCCTAACAGTGGGAACAGCGAGTTTATCTTTATTTCTAGTGTTAATACTATGATTATCGCAATTTTTTTTAAATAAATTAACATTTTTGTGCACATACAACAACATTTGTGTTCAACATTTCAACATTTTCGTATATATACTGACAAGGCACTGTCATAATATTAATTAATAAACTTTAAACATATATCTAAGCGATTCTCTGGGGCCCATGTTATAAATATGGTTGCTACTGCTATATGGTTAATATATGGTTTTAGAGTAGTAGGTAGGTGCGATCTCAATCGCACTATCTGTGGCTGCGTTTAGTTCTACCCTTGTGCAAGTATTTGGACAGAGAGGGCACACGAGTAGATGCGTCATATATTGTGTTGGAGCAGCATAGTCGCAATGCGCCAAGCTAGGGTCCCTAAATTAATATGACATGCTGTCATATTCATGGAAATTGAGAGAAAAACCGAACGTAGGTATGCAATACCAATCCATGCAATAATGCTTATTACTTATAAAAACTGATAGACATTGACTGTATCAATGGTTCCATAATCGCCATGCTGGTATAGCGTACATATTTTTTTCGAACAGAAAATTATATTGATGCACGACTAGATTGGAACGTAGGAACGAAGAGATCACTACTTCTAGACCATGTTATGACCTAACTGGAATATACAAATACAGGTGTACATAGACTACATGTGGCAGACGGCACTACCGTCTCCGTTCAACCTGATCCTCACCACCACTGGAATGGGCAGCGTCATCGACTGGTGCCGGACGAAGTTGTGTAAACCCTCAGGAGCGCATGCGCGTTGGTCATTATCCTACTGCTGTTTCGTGGTGCGTGAGACTTCCTTTAAATAATTACCCAAAAAGTGCCCACTACACGAATCACCATAGATATTCTAATTGAATTCGTTCCATTTACCATAGAGGTTCTTATATCATTCTTCATACCAACACAAAATACGGTCTCATAATGCCGAACGTCCTGATACTTGATGATGGGTTTTAGGACACATCCGCCAGATTCCACATTCGTCAGATCATTTATTTCTTTCGTATTCGTCAGATTTTTTCAATGATATTATTCACAATTCTTCATTCGCCCGATTACGCGTTTGTCATAAAGAAATTAATCTGATCGAAACCAGTTGGTTAGGTTATATTAGAGCATAGAAAACAACGGCAGCCAAAGCGCCAGAAGAATATAGTTCGTCTGTCTAGATACATACATAACTCTGGCGAATGACCAAACTGAACTAAAATTAAAATATTTTTGATTTATGGCGAATGTGGAATCTGGCGGATGTGTCCTAAATCGATTGTAGGAGGTTGGTATGGGATGCTACTTGCGTCAATACCCCCTGGCCGCATCCCATCCGGGACTTCCGTTAGAGCTAGTAATAAAAGCTTACACATTTGAGCCTTTTGGAGTCGAGACACTGACCCCGAGGGGAACAGATGCACATTGCGTTTTCAAAATTACTTTACGGCGTCTGGTAGAAACATAGCGTGACCCAAGATCAGGCTCCTATCTGGTCCAGCGTATTGACATTGCCATTCAACGTGGCAATGCCTCGAGTGTCTGGACGCTGCCATCAAGCAGTGAACTATATAAGGTGACGACAACTGTGGCGCAGTGGGCTTAGGTCCGGCTGAGACGCAAAAGGTTGCGGGTTCGATTCCCGCCGCGGGACAAATGTTTGTATGATCTGCAAGTATTTGTCTCGGGTCTGGGTGTTTCTATGCATAATATGTATGTATTTACAAAATATATATATATATATAAGTAGCATATCAGTCATGTGGTACCTATAACACAAGCTCTGCTTACTTTGGGGCCAGATGATGCTGTGGGAAATGTCCGGTATTATTATTAAATAAATAAATTAATTAATTTAAATAAATAAATAAATTATTGTATATTATTCTCAACACAAATTCAATATTCAATCTCATCTGAAACTTCATGATCTGTGCAGTTGACTTAAGACGCCTTTAGTCGATACAGCGCTGATCACTCTACTATGTAAGTTGCGGCTTCGATTCCCGGAAAAAAAATATTTGGTACTTATGATATGCAAATATTTTCATAGCCTACGGTAGGTATAGGTACCATATCTTTATCTTACCTGAGTAAAAAAAATACCCTACTACATATGTTAACGACCTCTGTGGCGTAATACGCCAAGGCCTGGCTGAGATGCAGAAGGTTGCGGGTTCGATTCTCGCCGCGGGACAAGTGTTTGTGTGATTTGCAAGTATTTGTCTCAAAAAAAAAGCATGTCAGGTACCCATAATACAAGCTCTGCTTACTTTGTAGCCAAATGATGCTGTGTCAAATGTCCGGCATTGTTATTGATAAAAAGTTCAGCATAGATTGTGTTCTTCACTTTGATTGACGTGTTATTGATAAAAAGTTCAGCATAGATTGTGTTCTTCACTTTGATTGACGCTGACGCAAATTGCACTAAGCTCACAGCACAGCTTATAAGAGTATGTTACACACACAGCTAATAAGAGTATGTTACACGCCTATAGATAAATCCATCCTAGGAATAAGTAGGTACATACTCGTATTTTTCATTAAACATAAACTTCAATAGTTTTGGAAAATACATTCTTCTATTTTTTTTAGGAACGTGATGTAGAATCCAGGATCCAAAAGGAGTTTCCAGCGCTAATGTCTGTTCTTACGCAGCGATATTTTAGCAAGCATTACAAAGACGAAGTATCTACAAGTTGAACAACATGCACAAGACACGACTTCGGTTTTTAACGGACTAACGAAATAAAACAATGTAATGCATTACATTTATTTATAGATATTCAGATAATTATAGAAAAATTCAACATGTACAAAATGACTTTACATACACTAGATGCCTCATTTCATAAAAATCAAATTTTAAGAAATGTAAGCATCTATTTTTCTTAATTTATTGATAACAAGAAACGTAAATTCTTTAAACCTCAACTCGCCAGTTACAAGTGATATTCATAACTTACTCATAATTCTGATTTCATATTCGTAATCAAAAATCAAAACATTTTAAAACTATCATCGTTTTGAACATAATTTTCACTCAAAACGCATACTCACGATATAAACACACGAGATAATTACGTTTTAAAAACTAAAAAGAAACCGACTTAATTAAATGAAATTTGAGCCTATAATACATTTTTAGTGGAAAGTAGATGTATTTTGTATATTTATAATATAGGTAGGCCAAATAAACGCAACGCTCCAATGAGACAGCGAGGTATCGAAGTACATGAAAACATCATCGATGTTTACAATTTTTAGATTTTCGTTGATTTTTCAGCTCGACCGATTTTGATAAAATTTATATAGGACCACCTGTGTGTATACCCTTTCAAACAAAAAAAGAATTTTCCAAAACGGTTCATCCGTATTCGAGTAACCGGTAAACATACAAAAAAAAATTTTCAAAAAAATATTCCGACGTATTGAGAACCTCCTCCTTTTTGATAAAGTCGGTTAATAAAACAGTTTATCATGCAGATGCATTGTTTATCGGAGCATGCAACTGCGCCGAAATATCGGAAAGCAGAAATACTCATATCATGGTAAATATTGCTTTTTGAGTGAAAATTAGATTCTATCAATCATCTAGTTTCCATACAAGCTTTGCTTAGTTGGAGGCTTAGAGACGATACTATGTGAAATGTCAACAAATATTAATAATTGATACCTTAGCTATGACAGAAAATCTGAACGAACTGGAACGGGATACCAGGATCATCTTTTGTCGAGTTGGGAATATACAAGTGTACCCTATAAATATCACATCCGTACATGGAACTTGCCGGCTTTAGTGACGTACTTGACGCCTTTGAACGGCTTGTACTTGGCACCGTACATGTCGAGTCGACTGACTCGTAGCCCGCTCACAGCGAGTTGGGGAATCGTGAAGTGTACGTTGATACTAGGGTTAGCGCCAGATGTGTCAGCACCCGACGCTACCGACACCTGGAAAAAAATATAAAACATAAAGCTTTGACAACCTGAAAACGCTGCAGTTTCAACAGACTAGCTAAAATGTCCTAAAATACAAATGACTTTATTTCGCATAATATGGATTTATAATGTGAGTAACCTATGATCATTTCCTCTCTCCAAGATATCTCTTTTTTTGGGAAATTTGGGTTTATCATCATTTCACATGCTTTGGCATAGCAGGCGACCTCTGTGGCTCAGTCGGCCAAGGCCAGGCTGAGACGCAGAAGGATGGTACAGGTATTGTATATAATCTATCCATTGGCAGGCATTACTACAACAGACCATTGATAATATTCTTTTTTTTTTCTTTTATTCCACAAAACACTAAATACTCTGATGTATGTGCTTTATACAATGCATACTCACAGTTCCTTTAATATTCGGCAGCTTCGGCAGTTCAATACGTCCAATGTCCCATAGCAGTACTTTACTGACCGGGTCGTACGAGTATTTACCCTGGTTCGCGGTTAGGGAGCAGTTGAGAACGCACTTCGGCATGCATATCTCTAGCGCTACATCTGAAAGTGATAACAATAATAAATATTGGTGGACAATCAACAATACAAAACCATCTAGCCCCAAACTAAGCATAGCTTGTACAATGGGAACTAGATGGCTGATAGAATACTTATATATTTTTAAATACATACTTAAATAAAATAATCCTGGACATTTCACACAGCATCGTCTGGCCTCAAAGTAAGCAGAGCTTGTGTTATGGGTACCACATGACTGATATACTACTTATAAACTTATATACTTTTAAATATAAACTTATTATACATAGAAATACCCAGACCCGAGACAAATACTTGCAGACCATACAAACATTTGACCCGCGGCGGGAATCGAACCCACAACCTTTTGCGTCTCAGCCAGACCTTAGCCCACTGCGACACAGAGGTCATACATAACACTTAGACACAGAACAAATATCGATGTTCATCATTGAAATGTTTGTCCTGGGAGCGAAATGAACCCTCAACCTACAGCGTAGAAGGCAGAGCTACTACCAACTAAGCTGAGAGGACAGCCAAAAGTCGCTCCTTAAAATAAATGTTCTTTGTCAAATTGTTATTTGAGAAAATCAAAGGTTCTCGCGCACATGAAGACCAAGATAAAATTTGAACAAATCGAAAAAAAACCACGCGATCGGTTGACACCTTCTCAGATCACTGACATCCCTCAGACTTATATAATAACATTAAACTAGTGGTCACCCAATGGTCGAATTTCGACCATTATTAATTAATAATTAATGTATTTTGTATGCATGCATGCATAATTTTAAAAAAATATAAGCACTCTGCACTACTTCTCTGTATATACCCGTAAGTGTGCGAAATTTCATACTCCTTCGTCCGCGCAATTTTCGTAAAAACAAGTTTTTGTACAAGTTTTTGCTTCACGTATTAATATATAGATAACCCGGTTTACTTACTTCTTGATTTGATTGTTAACCACAATAGTACTGAAGCGAACAAAAGAAACAAAAAAAATGCGGGGAAGACTGACTGACCCAAAGACTGTTTGGGTACTGCCGTTAGAATGGCCGTGGTGGTTCCGGCATAGAATAGGGCCCCTCCATCTCCTCCCGTGGATGTCGTAAAAGGCGACAAAGGGAACACACACCGGGGGATTGGACAGCAGCACCCCCCGAGCACAAAATACTAAATCTGCGGTCACCAATCCGCCTGCCAAGCGTGGTGACTATGGCAAAACCCCCAAATTATAGACACAACTAGAAGGTAAAGATCGTAGGAAGTCGGTGGATGGAGAAGGCAAATCGGAATCGGAAAATCGGTCGGAAAATAATACTCTAATATTTTTATATTGTAGCTCATGGATAGCGTTCGGTGACGATGACGCGAGTTTCACGCTTTTTGTTTACCCCAAAAGTACACATATATACACAGTAGGTATACATATAGCTCATGGATAGCGTACGGTGACGATTACGCGAGTTTCACGCTTTTTGTTCACCCAAAAAGTACACATATATACAGTATACATATAGCTAATGGATAGCGTTCGGTGACGATGACGCGAGTTTCACGCTTTTTGTTTACCCAAAAAGTACACATATATACACAGTAGGTATACATATAGCTCATGGATAGCGTACGGTGACGATTACGCGAGTTTCACGCTTTTTGTTCACCCAAAAAGTACACATATATACAGTATACATATAGCTAATGGATAGCGTTCGGTGACGATGACGCGAGTTTCACGCTTTTTGTTCACCCAAAAAGTGCTCGACGCGCCTAAAGAAGTTTTCACATCAAAAACATTCATACGGTCCGAGCCATTTTGAGTTATTGCGAGATCAATAGGAAACACTACACAATTATTTTGAAGATTTACTCACTCTCTAAAGTCCTTCCCATGGTTTGTTTGGGTCCCACAGTCAAATCCAATCGTCCTTGGTCGCCATTGTTCCTTAGAGTAAGGCTGTGTCTGACATACAGCGGTATCGCCACTACACTCTGTGAGCCGATGTGGTACGACATTAGCCGGAAGTTGCCATCCGGAGGAATGAATGACAGTATCCTTTCAGACTGTGAAACAAACATTTTGTATAGAGGCATAGCTTTTTGTACAGATACGATATCACGGGTATTTGATTGATCAATATAACCAAATAGGACGTCACGAGAACATCAAACAATTTACGGCATTTGTTTAGAGATAAAGATATCTCCCAGATATCTCGATTCGACAAATATGTATGATCTGCACGAATTATGTATAAAATGTATGTAATACAAAGGAAAAACACAACAGATAAATAGTATATCAGTCATGTGGTTCCCATAACACAAGCTCTGCTTACTTTGGGGGCAAGATGATGCTGTGTGAAATGTTCGACATTGTTTATTCATATATACTAGTATCCGAGCAATTATTGTTTATAGCAGTCAGTGCAATTTCCTAAAATATGAAAGACCATATTTTTATTACACCAAAATCAAGATTGTAGTTTTTAAAAATAAGTTAAAATTGTCATTTTGCTAGGACTTTCCGCAGCTTAAATCAACACCAAATTACATGGCATCTTAAATCAGCTAAAACACGTTAATTACGCGTCAAATTAGTAAATTTCAGAAGTATAATTTAAAAATGTTCCCCTAATTTAGACTTTGGTGCAAACACAGAAAGCTTTCTCTCTCTTCTTAAATCTAGTCAGCAGGGTAGCGCAGGCAGGGGATTGTAACAACTCTATTTATAAAAAAAAAATATGGCCATTGAGATTTTATTGAAATCTGAGTTAAAATTGTACTTACTTTGTAATGATAAAATTTAACATAAATCTATGACCTCAGATAACATAGTTAGCGTCCGAACAGACATGCACGAATGAATACATTGTTGTACCATATGCTGATGTCAATACGAATAATCGCAATAAAAGTTTTTCCTCTTTATACAAAAAGACGAGTTACCTCTGGTGGGACTCGAACCCACAATCCTCGGCTTAGGAGGCCGATGCCTTATCCATTGGGCCACAGAGGCGATTGACGAGCGGCGCGAACGACGCAACACATTGCCACACGCATACTGAGTGGTTACGTCATCGTGACGAAAAAAGATTAGAGCTACAGTGATTGGTATAGTTATTTTGGTCAATGTTGATAGCGGCCGGTCTTGATCACTACAACTACAGATGTATACAGTTCATGATTAAAACTACCTAATGTAGAGTAGGAGTGAAGTTCATTAGATTGCTTTTATTCGAATTACTCGAGTATTTCTCCAGGCAGTTTTAGAGCTACAAGTCATTGAATTTCACCAGCATAGCAAGATTATGGAACTCTTGGTTCAATTTATCAGTTTCGATTAGCAATAGGCATTATATTCCCGCCGCGGAACAAATGTTTATGATGAGCAAATATTTAGAATACAATAGAATAAGTTTTTATTTGCAACAAGACATTATAATAGACGAATAGACAAAAATACAATAAACATATACATACTAACATAATAAACGGTTGCCGCAAAATGGACTCTAACTCAGCATATGTATATTTGTATCGTGAGTATATCTCTATAATAATAATAATGCCGGACATTTCACACAGCATGATCGGGCCCCAAATAAGCAGAGCTTGTGTTATGGGTACCACATGACTGATATACTACTTATATACTTTTTTTTTGTAAATACATACATATTATACATAGAAACATACAGACTCAAGACAAATACTTACAGATCATACAAACATTGTCTCGCCGCGGGAATCGAACCCGCAACCTTCTGCGTCTCAGTCGGAATATGGCGTCACAGAGGTCGTCTATGTGTGTATGTATAATATGTATGTAAAAAAAATTGGTTGTCTGTAAAGTCGGTTTACGGACGATAGTATAATGTGACAACGTCATAACATAAAAGATAGATGCGGCTTGCGCCGCATACACTGTACACTGTGTTTTGTTGCGCTCTCACTACGATCGTAATGGGACAATGAGTCATCCTTTTTCGTGTGTGCAGCCGGCGTTCATCGATTTATTAGACGCTGTCACGTCAAAACAGTATATAAGTTAAGTACCCTGTATTTTTTAGCTAGCGTGGCACTTACGTATGCTCTGCTCTGTCTTAGTCGTTCTCATCTCAAAGAATAGAGATGGCAACAGATGAAAATAAAATATATAATTAATTAATGTGTTTATAAGATAGATCCCTAGTATATCAGTCATGTGGTTCCCATAACACAAGCTCTGCTTACTTTGGGGCCAGTTGATACTATGTGAAATGTCCAGCATTCGGCCTAGCCCTTAACTGTCAAATGGTTGTAAAATGCGATAAAAAACGCGATCACCTGAAAAATCATCTTGACAGGTGTCATGATGACATGTTTAAAGTGTCATCATGACACACTAAAATAGACGCGACAATATGAGCAGTAAAGATAAACCTAACAACTGTTTCGAGTTCCGAAGAGATATGCATGAATTGATATTGATGAATTGGTATTACAAAAGGTTGATGCTGATTGAAAGACATGCTGTCATATGAATAGAAACTTCAAGAAAACGAACGTATGTAATACCTATAGCATGTAATACCAATAGCATGTAATACCAATAGCATGTAATACCAATTCATCTTCGAGGGCTCGATTCGCGCCGCGTGACAAATGTTGGTATGAAGTATTTGTCTCGGGTCTGGGTGTTTATATGTATAATATGTATATATTTACAAAAAAAAAATATATCAGTCATATGGTACCCATAACAAGCTCTGCTTACTTTGGGGCCAGATGATGCTGTGTGGAATGTCCGGCATTATTTATTGGAACGAAGTTCCTTATCCCGGGTTAGCGAGGGGACCTAACCGAGAAAAAATGTAACGCGTTACGAAAAACCGTAAGAGAAAGAGAGAATGAAGGAGACCGATAACTAGTCTGCCATATATATAGTTATTTATTGCATCAATAATCAAAATTAAAGAGAGGGAGGTGGGTAGAGAGAATGAGAGCCTGGCACGTTAATAATTAATTATGCCGACCCTGCATACGAAAGGGACTTCGTTCCAAGCGCGTGTCCCGGGACACGTTCAGTTTTGTATTTGTTACAAAATTATGTGTACTTACCTCCCACCTCTTGAATCTGACACAAGGATGGAATGATACATCGTCGAACAGTCTCGGATTAATGAACGTCAGTGTTAGATCTGGCATTCCACTTAATTTTATACAGCAATCAATCTGAAATAAAACCGGCATTTTATAAATTCACTTGCTTCACACCTTAGTTGGAAATAGCTCTGTCTTTTCGCCGTAGCATGTCGGTTCGATACTCCCTGAGGAAAAAACATTTATGACAGAATATTTATAAACAAAATGTATTTGTATTTTAAAAGATATGAGTATACTACCACTCATCTGGTTTCCATAGAACAAGCTACTTATGCCTAGTTTGGGGCTAGATTGTCATTTTCACATAGCACCTATGTGAAAATGACAACCAATATTTATTTATCGCAAGAGATACTCGTAATTACAGTTCAGCAAAAGCTTGTGGAATAACAGATAGGTTTTGTATTTAAATGAACTCACATATCCCTGTATTTCCGCGGAGACGGTGGCGCCGCTTTTATCAATAATCGCGTCTACTTCTTCCACAACGTCGAAGTAGGCTTCGTTGTTGGCGTACTTGACGCCTGACCGCCTCCATGGCACGTTTGATAGCTGCCCCGATGGCAGGATTGACGAAACACTGGAAAAAGGATACTCTAAAACTAAATTATGATATCTTCAGCTGCGTTAATAATAATAACTGCCGTATTTATCGAGCATTTTAAAATTAGTACTTAGTGATTATGAATATACTAGCTTCTGCCCGTGGCATCCCACGTACATAAATAAAAAGTAGCCTATGTCCGTTCTTAAGATACAATCTATAAACATACCAAATTTGATTGATGCAAAAAAAGTTCTGTTGATCCGATTGCTACCCAACTTAACAGGATCACACGTTAGGCCAATCTGAAGGTTTCCTAAAAATTTCATCGAAATCGGTCCAGCAGTTTTCGAATCTATAGGGAACATACATACACAAATTGCCTTTTATATACCTACTAGCTGACCCGGCCACGCGTAGCTGTAGCTCAGTAGTTTTAATACGTTGAACCCATATACGCTAACCTCTAAAATTATCAATGTTTTTCTAGTATATTATGTATGTATTATACATATAAACCTTCCTCTTGAATCACTACCGCATCAAAACCCGTTGCGTAGTTTTGAAGACCTAAGCATACATAGGGACAGACAGACAGCGGGAAGCGTTGTTTTATACTATGTATATAGAAGGGATTTTTTCTTAGGTTTATAGGTTTAACTTACTTTGATTTTCCAGTAACAGTATTGGCAATAGTTCTTAAAATATTGGGTGGTTTTATCAGTTCCTTCAAGATGTTACTTTCAGTTGCCAATGGGAAGCCATTGTCCAACATTTCATCTAACAACTGAAACGGTAATTATATCAAATAAATACTATTCAGTATTTTTCAATAACAAATAATAACATTGTTTCGTAAACTTACATACCTCATACACAACAACATAGTTTTCCTTTATAATAGTTTCTGTACAATCTGAAAAATAGTCCTGAAACAAAACATTATTACTTATTGGTTTCATAACTGCATAAATATATAAAAAACTGTTTATAACTAGGTTGATTCCAATAAGATGAAACACTGTTAGTACCTAAACTATAGCAATTAAATAAATACTCATTCACTTTATTAAAAAAGATATTGAATAAATTAATTAATTCAACTGGCCTGTCAGCTCAGTTGGTAGTAACTCTGCCTTTTGCGCAGGTTTGATTCCCTCCTAAGACAAAAATTTGTGTAATGAACACAGGTGTTTGTTCTGTGTCTAGGTGTTATAAAGTATCATATGTATGTTTTTTAACCGACTTTATCAAAAAGGAGGAGGTTCTCAATTCGTTGTTTTTTTTTTAATGTATGTTCACCGATTACTCAAAAACGGCTGAACCGATTTGGAAAATTCTTTTTTTGTTTGAAAGGGTATACTTCACAGGTGGTCCCATATAAATTTTATCAAAATCGCGTTTATTTGGCCATATATTATATATATATATCGATATACAAAATACATCTACTTACCACTAAAAATGTATTATAGGCTCAAATTAGGCTCAAATTTTATTCAATGAAGTCAGTTTCTTTTTAGTTTTTAAAACGTAATTATAAAAATATATAACTATTCTGTCAAACATCTAATTCTAGCTATGCTTAATTTGAGGCTAGATGGTGTTGTGTGCATTGTCTTCCAATATTTATTTATTCACATTATTTAACAATGAAAACATGGTTTATCCTACTTTCTATAAATCAAATAACTATAACTTTGAAAGTTTGTGTAGATTTTTGTTACTCAATTACGCAATAATGCCTGACACTATTTATTTATTTATTGATGATAGATGAGCAGCTATAGCTGATATGTCTATATCACACAGTGTTGAAATAGTCTTTAATTATTGATTAATATTTTTGAGCACTGATTTTTTAGTTCGTAGCCAGTTGTCGAGCTTGTCTTTAAATGCATTGACAGAGATAGGAATCACAACATCATCTGGTAGTACATTCCAATTGTGGGCCACTCTGTTGCTAATGAAGTGATAAGAGGCAAGTAAGCGGGCAGGGTCACGAATGAGTTTTAACTGGTAGCCACATGACGGTCTCTTCTCAAGATGTCATTAATATTTGGCAAGTTGTACTGATAGGTCATAATCTTATAAGTCTCAATAAGATCTCCTCGAAGGTGTATATCCTCAGATTTATTTGGATGAAATTTGCTAGGTACACTTGGACCAGGTATAACATATAACTTTTTAACTATGTACCACACAGAAAAAGCAGCAGCTAGTAATAAAATATTATTTACGTACCTGGAATGTATCAACAACTCTGTGCAAGAATTCAATAACAAATAGTGGGGCAACCTCCTGTTTGCACACAGCTACTAGAGCTACTCCCCCACGCTGTATCGAGATCAAGTAATGATGGGGAGCAGCTAGCACTGGTGGAACATCCTGAAACCATGTCAAACATGATGCTGTGTGAAATGTCCCGAACTACGCATCTACATATACATATAAAACAAAGTTGTGTTAGTTACACCACTTATAACTCAAGAACCACTGGACCAATTTGGTTAAAACTTAAGTTGAATATAGTTAGTAACTTGGATTAGGATATAGGCTATTTTTTATCCCGCAAAAACACACAGAATGGGAACAGAGGGGGCGAAGCCTCGGGCACCCGCTAGCGCCATTTAACAAAATTTATCCGTGACTTTGTTAATCTGTGTAATTATTACAATAATTTGAATACCTATCTTTTGTTTAAAAGCAATATTAGTACTTTAGTAGTTTAATATTTTTGGTGAAGTTGTAACCACCCAACAAAGTGGGCATAGCTAGTTTATTATAAGTTAATTTAACTTATTATTTCCTAATAACATCAAACTGAGATTCCACTCGCTGAAGCCTGTTAACCAGTTGGGTACAAGAAACCCAAGAAAACACAAACAGTGTCAGTTGTGTAGTCGACCACTGGAACAAGTCTCCAGAGGAAGTGATAAATGGTCACTCAGTGAGGTTTATAAAATATACTTGACTTGATAATTACATTAAGAGTACAGTGTGTGACAATGCAATTGATATCATTAGTTGTAACCTGCCAGTGTTTTTAGCAACAATAATAATAATAAACTATTGGAAGATCTATCCTAAGTACATGCTATTAAGTTGTTTATGTACCACATAAGCAAACTCATAGGCTGATGCTAATTCTAGTATGTTCTAGTTTATCAATTACTTTCACTTCCTTTCAGAGATTGCTTTGTCACATCACAGCACATCTGTTTTATAACAGTTTAGAATTTGATCACTGATCAGTGTTCGAGAAAATATTGACTTCAGATATATTGATGGGGTTCCTATAATTAACTTTGGTATAACTTTCGAATTTATGATAATTTCAATACATAACTTACATTAGGTGAAGCCCTTTGTGCCTCCAAATAATAATCGCATACAGATCTTGGTATAACGCTCCTCCAGTGTTTTTCGAGGAAAACATCCCTGGAATTGTAAATAAAAAGATAATAATATCGGCATTTCAAAAATCATCAACCTCGGTAGTAGAAAATATTTGGATGGTTGGTAGATAGAAAGGTAGCTACATCATTAGAATAAAAAGTATTGGCATAGCAAAATAGGAAAATAAATTACGTTTCTCTTGTAGTTACTACGTACCTCACCTCAGATCAAATCTAAGTTACTTACATGAAAATAAAGGAATTAAATTCTTATGGAAATATCTACTTACCCTGAAGGGTTGATTATAAACAAACTATGAATCATCTTTTTACTATCTCTAGTTAGATTTGTTTAAAATCGATTTGGTTAAAATATATTTTGTTTATCCTAGAAATATAATATTTAATTTTACAGTACAAAAAAACAGCGAGGACGCTTGATAGATTTGTTTGTGTTTGATTGACTGAAGTTGAAATGAAATTGAAAAGTCAGACAGACACAAATTACTAACGCACACTAGAATAACTGAACTGAAGTTTAGTTCAGTGCTGCCATCCCAGCAGTTAGCAGCGCAGTGGCGCCTAGCAATTTCGCACGATGAAAATACAACCCACGTTACTTGCTATTACTGGACCTAGCTTTCTATAGATGAAAGATTTTTAAAATCAGTTTAGTAGTTTTTGAGTTCATCCATTACAAACGAACATAAAAACAGACAATAAATCCGATCTTGTCTCTTGATAATATTAGTTACCGTCAAACACCCTAATTTCGCCTGGTGTACCATAATTCGCCTAATTTTTTGAAATGGTCATAAAATGGAATGTAACATAGATATTCCTAAACCTACCATTTAGTAGACAATTTATTTTAAGGCAATATTTTGCAATCGAATAGTAGCTAACTTTACGTAGGAGATGACAGTTACATTTTAAGTAAAGCCAAAGAAGGCAAGTTTTTTTGGTGGTCTGCAAAACTTTGTCTGGAAACCGAAGTAAATAAGAGATAAGACCATAGCAACGCTATTAATCTAAACCCGAATTTTGCCGGCTTTCTAACAATGTATTAATTTGCAAGCTAAGCTATATGGTTGCGGTAAAAAATGCATTTGAATAACTTGAGGTACAATTTCTGGCATGTTAGTTCCAAAATTCGCCCGGGCTTAGGGTTGTCACTTCCTTTACTTACCCGACTGCAAAATTAAAAGTTATGATTTTGTCGAGTGTTGTAATAAAAAAAAACCGTCTTATTTTAGTTCCTAATTGCGCAAGGCAAATTAATGTGCCCAATATCAATGTGTACAACTTAAACATAAGATTTACTATGCAATAAACCATATTTTTTTTAATTTATATATTTGTTTAGATTTATTGAAGACTCAATATAATAATATATGTGACTTAAAAGTAATAAAATTTATGTGACACAGTCATAATAAACTAACTTTAATCTTATTATAAAATACTACCTACTTATGAGAATAACAATGTATAATAATATTTTTTTTTAAATACACTCAACTGTCCCTTCATTTTAAAGTTACAATTTAAGTAAGATAGGTATACCTACTAGATTTGCTTTACATTCGCGCAAGCGACCGACGACGTAGAGGTACATATTGCTCTCACTATACGTCAAAATTTATTTGTGGCAGCCCTACCCCCAGCTCGTTCAATGTATGGAGCTGGTCTGCGCAAAGTTCAAAGGTGTGCCTAAATTCGCCTACCCCATTTTTGTGAATTAAGCTTTGTTTATGAGACGTTAGAGTTTAAATTCGTTTAAAGCACAACTTTTATACTAAACTTCTCTAACAAAGCCATTTCTACGACTTACAGGGACCGCAAAAATTTGGATAGGCGAATTTAGGCACAAGTGCCTAAATTCGGCTGGTATCTTCGCGGCTCATTTTAGCATGAAAATAGTTCACATTTTGTAACTTTATTATTATTTTTAGATTACCTGAAAGAAAAGGAAGTGACTGGTATATTTGATTTTTTTCTAAACTACATCAGATCTAGAATAGCCAACGAAAATGTTTCAAAAGTAGGCGAATTTAGGGTGTTTGACGGTAGTTAAGGACTATTATATCCATATAAAGATGATATAAACAACATCCGAAATTATTAAAAATTGATAATTTATTTCTAATTCACATTTGGTAGTAACAAATTGATCCTTATATCAAAATAAATAATGTTATCGCTTCTGGTATTAGTTAATAAACTTTGTCCAAGGGTCTCTCATAGTAACTCCGTCTGTCTGTTACGCCTTCACGGCTAAACCGCAGAATCGATTTTGATGAATTTTGGTATAAAGATACATAGGACCTTGGAGAAGTAAGTAAGCTACTCGAAGTACTACTACTAATCATACGCAGACGAAGTCACGGGCACCAGTAGTATAAAATACATGTGAAACAGTTGAGCTATATAAGGATCGTTAAAACTATCTATAGATAGCTGAACTGTTCCAGACCACTGCCAGAGGGCAGCGTTTCCAATTCAAAATTCAAAAATATTTATTTGGAACCATTAACACATGTAACAAAAAGGAAACGAGTGAAAACGTTGACAACTGCAAAAGTTAGAAACTGTGTGGCAGAGTCAGCGCCCTCCTCTCTAGCAAGGAAGGACAATGTTTCAAGACAAGCTTTGTTAAACTAAATGATATAATATTAAATGGTAGTGGTGGTAATGGTATGGCTATTCAATAACAGAATTATAACTAAAACTTAATATAAAAGAATGAATACTGTGTGAACTAAACAGTGAACTAAAATATAAAAACTAAACCGATCTGTGTATTCGAGTATGTATGTGTGTGCGTGTATTTGAGTGTGTGTGTGTGTGTGTGTTTGTGTGTGTGTGTGTGTGTGTGTATAGGCTACCTATTGAGTTTAACTAAATTGTACCATATCAGCAAATATCAGCAAAATATCAGCAAAATTATTATGTTTGAGTAATCAAGAGGTATTATGCTTGAGTTTCCAAGACACTGGCGGCATTGCCACGTTGAATGGCAATGCTAATACGCTGAGCCAGATAGAAGCCAGCTCTTGGATCACGCAGTGTATCTACCAGACGCCGTGAAATAATTTTGAAAACGCAGTGGACTCCTATCGCTCACGGGCCCAGGGTCTCGACTCCAAAAGGCTCAAATATTGTAGGCCTTATCAAGACCGGCATCAATGACCGGATCAATGATCTACCCATCTCCCACTGGACAAGAGTCATACCATCGGGTCTATTACCATCATCACGTATCAGACCGTTCGGTTCGAGAACAACTGGTATGTTGACGCTGATAAGTGCCCGACGAATGAAATTGTTAAGATTTGCGTGGCAGGCAACTATTTAGCCGATCTGCCCTGATCATTACTTGAGCATCAACAAAAGGATTAAGATGCACCTACCTATCTAACTGCAAACCTTGCCTGACATTTTGAGAGTTGAACTGGTTCTGTCATAAAGTTATTTAAATATTGGGGTATTTAACACACCGTTTTAAATGAATTATTCAGCTTTACGTATGCTGGTCATGTCCTCTATGGGTTGGTATTGGCGAATAGACTCCAAGACCACCAACGCGACGCGATGAAGGTCCGACATTAGATGGATAGGGCGAAAGACCGTCCTCAGTGAAACGTTCTGGCAACTCTAAAACAGTGCGAATGACAACAAGACATGTGAAGTTGATGTAAACAAATCTTTGACTGCTACGTGATTTTTTTTTATTTGTTCAAAATGGGCATTGCCAGTGATATTATAAAAGACAAGAGGAATGTTATTATATAGAATATCATTGGACATTGCACTAAATAAATAAAGAGTTTTTTAATCACGTATTACTGGCATTGGCATGGCATCTGCCTGTGCCTATGCATACGTGGTACCCACATAAAAAGTTGTAACCTACTAATTATGCTATTCCAGGTCAGACTCCAAGTTTCATCCAAATCAGTTCTGCCGTTAAAGCGACCTTGATTTATTAAAAATTATTTGATTTTCCTTTGGACATCCAAACATACTGACACATTATAGAGCGACTGATGTTACAGTCGCCCAATATTGTCAGGCTGTTATATTTTTCAAATGCGACCCAAAAATTATTTATGTGATAATTTTAATGTCATAATGTTAGTTCTTTTCTACGCCACGCTAATATAAGCTACTCGAAATACTAATCCTGCGCAGACGAAGTCGCGGGCACCAGCTAGTATTGAATAAAGTATCTTTTGACTTTAATTGAGTAACAAACAATTAGACATCTGCACATTTATTATAAGTTAGTTTTTTATTTAGGTACCTACTCGTTAGAGATGGTTTCTAGTTTACCTACAAACTCAGACCAATAAATTTATTTGGTGTGAGCCTACCAATGCCACATTAATTATTATTAGATCAGAATGAAGTTTTTTAAGAAATAAGGCTTCCATGTTTATGCTCTAAAAGCATCAAACTTAATAAAATGGTATTTACATAAAAAGTTGCTTATGTCCAATCCCAAGGTTCCTACCAAATAACATCATGATCCGTTCAACAATTTCGCCATGAAAAGGTAACAAAGTCAAGTCAAAAGATACTTTAAATCACAAGGATAATTTTAAAACGTCTTACATACTAGGTGAATTTAGGTGCCAATTCATAACAAATAAACAGACCTTAATAGGCACTTCTAAATTTATAATATTGGTGTAGATATTACTCTCAGTCCAGTCACTGGACTGAGTCCAGTTGCTGCTCAGTCCACTACTCTCTCCAGGGTTACCTGGTAAGGCAGAATAGTGCAATCGCAAAAATAAAGTGTTCAGCACTACTTCAATCAAATCTACAGTACCTAGGTATAGTTAATTCTTGGTGGTATAAAATGAAACTGCCTAACAAACCAAGTGTAAAAGTACTATGTAAAAGCAAAAACACCAAGTTAGTTTTCTGACTTTTATTGACGAAAATCTTAAAATTATTTAACGGTTGGACTTAGCAACACGTTCAAGCTCATCCTTCTTTTTGATGGCGTAGGAGTTTGATGATCCCTTAGCAGCGTTGATGAGTTCATCAGCAACACACTCAGCGATCGTCTTGATGTTCCTGAAGGCAGCCTCTCGGGCTCCAGTGCACAACAACCAGATAGCCTGGTTAACACGACGAAGGGGTGACACATCCACAGCTTGACGACGAACGGTACCAGCGCGACCGATCCTAGTGGAGTCTTCACGGGGCCCTGAATTTATGATAGCTGTCACTAGAACCTGCAGAGGGTTCTCTCCAGTTAGCAAATGAATGATCTCAAATGCGTGTTTCACTATACGGACGGCCATCAGTTTCTTGCCGTTGTTGCGTCCGTGCATCATCAACGAGTTAGTAAGGCGCTCCACGATGGGGCACTGGGCTTTGCGGAAGCGCTTGTGAGCATACCTGCCAGCGGAATGAGGCAGATACTTGGCATACTTCTCCTTCACGGAGATGTAATCCTGCAGCGACATGTCAGACACCTGGACATCGTAGCAACTCCACCGCCCGAACAGTTTGATTTCGGGAATGTCGGCCGGTTGCGGCAATGGCATGGAGTCAACAGCCATGCTGCCTTCGACAACATCATCGGTCCAATTTTCCTCAGTCATGGCTGGGTCCTACAACGAAACCAAATCACGATTACAATATGAAAATACACTATTTACAACCCAAATTACACACCATTGATGAAATTACGTACTTTTCTATTCAGGAATAGAAATTATAACCTCGTGTTGTCAAATGAACACGAGAAAAAGGAAGTTGGTGTTTCAGTTCAGTCACAGACTTCTAAAAGTATTTTTTCTAAATGTTGGCAACTTTATTTTATTTAAAACCATTCTCGATAGCGCTATTAAAGTTTTGACTTAAAAAATAATGAATGACTAGGCCAAGTCAAGATCCTCGAAAACCTATTGTATTGTGTAAAGGAACCAATCGAGATATTCTATATTAATTCCATAAATCAATGATGGAAATGAAAATTATGCTACTTGTATAAATTTAAAGTCCTTTTATTATTGTACAAGTTAATAAAATTGACAAGCTAATAAGCAAAATGACCTCAACCAATAATACAATTTGCTCAACCTGATGACAAAATTATGGTATTTTCGCTACACACGACATGATATGTTTGTATTATATTATAACGAAATTCATTCAACCCTGCATACATACATCCGAGTGGCCGGCTTATTTTCTAAAAAAATATTTAACATTCCCTCCATTCCACCAAAGAGAACGAAGGATCTATCATCACAGAGTTAATAATGGTATAATCCGCGCGCTGTCAGAATGAGATGCGACCTTTTGGAACTGAGACACACGTAATCCGCATAGTGGTAGCGTCGGCAAACTCGCGACGATGCTCGCGAGCCAGCACAGACAACAGCAGCACTGTCGTTATCTTTATGTATCTCAACTCAATCGATTCCAAGAGTAGGCACCCAGAATAGCTTTTGTTTGTTAAACTATACGTGTGGTTATTCATTTTGGTCTGTGTAGATTTTTGTTTAGATTTTTTTAAATCTACAAAAATCTACATCACAAAAATTTGCGTTATTTTAGAGATTTATGATTGTACCAATGATATTACAGAGTAAAGATATATTTCTAGGGCGCCCGAGTTGAAGATTCATAAAAGACCCAATTGACCACTCTCTCATTGTGACGTTATGACCGTCGAGCCGAAATTGAACAAAAAAGTGAAATGCCGTCGTGTGTATTTCGGAAGTGCACAAATTATCAAATAAAAATAATTAAGCTCAAGGGATCTTATATCACGCGTAAGTAAAACTTATTTTGGTTTTTACAACATAGTATAATTTAATTTAAATATTTTTGTAACGAAAACACGTGCTCAGTAAAGAAAAGGGATAGCTATTTCATTAAACCACGCTCGTGTGATAAGGATGGTGGCATATATCAGGTGCAACGTCGTCGTAGGTATTGATTTTAGCCGGACGGATTGTAGTGCCAACACAGTATTAGTTTATATGATTATTTTATGTAACGTCGTATTAAATTTAATCGACTGAGAATTGATAGTATATTATGTGAATTGTGAACTCGGTGCGCGTATGTAAGGCGGACGTGATTGTGGGGTTGCAGCTGCATAATATGAACTATTATCAATAATAGAACTTTTCAAACATTCGCGAAGAGATAACATAATGATTACCTTAAAACGGGTGCTTATCGCGTTTATCTTTTTTGGACGTTATAACACGGCTGAAACGTCGGGAAAATAATATATAAAAGGTGAACGCGATAAACACCCGTTTTAAAGTAATCATTATATTATCAATTATCACTTCTATTTTATAGATTTCCTCTTAATGTGGCCAGAATAGAAGAGTGGATCGCAGTTGTACGTGAGCAACGAAGCGAATTAGACCGGGTGCCCTAGAACAGCAGCAAAATATGCAGTGTTCACTTCAAAAGTTTTATTTCTATTTAAAGTTTTTTAAACTTACGCGATCAGAACACATTATTATAAATACTTACGGGTATTTATCGCGTTTATTTACCTATTTTTCCCGACGTTTCGACAGGTTTACACTCTGTCGTGGTCACGGGATGACTCTGATGGATGATGCAAAGTTATTTCTATTTGTTACCTACCTTCTTTTCTTCTTTACCAATGTCCGTTCTGTTCGATCAAAAATCATATTCTGTGTATCCACGGCGACAATCGAAACGCAATTGGTTACAGATAGCTATCTCTCTTACTCTTGTGTTTTCCGTATCAGTTCAGTTGATCGTTCATTAGTGAAACAAGTGAACATGATTGTATTGTAGTTTGTACTTTGTCTATTTATCTATATGTAACTGCGTCTATTTTCAAACGCAATTTACTAGGAACGTAACATATCTATACTCTGTAATATCATTGGTTTGTACCATAATTATATAGAACTAGGCTTTATTTGCTTTACTATGACAAGACTCTCTTTGTAATATTACCTAGATACCTGATCTAATCCTCGAGTTGCTCTACTCGGTGCAAAGTTCCTTCATCCAGTCTGCCACAGGCTACTAGGTTGCTAATGCATGCACTCTGCAAAGAAATAAAAGAACTAGGAAAACGTTTTACTCAAAAATGGCAAATGCACAAAACGATGCAAGCCAAAGTGGACTTTTGGAGGGACAAATCCATTGGGGGGTATTTTTGATGGGAACATTTTTGAATGATAATATGTAACAGGTTTTTAGAACGTAGCTTTATTTGATGCAAGTTGATTTGTCGAGGGAATCAATGAATACCTACCTATTCAACATCATTATTAGCCCAACACTTCGAACATGATTCAGTAGTTCTAGTGTAGTTCGGTAGTAGTAGTGTAGTAGTTCAGTAGTTCATGATCACTAGTCGGTTGTAGATGTTAATCTTCCTTGTCCGAGTTAAGATTGGTATAGGTTAATTTGATAATTTGTTCGTTCGATTGACGCATATTACCATATTCATCATTCATGCTTGTCTTGTCATATACATACTCATATTCGTGCATCCATGTTGGTTTATTGGATTTATTAATTTCAGTCAGTCTTCATAAATTTAATACTGAAAACACTAGAATCCCTAGCTGAATTAGAATAGGTTGGGTTGTTTTATATTTTATAAATAAGTAGGTATTCATAAAATTAAATTAAGTATGTACCAAACAAAAGTTCAAGTCCATTTTGAATAAAAAAAATTAAGTACATAATACGAATTTCAATCTGGGTTAGTCAAAGATAGTATTATGTTATCTGTGGTCAAGGTATGTAAGTAATAAAAAATTAATATTGAATTCGTAATTAAAATATTTATGCTTCGTTTGGGAGTTTTTTTCTGAAATGAAATACCTGGTTTTCAAGGAGATTTCATGCTAAGTTTGGCGAGGTATTGGGGGGATATTCAATTCACTAAGAAGCAGTCTTGCCAGAAGGTTAACTTTTGATTTTTAACTCTGTCAGGTTACTTCTAGGTTACTCGACTCAAAAGGTTACCTACTTATAGGTGATTTTTTGGAATTTGTATTTTTTTTACCTAAACGAAACCAACATGAAAAGAAACGCTCTTTTATATTTAATTAAGTAAATTTGAGTTTCAATCATAGTGAGTGTGACTACTAAAAACAGTAAGGCGATTATGGAACTCCTGATACAATCAATGTCTATCAGTTTCGATTAGCAATCGGCATCAATTTCGATTAGCAATAGGCATTATTTCAATCAATCATATACGATATATTTAAATGCTTAGTACGCTAACACGGTTCCTACGACAATCGTACTTTGTAAATTGGTCGAGTTATAGTTTGACACCAACTTCGCATTGTAACTAGCGATAGAAGCCGATAGAAATCGCTGCGATCCGTAATACCAATTCATCAATAGTAACTGAAAGCTATTAGTATCAATGTTTTGATAGTATCAAAGTTCCATAATCGCCCCACAGGTCTTTCTCTCTCGCATTATAAACCAAACCTCAGATGACCATATGAAGCTAAGCTATCTGGATTCTGGATCTGGCAACACGCCAGATTAGGCGACTTATCGCCCTTTAGGCTATCTCGACAGGTGGCGGGGCGACCAAAAAATGCGATCGGCGACTGGTCGCCGTTTAGGCTATTTAAGAAATTCAAAATTATGATGTTAGGCTACATCCATCATATTTTTTTTACAATTACAATAATAAGTAGGTACAAAATGGATAAACCGGAATCTTTATTTCATTCAGTCCATGTCAGTTGATGAGAATCATTTATTTTTTAATAGAGTGAGAAGTGAATCAAATGGTAGTGGTAAGTTGGATGCATATTTCGCGGCATTTAATCTATCAATAAATGGAGGAATCCTTGATGATGTTATTTTGTTAGCAGTCGACGAGACGACGTTTTTTTATAATAAAAGCTTTAACCCTACATAATATAACCATTAATGGTAAAACAGTTAATAAGTCTAGCCGTTTTTACTATATTGCTTTATTGTTGTTGAAGTGAGAACTTCTTTTAGCGCGGTACGCATATTTTTAGATGAGGTTAAACCTCTGGACTCACGACACCGTTACCGAGACGCAGCCGGCTGCCGCGCTCGCCCCATTTGATTATAAACCTTAATTCACATGTTTACAGTCTACTTTTGTATGGAGAATTTTACTGAGTTAGGTTCTTTGATATATTATCTACATTCTGAACAAAAACATATAAGAATATTAAATGCATTTTAAAGTTTCTAAAAACTAATAAAATTCAATTCATAAATAAAATGCAATTCATAACCCAATAACCCTAGTACCCATCTAAATGTCTAACGCGCCAAAATAGGTTTTCACTTCTGTCGGCACTCCCGGAGTGCAACCCGTTTTTTTATTTTATTACTGAGACTCTACAGGAAAAATAACATTACATGCTTACAGTATTCAATTTCAATATTTTAATTATCAAGGATTAGTTATGTATGTTTTATTTCCTGTTGAGTCTAAGCAAAAAATAGGTTATCATAGTATTATTACCCGTATTAGGCGTATATTACGTATCTTTGAATTAAGCAATGTAGTCTAATTTATGAAATAAACCTACATTTTGGTATAAAATAAAATTGGGCGATTTTAGGCGATTTGGACCGAGCTCCATCTGGCAACACTGTGCTAACACTGCAACTGCAACACTGTCAGTCAATGGACGGACCATTGGACCACACATATCGAATCGCGCGCAGATTTTATTATATGAAAATATAAAACATTTAAATTTTCTCTCAATTCCCTTTTATATATTTTTAACGGTGTTCGGTAGAGCGGAGGAAATACGAAATAAATAGTTTTTCTGTATTAGCGCCGTAGTCTTTTGTGTTGTCGTACGTATGTATTTTTCTCTTTGGTGTGTATTTCTTTAAATCGTGGTACGACTGCCGGTGCTATATCAAATCGAATCTTGATTTGAACAGCATAAATCTTAAAGTTAATTTTCAAACTTTGCAGGTTAGATTTTGGTGTACAAAGTTCGCAATGGCTGCTCTAAAAACCACCAAAACTTATAGAACTCTTGCAGTATTATCTCCTAAATACTGTCCTCAACTAAATTCTAGAAGAAATCTTAACTTACAAGAATACCACAGCAAGGATTTACTCAGGAAATATCAAGTGTCGATTCAGGACTTTCGCATCATAGACTCCAATCTAGATTCGAAACCGCTATCAGGATTCAAAGCCGACGAATACGTCGTAAAGGCACAGATCTTGGCCGGAGGGCGCGGCAAAGGTCACTTCGATAATGGATTCAAAGGAGGAGTTCACTTGACCAAGAAACCTGAAGATATATTGAGACTTGCAAAGAATATGATTGGAAATAAACTGATCACTAAACAAACTCCCAAAGAAGGTATATTGGTTAATAAAGTAATGGTGGCAGAAAGTGTGAATATTAAAAGGGAGACTTACTTCAGCATTGTTATGGATAGGACTTACAATGGAGCAGCTATTGTGGCATCTCCTGCTGGTGGTATGGATATTGAGACAGTGGCCGAAAAGACACCACACTTATTGAAAACACTTCCAGTTGATATCTATGAAGGTGTCACAGACAAAACCGCAAATGAGATTGCCGAGTTTCTAGAGTTCAAGGGACCTTTGAAAAAACAGTGTGCTGATGAAATTAAAAAACTATGGGAATTATTCACTAAGGTACTTAAACAAATTTACAAATAAAATTACTTGTAATAGTGATTCCTTGTTACTTACATTATCTATGGTTTTTTATGAGTCAAAAAAATTCTAGGTAGATGCTACTCAGTTGGAAATCAACCCCCTGGTAGAAACAGACAATGGTAAAGTGGTAGCTGTTGATGCTAAGATCAACTTTGATGACCACGCTAAGTTCAGACAAAAGGATATATTTGCTTTGGATGATGTGTCCGAAACTGAGCCAAGAGAGGTAAGTCCAGCTCCTGTTATAGGATGACTATTCCTGATGCAAGGTATCTGAAAATCTTATAGATTGAGGGCTGTTTCACTCATATTTAAATACTTTCTTGACTAAGAATAAATGTTTATTTGGTACACATGGAAATTGATAACCAAGTAGAGACAAGCATTTAGGAAGGTATATAGAATAATGAGGTAAGAAAGAAGGTAAGTATAGAAACAAAAAAAGGAAACAGAACAAGTACACTACAGTAAAATAACATAGTACACTAACTGTGGTTCAAAAACATTTAGTCCTTTCTTGTGTGTGGTATGTCCAAACAGGTCCAATCTGAGCTTTTAGTATTTTATGTTTTGGTATAAGAGTTCCATGATCGCATTACAGTTTAAAAAAAAAATTGTATGACAGCATGAATTACGATTAACATCAAACTTCTGTAATACTAATTCATCAATAGTAACTGAAAGCTGTTAGTATCAGAATTCAGAAATCATCAAGCAGGTTTAGTTTTTTTATAAAAAGAAATTGCAGAATATTATCATTGGACTGTTGAACTTTACCAAATAACAAATGAGATAAAGACTTGCTATTATCTTGTTTATCTGCTTCATTTTCAACTTTAACTGTTTGTTTATCTCTAGCTTATTTTATCTACTCATTTATTTTAGTTAAGATAATAATATAATTCAAACATGAACAGAAATAATTAAATAAATTGCTTATAAAATGATTTACAAATTAGGTAGGTATTTGAGTATACAAGGGCATGAAGTTATATTTTGACTTTTTAGAGCAATTTAAAATCTGACTAAACCTCTAATATTATAAACACAAACGTTTAGATGATTGTTAGTTTGATAATTGATTCAGATATGACTTTACTGAAATCCTTTACAGAACATTAAAAAGATAAACAAATATTTAGTACTATTCTGCCAATCTATTTCTCATGAGTTAGACTTTTTGTGACCAACTCATTGACTGAATAGTACTAAAAATTTGTCTATCTGTTTAATGTTTGTAGTTTATTATATAAATCAATGATACTACAAGGGCAGGCTTGGATGAATATTGGTACAGATATGCATGGACATGGAAAAGCATCTAAGGTCCTATTTGTGTTGGAAGGTACCACATGTGAGAAGCTGTGGACAGCTACTACTCAATGAGTAATCCATCCATACTTATATTATAAATTGAGAGGTTTTCTCTCTGTCTGTTTCTTATCAAGGCTAAACAGACCTTGATGAAATTTGGTATAGACATAAATTGTTAACATACATAGGCCACTATGTAGGAACCATGCATACAAATCCACAGGCAGCAGTGAGAATAAAATAAAGAATACCTGGCTTTTCTCCCTACTGGTACTGAATACTTTAATTCCATCATACATTTTTGTGATGCAATGATTTTGTAAGTTACAAAAATCATAAAATTTTCAGAGAGAAGCTGCTGCTTTGAATTTGGTGTACATTGAGATGGATGGCAGTATAGGCTGCATGGTCAATGGTGCTGGCTTAGCGATGGCCACCATGGATATCATCAACTTGAATGGTGGAAGGCCTGCCAACTTCATGGACCTTGGTGGTGGAGTTGGCCAAGCTCAGGTCTCAGCTGCATTGAGAATTCTGGAGTCTGATCCTAAAGTGAAAACTGTTTTCGTTAATGTTTTTGCTGGTAAGTGAAACTTACTTATCCTAAGATTCTGGGCAGGAATCCAGTAGGAAGGAAGTGAAGGAAACAGTGATGACTAACAGTAATGTACGTATCACTGTTATGTACGCACGTAACCTAAGAAAGTTTACAGACTAGTGCAAAGTTTAAGAAAGCAACCACTGACACTCACTTTAATTCTTTTACCACACTTGATCGTAAGAACTAGTGACTCAATAAGATGAAGAAGCGAAATTGAATATTATCTTACTTATGGGCTGTACATAATGTAACCTTTAATAACAATCCTATTTATATGTACAAGTAAATGGATAGAAAGATCTAAGTTGCTGATTACCTTATTTCAGGTATAGTGAACTGTGTTACCATTGCCAATGGTATAGTCGCGGCGTGCGAACTCAGCCCACCAAAATGCCCACTAGTCATCAGATTAGAGGGCACAAACTCTGCTCAGGCCAGAAAGATTTTAGAAGATTGCAAATTCCAGTTTAAAATCATCAATGACTCTGATGATGCAGCCAAAGCTGCAGTCAAACTGTCCCAATAATCCATGACATACAGTTTGGTGTGGTGCTAGAATGATATTGAGATTTTGTGAAGCTGTTCTATAAAATAGGGCTTCCATTAAAATGGTGAAACTAGGTAAGTATACAAAGTTAGATTTAAATAATAGAAAGTTCTATTCTGCATTTCCATGTTATTGGTTTTTTATTGGTTTATGTAATATCTATTTATAGTTTTAAATGACATGTATTTGAACCGAATTAATACTAACAAATGAAAAATAGTAAGACTGACTTAATCTTGCTAACACTTTTTTATAATTTTCCACAGGTCAATTTTCAATGTTATGTTATTTTTAAGCATTTTTATGTATAAGTAGGTATGTAGTGATTTAAAAATATAGAATTATGAACTGTTTATGATATATTTTATTCATGGTTTGGTTTGCATAATTATTAAAGTGACGACAAAGTACGAGCATGGTATCGCCTGAAATGCATTGCATGACTTTTCGTTGTGTTCTAACAATCAGGCATGACGAATATTAATTGCTTACGAATCATTATTCATTACGCATATAAATATTATTGATATTCATAACTTAATATAATCCTAATGCTAGACAGGCTTCTAGACCTTTAAAGGATCTGATGAAGTCTTGTGTGACTATAATTCGTAATAATTAAACTTAGCATCCTTACTAATATTATAAACGCGAAAGTTTGTTACTCATTCACTCAAAAACTACTTAACCCGTTGACTCTTTACTGGTACAATTGACCCGGTAGTGAAAACTCCGTTGACTCGCAACTGGCAACGCAACTAAAACTATTATAAACTAATAATAATTATAGAAAAATGGATGAAACTACTATAATCTAATAGAAAAATTCAATAGGATTCTTCAGCTGTTCTTGGATTGTTGATAGAAGCAGTAGTTTGTTCAAAACAGTTGATTTTCTGAAAATACATCTTATACCGCCAACAGCGCTAAAAGATAACGGTTTAGGTCTAGATTTAATTTCGTTTCTGTGCACGACAAAACTGAATAGATTAGATAATATTGATATTAAAGTTTAGACCTGTGTAAATTACTAGATTAAGTTATATTATTAAGTAAAAAAAAAGTAGGAAAAATAGCTATTAGGTAGGAAAGTTCCTAATAAGCTTCACATATATATACAGTAGGTAGGTCAAACAATAAAATATAAACTGTCTGTTGTTTCAATACCCACAAACAATAAAGTAAAATAGTAAACGATTTAGGTAGCATCTAGGTAGACATAACCCGCAGGTCCTGTCTCCGAGCCTCTGGCACGTGTAGGATGACCTTGAGCCGTGCGCAAGGACACTGCTCTAGGTAACCATTGGCCGGAGTGATATCTATATTTTAGTTACCTAAATTCTAATTGGTCCGCTCGAATAGACAGACATATTGAGCGGGTAACAGAGACAGAAAATAGCAAATATTGGTTCTTAATAAGAACTTCTTATAAAGGCTCTTGGACGACGACGCGTTGGCGGGGATATTTCGGCGAGACCGACTAAAAATCAGTTCCCTTCGTGCATTTCAAACAAGAACAAGTCGTAACGCTGCCCCACCGCCAACTCGCCGCCTCGCCCCGTGCATTACCCTGCATACTGGTGTTTTATTCCTACCTACTTCAGCGGAATCAAAGCATACAGTCCACTACCTACCACCCTTCAAGCTTCGCCTGTGGTCAGTGTCAACTCGTCACAACCCGAACAGTTTCGTTATATAAAGGGTTAATGAAACTTTATATCAGGTTAGCGAAGAATCATAAGGATTTTACTAGAAAGATAGCTAAATGTCCCACTAGGTGGAAGCACAGGCATGCATGCATGTAGCAGCAGCTAAATTTAATGCTGAGGCTAGGTAATCATATATTATTGAAAATACGTTGAGAAGGTGAATTGTCTCTGTAGTGCCATCTAGTTATGTTTCGAGGTACTACTCTGGCTGTAGTTTTCTAGGTTGTGTTACAACTTTACTATAATATAGCTTAAACATCAGAAAAACACACCTTATAATTAATAAAAAGATATTGCGTGAATTATCCAAAATATAACTATAAGTGTCAAGTAAGTTGGAAAAAAATCTGCCAACTGCGAGATATTCTGGCGTGCGCTGCAAAATGCGTTAGAATTACACGTATATAATGTATAATGAAAATGTTTATCTTATATAATCCTACAAAAAGCCCGCGACAGCATATATCTATCTTTTATGTGTAAGCCATTATCGCTAAAATAGTGAACCATAAATACAATAAAAATTGATAATTTATTTCTAATGCACATTTGGTAGTAACAAATTGATCCATAAATCAAAATAAATACTTTTTTCGCTTCTGGTATTTAAAGTATATAAATAAACTTTGTCCAAGAGTCTCTCAAAGTAACTCCGTCTGTCTGTTACGCCTTCACAACTAAACCGCAGAACCAATTTTGATGAATTTTGGTATAAATAGGACTTTGGAGAACAAAATCTACTCGAAAAGCTACTCGAAGTACTAATCCTTCGGAGACGAAGTCGCGGGCACCAGCTAGTCTACAATACATTTCAGAACAAAACCAATATAACAATAAGCAAATACTTTTAATTTTTAACGAGCACTCTATTATTCTAGAACTATGACATAAACTAAGCACGGAATAGATTGAGCCGTCGGCCCTGGCCCGACGCATCGCTTTTACTCAGAGACATGTTAGCTTGGATCTCTTCAAAGGTGGGTAGGTGTACAAGTTTACCGCGCGCCGCTACACACGGCTGGCCGCTTAGCATGCGCTTAGCCACGCGAACGATGTCATCAGCTGTGATTTTTTCTGAAAATGAACAGTCATTTTTATAGATCTTCCTCCAGCCCTTAGCTTTGTATTATGGTGACCAGACTGGTAGAATACATAAATATTTTTAAACGCTTTATATGAGCTTCACTTGTATGTATGTTTGTATGTTTGTAACCGACTCCTTAGGACGCGATTTTGACCCACTTTATACGGCCAGATTTCATTCAAACTTTGCACACCTGTCAAAGACTAATGACAATGCAATAATTTGAAAAAAAATAATAATAATATCCGATTATTGTAAAACTAAAAAGTAGAAAATAGATAATAGTATACAAAAACTAAAAAACACGCTTTATATAGAAAACCAAACTAAAAATAGAAAATAAATTTTAATAAATGTAAGTAAGAAAAAAATGATTTATTTATAAAAAGCGTGGGGTGCTTTTTAAGATATTATCGAAATGATAATCCTTCTACACATATCTCTCAATGAAATATTTATAACTATTGACACCATGCACCCCATGGTTGTTTTTTAAATAAATCATTTTTTTCTTACTTACATTTATTAAAATTTATTTTCTATTTTTTAGTTTGGTTTTCTATATAAAGCGTGTTTTTTAGTTTTTGTAAACAATTATTTATTTTTAAATAAAACATTTTTTTCTTACTTACATTTATTAACATTTATTTTCTGTTTTTAGTTTGGTTTTCTATATAAAGCTTTTCTATATAAAGCGTGTTTTTTAGTTTTTTTAAACTATTATTTATTTTCTACTTTTTAGTTTAGGATAATCGGTTAAATACATACTTATACTTATGATACCTTAACACCTAGACACAGAGCACATATGTTCATCACAATATTTTTGACCTGGAACTCGTACCCAACCTGCCCCAGAGCTGACAGGCCAGCCTATAATAGCCTAATAGCCTAATAGATCTACTATATATTTGTCAAATACCATTCAATTATCACAAAATCTCAGAAACCACCGAACGGATTGGAATGAAATTTGGTATGCAGCTTCCTCTAGGCCCGTACGTGCCCGCTAAGGTTTTCATAAAATTAACTCGGGATCATGGTCAAAATGCGAAAACCGCGATTATGCTTTGTAATTTTTCCGATAAATTCATTCGTTAATTTATTATCTTGCTACTTTTTATCTACCACGCGGCCAAAGCCGCGGGATACAGCTAGTAGGCTGATAATTTTATGGTATGTCACAACATGTTTTACCGATTTCGGTGTGTAAACTGAGAGAATGTCATGCTCTATCCATATCTAGCAAATTTACCGGCATAATTTTATGTTAGCTTCTGTGTCCTGCACTTTAGGCAAACACGATTTTAGATAACACATCTAGGATACGTTTTTCGTATAACATGATATAACTCACCAATTTCGTTAATGAAGAATGAAGGAGGCTTCCTCTTCCCCGTGGCGAGGACCTGACGGCCAACATCTTCGAAGACGACTGGACGCGCTTCTAAGTTCATCAGCAGCATTGACTGCAATTGTGTTTTCGCTCTCTGAAAATGATAAAATAATTATATTACGCTTTTATAAACAGCTTCGGTTACTGTAATATTGTATGTAATATTGCATTACATAAGTATTACGTATTTGCTTCTATAATAGTTTCACACATTCTGATTACTTAAAACTTATTGAATACTTATGGTAGCTCATAATCGCAATATTAGTTAATGTGTAGATAAATATGTAGCTATCTTTTCTTTAATCATGCTTTAATGCTAATTGTTCCTACACATTATAAAAGCCTTTATTAGGTTCGGCAAGAAATGAATAATGCCGGACATTTCACACAGCATCATCAGGCCTGTGATCCATCCATCTAAATATGCGTTAAAAGAAAATCGGACCCATTATACAACATATTCTTTCTAGTACTAGGTATCTTTGTGTACCATAATGCGCCTTACCTTGAGTTCCGTCTCTCCAACTTTTCCGGCCATATTAGCGAGTTCCCGCGCTATAACCAGCGTTGTGTCGTAAATGCGGTTCGGAGGTGATGCAGAATGAACGCAGAACAAGCCAGTGTCGCCGTACGCGTGGTTGTACGCCGTTGCATTGAACATCCAGTGATATCTGATAGTAATAATAAATACATTTATAAATATTGGTGTAGAAGTAGAACCTACACAACACCATCTAGCCCCAAACTAGGCTTAGCTTGTACAATGAGAACGAGATGACTGATATAATACTTATATATGTTTAAATATTTTTTAACACCCAGACCAGAATATAAGCATCTTTGTTCACACAAATGTTTGTCCTCTGGGAGGGAATTGAACCCTCAACCGGCAGCACAGAAGGCAAAGTAACTACAAACTGAGCTGCTAGGCCAATCTGATAATAGAAGCTTCGGTTACAATGGGGACGATCTATAACGTCGCTTAACTCTTTGAAAAGCACTAGAAGTCAATTGTTTTTCTATTGTTTCTGACACGATATCGCGACTTCGATACTAGAGGGGTTAAAGAGGGCTAACTAACGACGTTACCGTCACTCTCCTCATACAGTTCTAAAGGATGAGAAGGAGACCCCCCTTGGGTCTCAAATGCATAAGTGTCGTTTTGAACAAAAGCCAATTAAATGTTGGTCCAACTGATGTTCCTTAGTAAGGTTAACATACATACATTTGGAAGATAGACAACTGATCCATACCTGTTTAATACATTTGTGTAAAGCCTAGTGTACATTCCTTTGCCGGGACCGCCAGCAGAGAAGGATCCTCCGCCGCCCATCATCATATTGAGAACGCATGTCGCCACGAAATCAGGATCTCCATGGGAACAGCCTGAAAAAATATTCTATTAACTCTGCCTGTCTGTTTGTTGCCTTTTCATGTTGGTACAACGCGTGCGACGCCACGGGCATCAGCTAGTGCCTAATATGTTAAAAAAGAAATCCACTTACTTTCCAATCCAATGACGACGTGTGAAAGTTCGGGTAAATCGGATCCCGGGTATAATGGAATTTCACATTCTTCCTGAAAGTACAATACATACTTAGAAGACTGAAATATGAATCACACATTATGGACATGATATTAGATGCTGTATTGAATAACCGAATATTACCAGTTCAATTCCACCTGTGTATTGAGCAATAGAGCTGTCCACTTTGGGCCTGAATGGTTGGCTGTCCTCGGACTCCCATGTGGGTTTCATGTCTACAAAGTATTTTTGGACAAATTCCACAAATGGTTTATGATCAACCTGAAAGAAGAAGGATCAGGTATTGCAAATGAGCCAATGTTTTAGAGTTACTTAAAAACTATGAGTTTCATACAGTTGAACGCGTGTTCACTACCCGCAACTATTAGAGCAGTTAGAGGATACTCATTTTGGGTAATTAATTATGATATTTGTTGGGTGGAAGCATACTATTCAACGCTGAATCGGTTGAAGCCGGAAATCTAATATGAGAGTATAAGAGTCAAAATACGCCATCAATCTCTTCTGCTCAGTGCAGAACTTCAAACAATGATGGCGAGGATCGCAGAGAAACAGCCCCGACTCGTCAACCGATCTTCACCATTATCGCTCCAAGATAACGCAACACCTCATACTACTCGAGAAACGTTTTAACACTAAGACCTGCGGTTAGAAATCATTTGTCATCCTCTATACCCGCCAGACTTGGCCTCAACCGACTATAGTTTTTTTAGATAGATTACATTATTTACCGACTATAGATTTAGATAAATTTTTGGTATGATAAAAAATGTTGTTCCCAGGAAGCAGTACAGAACAGTTTCACAGTTTGTGGAGTTCAGGATGGACTCCTGGACTCCTGGTTCTATCGCAAAGGCTTAAATGATGTTCCTATGAGATCATTTTTAGTAAATACTTTAAATAAATATTCAGAATCTTAGAAAAACTAATGTTTTATTTTTCAGTAAAACAGCAATTTCTTACTTTTAATTCCTAATACGCTAAGGAAAAACCGTCAAGGATTTTATCCTTGATTGTTATTGTGTGGGTCAAGCTTCGGCTAAAACCTAAATAATCGTTTTCTGTTTGAGCTTCCGCTTGACCTCTGAATAAATCAATGGCATAAAAGTGTAACATGCTCCATGTTACACTTTTATGCCATTGATTTATTGCTTTATCCAACCACCTTAAGGGGAATCCCTGATCAAATGACCTTGACGCGAATTCAAATTTCGCTCAAATAGCGATTTTTTTTATCAGTTAACATTCAAATAAGGAATTAAAAAAAAAAAAATACGGGTAAGTAATGTTTTAATTAGCTTACTTTCGGCCTATTAGTGTAAGCTGCAAGTTAAAACGTCATCTTTACGAGAAGATGATGATTATGAATTCAGACATTTATTTAAATTATAAAACGGACAGTTGCTTTAAACAATTTGAAACAAGGAAATAGTAGGCAAATATTGAAAATACATACAATATTTCTATCAATCACATAACCACTAAATAGCGATAAAAAAAAGACTATTTTTTAAAATATAAAAGTGAATTTGCTGTGAGCACCGTCTTAAAGCCGGTTCGGCGTCGAATAGTATGATTGCACCCAAAGAGTATCTAGTTAGTGGTAAAAATAAGTACTTACTCCAACAGCAGCCACTACCATTCTCTCGGGTGTGTAGTGGTTCTTAAGGTAGTTCAGAATGATTCCTCTGTCAATCTTGTTCACATTCTCTTTGGGACAGATCTTTGGCAATCCAAGTGTGTTTCCTCTGTAGGCAGACTAAAAAGAAGTACTTATTAATTAATAACAGTGAAATCAAATATTTTAACATTGGAAGCATGGACGACCTCTGTGGCACAGTAGGCGAAGGTCTGTCCGATTGCCGCCGCGGGACATATGGGGCTAGTTGACGCTGTGTTAAATGTCCAGAATTATTTATTTATTTATTTATGGTGGTGATTCTGCTGTTGCGTTTCTAAACTGTAACTGACCAAAGTTGTTGCTCTCTTTTTTTTAGTACTCTCAAATGAAAGTGACTGCAATTCTCATTTAGTTAGTTTTAGAATATTCAAGAACAGAATTACATCCAATGGCAACTAAAATAACTTCGAATTATCAAGTAGGTGTTAATACATACCAAATGTATCATATCCATAAGAATGGTCTCCTGCTCAGGTCTCATAGATAGAGTCTCAAGCTCAAATGCCACAGCTTGTCTTGCTGACTCAATCTCGTCTGTTGAAAGCTGTGGTCTCAGAGTTACTTCAGCTAATACCTATAAATAAAATTCAGACATTGAGTGACATTTCCCATGTCAATTTTAGTATTCCAGAGGCATCCCTTTTGAACTTACTATGTACTAATTACAAACTTTATACTAAACTGTTATAATATATATTTAACAGTCTAGTACAAAGTCTCTTACATGAGTAACAAGCCGGCCTTAAAACCATAGTTGCATACTAATATTATAAATACAAAAGAGTATCTCTATATGCTTGTTTGTTCATTATCTTTTCTTAAACGGCTGAACGGTGGCTAGTAAGGCGATTCATAGTAGCTTGAGGAAGGACATAACTGGCCTGTCAACTCAGTTGGTAGTAGCTCTGCTTTCCGGGCTGTAGGTTTTGGTTTGATTCCCTCCCAGAACAAACATTTGTGTGATGCATGTAGGTGGTTGTTCTTTTGTCCAAGTGTTATAAAGTATCATTAGTATGTATTTAAGAATATATAAGTATTCTATAAGTAATCATAATAAAACAAGCTATGCTTAGTTTATGGCTAGATGGTGTTGTGTGCATTGTCATTATTATAAGATACTTTTTTAAATGTAGGTACCATGTGTGCGATACAGCTAGTATCTACATAATACAGATTCCAGTAAGCATTAAGACCATACATTATAATAGGTTTAATACCTGGGTAACTGCCTCCAATCCTCTAGAATCAGCACTGGTTGCATATACTGTAGTGTCACGGGAGCCCTGGCAGTCACAAATGCCTCCATGTCTCTCCAGTTCACGAAGCATTACATCTCTAGTAGCAAATTTGTGTGTAGCCTGAAATATTAATCTAACCATTTTTACCACATTCACATGTTTATGTAATAAACAGTAAACAGATTTATTCCAAAATCGGAATAAATCTGTTTCTGCAAAATTGCAAGAGTCATTTAATTAATACTTACACCAAAACTGAGTTTTTCTAAGAAGTGGCAAATACCATTTGGGTATGCTACTTCATATCTTGGCCCAGAGTCAACTACCACTGAAAAAAAAAAGGTTTGACTATGAAAGATAGGTCACAGAATATATATTTTTTTAATTAAACAGTAAATATGTATCGTACCTCCAGCAGTACAAAACTGTCCAAATTTCTTTTCAGAAGCAACTCTAAGGCCATTGCTTAGTACAGTGACCTCTGTGATGGCATCCTCTCCTTTAGCCGTAGAGTACACAACGGAAGGGAGGTTGGACATGGGCTCAGAGAGTGGGGGCAGCGGTGTCACACTGCCTTTGCATAATGGCTGTTGTGCCTTGTCTTGACTAAATTTTCTTGCTCCCAGTCTTGGTGTGTTTAATCTGATGTGTAAAATTATTTGGTTATTAGAAAATTATGAGCATTCTGTCCAAGGTACTGTGGGTTAGTGTTCTTCTGTGTAAGTATAATAAAAAGGTCCACTTGTGTGATAAAGTTAAAATGCCTTTATCACGGTCTAAGAGTTGCTTACTCTCTGTACGATAATGATAAATTAACAATTCTGTAGGTACTTATTACAGCTAGCTGCACTAGAATACATACACAACTTTCAAAATGGTGTCACATCACTAATATAATATTACAGGACAAATACTTAAAAAATAATAATAAAATATGTGTACACATAATTTCATGATTTTTATTTCTTTGTTGTTTTTCTGACGCCGTTTTGAAAGTTTTGTAAATGTATAAGCAAGTATACATTCCAATGCAGCTGACTAATACTAAATGATAAAAAACTACTACAGGGTTGGTCGTTCATTGTAAGACATGACTGGTTTCGAATACATATAAGAACTGGCACGAATCCTGGTCTCATGCTTGCTTGAACATAGAGTAATAATGATGAAATAGTCAATTGTGGGAGAATAATGCAAATTATTGCGGTATTAATTACCCATCATTTAATGAAATTCCCTGCTAAAAGTTTTAAACTCAACCCATAATAAGCGGGATCTAAATATATGTTGGATAAACCAATCGAAAGAAACTTACCCATTTTTCAAAGAAAATAACCTAGTAAAAAGAAACTTCATATCCGTTACGTGAGACATTATTGTTTATTGTTGCGTTTAGGGAATGGGACAGGTTTATTATAACTTTGTGCATTAAATCGTGTCTCGTAAATGCAATTTTAATAGTTCTCAATTTTGAGAAAAATACAACAAAATTCGTACTTAGATCAACTTTTTTTATTGACTTGGCTAGCTAGATGGCTATGCTCTGGCCAAAGGAATTCTATAAGATACCTCCTAATTGTAGTTTTGTCACTGTCAATGTTAAAGTTCATTAATAAGTAAATGTCAATAGTTCGATGATGTATGGAAAAAAGCTTTCTAATTGATACTTCGTTTGTCATTTCATGAAGTAGCACGGCTCTGCTAATTTAATATTGTTTTATTCGTTTTATTGCATGTTTTATTCAGTAATAATGGCGGAATTTTAATGAATAAATTGTGACTACAGGACGGGTATGGAGAATTGAATTAAATGTGTTTTGTGATGCAATGTGATGTGAACGACGAGGAATCCTAAGAACATTTTAGAAGCCATTCCGCGTGACGTCTAAAATTGACAATTGACCATCGACTAAGACTTTATTAAACATATTGACCATAAACAAACATAAACACTTGACACTGGCAAAATTAGCATTATTATACCACATGCCATAAACAAAGAAGAAGAAGCTTTCTAAAATAAACAACATGCAACAAAGTTTGTTTGTTTTGTTGAGAATTTGTATTGTATTTATATTATTTATTTAGTGCCTTGCTCGCTCTGCAAGATACGAAGACAAAAAAATACATCGTTCATTAGTTCATAGAAAATCTATAGCTATCGAAAGCAAGCAGTTATCTAACCAAACAAGCCGTATCTGGCCGAAAACTGATTTAAATTGTAAATGGTCTTCCCAGGTTGAAAAACCCAACTTGCATATGCAATCAGCGTTCACCATATTTAAGTTACTATACTTTCTAGCCAGTGATAATGCATTTTAAATTGAGCCATGTAATTCGAAGAACTTTATCTATATCTTCTAGAATTCCTCAAGTATGCATAGTAGGGGCAGGTCCAGCTGGCTTCTATGCTGCTATGCATATAACCAAAAACTTTGGAGCAGTGAATGTTGATATTTATGAAAAACTACCTGTTCCGTTTGGTTTGATAAGGTATGTAGGCAGTACAATCATTCTCTATGCTGAACTCTTGATACATTGAATGAATTTGAAACAGGGCCAAGGAAAAATACATCATAAAGGGAAAAAACTAGTTGTTGAATAATGTATATTGTGAGCAGAACATTAACATAGTGAACATAGGTTTTTTCATGGATTCCAGATATGGAGTGGCTCCTGATCATCCAGAAGTTAAAAATGTGATCAACCAGTTTACAAAAGTAGCCCAGCAGCCCAATGTCAACTTCTATGGCAATGTTACACTCGGAAGGGACATCAGCTTAAACCAACTTAGGCAACATTATGATGCTGTTTTATTGGTTAGTTACCAATAAAACAGCTTTTCATGCATTGGGCACATTATCACACATTGTGAATTTTTTCATTGTTAGCAGGTGTCGGCAGAATCACTAGAATGATCTAAATTATCTAATTTTCAGACATATGGTGCTGAAGAAGATAAAACTTTAGGTATAGAAAATGAAGATGTGCCCAATGTTGTTGCTGCAAGAAATTTTGTTGGATGGTACAATGGACTTCCTAGTGATAAAGATTTAAATGTAGGTACTTACAAGTTATTCTTAAATATGATAAAATTGATAAAACAACTTAGTTATGCAACTTACCTTACTATCTAATTTCAGATAGACTTATCACATGAGGCAGTAGCTGTTCTTGGACAAGGGAATGTGGCTTTAGATGTAGCAAGAATACTACTGACACCAATTGATGAGCTTAGAAAAACAGACATAACTGAACATGCTTTGACCACTTTAGCTGAATCTAAGATCAAAGAACTTTATCTAATAGGAAGAAGAGGACCTTTACAAGTTGCATTCACTATAAAAGAACTTAGAGAGCAGTTAAAATTAAAAAACTGTAAGACAATATGGCGAGAGTCAGACTTGGAAGGTGTAAGTGAGGTGGTTCCCACCCTACAAAGACCTAGGAAAAGATTGACTGAGCTAATGCTAAAATCTTACAATGATAGTAAGGAACAAAGCAGTGATGGAAAGAAATTGTTTAGACCAATATTTTTCAGAAGCCCTAGTAAGTTTTTAGTAGATGATAAAAGGAACATAACTGGAATAGAACTCATTTGTAACAAACTGATTGGAAACAAGTTTGAAGAGCAAAAATGTGTTGCTACTGATGAGAAAGAGATTATAAATTGTGGGTTAGTGTTTAGAAGTATCGGCTACAAAAGTGTGAAAGCAGATGAGAACCTTGTGTTTGCTAATGGACAAGTAGTAAATAACAGAGGTTGCGTTGAAGACAATTTAAAAGATGTAGCAAAACTTTATGTAGCTGGCTGGCTTGGCACTGGGCCTGTAGGTGTTATTCTTCATACCATGGGTAATGCATTCCAAGTTGCCAAGACTGTGTGTGAAGATTTAAAAACTATGGATTTATCTAAAAGAAGAGAAGGTTTTCGAGATGTTATAAAAGTAATAGCACCAGAAAATAATAATATTATTAGTTGGGAACAGTGGGAAAAAATTGATAAATATGAAACAGAACTGGGCAAGAGTAAAGGTAAGCCAAGGGAAAAAGTATGTGATGTAGAGAAGATGATTGAAATATGCAAATAATTAACTAGTACATGCTTAGTATAATTTAATTATAGTTTCAACAATAGGAGTAAGTAATCTAGGTACTTATAAATATAAATCTATTAAAGAAGTTTATACAAAACCTATTTATTCATTATTGTTTACCCATTTATTGCAAAGAATAGAATATAATATAGGTATTTATTCCCATATGCAGATGAAACAAAATAACATTACCAAAAATAATTACATCAAGTGCACAAAACTTTGTGCACTTCAGAACAAACATTTGTATGGTGAACATAGGTGTTTATTCTGTGTCTGGGTGTTATATCAGTCATCTGGTCACCATAATACAAGCTATGCCTAGTTTGGGGATATGTATAAGGTAAGTTGTACAATTACCTTTGAATATAGACAGGTATATATTCAAAGACAAATTAAAATTACATATATTGATAGGTAGATTAGATTACATCAGTAGGTACCTTGTTACTAAAGTCAGACAGGAAATATTATGGTGTCTAATTCTCGTTGTAAAGTACCTACATACATAAAGTACGCTGTAGTATTTATTACCTATTATTAATTGTACCTACCTAAGTTCTTAGTATTATCGTCATATTCACGACTTCATTATTCATAGTCTTCGTCGTCTTCCTAACCCTTAGCCTTACACATATAGTCTGTATAAGTAAGGAAGGTAGTCATTTTATTTTCTTCTAGGTCGTAGACAGACAAACTAAGTCTAACTAACTTGGTTTCTCTGTCTGCGTTCTAGGTACTTCGCTAATGGCATGTGTCATAATGTTGACAACTTTGTCAGTGTCAAGTGATCGTTTGGTTCTAAAGTCTTAGTTGAATGTCGATCGTCATTTGTCTATTCTAAACATCGTCGCGGAATAGCCGTCTAGTACTTTCTAGGGATTCCTCATCGTTCAAATCACATTGCACCATAATATAATGCACTTATAATTCATTTGCAGATGTGCTATGAAGTCACAATTTATTGATTAAAATTCTATTAAGATTACTGAATAAAACATGCAAAAGCACGAGAAATAATTAATATAGAAGTGCATTTGCAAGTGCAAGTGCATTAATTTAGAAGTGCAATTTCATGAAATGACAAACGAAGTAATGCATTTTGTATTTATTTAAGCTAGGTATATGTATTTAGCATCCCGTCAATTAACATGCGTTATTGCGTTAACATCTTATTCGTTTGTGCAACTAAAATGAAAATACATTGAATTAATCTGAATTAGATACGAAGTTTGTGGCCAGTGTTATTGTTAGCATGTCACGTCATTTTATTGTATTGTCATTTCATTTCATTGTCACTTGGCTGGCACTTTGGCAGCACTTGGCAGTCGTTTTAACGAAAGTTAGGTTATACTTATATTTAAGTATAAAAGTTGTGTTTTGATTAGAACTTTTCAGAAACATCAGAATAACAGACATCCGACATCAGACTAATAATATAAAAAGAAATATCCGTTCATGTTCTTATTTAAAACACCTTGACATTAATATTTTGAACCTATGAAAGTAAATAACTCGGCAAAATGACGAAAACAAAAGGTGAAGTTATTAAAATCGGTGACTATATTGTTATACAGAAGCAGAATTATAGAAAACTGCACAAATTCAACAAGCCAAACTCTGCTATCAGTTTAGGAAGAGATAACGTAAACTTGAATGGAATAGAAGGTCGTTCGTACTTTTCCTTTTTCAAACTAGAACCGAAGAATAATAAGAGGAATAAGGAGTTTACTGTAGAATTTACAGAAGAACCTGTAACCCTGAAAGATGAAATTGATATCAAAGCATCTGGTAACGACAATCGCAATATTGTTGATGATGGCCGTTCACAGAAACTCACTGCTGCAGACATAGAAGTTCTGAAAAGTGATTCAAGCAAAGCTTCTGACATTGTGGGAACATTAATAACAAATTCGAACACTTTTCATAACAAGACTGAATTCTCACAGGAAAAATATTTAAATAAAAAAGCTAAAAAGTATTGTGAATATATTCAAATATTGAAACCCAACCTGAGAATGGTTTCAGACATGATGTACAAACTAGAGCCGAGTAAAATCCAGCATTTAAGAATCGACACCATGTCCCAACTCATAACCATGGCAAACATTAACTCTGAAGGAGTGCACTTATTGTATGATTCTGGATCTAATGGTTTGCTAGCAGCAGGATTGATGAGTACTATTGGGGACAGTACAAGTGGCAAACTAGTTCATATGCATCCTGGTAATATGTCACAAAAACAAGCTTTACTAGCAATGAATTTTAGTGAAGGTCAACTGCAAAGATGCATTTCCGTTAATGTTTACTCAGTATTGAGGCAGTTCTACCAAGGCTGTGATACCAACGGGAAAGAAGTAAGTAATCCTTTGAAAAGGAAAAATGATGATGAAACAGAACATGTGAGTAAAGTTGCAAAGTCTGAGGACACTGAGGACAAAACCGTAAACGATAATGTAGTAAAATCAGAAAACCAATTAACAGAAGAACTATCTGTAAAGGAAAATAAACTGCCAGAGCCTAAAAAACCCAAATGGCACTTTGAAAATATAGCAGCTGCAGAACTGTTGAAAGACAAAGCAGATTCACTAGTAATAGCTTGTAAAGAAGACCCTCAGAATATCTTCAATGAATTGGTAACTTTTGTAAAGCCAGGCCGACCTTTTGCCATCTACTTCCCAGTAGCTGAGCCACTGCAGAATTTGTATTTGAATTTAAAACCGAGGCCTAATGTGGCTGCTTTGAAGCTTACTTGTAATTGGATGAGAAATTATCAGGTATAATATATAAAATATTTTTTATGCATCATAAATGAACAGGACATGTGCCAATAATTAATTCATTTGTTAATTGTATTCTAGGCCTTGTAACGACGTATTTGCGTCATACATGTAGTTCGGGGATCTAACCTCGAAAATGGTTAGTTTACTTCTAGATATTGAGACGACTCATTTTATGTCCGGCAGCTTCTGTCTTTTGAGCGCAACATTTAGCTGTTCTGTCAGAGCAATAAATTTTGACTTTGACAGATACATCCGTCTCTATTATGGATTTTTTATTTTCCCAAGTTGGCAATTCTAGATTGAGTGATTGGATTGGAGAGAGCTTTCATTCTCGGTCATCGAGACTTTACTTTTCTCTTGACGGCCGACTGATGCGGTTTTGTTATTAGATCTTGCGAAATCTTTTAAATTCGCAAGAATCCTATATTGTTGAGGCCTTGAAAGGGACGATATGTTTCCCTAGGCAAAGGGATGACTGCCCCAAAGCATTATTTCGGCGGAAAACATAAATTTTCCTACCATTAAGATGTCTGTGATACAGCAGCATTATTTGAAAAGAAAAACGGTGAGTTTCTACTACTAGTCTGGGTTTTCCCTTGACCATTCATCGAGTTTTTATTAATCGTGATTTATTTGTTCTAGCTACGCGAGATGTCGGTGGCGTTTTTTTTTATTATTATTAACAAAATTTCGAGTCAATGACGCCTCGTGTAATTTCGGCGGGAACGTCAAAGTGGTAAGGTTCAAACCACATGACTTCATTTCTCTGATATAAAGAGACACCGGACCGACCCCAGGAGACCCGTTTTCCAAGACACGCGACGTTCGCGAGACCCTCACGCCACGTGGCGGAGTCTCAGGATGCCTCCTGAAACCGGGATCCGGTATAATTTATACTATTTTCATTGACTGACAACCCAAGGTATTTAAAATTTAACTTTTATTTTTTTTCTACTAGACATGCAATGGTAACCAAAATTAAGAAATGTATCTAGAATAACTACATGTAATAAGCTCCAAACAAACCCCAAAACATCAAAATTATAACATCTGAAACGTATCTGGACTTTCATTGTTTTCCCCGGCCTTGTGATTAGAAGTTCTGGTGCGACGGCTGCCTATCCGAGGTGATTTTATGTAAGTAAGTAGGGATACCTTCTGTCTGGCGCCCGAGAATTATTATTTAATTGTTTAGACTTTGTTTGTGACGGGAGGCCCCATTCAAAACTTTCTTACTATTCCAATTCTAACATCTTACTAGGAACTTTTAATTTTTTTATTACAACTTTAAATTTTCAATATTACAATTGTCGCTCACGCACAGGGACCTGGAGTGGTTTGTTTGAGGTTTATTAGTTACCATTGCATTCTATTTTTGTTAAACCAGATTAAAGTGAGGCAATTTAATTTATTTGTGTAACCCCTTTGTTCTATTGTTGGATATCAAATAATTTTGATATATTATTATTTTTGTGCCATATTTTTGTGCCATATTTTTGTGCCATATTTTGTGCCTATTTTTGTGTGCCATTATATTGTGTTTTTAATTGTGTAACAAACATTAACAAGCCAGGTTGCTCAGTTAATTATATGTATCTTTTTACAGTGGTTATAATTAAGTTATAATTGTAAAACTTTAATTTTAAAAGTATTTATACAATAGTAAGTTTTCATGTGTAAATTACCAATGCATTTAGTGAGGAAAATAACTGTTTATTATAGAATCAAACTTATTTAAACAAATACTTTGGAAAACATTTAAAACATTTATTTTTAAACAAAATATTTGACGGACTTAACTAGACATTCTTGACTTTACTTTGTTACTGTGTTCTTCGAGTGTTCACACATTTTCACCATGGACAAACAGGTTCAGTTCCCACCATTGTCTGAACCGAAAGAGTTTCACACAGCTGGAACCTACACTCATGAAGACAACATTGCCCCTGAGGTCATAAATATGACAGAGGTTCCGGATCCATTTTTGGATAACATTAGGGCTGCTCACAGTTCCTCAACCTTTGTTCCGTCGTTCAACACATTGAACGAAAATATAAAGAAGAACATGCCTTCTACCAACATGAAATTACCTGACCTGAAGAGGAGTAGGATCGTTTTCGATGGAAGTGCCTGTGTCAGGGAATTTATTACTCAAGTAGAGGAGTATTTTCTATACAAGAACTTTGATGAAACATTACTGGTTGGTTCATTTTCGGATTTGCTCTCTGGTACCGCCGCCATCTGGTTCCGGGCCATCAGAATTAACATCGCCTCATGGCAAGAGCTCAAGGTTGCTCTGCTCAAACGTTTTGACAAAGTCGATTATGACTACCAGATAGAACATGAACTTCGTTTCAGGAAACAAAAATTAAGTGAGTCCCTTCCGGATTATATCACAGTGCTTATGGATTTGGCTAGTCGTCTTGTTACCCCTGTTTCAGAACTCACATTGGTTGATATAGTTCAGCATAACATGTTACCTGTCTATGCACCTTATGTGTTAGATAAAAATATCACTTCATTGGATCATTTTATTCATTTAGGTAAACGAATGGAAGTCCTTGTTAACAGGAAGCCTCTCACAGTTCAGAGGACCCGGACTAGCGCTGTCAGAACCGACGACACCTGTCTGAAGTGTAAGGCTTCAGGCCATTCTTATAGAAATTGTCCGACCATTCCAGGTATGATATGTTTTAGATGCAAAAAGTTAGGTGTTACCACACAATATTGTGATGTGTGTAATAAGGCGAATAAGGTTAATGTTCCAAAAAACTAGTTGGCGTCCATCGAGCACCAGTTTCTGGTAAAACCCGCCGTGTCTCGATGATGAAAATTAATAGTCACATAAACAAGCCTAACACTATAACCTGCAAAAAAGAATTTTCGGATTGGTTAGGATATTTAAAAACTTTCTTTAACATCTACAAGTCTGCTCCTGTTTTGTTTGTCAAGAATAATGATTCTAGGCCATTCATGCAATTTTCGGTTGGTAAACATAAATTTTCAGGTTTGTTAGATAGTGGTTCAAATAGTTGTGTTCTTGGTTCCAATAGTCATTTGAAGTTTTTGAAATTAGGTTATAAAATTACTTTAGCTTCTGGTAGTGTTTCTAATTCTGCTTATACTGCCGACGGTTCTTCACAAAGAGTTATAGGAGTTATGGACATTCCAGTAACTTGTGATGGCATTACTAAGATTGTAAAGTTCATGGTTATACCTTTGTTTGATTATCCAATTATTTTAGGATTTGACTTTTGGCTTAAATTTGATCTGGCTAAAGATCTATGGAAAAATATAACTTTTGTTAGGGATAATAAAATTCATACTTGTACAGTAACTTCTGCTTCTGAACTTTCTCCTTCTGAGAAACAAAAACTTAAAGAAACAATTTCACTTTTTGAAAATATTTCATATGAAAAGAAGGGTTTAGGTCTTACACATCTTGTTCAACATAAGATCAATGTTACTAGTGAACCTTTTAAACAAAGATATTGGCCTTTGAGTCCGGCCAAACAGAAAGAACTTTATGATGAAGTTGAGGTTTTACTAAAGGAAGGTATCATACAACCTTCTAAATCTCCTTGGTGTTCACCGGTGCTAGCTGTTGAAAAGAAGGATGGTAGTACTAGGTTGTGTTTAGACTCGCGGCGTCTAAACTCAGTTACCACTAGAGATTCTTATCCTTTACCTTACCCCTCAAGAATATTAGACAGTCTTAGAGGTGCTCGTTACATATCAACAATTGATCTTTCCAAAGCTTTCCTTCAGATAGCTTTAGAAAAGTCCTCTCGTGAGAAAACTGCTTTTGTGGTCCCCGGCAAAGGATTATTTGAGTTCATCCGTATGCCGTTCGGTATTACCAATGCTCCTGCAGAGTTACAAAGATTAGTAGACAAACTTTTTGGTCCTGAATTTGACAACATATTGTTCTGTTATTTGGATGATTTGATTTTAGTTAATGATAATTATGATACTCACATAGAAAGTTTAAATAAGATTTATAAAGTACTTAAAGATGCTGGTTTGACTGTTAACTTAAAGAAATGCGAATTTTGTAAAGATAGACTCCGTTACCTTGGTTATATTGTGGACAGTAAAGGTTTACATACTGATCCCTCTAAGTTAGATACTATTGATAATTTTCCTCAACCTGAAACCGTTAGACAACTAAGAAGTTTCCTTGGCTTATGTTCTTATTACCGTAGATTCATTTGTAAATTTGCTGACATAGCTTCACCTTTGACTAAATTAACTGCAGGTGGTAAAAATTCTAAAAGATCCATTGAATGGAATGATGATGCAGAAACAGCATTCAATAATCTAAAACAAGCTTTAGTTTCATCACCTGTTTTGAGTTGTCCTGATTTTGAAAAACCTTTCTTTTTACATTGTGATGCTAGTTCTGTTGGAATAGGGAGTGTTCTGAGCCAAGAAGACACTGATGGCGGACAACATCCAATCGCGTTCTACTCTAGATCGCTTAATAAGTGTGAACGCAACTACAGTACAACAGAAAGAGAATTACTTGCAATTTTAGATTCAATAGAACATTTTAGACCCTACATAGAAGGAATGGAATTCACAGTTATTACAGACCATGCTAGTTTAAAATGGCTTTTAAATTTAAGTAATCCAAGTGGACGCTTAGCACGTTGGGCCGCTAGAATCTCCCAGTTTACATTTAATATTATTCATAAAAAAGGTTCCTTACATCAGGTTCCTGATGCTTTGTCTAGAATTGAAATGGCAGCGATTCACGCTTTACCAGTACAGATTGTCACACCTGAAGAAGATATTGATGACCCATGGTTTAAGAAAATATTTATAAATTGTCAAAAGTTCCCTTTGAGATTTAAGAATTATAGAGTTGAAAATAACACATTATATAAGTTTTGTAAAAATAAATTCAATCCAAACAGTCGTTTAAATTGGAAAATTGTTATTCCTAAGGAACATATTCTAGATACTATCAGATCAAATCATGATGATATTAATTCTGGTCATCTTGGTATTCATAAAACATTAAAGAAATTAAAACAACACTATTTTTGGAACGGAATGTTTAATGATACTCAAAATTACATAAAATCTTGTGAAACATGTAAAGCTTATAAACATAGTACATCTCCACCTTTTGGTATCATGGTTAATCCTAAGAAAGTAGATCTTCCCATGGTCATGCTTTCAGTAGACATTATAGGTATTCTGCCTAAAAGTTATTCTGGACATAAATATATTCTTTCTGTAGTGGATGTATTTACTAAATATTGCTGGATTTTCCCCATGGTTAAAGCTACCACTTCTGTTATTAATAGATTATTCGAAAAGGAAATATTTCTAAAGTTTGGTTGCCCTAAGATTATAGTTTGTGATAACGGTACTCAGTTCACTTCAAAATATTTTGTAGATTTCCTAAAGAGTTATAACATCACTAAAATATTTTATAATACTTTGTATACCCCACAGAATAACCCCGTAGAAAGATATAATAAAACTGTAGAGACTTGCATATCATGTTTTGTTAAAAATGACCAACGCACATGGTCAAAATTTTTGCCTCGCATTCAGTTAGCTTTGAATAACAGTGTTAATCTTGCTACAGATTATACACCTAATTTTCTTATGTTTGGTAGGGAATTAATTTTTGATGCTTTTTTACATCGTTTTAGTAATTCCCTAGATAATTTGGATCAACTTGAATTTGGAGAAAGAAGTTCTTTTGCAACTTCTCTTAAATCACTTAGTGATATTTTTGTTAGGGTTCAGACCCATTTATTGAATTCTTATAAGCGTAATGCTATTTATTACAACAAAGGGAGAAAAGTCATTTCTTTTGCTGTTGATGATATTGTTTGGAGAAGAAGTTTTGTTCAATCTAATGCGCCGGCATATTTTTCGGCTAAATTAGCACCTAAGTTTATTAAATGTAAAATCATTGAGAAAATTTCGGACAATGTTTACCTCTTAAAGGACTTAAATAAAAATACTACTGGACGTTATCATATTAAAGATATTATTAAATACTAATTTTGGCTTCTACATACATTTTTCTTGGGTTTAGTAACTTTGTTTTGGAATAGGTATTTGAATATGATGAATGAGATTTGATGGATGAAAGTAATTACCTTATGAAAGTGACGTATGTGAAGAAACTTCATTACGGTTATTGAATTTAGGTTAGATGTTCAAAAGACAGCTTAGGTCGTTTCGGTTTACTACTTCTCACTCTTTATTACTATTGTTCAACATCAAAAGATCTTATGTATATTATTGTTCATTATTTTAAAGGTCTTTGTTTTTTGTACCTTTTATTCGTTTGTTTTGTAAGTCTTTTTAGGCTTGTTTTTGTCGGTTTTTTTTGTATTGTCCAAGTTTACAATTGTTAGATTAGGTATACATGGATAATTTTAAGTTTACACCGATTTGACATTTTACATTGGCCACCTTCGATTAGACATTTTGTTGCGACATCCTTTCGGATGGTCCACACACCTTTTGCGGTCCTCGGATTTTCCCTCCGGTTCCGTTTGATTGTTTACATTTTGTTGTGACATCCTTTCGGATGTGCACACACCATTTTTTGCAGTTCTCGGATTTTCCCTCCGGTTCTGTAGTTTGTTTTGTTCACCCTCACCGACTTGTTGTGAGGAGTGGAACCATTTTGTTAGTGTTGTGCCCGGAAAATTGGTGGGGTAGAGTCGATCACAGCACTTACAGTTTTTGTTTGCCTACACCGTTTTGTCGTGTAGAGCAACACCATTTGTTACAGATATGCATGTGTCCGGGAAGTTGGTAGAGATGCGCCGATCACATCATACTCTAATTTTTGTTTATCCACACCGTATTGTTGTGTTGGATAACCTTTTTGTTTGCTGTATTGTGCCCGGAAAGTTGGTAGTGTAGAGCCGATCACAATTACACAGATTTTTGTTGGTTGTTTCATTGTCTAGTTGTACCTAGTTTTGGACATTCACACCACGAACTTTTGTTTGTGTATTATACTTTCACCCCTTCAGGTGATTGTTTTTGAACTGAAACGGCGACACAAGTGGTCTAACCGTAAATTGTATTAGATATCTTTCGAGATAGAGTCTTTTTTTATATTCTTTGAACTTTGAGTCGGAGGCTAGGATTGCCTATCCGCACTTTTTACCAGTTCACTGCAATACTTAAGTTTCATTATATTTATTATTTTATTACACTTTTGATATTCATTGAACTTTGAGTCGGAGGCTAGGATTGCCCATCCGCACTTTATACAAGTTTCAGTGAAATACTTAAGTTTTCTTAAACATTTATTATGTATTTCATTACAAATTTATTAACATTTATTATTTCATTCCACTTTTGATATTCATTGAACTTTGAGTCGGAGGCTAGGATTGCCCATCCGCACTTTATACAAGTTTCAGTGTAATACTTGAGTTTTCTTAAACATTTATTGTTGCATTACAAATTTATTGGCATTTATTATTTCATTACACATTAGATATTCTTTACACTTTTCTGAGTCGACGACCAATGTTGTCTAGTCGCACTTTATAGGTACAGATATCTTAGTATTTTTGTTTAGATGCATTCCTTCAATTTCAATTCATCTTTTGTAGAGCCTTTAGTGCTTTTGTATTGCCAAACATTATAGAGTTGTAGAGCCTTTAGTGCTTTTGTATTGCCAAACATTATAGAGTTGTAGAGTCTATTTTTTTTTGCACCTTTTAGGTAGAGACTTACTCTTTCATTTTATTTTGAATTTTGTATGGTAGAGACTTGCTCTCTCATATTATTTTGGGTTATTTTTGTAGAGGTTTGTTCTCTTATTCTATTTAGATCAACTTCGTTTGAAGTTATTGTTTTGGTAATTGGTTTAGGCATAAAAGAAAGTGTCTTTCTTTTAATTTTTTTTGGGAAAGTTTGTACTGTAACGACGTATTTGCGTCATACATGTAGTTCGGGGATCTAACCTCGAAAATGGTTAGTTTACTTCTAGATATTGAGACGACTCATTTTATGTCCGGCAGCTTCTGTCTTTTGAGCGCAACATTTAGCTGTTCTGTCAGAGCAATAAATTTTGACTTTGACAGATACATCCGTCTCTATTATGGAATTTTTATTTTCCCAAGTTGGCAATTCTAGATTGAGTGATTGGATTGGAGAGAGCTTTCATTCTCGGTCATCGAGACTTTACTTTTCTCTTGACGACCGACTGATGCGGTTTTGTTATTAGGTCTTGCGAAATCTTTTAAATTCGCAAGAATCCTATATTGTTGAGGCCTTGAAAGGGACGATATGTTTCCCTAGGCAAAGGGATGATTGCCCCAAAGCATTATTTCGGCGGAAAACATAAATTTTCCTACCATTAAGATGTCTGTGATACAGCAGCATTATTTGAAAAGAAAAACGGTGAGTTTCTACTACTAGTCTGGGTTTTCCCTTGACCATTCATCGAGTTTTTATTAATCGTGATTTATTTGTTCTAGCTACGCGAGATGTCGGTGGCGTTTTTTTTTATTATTATTAACAAAATTTCGAGTCAATGACGCCTCGTGTAATTTCGGCGGGAACGTCAAAGTGGTAAGGTTCAAACCACATGACTTCATTTCTCTGATATAAAGAGACACCGGACCGACCCCAGGAGACCCGTTTTCCAAGACACGCGACGTTCGCGAGACCCTCACGCCACGTGGCGGAGTCTCAGGATGCCTCCTGAAACCGGGATCCGGTATAATTTATACTATTTTCATTGACTGACAACCCAAGGTATTTAAAATTTAACTTTTATTTTTTTTCTACTAGACATGCAATGGTAACCAAAATTAAGAAATGTATCTAGAATAACTACATGTAATAAGCTCCAAACAAACCCCAAAACATCAAAATTATAACATCTGAAACGTATCTGGACTTTCATTGTTTTCCCCGGCCTTGTGATTAGAAGTTCTGGTGCGACGGCTGCCTATCCGAGGTGATTTTATGTAAGTAAGTAGGGATACCTTCTGTCTGGCGCCCGAGAATTATTATTTAATTGTTTAGACTTTGTTTGTGACGGGAGGCCCCATTCAAAACTTTCTTACTATTCCAATTCTAACATCTTACTAGGAACTTTTAATTTTTTTATTACAACTTTAAATTTTCAATATTACAATTGTCGCTCACGCACAGGGACCTGGAGTGGTTTGTTTGAGGTTTATTAGTTACCATTGCATTCTATTTTTGTTAAACCAGATTAAAGTGAGGCAATTTAATTTATTTGTGTAACCCCTTTGTTCTATTGTTGGATATCAAATAATTTTGATATATTATTATTTTTGTGCCATATTTTTGTGCCATATTTTTGTGCCATATTTTGTGCCTATTTTTGTGTGCCATTATATTGTGTTTTTAATTGTGTAACAAACATTAACAAGCCAGGTTGCTCAGTTAATTATATGTATCTTTTTACAGTGGTTATAATTAAGTTATAATTGTAAAACTTTAATTTTAAAAGTATTTATACAATAGTAAGTTTTCATGTGTAAATTACCAATGCATTTAGTGAGGAAAATAACTGTTTATTATAGAATCAAACTTATTTAAACAAATACTTTGGAAAACATTTAAAACATTTATTTTTAAACAAAATATTTGACGGACTTAACTAGACATTCTTGACTTTACTTTGTTACTGTGTTCTTCGAGTGTTCACACATTTTCACCATGGACAAACAGGTTCAGTTCCCACCATTGTCTGAACCGAAAGAGTTTCACACAGCTGGAACCTACACTCATGAAGACAACATTGCCCCTGAGGTCATAAATATGACAGAGGTTCCGGATCCATTTTTGGATAACATTAGGGCTGCTCACAGTTCCTCAACCTTTGTTCCGTCGTTCAACACATTGAACGAAAATATAAAGAAGAACATGCCTTCTACCAACATGAAATTACCTGACCTGAAGAGGAGTAGGATCGTTTTCGATGGAAGTGCCTGTGTCAGGGAATTTATTACTCAAGTAGAGGAGTATTTTCTATACAAGAACTTTGATGAAACATTACTGGTTGGTTCATTTTCGGATTTGCTCTCTGGTACCGCCGCCATCTGGTTCCGGGCCATCAGAATTAACATCGCCTCATGGCAAGAGCTCAAGGTTGCTCTGCTCAAACGTTTTGACAAAGTCGATTATGACTACCAGATAGAACATGAACTTCGTTTCAGGAAACAAAAATTAAGTGAGTCCCTTCCGGATTATATCACAGTGCTTATGGATTTGGCTAGTCGTCTTGTTACCCCTGTTTCAGAACTCACATTGGTTGATATAGTTCAGCATAACATGTTACCTGTCTATGCACCTTATGTGTTAGATAAAAATATCACTTCATTGGATCATTTTATTCATTTAGGTAAACGAATGGAAGTCCTTGTTAACAGGAAGCCTCTCACAGTTCAGAGGACCCGGACTAGCGCTGTCAGAACCGACGACACCTGTCTGAAGTGTAAGGCTTCAGGCCATTCTTATAGAAATTGTCCGACCATTCCAGGTATGATATGTTTTAGATGCAAAAAGTTAGGTGTTACCACACAATATTGTGATGTGTGTAATAAGGCGAATAAGGTTAATGTTCCAAAAAACTAGTTGGCGTCCATCGAGCACCAGTTTCTGGTAAAACCCGCCGTGTCTCGATGATGAAAATTAATAGTCACATAAACAAGCCTAACACTATAACCTGCAAAAAAGAATTTTCGGATTGGTTAGGATATTTAAAAACTTTCTTTAACATCTACAAGTCTGCTCCTGTTTTGTTTGTCAAGAATAATGATTCTAGGCCATTCATGCAATTTTCGGTTGGTAAACATAAATTTTCAGGTTTGTTAGATAGTGGTTCAAATAGTTGTGTTCTTGGTTCCAATAGTCATTTGAAGTTTTTGAAATTAGGTTATAAAATTACTTTAGCTTCTGGTAGTGTTTCTAATTCTGCTTATACTGCCGACGGTTCTTCACAAAGAGTTATAGGAGTTATGGACATTCCAGTAACTTGTGATGGCATTACTAAGATTGTAAAGTTCATGGTTATACCTTTGTTTGATTATCCAATTATTTTAGGATTTGACTTTTGGCTTAAATTTGATCTGGCTAAAGATCTATGGAAAAATATAACTTTTGTTAGGGATAATAAAATTCATACTTGTACAGTAACTTCTGCTTCTGAACTTTCTCCTTCTGAGAAACAAAAACTTAAAGAAACAATTTCACTTTTTGAAAATATTTCATATGAAAAGAAGGGTTTAGGTCTTACACATCTTGTTCAACATAAGATCAATGTTACTAGTGAACCTTTTAAACAAAGATATTGGCCTTTGAGTCCGGCCAAACAGAAAGAACTTTATGATGAAGTTGAGGTTTTACTAAAGGAAGGTATCATACAACCTTCTAAATCTCCTTGGTGTTCACCGGTGCTAGCTGTTGAAAAGAAGGATGGTAGTACTAGGTTGTGTTTAGACTCGCGGCGTCTAAACTCAGTTACCACTAGAGATTCTTATCCTTTACCTTACCCCTCAAGAATATTAGACAGTCTTAGAGGTGCTCGTTACATATCAACAATTGATCTTTCCAAAGCTTTCCTTCAGATAGCTTTAGAAAAGTCCTCTCGTGAGAAAACTGCTTTTGTGGTCCCCGGCAAAGGATTATTTGAGTTCATCCGTATGCCGTTCGGTATTACCAATGCTCCTGCAGAGTTACAAAGATTAGTAGACAAACTTTTTGGTCCTGAATTTGACAACATATTGTTCTGTTATTTGGATGATTTGATTTTAGTTAATGATAATTATGATACTCACATAGAAAGTTTAAATAAGATTTATAAAGTACTTAAAGATGCTGGTTTGACTGTTAACTTAAAGAAATGCGAATTTTGTAAAGATAGACTCCGTTACCTTGGTTATATTGTGGACAGTAAAGGTTTACATACTGATCCCTCTAAGTTAGATACTATTGATAATTTTCCTCAACCTGAAACCGTTAGACAACTAAGAAGTTTCCTTGGCTTATGTTCTTATTACCGTAGATTCATTTGTAAATTTGCTGACATAGCTTCACCTTTGACTAAATTAACTGCAGGTGGTAAAAATTCTAAAAGATCCATTGAATGGAATGATGATGCAGAAACAGCATTCAATAATCTAAAACAAGCTTTAGTTTCATCACCTGTTTTGAGTTGTCCTGATTTTGAAAAACCTTTCTTTTTACATTGTGATGCTAGTTCTGTTGGAATAGGGAGTGTTCTGAGCCAAGAAGACACTGATGGCGGACAACATCCAATCGCGTTCTACTCTAGATCGCTTAATAAGTGTGAACGCAACTACAGTACAACAGAAAGAGAATTACTTGCAATTTTAGATTCAATAGAACATTTTAGACCCTACATAGAAGGAATGGAATTCACAGTTATTACAGACCATGCTAGTTTAAAATGGCTTTTAAATTTAAGTAATCCAAGTGGACGCTTAGCACGTTGGGCCGCTAGAATCTCCCAGTTTACATTTAATATTATTCATAAAAAAGGTTCCTTACATCAGGTTCCTGATGCTTTGTCTAGAATTGAAATGGCAGCGATTCACGCTTTACCAGTACAGATTGTCACACCTGAAGAAGATATTGATGACCCATGGTTTAAGAAAATATTTATAAATTGTCAAAAGTTCCCTTTGAGATTTAAGAATTATAGAGTTGAAAATAACACATTATATAAGTTTTGTAAAAATAAATTCAATCCAAACAGTCGTTTAAATTGGAAAATTGTTATTCCTAAGGAACATATTCTAGATACTATCAGATCAAATCATGATGATATTAATTCTGGTCATCTTGGTATTCATAAAACATTAAAGAAATTAAAACAACACTATTTTTGGAACGGAATGTTTAATGATACTCAAAATTACATAAAATCTTGTGAAACATGTAAAGCTTATAAACATAGTACATCTCCACCTTTTGGTATCATGGTTAATCCTAAGAAAGTAGATCTTCCCATGGTCATGCTTTCAGTAGACATTATAGGTATTCTGCCTAAAAGTTATTCTGGACATAAATATATTCTTTCTGTAGTGGATGTATTTACTAAATATTGCTGGATTTTCCCCATGGTTAAAGCTACCACTTCTGTTATTAATAGATTATTCGAAAAGGAAATATTTCTAAAGTTTGGTTGCCCTAAGATTATAGTTTGTGATAACGGTACTCAGTTCACTTCAAAATATTTTGTAGATTTCCTAAAGAGTTATAACATCACTAAAATATTTTATAATACTTTGTATACCCCACAGAATAACCCCGTAGAAAGATATAATAAAACTGTAGAGACTTGCATATCATGTTTTGTTAAAAATGACCAACGCACATGGTCAAAATTTTTGCCTCACATTCAGTTAGCTTTGAATAACAGTGTTAATCTTGCTACAGATTATACACCTAATTTTCTTATGTTTGGTAGGGAATTAATTTTTGATGCTTTTTTACATCGTTTTAGTAATTCCCTAGATAATTTGGATCAACTTGAATTTGGAGAAAGAAGTTCTTTTGCAACTTCTCTTAAATCACTTAGTGATATTTTTGTTAGGGTTCAGACCCATTTATTGAATTCTTATAAGCGTAATGCTATTTATTACAACAAAGGGAGAAAAGTCATTTCTTTTGCTGTTGATGATATTGTTTGGAGAAGAAGTTTTGTTCAATCTAATGCGCCGGCATATTTTTCGGCTAAATTAGCACCTAAGTTTATTAAATGTAAAATCATTGAGAAAATTTCGGACAATGTTTACCTCTTAAAGGACTTAAATAAAAATACTACTGGACGTTATCATATTAAAGATATTATTAAATACTAATTTTGGCTTCTACATACATTTTTCTTGGGTTTAGTAACTTTGTTTTGGAATAGGTATTTGAATATGATGAATGAGATTTGATGGATGAAAGTAATTACCTTATGAAAGTGACGTATGTGAAGAAACTTCATTACGGTTATTGAATTTAGGTTAGATGTTCAAAAGACAGCTTAGGTCGTTTCGGTTTACTACTTCTCACTCTTTATTACTATTGTTCAACATCAAAAGATCTTATGTATATTATTGTTCATTATTTTAAAGGTCTTTGTTTTTTGTACCTTTTATTCGTTTGTTTTGTAAGTCTTTTTAGGCTTGTTTTTGTCGGTTTTTTTTGTATTGTCCAAGTTTACAATTGTTAGATTAGGTATACATGGATAATTTTAAGTTTACACCGATTTGACATTTTACATTGGCCACCTTCGATTAGACATTTTGTTGCGACATCCTTTCGGATGGTCCACACACCTTTTGCGGTCCTCGGATTTTCCCTCCGGTTCCGTTTGATTGTTTACATTTTGTTGTGACATCCTTTCGGATGTGCACACACCATTTTTTGCAGTTCTCGGATTTTCCCTCCGGTTCTGTAGTTTGTTTTGTTCACCCTCACCGACTTGTTGTGAGGAGTGGAACCATTTTGTTAGTGTTGTGCCCGGAAAATTGGTGGGGTAGAGTCGATCACAGCACTTACAGTTTTTGTTTGCCTACACCGTTTTGTCGTGTAGAGCAACACCATTTGTTACAGATATGCATGTGTCCGGGAAGTTGGTAGAGATGCGCCGATCACATCATACTCTAATTTTTGTTTATCCACACCGTATTGTTGTGTTGGATAACCTTTTTGTTTGCTGTATTGTGCCCGGAAAGTTGGTAGTGTAGAGCCGATCACAATTACACAGATTTTTGTTGGTTGTTTCATTGTCTAGTTGTACCTAGTTTTGGACATTCACACCACGAACTTTTGTTTGTGTATTATACTTTCACCCCTTCAGGTGATTGTTTTTGAACTGAAACGGCGACACAAGTGGTCTAACCGTAAATTGTATTAGATATCTTTCGAGATAGAGTCTTTTTTTATATTCTTTGAACTTTGAGTCGGAGGCTAGGATTGCCTATCCGCACTTTTTACCAGTTCACTGCAATACTTAAGTTTCATTATATTTATTATTTTATTACACTTTTGATATTCATTGAACTTTGAGTCGGAGGCTAGGATTGCCCATCCGCACTTTATACAAGTTTCAGTGAAATACTTAAGTTTTCTTAAACATTTATTATGTATTTCATTACAAATTTATTAACATTTATTATTTCATTCCACTTTTGATATTCATTGAACTTTGAGTCGGAGGCTAGGATTGCCCATCCGCACTTTATACAAGTTTCAGTGTAATACTTGAGTTTTCTTAAACATTTATTGTTGCATTACAAATTTATTGGCATTTATTATTTCATTACACATTAGATATTCTTTACACTTTTCTGAGTCGACGACCAATGTTGTCTAGTCGCACTTTATAGGTACAGATATCTTAGTATTTTTGTTTAGATGCATTCCTTCAATTTCAATTCATCTTTTGTAGAGCCTTTAGTGCTTTTGTATTGCCAAACATTATAGAGTTGTAGAGCCTTTAGTGCTTTTGTATTGCCAAACATTATAGAGTTGTAGAGTCTATTTTTTTTTGCACCTTTTAGGTAGAGACTTACTCTTTCATTTTATTTTGAATTTTGTATGGTAGAGACTTGCTCTCTCATATTATTTTGGGTTATTTTTGTAGAGGTTTGTTCTCTTATTCTATTTAGATCAACTTCGTTTGAAGTTATTGTTTTGGTAATTGGTTTAGGCATAAAAGAAAGTGTCTTTCTTTTAATTTTTTTTGGGAAAGTTTGTACTGTAACGACGTATTTGCGTCATACATGTAGTTCGGGGATCTAACCTCGAAAATGGTTAGTTTACTTCTAGATATTGAGACGACTCATTTTATGTCCGGCAGCTTCTGTCTTTTGAGCGCAACATTTAGCTGTTCTGTCAGAGCAATAAATTTTGACTTTGACAGATACATCCGTCTCTATTATGGAATTTTTATTTTCCCAAGTTGGCAATTCTAGATTGAGTGATTGGATTGGAGAGAGCTTTCATTCTCGGTCATCGAGACTTTACTTTTCTCTTGACGACCGACTGATGCGGTTTTGTTATTAGGTCTTGCGAAATCTTTTAAATTCGCAAGAATCCTATATTGTTGAGGCCTTGAAAGGGACGATATGTTTCCCTAGGCAAAGGGATGATTGCCCCAAAGCATTATTTCGGCGGAAAACATAAATTTTCCTACCATTAAGATGTCTGTGATACAGCAGCATTATTTGAAAAGAAAAACGGTGAGTTTCTACTACTAGTCTGGGTTTTCCCTTGACCATTCATCGAGTTTTTATTAATCGTGATTTATTTGTTCTAGCTACGCGAGATGTCGGTGGCGTTTTTTTTTATTATTATTAACAAAATTTCGAGTCAATGACGCCTCGTGTAATTTCGGCGGGAACGTCAAAGTGGTAAGGTTCAAACCACATGACTTCATTTCTCTGATATAAAGAGACACCGGACCGACCCCAGGAGACCCGTTTTCCAAGACACGCGACGTTCGCGAGACCCTCACGCCACGTGGCGGAGTCTCAGGATGCCTCCTGAAACCGGGATCCGGTATAATTTATACTATTTTCATTGACTGACAACCCAAGGTATTTAAAATTTAACTTTTATTTTTTTTCTACTAGACATGCAATGGTAACCAAAATTAAGAAATGTATCTAGAATAACTACATGTAATAAGCTCCAAACAAACCCCAAAACATCAAAATTATAACATCTGAAACGTATCTGGACTTTCATTGTTTTCCCCGGCCTTGTGATTAGAAGTTCTGGTGCGACGGCTGCCTATCCGAGGTGATTTTATGTAAGTAAGTAGGGATACCTTCTGTCTGGCGCCCGAGAATTATTATTTAATTGTTTAGACTTTGTTTGTGACGGGAGGCCCCATTCAAAACTTTCTTACTATTCCAATTCTAACATCTTACTAGGAACTTTTAATTTTTTTATTACAACTTTAAATTTTCAATATTACAGCCTCCAGTTAGAACTACTTACCATCATCTTCTAAAATATAGAGGAAGCAAATAGAATCAAATAGCATTTTTGGATAGCATTTCAACGTTCAATACGACAGGTGACTCATCCTGGCGGTAACTAGAACTAACATGAGTAATTTATTTGTTACAGGTTTTGCCAGAAAGGACACATCCAGAAGTCACTATGAATGGAGCTAGTGGTTTTATATTGTCAGGTTACATCCTAAAATAATTTAAGTATTTTAGCAAAATTTGTAAGAAATGAAACAAAATAAAATTATTTTTTACAAATTTATTCATCTCTTTTTACTCATGAACATACATACCATTTCTATCTAAATGCATTATAAAAAAATTATGAAACATGTGTGACATGCAATGAATTGTGTTTGTATACAATATCTTATCAGGCTAGCCCCTATTGAACTTGATATTTTCCACATTCCTAATCTAAATCGATGTTAAATTTCTCACAATTTTTAAACTGATATAAATGTATTCTTTATAAAATTCTTAAAATTGACCAATATTTTCCAAATATTACAAAGTTGAATATACAAAATGGGACACTTATTTATTGGCTTCAATACATACTCGTAGATATAGAAACTAACTGCAAAAGTGAAAGGAATGTAAATCAGTCTAATTAAGTAGTGGTTTGCGTATTATATTCTTGTTCATAATGATATTCTATGTTATGAAATAACTTAATATAAATTATTCGAGAGGAACATTGATTGCTGCAGCTGATAAGCATTATAATGAATGAATTTGGCACTTACTTAAATATTATAAATTCAATTCAATGTTTATAATGTGAAAGCGTAAGCACGCGCTAACTATTCAATCACTGGTGAATCACATCAATTCTACAAGATAGAATTAGCTCTATCTTAAATTAAACAGTAATCAATTTATATAAATTTAAATGTATAATTACGATATTATTGCTCTTGGAAGCACCAATTTCGATATTATTGCAAAAGTTATGTATAGTACAAGGAATGTTTGAAAAACGGCATGAGTAAGACAAAAGCAGCAACAAATGTACACCTAAAAGCAATTCATATTTTACAAAGCCTATATATGCTTGCGCTCTTGTAAACAATATTCTATGAATTCATTCAAATAATTAAATAAATTATTACTCATATATTACATAGTGTTATAATAATAATAAAAAAAACATTTGTTATAAATATCAGAATTCATTAAACCTAAGTTTACTAAACACAAAATTCAACAAAATAAAATAAGAAAGCAGGAGATCTTACAAAATATTGTTTACCATAGATAGGAAATAATTATGGGTAAACTAACATCTGTTACAAAAAAGATAATCCAGCAGCCATCCATCTGCTAAGTCCATTTCTACACTCAATACATGCAAGCTCTTGCAGATGCAATCAATATGCAGAATCAGAGCTAAAAATCGGGGTCGTCAGACGGTAAACAGTTAAATAAAAAGAAATCCTAAACCGAAAAATAATACTGCACCGGAGTTCGCACCAAAAGATATAAATACAGTTATAATGCAGTATGTAATATGTATAACTTTGGTATTAGTGTTATTGAAGGCTTACAGCGCAGCATCCGCTTAGCCATAGCGTGGTGTGGGCTCGAGAGGCCGTGACGTCACCAGACGGGCTCCTATTCGCCGCCGTCCGTCCGCTATGACGAGTCTTCGTCGTACCACGTACGATAATCGCAGCTTTCGTCATAGTCATCCTGAGAATAACACCACATAAAACTTTTAAAGCACAGATAACATCAACTACTTTACATTAGTAGTACTTCTACCTACTGATAAAATTAAAATATATCATTACCATGAACCAGCAACCTAATCATTACCTTTCATGCACGGTCGAAGAACATTGTTTCACAATGCAGTTCACAGTATTTTGGCAGTTTGATAATACCACACGTTAACGTCTTTGCGACAAGACTTAATTGTATGGAATTTGCTTGTCCACTTTTTACCGATTCAGTACTTTCAAACGGTGAGAAAAAACAAGCGTGTCCAAGAACTAAATATTCTTAGTACATGGTAAATCCATCAATTCACATTGGATCAGTCTCTTGCTTGTGAGTTCCAGCACTCCAGCAGTGGATACTGTTGATCATGATTATGTGAACGAGAATGTTGTATGGTATTTATTTATCTACAGGGTGTCCCGGAACTAGTATGTTATGCCGAGGTGGCCCGATTCTCGATACTTTCGAGAACAACATAATATGTTTTACCTCTTTTATAAGTTCAATGTTTTTCATTGAAGAATTGAGCAGCAAAGTTTGCTTCAAAACTGCACTTACTACAAATGGTAACGTCCCTAAAATCAGCTGTTTATTGAACTCTGAGCGTGACCCCAAAATGAAGTATCGTTTGAGTTCACGCAACACAAACATAAAAGTTGTCTACATTGTGATGCCTCTGAGAAGAAAGTAAATTTTTGTGATCAGCTGCAATTTTTATAAGAATCTTGTTTATTCTTCTATCAAATTTTCGGATTTATTGCATTTAATTTTTGTTGACAAACAAAAATTTGAAACTAAACAGGATTTTTTTATGATGATTATGATGATAACATGTTCACAACTCTTTATTAAAACATCTTGATTTGGATCTTCATAGAAATTTATAGCATTGGGTAGGTAGGTATCTAACCAACATTTTTCGTAAGTAGGTAGAATACACAGGTAGGTAGATCTTCATAGAAATTCAAAGCATTAAGGGTACCCAACCTACAACATTTATTTTTAGTCGTTGTTCCGATTAAGACTTTATTTATTTTATTCATTAATTTATTTATAAATTCTGTCATTGGTTTTTTCTTGGTCACTCTGTGCTGAATTAATTTGTTTTGTCACTGGTTTTTTTTTCTGTATGTAGCCTTAACATGAGTCTAGTGATTAATGGTGACAGAACTAGAGTGGTTAAAGGATTCAGTGATCAAGAAAGAAGCAGTGACATGACTACAGAATAAACTAAACAAAATAACTTCACTAAGAACGAAAGTAGTATTTACCAACATGAATGTCATCATTGTGATAGGTTTGAATTTTCACATCAAAAATGAACCCTAAAAAATTTTCGGCAATTTCAAGGGATTTTATTTTGCTTTGAATTGATTTTTGCTCAGTGTTTTATTGTACGTCGTGCGGTCAACTTCGTAGTTTCTGTAAAGAGTTTCGTCATTCCGTTTCTTGTGACCTTGTGATTGTGAGTGACCATGTGTTTTTTTAACTCAATCGTAAGTGCTTTGTGTTGGATACCTAGGAGGTAGTACCTAAAATAGGTACCTACTAATCGTGTAATGTGGTGTTTGTTATTGTCAATTTTCAAAATTTTATGGATCCGCCTAGAACAAGACATTAAACGGTATGTAATCTTCATAAGTAGTTGCTTCTTTTACCATAAAGTTAAAAACATTGTTTTTCAAGAGACGAATAGGTAACTAGATTAGCCGCTAGATTAGTAGGTAGTTACTAAATAAATATCTACTTAGTTTTGTGCTACAAACGATACAACATGGCTTGTGTGAATACCGCAGTCAGTATGTAATGTAGGTACCTACGTCAAAAGATACTTACATACACCAACCTAGGTATCTAGCCTAGCTTAGCAGACAATTTGAACTCACGCGAAACTAGGTAGGTAAGTAGGTAGTTAACGCACTTAGAAACATTGTTGACAAAATAAGGGTTGTCAATTTTATTTCTTGAATGTTTTTGTATGGAAATCTGAAAATATAAATTCTTAGGATTTGTACCCCCACAACTGTTAATTTTCATGGTCAGAATCTCCTCGTTCAGGCTTAAAATACTAGTTCCTGAATTCCCTGTATACTACTACTTCGTATGAGTACGTTGGCCAGCTGCGGCCACCCGTCCAGATACTGACCGCGTAGGGCGTTCAGATAAATATGAAGACAGAGCGGCAGCGTTATCAACTTAAGAGAAGCCCCCATTTTATGTATGTGTGAATTTGATTTGTGTGTGTTTGTTTACTTGGATAAATTTGTAATTAGTTACTAAAGAATCGGGGACACTGAGACTGTAGTTTTAACAGACTGTTAAAATTTCCTAATATACGAACAACTTTATTTTGATTGCACCAAAGTCTATATTAAAAATGTCAATTGATTATTTTATAGAATTGAATTTCCGCAGTTCTAATCAACACCTCTTGATGACTAAAATGCGCTAAAACTGAAATGAACACGTCAATTTAAATTTGGAGTTTGGTGCAAGCAAATAAAGGTTGTTCGTATTTTAAGAAATTTATCAAAAACTTTCCTATAAAAGTCATTATTTAGCGTGCGCTGCGAAATCTATTGATGATACATAAGATAATGTACTACAAGTTTATAGCACTCATCATTTACCCACGAAAAAGTCCGTAAGGCTATATTGCTAGTTAAGTCACAATAACTGCTTTTGTTCAAACTAGTCAATCAACACACGGGTAGATTCGAAAGATGACATATTATCATTAAAAATCAATCATTAATCAAGGTGGATTATGTAAAGACATTCTGCAACTGCTGTTATATACATTTTGATGAACACGGGTTTTACTCACGTATTCTTTTGTCGATGGAGGCACCGACACTGCTTCGATTCATCTAGATTCATTAACAAAATAATACGTGAATAAAACCAGTGTTTATTTATTAGTACTAATTAATGCATTGCGCCCCATAACTAAATCGCGCGGATGAAGTAGCGAGCGTGTCGGCTAGTTAATTATATCAGTAGGATTGTATCTTACCGCCATCCATGCATGATCAAGCACATCTTCAGCAGCAAAGCGCAGCTCTGGTTGAGGACGTAGCATGTTAGCGACGAGGTCAATGGCTCCAGCAGAAACGCGTTCCCAGTGCGGCGCGGGGAACTCTAACCGCGCTGACAGAATCGCGTCAAACAACTTCTCCTGGTCGCCGTCCGGGGACGAGAATGGAGGGAACCCGCAGAGAAGAATGTACAGGATCACACCCGCTGCCCAAACGTCGATCTGGAAGTTTCAACATAGCTACAGTACAATGCCGTACCGCCATAGTTCTTATCGTGTCATTAGTATTTCAAACTAGTATGAGGAAAAGTCCTTTGGTACCATAACCACATTGGTACGGACATTATGTAGGTTACTTTTTATGTAAAAAAGTAGCCTGTTCAGCAGTTTAGCTGTGAAAATGTAATAAACAAACAATAAGATGCCTCTGTGTGCCCAAAGGTCCAATCTCAGCTTTATGCCACTCCCATCTACTTCTTACTTCTACTAGTTAATTTGAACCAGTGTGGGGAAAGGATTAAAATGCGCCTCAGAGGCTTATATCGTGCTCTTAGCACATGTCTTAGAACTAATGAGGTTTTACGACATGCCGGTTTTCTCACGATGTTTGAGAACTATGAACGATGTATTCATAATTAACCTACAAATCCACACTATCGTATTTATAATATTAGTAGGATGATATGCGCTCTGCTCTAACTCGACTCGGCACCCGGCATGTAAGAAGTTGATATATTTGCACATTTATTTTAAAATAACTATAGATATGTACAGAATAATATAAACACATGTAAAACAGTTGAGCTATCTAAGGACCGTTAAAACAATCTTTAGATAGCTCAACTGACACAGATCAATGCCAGAGGGCAGCGTCTCCAAGACACCGGGCCAGATAGGAGTAAAATCTTCGGTCACGCGATGTTCGGACAAAACGCCGTGAAATAATTTTGAAAACGCGATGGACTTCTGCACCTAAAGGGCCCAGGGTCTCGACTCTAAAAGGCTCAAATATGTATGCCCTATCAAGACATATTTGCATCTTTTGAGTTCACATTCAGCCGCCGCACCAGTTCTAATGGAAGTCCAGGTGGAACGCAGCCAGTGTGTCTATGCAAGTAGCATCCCATACCAATGGCTGATTAGAAGTCGATAAAAAATAGTCCTTCAATTTATTAAACAAAAAACCGTTTGCTTTAACCTTTAGACCGTATCCAGTTTCAAGCAGGATCTCGGGCGCTACATAAGTGGGTGTCCCACAGACAGCGGTCAGTGGTTCCCAAACTTCCACAGCAAGTCCGAAGTCAGCCAGCTTGAGGCCTCGTATGCTGCCATCCGAGCCAACCTCCACCTGTGAACACAAAGAGAGAAAATTAATCACTAGCTGCTACATGGGTTATGTAGATAAATTGGTGGAAAATGCACACAACACCATCTAGCCCCAAATTAAGTATTGCTTGTATTACGGTGACCAGATGACTGATAAAATACTTATATATAAATATATACTTATACCTTATAAAACCCAGACACAGAAACAAACACCTGTGTTCATCAGTCAAATGTTTATCCTGGGAGGGAATCGAACCCCCAACCTACAGCGCAGAAGGCAGAGCTACTACCAACTGGGCTGACATGCCAGTTAAATAATAAACTAGTTGGTGCTCGCGGCATCGTGCGCGTGAAACCTACATATTGGTGGCAATTCGGTTGGTTCATTTCTAAAATTAGGAATTGTCTAAAATATATTTAGTTAGTCATAGCATTTGTAAAACCTATTCGGTTGGTACCATCTAACTAAATTAGGAAAGCTTAATTAAGTTAGATCAAATTAAATTAGGATAAGTTGGTAGCAGCAGAATACCAAAGGTTAATTTCACAGTTCAAAACCTAATTTTAGCTAAAATTAGTTAGGTTGGTGCCAACAGAATTGAGGCCAATATGTAGCTATGTCCGTCCCCAAGAAACAATCTCGCTTGTCAGCTCAAGCTCAAGGCAGCAAGTATTCTATCAGTCATCTGGTCACCATAATACATGCTATGTTTGGTTTGGGGCTAGATGGTGTTGTATGCATTGTCCACCAATATTGATTTATTATTATATTATACATTGAGACACCCAGACCCGAGACAAATACTTGCAGATCATACAAACATTTGTCCCGCGACAAATGTTTGGATGATTTGTTGCATTTTCAGGAAGCTTATTATAGAAGCGCATCGTGTTCCCAATAAGATATACTCTATCCTATAAGCACATAATTAAAATAACTAGTGGTCGCCCACTGATAGAAATTCGATCATGATTAATTAATAAAAAATGAACTTTTTATGCATAATTAAAAAAAAAATATTAGCATTCTGCACTCCTTCTCTGCATAAACTATAAGTGTGCGAAATTTCATACTCCTCCGTCCGCGCGATTTTCGTAAAAAGGGTCACAAAGTTTTTGCTTCACGTATTAATATATAGATAATTAAACTGTCAATGGTTAGTGATGGCAACAGATAAATAAATAAATAATGCCGCACATTAAACACAGCATCATCAGGCCCCAAAGTAAGCAGAGCTTGTGTTATGGGATCCACATGACTGATAAACTTACTACGTATATATTTTTTTCTATATATTTATTCATATTATACATAGAAACACTCAAACCCTAGACAAATATGTCCTGCGGCGGGAATCGAACCCGCAATCTTTTGTGGAAAAACAACACATTAATTTGTGTGTGATTATAAAATAGGGTCTATTGGTCTATAGACCCATACCTCTGACCGGACGCAGTGGGCCAAGGTATATATATATATATACTAGCTGTCCCGTTCGCGACTTCATCCGCGCGTTTTTAAAAACTAATTAAGTATAAATCTAAACCATTCTCGAATCCATTTGAACACACACAAAAAAATTCATTCAAATCGGTCCAGCCGTTTAGGAGTTCAGTGACATACACACGTACAGTAGAATTATATATATAAAGATGTCGACGCAAGACCTAACTGATAAGTTAAAAATAAATTACAGTTTAAATTAACTAGCCTATTTATGATTTGGAATATTAGAATCCATGTTTATTGATTTCTGAGAGGTAAATGTTAAGTTTTGATTTGTTTTCTTCCGGGCAGCAAACCAGAACTCACGAATATTTAATTTTGAAACTCGGTAAAAAAACATTTTTTTTCTTTTCTTTAACCTAAAGTGTCCCACTGCTAGGTCATCAAAGGTCTCCCCCTTTACCTTCCACTCTTTGAGCTCCAAGGCCACAGTTTGCCAATTTGGCTCGAATGCATCTAGATCGTCTCGCCATCTTTTCCTGGGTCTAATGATAATGGTCTAATGATGTCTAATGATTTTCGGTTAAAATTACTGGTTATTTTTGTTAAACCATTTCTTAATTTGTTATTAATTATGGTTATAGTTTGGAGTTCATTTTGTATGAATAATTCATGTTTTAGAATCCGATTTCCGGATAGCGCGAAGATTTGAAATTTAATTGTTTAAATGTTTTTGCTGAAGATAAAATTCAATTGATGTCAAAAGTAGATTGTAAAAATAGCTTAACGAATTTAGAAAACTTTTTTAGTAAATTTAAAATGTAAATCGGAAAGCGCGATGATTTTAATTCAGGATGTTTAAAGTTTAGTTTTAAGAGAAAATTTATTTCCTGTTAAAATATTTTCTAAAAATAGAAAAAATAATAGAAATATCTGTCCCGCGGCGGGAATCGAACCCGCTACCTTCTACCTTCTGTGTATCAGCCGGTATAAAATCCTATTGGTAAATAATTCGTCTATTATTAAAGGCAATTAGTAATATAGGTAGTCGAGTTATTGCAATTATGATACATATACTGTTAATATGATAAATAAACGAAAATTAAAATACAATAAATATTTATTTGAAGTAACAACAGCAAAATTATTGAACTGAGTATAACTGAATTTTTGTGTAATTAATTATATTGTATTCATTTTAAAAATGTTCTCACCATATGAGCTTAAAGCTTGAAATAAACAATTTTTTTTTCTATTTTTTTATAACGTCTTTCAATAAAGAAATTCATGTTTCATTCATGAAATTCATTCATGAAATTCAAATGGTGGTCATGTTCTCTCACTCGGACAATATTAGCACGAGTTAGAGAACTCATCATTCCCAATTGTCCAACTGCCAGTACAATTGATGGAGAAATGAGACTAAAAGTATCATTTGTCCCATTCCCCGCCATTACATGGACTACTCGAGCTAAGAACGTCTCATTTGTCTCATTGACCGCCTTTACATGAACTACTAAGACTAAAAAAATCTCATTTGTCCGCCAATCAATAAACGAAATACGCCATTAAAAAATCTCTTCTTTATTAACGGCCTCGGTGGCGCAGTGGAACAAGGTCTGGACCTCGTTCCACTGTGCCACCGAGGCCGTTCTCAGCTGGCTGAGACGCAGAAGTTTGCAGGTTCAATTCCCGTTGCGCGACCAATGTTTGTAAGTATTTGTCTCGGGTCTGGGTGTAAATATAATATGTATGTATTTCCAAAAAAAAAAAAACAAGTATGTAAATAGTATATCAGTCATGTTGTACCCATAATACAAGCTCTGCTTACATGGCCAGATGACTGTGAAATGTCCGGCATTATTTATTTTATTAAAACATGTTATAAAGCCGTAGTTGAGTAATGAAAATGTGATGATATATAAAAATGTATTGTTAGTCTTACCAATAGGTTTTCAGGTTTGATGTCACGATGCACGATAGAAAGCGAGTGTAGATAGGCGATAGCTGATGTTAGGTGGCCGATTAGCAAACGCGATTGCGGCTCAGAGAATTTGGAAGCGGCCGCGATACTATCGAATAAATCTCCACCTATAACATTATTAATATTTTTCTTACATTTGACGGACTAACAAGTATACATTTAATATTAAAACTCAATAATAAAAACATCTATCTATCATTGAGACCATTCCAGTGAGCCCCAGCATGATACCCCTGCTGTAACTTGGTGAGGAGTTGGGTATCCTGCAGATTCCGGGTTATGCTGCATCATCAGATCAAGATTACCATGTTCTTACAATATTATTGAAGTAACAGGATATTAAATTTCAAACCGAGCAGACCTGTAGAAGTTGCTCAGATCATCACCAGTAAGAAAAGGGCAGAAGAGAGCAAAAGAGATCTTGAAATCAGTGGCTATATAAAAAAAGTGGATCTAAATATACAAATCTTTTGTTTACTCAAAAATAAAACCTAACACTAATACTAAATAATAATAAATTATCAGTTTTAATATTTAAAAATATTCTTTTGTTTATTAGAGTTCGAGACTATTGATATATATGTATTTGTGTGTGTGTGTGTGTTTGTGATTGTATGTGTTTGTATGTCATGATTCTCCCGAGGAGACCAGTCTCTGTGGTATAGAGCCTGGCTAACTGGAGACGTTGTATAGAGTGTGAGGAACGGTATTCAAGCAAATTAATTATGATTATAAAAATTATATTATTTTATGTTTTGATTCTTATAATTTATACATGAGCTTTTATTATCAACACTTACCACTAACAAGTTCCATGACGAGGAAGAGCCACTCAGGACTATCCTGCTCCTCGATTAGTGAAACTATGCGCGGGTGGCAGAGTTTTGTCATTACTCTCACCTGTTAACAATAAAAAAAACTGCATTGATAGAACAAAAAAAACGTATGACAAAGCACGGCGATGTAGCTGATATTGATAAATATTATACTGCATCCCACTAAAGTTTTGAAGCCACCGACAGTCAATCATATCCTATTGTGTGACAGCTTGGGGAGCTGCTCCCAAAACCTGGATACTAAGTTTGGAAAGAGCGCAAAGAGCTGTTTTAAAAGTACTAGCTAAAAAACCTAGGCTATTCCCTACTTGCGATCTTTATTCTCTCTGTAAGGTTTTACCGTCAGACAACTGTTCGTATTTAACACCCTAATACGTAAACATACTCAACTGCCCTATAACCTAGATCTATCTATGACTAAGAGACGAACGGATAGAGTGTGCCAAGTCGTAGCACGCAGGGCCAATACATCTAGCAGACACTACTGTTATATTAGCTCTATGCTTTATATTAAGGTTACTTACCTTACTAAATATTTGACATATATCCCTTAATTAAACAAAAATGTAATGATAAAATATCTACCTGGCTTCAGAGCCTCTCTTATGAGGAAACTGAGCAGCTTTTAAACGTGTAACCTACTCTATTTTTCAATCTCTCCCCCCCCCACACACACACTAATTTTATCTTATCACACTCTGGCAGACTGAGGGAACACGAAGCCCTTGGAACATAATATACCTGATCCTATACACATCCCAGCGAAACATTAAATTACATTTTAGATACATTTAATGACTACTAACATTGAAATGTATTCTGCATACTTAAGTAATTTTATTTTTTAAATGTAAACTTTTAAAATTACTTAAAACCTTATAAAAATGTTGTTAATTTGGAATTGATTAGGGGAGGGCGCTACTGGCTGCGCCACAGTTTTACACTTTTGCGGTCGGTATTGTTTTCATATGTTCTAATGTTACCTTGTTATTTTGCTCCAAATAAATATATTTGTATTTGTATAGTTCATCATGCCCTCTGAAGCACGGAAGGGCTCTGATGATAAAGCCACCCTGCCCCCAGATTATGTCTGTCTGTTATTAGTTTTATCGTGCAAAAATTTTGCACAGAAATATGTACCACTACAAAGTTAGGCTACAATAAAAACTAAAAGAACTGTTTTTAGGGATACATTCCCTACATCATCGAATGTGAGGTTGATTTTCAAAAAAATGTATTACCCCATCATTGGCATATTGTTCTTATAAAGATGCAAGGAGTTTTATTAAACAGTTTTTCGACACACATATTCGTTTGACAAATATTAAGCTTTGAAGTAGCCATTTTTGATGGAGGTCCCAACCGGCTAAATTACTGTTTAGAGAAACCCGTAATGTTTGCAAGCTGGAAATGATGAATGTGAAGTGTTGTTAATAATAAAAAAGTTGATTTTACCTCAGCTTCAACATAATGCTCCTTTCCTTTGCACTTAGCCTTGTCTATTACTTTAAGAGCATATTCCTTGCTCGTTGTCTTCTCTTTGCATATCCGTACTACAGCGAAGTTACCGTCACCTGAAAACAATAAATGACTCCATGATTCATCTGTTTCATTCATAAATCAGCAAGATTTTGTTTTACGCTCTATGTGTCATACTTTATAACCGTAGTACTTAGTTTGATAACTCCAGATGTAACATATTGCGTGGGGAATAAGGAAAATGTATAATTAATTAGTAATCTGTTCTACGACTATTATTAAAATGAGGATATAAGTGCAAAATTAAATCAGAATAATCTGACCTGAGTGTGCTTAGGGGAGCATCGTTTTCTGATAGATGATAAATCAGCGGTAGTCAGCTAGACTGATGCAAACTCGGTACTTATAAATCTATATATTAATGTGTGTCAAATATATGGTAGTGTGTGTAATGTTTTTTTATTGATTTAATGTATTTTTTATGCATAATTTAAGAGTGCAGAATGCAGATTTTTTTTATTATGCTAAAAAAATACATTAAATTCAATTATGGCCGAATTTCGACCAATGGGCCGCTACCGCTAGTAAATTATAAATAATTAAATAATCACGAACATTTCACACAGCATCATCTGGCCTCAAAGTAAGCAGATCTTGTATTATGGGTACCACATGACTGATATATTACTTAAATCATTTTTTATGTAAATACATACATATTATACATAGAAACACCCAGAAACTTGGATAACGGGTTATTGTTTGTATGTGGTATATGGGTAAGTGCTGATCTATTCATATTATGAAGATCTCAGCAACTGTTGTGTATTACTGTGTACCTAGCACGTACACAGTAACTGACACATACACTGGCCTGTCAGCTAAGTTGGTAGTAGCTCTGCCTTCTGCACTGGAGGTTTAGGGTTCAATTCCCTCCCAGGATAAACATTTGAGTAAAGTACATAGTTGTTTGTTCTGTTTCTAGGTGTTACAGCAATATTTATAATTATTATTTCACACTACCTACCAGTAGCACCCAGTAGGTACTACCTACTATTGTATGCCTGCTACTATTATTATTTTTATTTAAGACGACTGCCTGATCTAATGATTTCGACGCGTATTCACGGAGTTTAAATCTCGATATTTTTATCAGAAAACATTTATATAAGGAATTCAGAAAAAAGATCAACGGGTAATGTTTTAATAAGCTTACTTTACGCCTAGTAGTGTAGACTGCAAGTTAAAACGACATGAATTTAGGAAATGATGATTATTGAATATTTTAGACATTATTTCATCATTAAATTATAGAACTTACAATTTAAAACGAGGATGTAAAATATTAGAAATAAATACTATATTTCTTTTATAACTATGATTAGATTTATAAACTGACCTATAATCTTTCCGACGCTGTATTTCAACCGCAGAGGTTGCGGTAGTTGCGGTGTCACCGCGCTTTCTACTGCGTCTCCCGCGGCGCCGCTGCCAGCTTCGCTCGCCGCCCGCGCCGCGCCGCCGCCAGCCTTCACGGGCATAAGCGGTTTAGGACCTGTTCTGTACACATATAAGGAAAAACTATAGTATTACAATAACATTTAGGCACATTTAAGAATATAATAATAATAATACCGGACATTTGACACAGAAAGTTATCCGAGTTTGTGTTATGGGTACCATGTGACTGATATACTACATAGTATATTCTTTTTGTAATTACATACATATTATATATAGAAACACCCACAGAAAGACGGGGCAAATACTTGCAGATCATACAAACATTTGTCCCGCGGCGTAAATCGAAATCGCGACCTGCGTCTCAGCCGGGCCTTGGTCCACTGCTTCACAGGAAAAGGTTTTACGCTGGTCCAGATAGGAGCCAGCCGGTTATATTATCGGTTGGTTCGTTCAAGAATACTCTAGCTTGAATCGAAGACCAAGAATCGACTTTCTAACAGACGACTTGTATAACTTAGCTCTATAGATATATAAATGGAAATACCTCGAGTTTCTTGTTATCGGTGTTTTCCTACACTGTAACACAGCCTTGCTTTCCTCGAATTCGAGTTCAAAGTCTTCTTGGTTTACCCTGAAAATTAAGGCAAATTACATTAATTTGGGAACGAGGATAGAGTAATAGGGCAATCTGCAACAAATATCCTTGTGTGGCATGCTGATGATGTTCAATAATAAATAGAAATAGATTGATAATTATCCATTTATATTGACTTTATTGACGTGACAAAGTCTCATAAATCGATGAACGCCGACTGCACGCACGAAAAAGGATGACTCATTGTAACGTTACGATCGGAGCAAGAGCGCATAAAGCAAAAAGTAGCATTGGTCGGCGAGTGCAGTAATCAATTTTTTTTTGTATGTGATGTGATGACCAGGTGAGCTGTTTTTTTTAATTATTTAATATGGATATTCCATAAATTTAAAGAACTCGTCAGATAGAAATCCAGGTAACATTATGAATGATAAGATAACGAATCTGCTCCAATCGCCCAAAATAGTGTTAAGTCTAGACAAGTTTCTTGCCGGATTATTCTTGAGCTGGGGTTAGGAGGAATCAGAACCTAGCATGCAGAAGACGATTCAAAATAGTTTTTTTTATTACCTTTCATTGCCGTAAGCAAAGAAAACGGCTTCATCTTCAAAAAACTGGTTCAGTGACGTCAACGCGTTCCCTGATTGTGTGAACACTTTCCGCACACACCCCGTGTCCAGTTTGACGCATTCCGTGATCGCGGCTAGCGCGTGCTCTAGGGTCGGGCTGTTGCGTTTGTTTAGTAGTAATCTGCATACCTGAACAAAAGAGAACAAAATTAACTACATTATCTCCCTGTCCTTATTTCACTAGGTGGGGTCGGCTCAACTGGTTATTTTCTATCCACCCTGACCGGGGTGGAAATTCTTAATTCATATAATATATTTCTTCCGATTATAATATCTTTCTTCCCCTATCCCTATCCTATCCTATCCCCTGTACAGTCATTTACAGAAACATCCACATTTAGTTATGTTTTTGGAATAAAAAAAACGCACAATAATTCGCTAATACTTTTACTGCAGCAAAAAAAATTAGAAAACGATTGCAAATATACATTAAAAGGGACAAATTTATCCAGGATACACAACTGCGTCTACTTAATAATGAAATATGTGTTGGTCATTTTCTGGACATACTACAAAATTCATAAAATACTATCAGCCCCGTCTCGGCTTCGCACGGGTCTACTCTTTTTTTATTTATTTTTATTTAGTAGAGAAGTAATAATTATTTTTGTTTAGTGAAAAAGTTATTTTTAAAAATACAGGATGCAAGTTTTTATTTAATAAATAGATCATTTTATTCAAACTGTTCTTGGGGTAAAAAGTCGGAAGAACAATCAGATTTGAATTCCAGTAATCACGCACGTTTTGCACGTATGGCACCTAAATAAAAAGTAGACTATTTCCTACCCCAAGATACACTTCTATTTCGTTAACAAATTTCATCAAGATCCGTTTACCCGTGAAAAGGTAACTTATAATTTAGGTAAGGTATCAATTTTTGTAGGTATGAATTATTAAAATACTTAGAGAAAGGTTACAAAGTGATTGCAATGTATTCAGCAATCGTACAAGTATCCCGTTAGACGGTAAGGTAGGTAGATACCTACTACTTGCATTGTTTTGTTCCGGTCTGGTGCGCAGGAAGGCCGGAGAAATTACAACGCTTGAACGTTATGCAATACATAGGTCATTGCGTCGATAATGTATGTATGGAAGATAGGAGGCGCCCGTTTGCGAATGTAGGTCGTTAGTTACCCAAGTACGAGTACTTCCTACATCAATAAGTACTGTGCATACACTCATGGAGCATTTGATCTGTTATCTTGTCAAGTATGGATGGGTAGATATTGATTGGATAACAGGGAAGTAGTGAACTGTGACGTCAGCGATTACAAAGCCAGGTACATTCGAAACAAATAGAATCAAGCTAATGATTTACTTTATATCTAATACTTTACTAGCAATTCTTGTTTAAATAATATATTATCTGAATCTCGGAAACGGCTCCAACAATTTTCATGAAATTTAGTATGCAGGGGATTACGGGGACGATAAATCGATCTAGCTAGGTTACATTTTTAGAAAACGGCGTTTTATCCGAGTTTTATACCAAGCGAAGCTCGGTCATCCAGGTACAATCATATTATTACATTAATTAGCTAGTGTGGGGTCAAAGTATGTTTTGTCTTTGTCATTCTAAAGTCAATGAAAAGATATGGCACCAGATTTAAACAACACATTAATAAGTGGCACTGATTCTGTAATTTCGCAAAAATAGCTAAAATTTTCAAAAATACAAATTACGTCCATATACAAATTAGAGTTACAGTTTCAAATAGCAGTTCCAAAATATTTATTATTTTCCTGTATTGATTATATTCCTAAGATTTTCCGTAGTTTTAAACAACACCTCTTTTAAATGATGACGTAAATAAACACGTCATTCATACGTCAATATAGTAAATTTAAGATGTGTCATTTCAAAATGTGACTGTAATCTAGACTTTGATGCTAATAAAATATAGATAATCGTTTGTGTTTTAGGAAACTTTAGTTACTTAGACGAAACTAAAGAATCAGAGCCATTGAATGATTATTAGATAGACCTATTATAGTTATCCGATTATAGGCCCTAATCGCTTTTAGAATTCGTGCTTCGAGAGACGAAAGCCTGTCCCAATGACAGGTCATGACGGAGATGATTATGCAGCTTACAAGCAGCTGCTTGTTTTTATTTTTGCCCTATTTTGTATTGTTTTAAATTATAAAATTGTCACACTTGTCACACAATTGTCGTACCAATTTAAAAAGTACCTAAAATTGTCACACTTGTCACACAATTGTCGTACCAATTTAAAAAGTACCTATGTTTGAAACTAGTGTTCAAAACATGTAATTTTTTATAATTTAAGTACAATATAAAATAATCAAATTATAGGTATAAATGTACATCGCTGTTTACAAACAAATAAGTAAATATTATTATTATAAACTCCTGTCCAGCACCTAATTGTAGCAAGGCCATTACGAACTGTCTTGTTTAGTCTAGTCTAGTCTATAATGCAGATAGTGCAAACGTTGGGTATCAGATTTACGTAAACACGTAATCAAGATAATTTACAACATCAAGATGACGACAGGCAATGCCCAGTGGAGTGGAGCGAAACTACAGGAAAGTGTATACAAATAGGAAACCCATGCTTAGTAAGTATAAACAAACGAGTTAAATGACATGGGCGAAGAGGCGAACGTGTTACAATTGCAAAACGAGCATTGAAAACGTGCAATAATCTATAAAATGAAACGACCTTTGAGAATTGCTGTGGTGCATACAATGTATGTACTCTCGGTGTACGCCATTGTAGACTAATAAAAGATGATTATGACCACTGATTGTACACAATCGTTTTGGCTAGAAGGAACTGATGTCTGGTCTGGACAAAAATCACATGATATTGACTAAACTAAGATCGAATTTATAATTGATTATTTTTAAACTATATATACCACTAGCGACTCGCCCCGGCTTCGCACGTGTGAAATGCTGATACTAAATATACAACAGAATGTCTTTATATACCACGTTAACTAAGAGAATAACATAACCTAAGAGATAGACATATACCGTCGCGGACTTTTTTGTAGACCTTTTTAAGGTGTACAATACTGTAGTACATTATTTTGATCTATCTCGTAGGGTTCAGCCAGCGTTTGGAATACATATAAGCGCAAAAAAATGTGTTTGTTTACGACATCACATTAGAAACCTCTAATATTATCAGTGTTTCTTTATTATATTATGCATGTATTATACACATAAACCTTCCTCTTGAATCACTCCATCTATTAAAAAAACCGCATCAAAATCCGTTACGTAGTTTTAAAGATCTAAGCATACATAAGGACAGACAGACAGGAAGCGACTTTGTTTTATAATATGTAGTGAAGACGCTTATAATAGTTAGACAAATGGGTTCGCGGACTTTTTTGTGGGTAATTTTCAGTACTATATATATGTACATGATGACCTTTGTGGCGCAGTGGGCTTAGGTCCGGCTGAGACGCAAAAGATTCAATGCGGGTTCAATTCCCGCCGCGGGTCAAATGTTTGTATGATCTGCAAGTATTTTTCTCGGGTCTGGGTGTTTCTATGTATAATATGTATGTATTTACAAAAAAAAGTATATAAGTAGTATATCAGTCATGTGGTACCCATAACACAAGCTCTGCTTATTTTGGGGCCAGATGATGCTGTGTGAAATGTCCGGTATTATTATTATTATTATTATGTAGTACATTATTTTATGCATAACAAGCTGTCCCGTACGCGCGTTTTATAATTTTAAAATAAAAATAAATGGTTTAATTGTTATTCTGCTATTTAAGGCGGAGATAAATCCAATAAACCAAAATTCACTATAAATGGTGTAACTAACATTAATTTGTTTTTATATAGATACCATGCATGCAAATTTTTAATACCTTCACATTATTGCATATTTCTTATGGATCTCTACTTTTTTTAAATACAACAAGCTCATGTTATTTTCTATTGGTGTAAGATTTTTAAATTGGTTGATCAGTTTTTGTGTTTCTTCATTACGAACAAACATACAAAATAACTATATTTTCTCTTCATTATATTAGTTAAGACAACTCGTAATGATTTAACCTAGACCTTTAACATAACATAGATAATAGGTGTACCAATGTTATTGCGAAAAATAGTAACTTAATCGAGTTACATGATACCAATTATCCATAACCACAAGTCTGGTATAAGGCAAGTGTCAGGCATCCTAGACGTGTTTACAATTGATTATGTTATACACTATGTACTTACCTACAAATAAGTAGTTTAAGAGTCATTGGCGATGATACAATGATATCGATAATAATAACCGTAGCCTTATTTTACGTTTACGTATCTTCAGTATTATCTAAACTAATTATAAAAGATTACATTTTTGTTTGTTTCTAATGGATAAACTCAAAATCGCTTTAACCGATTTTAAATATGTCGCCTATAGAAAGCTACATTACCAGCGAATAACATGAGCTGTATTTAATTTAAAAAAATAATAGTAGATTTTTAATTTACGAAAATTTAATAACATAACCCGTGCACCCGTGCTCTCGTGCGAATCTCTAATTATGTTATCGACTGGCCTGTCATCTCAGTTGGTAGTAGCTCTGCCTACTGCGCTGTAGGTTGATGTTTCGATTCCCTCCCAGGATAAACATTTGTGTGAAGAACATAGATGTTTGTTCTGTGTCTGGGTGTTATAAAATATCATAAGTATGTATTTAAAAATATGTCAGTATTCTTTCAGTCATCTAGTCACCATATAACTAAAGTTATGCTTAGTTTGGGCTAGATGGTGTTGTGTGCATTGTGCAGCAATATTTATTTATTATATATAATTTTATTCAGTAAAGACCGATGCCAGTGTGAAAATATATCAAGCAATCGAAAATACCGCCTCCTAATTTCCATGAAACACAGGATAAACTCGTAAATCTAAATCATAATGGAGCAGTTACTTAACTAATTAGTAAATGAGGTGTGGAAACCACCCAAAACATTGAACAACCGTTGCGTTTTCGGTCGTTGGCCGTGAGTGAAAATTGGGTCGCCACAAATAAGCTATTTTTGATGACGGTCGCCGTTTTACGAGTTTCAACAGAATATGATAGCTGACAAAATACTGATTTCTCATTTTAGACACGCCAATATAAGTATGACCTCATTAAAACAGTTTTTTTAAATACTCTTTCATGTCGATTAAGAACTCGTAATTTTACGTTCGTGGTTTTTTTATTTGGCATACGGTTTTGGAAAGTGTGCCTTGAACGTAGCGAAATGAAAATGAGACGGGCTACCATATCAACGGATATCATAGCTTAACGAAATGTTATGTCTGTTTCGTTTCGTTTGATTACGTATAAGTAGCAGTAGTGGTCAGCGATAGCAACGCGAGAGAATATCTGCGAAATCATTCGCAAGTCATAAAAGAAACACTACGGAAGCCAGTCGCTGCCAATTACGCGCTAATCGGTCGCCCTACACCTACAAGCAAAAATACGCAGCAGTGTTTGACAGCAGCGATCGCACCATTTAAGCCTATTGCTAGATTTCGCGAGTTACGTAATAAAGAGCGGGCTATAACTGCAGTAATCGATTGAGAGTTAGCCTAGTGTGCAAGGACTTCAAGTCCAAGATAAGCAGAGGAATATTGTATTGATATTTACTGCTAAGTGTTTACTTGTATATATCAAACAGACTTCACTCAACATGCTCTCACGGGATGGGGATATCGCAACTCTACTTATGTCCAATGAGACTGCGGAGCATCCATTCAAATGTTGTAACATCTCATCTGCCCTAACACCTGCATAAGGGATGCCCTAATGGACCTAATGGCCACAGACGATGGAGTGAGGATGGCAGTATTTTATTCAAAAGTTATTTATATCAATGTGTGTTGTGTCAATGATAATTTATAAATGTAACATTGACACGCAGGAAGATCTGTTTATTGTTTATTATTCTGTACTTTTATCTAAGTAAAGTGCTTTGGAGGACACATTAAACTGTCAGACCTGGCTATTTAAAAGTTGTTAAAACCATGACGTAGGCCTATTAACTCCTGTGATAAAATTAGGGCAAGATTTGAAAAAAAATTTGTTAAAGTTTAAATTACCTTGCGAGGTTTTACTCCATTCCTTATAATGGTAACAATCCTCGGTCGCACAACATTGTCTCCAGCCGGGCTCACTCGCGCAGTCCCGTTTCCGGTAGTATTGCCACTACCATTTGACTGTAAAAGAATAAATAAATTCACTTGCTATAAGCTAATAAGCTATAAGCTTGCAATAAGCAATAATATACCAGCCACAATCTTAAGTAAAAACCTAGATTTTTAATTTATTTTAATGTTCAAAAAAAGCTTTGACCTGAGTTAATTAAAGTACCTGGAAATATCGGGATACTCTGTTATAGGCTCGCGCTGGGGACGGACTTGCACTGTCATTTAATGACTCTGGACCACTAAGTCTGAAAGACTGGGGAGTCACTGCACTGGCTTCATAGTCTATGCGTTTGAAAGGTTCACCAAATCCACTACACACATACGACTGCCCATCTTCAAGATCATCAAGTTTACCTATCTGTGAAAATAATAAGAAAAAATGGGTTAAAACTGAACCACAACACAACTGCCTTAGTTGGTCTGGTCTAGGCACACTAATAGGTCAAATGTTCATTCACTGAAACTGATAATAATCATTATTAAGAAATGTTCATAAAACTTTTGAAACTATCATTAAACCTAACCAACTAGACGTGGGCATGTTTCAATGTGCTAGCTAACCTGACATCTCATGTAGCTAGCATGCTCTAAAGGTCCATGTAAAGACTCGTGAGCCAAAGTGGGTTAATGAAAGAAGGAATCTATAATAGAACAGATGTCATTCAGAAGGATGAAAGTAAAAAAAGAAACAATAACATAACAGAGCCAGAGTCATCATAAATGTCAGCTGTTAGAGGTCATATAGACAGTCGGTCATTGAAATGCATACATCGCCCTTGTCAAATGTTCACAACTATTCTGATTATAGTGGATAAGTGGCTATCAAGCAGTAGCAGTATGTAAACTTACTTTTCTACCCTCAAGAGAGTATATTGTCCGTACTCCACTTGGCAAAGTAACATTATCTACAAGCACTCTGGTTAAATCAGCTGTCAAGCTATCAAAAGACCTGAAATAATTATCTTATAAGTTCACCTTAAATCCTGTGACAGAAACAAAATGTATCTATAGCCGTAATTGAATTAAATGGAAGGATACCCATCTTTATGAAAAGAATACAGACAAAACACAGTAGTGACAGATAGCCGAGACCTATCATATCCTGTGTATTGCAAAACATTGGCTATTAAACATTTATGCATCATATTCTTTTACTATAACATATTATCTATTATCATATTATATATTTGATTTGAAATAAGTATTTAGTAATGTTGGTTAAAATCCATACTCTAAACAATAATCTAAAGACTGATGTTATAAATTATAGCTTTGTAATAATAATGTTATCACACAGAGTATATTCATATATAATTAAATTTTGTTTATTTCAGATGACGGTAAAATACCCACGAACCTGGCCCTAAACTAAAATACACCCTATGCATGTATACAAAATAACTATAGACAGTTACAGTAATTATAGCAGGCAGGTAGATATTCAATTTGTAAAAGTGAAAGTGCTAAAATAGTTCGAACTGGAATTCAGTTGGAAAGTGATCAAACATAATGAACCCACCTGTATCGCTCTGGCAAGACTGGGATAATAACACCTGAATAGAATTTATCACCGTTCCGAAAAAATCTGACTCGTTTCGCTTTCCGCGCTGCTGGCTGAGCTCGCATTACATTACGTCGGTTCGTCCTAGTTTTCGTTGTCATTATTTCAATATCGCTAAAATCTTTTTCCAGCTCGCATACGGAGCTGGCTCGGCTACCGCTACGGCTCAAGTTATTCTCCATCTGCAAATTAGAGAAAGTTACAGCAAAGCCTAGAGCTATGAAGTAACGGATCACTAAAACGCGATCTAATACAAACCACTACCTTTTTTATTTTCCGTAACTAATTACGTGGTTATTTTATCGAATAGATAATATGTCATCACTTCTTCTGTAGTTCCAGTTTGTATTTAGAGAAAAATATGAAACAAATTATAAATATTTCAGTAAATTTCATGAATCACACAAAAATCAGCTAACGAGACACCACCAACCAACCAATCAATCAAAATGAAAATGAATGAGTTAAAACTGTCAACTGCAGTCATTGTCAATTCTAGTAAAAGTGCATCGAACTATAGATTCATTTATTCTACAATTCTGTGAACTAAACGAACGAATGTAAATGTTTAGTGCGCTTCACTCGGCTCTCTGCCTTGGATTGGATAACTTGTTCTTTGCTTTTTATTGTACACAAAAAAATACATAATCTAAACTATAATGGCATGTACACAGACGAGCTTAACTCTAAAAAGGGTTCTCTTTCAGCAAACCTTGGGAATTGGAGATATTAAAAACAAATGGGTGGGTATGAAGAGTACAAAAGGAGGAAAAGAGAAAGATTAAATTCATAAAACTAATACAAATACGAACTTCCTATAGAGAAATACAGATAAATAATATTAAACTAAATATAATTACCTAAACATTGTTGCTAAATATATTATACTACTTATACATAATTATTATATAAATATATGTATAATCTACCTAAATATATTAAACCTAAATAAAATAATACACAAATAAATATATCTAAATACTTACATGGAGAGATAGTGTTCTTTGACTTTTCGCTTGAATATGCCAAGCGAGGGACTAGCGCGGATAACGTGAGGGAGGGAATTCCACAACTTCACAGAGTGGACCGTGAATGTACCACCATAGCGACTAGAAGAGTGGGCAGGTATTTTAAGAAGAAGAGATTTTGCAGTTCTGCAGGACTCACCACGGGGAACAAGGAAATCGAAACACTCATAAAGATAAGAAGGAGAGAGAGGGCTGTTGAGAATATTCAAAAAAAGAGATACGATATGCAGATCCCGGCGCCGACGAATGGGTAGCCATTTTAACTGGGCTCTAAACATTGAAACGTGGTCAAACTTCCGCAGTCCAAATATATGGATGCACAAGTTCTGAAGACGTTCTAATTTATTAAGGTACTCCTCCGTGGCATCAATGCAACAGCAGTCGGCATAATCTATACGAGGAAGTAACAAAGTTTGAGCTATAATGACTTTGGTCGCATGAGGTAAAAATTCTGGAATCGCTTGAGGGACTGGAATGAAAAATGGACTCTTTTACTGATTTCATTGATGTGGTTTACCCAAGCTATGAATCAAATGGGAGAGTTAGCGTACACAAGAGGAGGCAGGGAAGATTTATTTATGTATGAAACTCAGCATATAAGAGCTAGATAATTGATTCAGGCGTGACCTTGCGGAAATCCATTACAAAACATTAAACAGTGGGACAAATATTTAGTACAATTCCGCTCTTATATGAAAAAAAAACATTAAACAGATGGACAAATATTTTGTACAATTCCGCCAATCTATTCCTAAAGAGTTACCTCCAAAAGAAATTCGACACGCGGAGGTAACTCTTTAGGAATAGATTGGCGGAATTGTACAAAATATTTGTCCATCTGTTTAATGTTTTTTTTTCATATAAGAGCTTCCAAAAATTAACGCCTGAGACTTGGATGGATAACCAGAAGACCAAAAGGCTTTGCCCATGAGTAGATACTATTCAGGTCAGCGTATATTTGGTTAATACCAACAGAGAACTCACTAACTTTAAAATGGTTATAAATTTGCAAGTCATCAGCATAAATATGATGATTAGTAGATATGACTTGAGTGATGCCATTAATGAAAACTGAGAAGAGGAGAGGTGAAAGAACACCACCTTGAGGCACGCCCCCAGTGATATCACACCAGTCAGAGAAAGACCTCCGCACCGTATACGATCTCCATAGTGCTGTCAATACCAAAGGTATCAACTGTCATACTTTGTTATGAATGATCATTAGGTTTGTCTAGTGGAATTCTTTCAGTTAAATAAAACTAATGTTTCTTTTGGTTTCTCGTTTATTTCGCCACAATTTATTTAACTGAAAAATGCCTGACGAAAAACTAAGCAAGCCTTCACTATCATGATATCTACGACCCGATAAGTTTGACATCGAGCCTGATGTCGCGGACGCCGATGCAAGAAGGCTACATTGGAAATCGACATTCGAAAGCTTCTTAGCAGAAGAGATTACCGAAGATTTACCAGACTCACTTAAGTGTAAGCTGTTAGTTAACCATTTATCGGCATCGATTTATAAGCATATCAAAACATGCTCCACTTATAAAGATTCGATGAAAGTTCTAGAAGAGATCTATGTCAAACCGAAAAATACTATCCTAGCTCGACACATTCTCTTCAATCGCAAGCAACGAGCCAACGTTTCTCTGACTATGCTAGAGCTCTCCGACTTTCCGCGAAAGATTAAAAAATTCGAAGACGTCAAAGCCCAAGAGCATCAAGACCAAGCGGTTCGTAGTGCTCTCATATCCGGCTTACTATCACGAAGGATTCGCGAGCGGTTACTAGAAAACTAAAAAAAAACTCACTCTCTCAGAAGCACTTATTCAAGTCGTAGCTATGGAAACAGCAGAGAAGGATGCAGTTGCTATTGCTATCAACTCTCCGCAACTTACCGCCATATCGCAAGGCAGTTCACGGGACAAGGAATCCGAAAATCAAGCGGCAGCTTCATCGTCACGAACTTTTCAAGCCGCTCCGACCACGCCACCTCCGGCTAAATCCTGCTTTTTTTGCGGCGGGAGTCTTCATCCAAGGTTTAGATGTCCAGCCAACAAAGCCACCTGCAAGAAGTGCTCAAAGAAAGGACACTTCGCAAGCGTCTGTAGATCGGGCAATATTAACTTGAACTCCACGACGGTTGAAGATCCTACGTCTCCTAACAACGACCAATTTTTCAGTGGAGCTATTTCTGTTGCCTCTCCTTCGAGCCTTAGGAGTGCGACAATTCCAATCATGGTCAATGAATACAAGGCTGAAGCTCTCGTTGATACAGGAAGTTCGGTTAGCTTTATTAACGGTAAAATAGCTCGCATAATGAAACTACGCAAAAAACCCTGCAAGCAGACAGTCAATCTCGCTTCTCTCAATCAAGTTTATTTTGTCGAAGGTGTCTATTTTGCTACCATTACAATGAATAAGCATACTTACAAACAAACACCTCTTATAGTTGTTAACAACCTCTGTGCCGTAGTAATCGTCGGCCATGACTTGCTCAAACATCACTCGAGCATTCATTTCAATCTTGGTGGGCCTGGCGAACCATTAGAGATATGCAATGTGTTACGAGCTTCGGTGCCGCCAGCCTCCGTATTTACAAATCTGTCGCCGAACATTCAACCGATCGCCGTGAGAAGCCGGCGCTACAGTAAGGAAGATGAGGACTTCATAAAAGAAGAAATTATGTCCAAATTATTTGAAGACGGGGTCGTTGAAACAAGTATTTCCCCCTGGAGAGCCCAAGTCCTCGTAGCGGGAGGAGGAGCTCATCGAAAACGACTTGTCATTGATTACTCCATGACCATAAACAAATTCCCCTTGCCAAACATAGAATCAGTCGTGAACAACGTATCGAGATTTAAAGTGTTCAGCCAAATCGACCTAAAGAGCGCATATCATCAAATACCTATCTTAGAAAATGAAAAGATATATACAGCTTTCGAAGCATGCGGCAAATTGTACCAGTTTGCACGCATCCCATTTGGCGTAATTAATGGAGTTGCAGCTTTTCAACGAACCCTGGACTTCATCATAACGGAAGAGAGACTAGAAGGAACGTTCGCCTACTTAGACGATGTAACCGTCTGCGGCAAAGATCAAAACATGACCACAATCTAAAACGCTTTATGGACGCCGCTAATAAATTTCATTAAACTCTAAACGAACAGAAGAGTGTTTTCAATAATACTAAAATCAACATGCTTGGGCATATACTGTTGAAGAAAATACAATCAGTCCTGACCTGGAAAGACTAAAACCTCTTCTAGAGCTTTCCGCTCCAACTAAAACTAGTGAACTGAAACGAGTCCTAAGGATGCTTGCTCATTATGCTAAATGGATTACGTGTTTCTCCAAAAAAATAAAGCCACTTACATGCGTGACCACTTTCCCGTTGCCAACTGATGCTGAAGTGTTTTGAAGAACTCAAGCAAGATATCAAGGAAGCCGCTCTAGTAGCCATTAACGACAATGAAATGTTTACAGTCGAAACAGACGCTTCGGAATTCGCGCTAGGGGCTACGCTGACCCAACATGGAAGACCAGTTGCTTTTTTCTCTCGGACACTGAATAACTCTGAATGCAAACAATCCGCAATCGAAAAAGAGGCTTGTGCGATAGTAGAGAGCCTAAAGAGATGGAGACACTACCTGATTGGTAGACATTTTCTTCTTATAACAGACCAACAATCGGTAGCCTTCATGTTCAATCAAAATCATAACAGCAAAATAAAAAATGCGAAGATCCAACGTTGGCGATTAGAACTGTCTTGCTTCAAATACGATATAGTTTATAGACCAGGCACTGAAAACGCTGCTGCGGACGGTCTATCTCGCGTATGCGCCTACATGAATATAAATAAGTTGAAAGAACTACATAACGCACTCTGCCACCCAGGAGTAACTAGAATGTATCACTGGGTAAGATCTAAAAACTTGCCCTACTCAGCTAATGATGTCAAGGAGATGACCGCCTCGTGCCCTATCTGCGCCTAAATAAAACCGAGGTTTCTTAAGGCCAAGGGTAAATTGATAAAAGCTACGTCGCCGTTTGAACGGATCAACATAGATTTTAAAGGACCACTGCCTTCTAAAACAGCCAACAAGTACATACTTACGATTATTGATGTGTACAGTCGGTTTCCTTTTGCATACCCATGTAAGGATATGACCACAGCCACCGTCATTACTTGCCTGAAAGATATTTTTTTGTCATTTGGCCAACCTCTCTACATTCATAGCGATAGAGGGTCGTCATTCATGTCCGAAGAGTTCAAATCATTCCTACAACAGTCAAACATAGCCTCGTCCAGAACGACGCCCTATAACCCCCAGGGTAATGGCCAAGTGGAGCGACTAAACGGAACGCTCTGGCGAACTATTCAACTCAGCCTTCGGTCAAAGGTATTATCGGTGGAAAATTGGGAAGTAGTACTGAAGGACGTATTGCATTGTGTCCGATCCCTCCTGTGTACAGCAACAAACGCTACTCCGCACGAAAAACTTTTCATATACCTATCCTAGAAGATCCCCGAACGGAGATTCACTGCCATCTTGGCTCACGCAGGGACCGATTCTTGTTAAGAAGAACGTCTGCTCTTCAAAAACGGACCCTCTTGTCGAGGAAGCCAAGCTCCTAGAGACCAATCCTTACTACTCTCTCATAAGACGGGATAATGGAGAAACCTCAACGGTATCAAACCGTCAATTGGCCCCCTTCCCCCGTACTACTGATGATAGCAGAGACGATAACTTTGAAACGGCCTCCGAAGATGATAATCTTCCATCTGAAAATAACTCCACATCTCCACCTGAATATATCGCTCCTTTTTCACCGCCTCGCTTAGAAGAACCATCGACGTCCTCACCAGTTCTTCGGACTGGACTCCCCAGGAGATCTAATAGAATGCGAAAATTACCCTCCTACCTGGCGGACTTTGTGGTTGATGGGAGTGAGAGTGAAAACTGAACCGGGGGAGAATGAGGTGATATGCGACCTCCGCACCTCCGCACTCCGATCTCCATAGTGCTGTCAATACCAAAGGTGTCAACTGTCATACTTTGTTATGAATGATCATTAGGTTTGTCTAGTGGAATTCTTTCAGTTAAATAAAACCAATGTTTCTCTTGATTTCTCGTTTATTGTATTCCTAATTTGATTCTTACTTATTTCCTTTGAATGAAATAAAAATAATTTTCGTTTAATATATGTTGACAATCGAATTATTATTCCCATAAATAATCAAATTTAGTAACAGCAACAGATGTTATTCATGTACTTTAGAAAATATTTCTAAAGTGTGTTATTTTATATGCGATTGTCTAGAAACAAGGGAGAAGGGAGCATACAAAGCCTTCTGAACTAATCCTGTACTAATACCGGGAAAATTGTATTAGTAGGCCCTCTAAATTTGGAAATCGTACCTGTGATTGTGACGAAGGGTGTCACTCGTTCCTGTTCGTTATAAGTTTGCCAGTATTGAAAATGATTTTGAGATAAATTTTATCTCAAAATTATTATTACTTAAAAACGTACAAAATAATAAAGAAAAACACTAGATTTGTCTAAACTCTTTAATTTTTTTTTTTTTACATTTTAGAATATTTAGTATTAGGGGATTGGGAGTTAGTGTTGGTAGCATGCGAGCTTCAACCTTAATTCTATTTTATTTTATTCTATGGTAACTGGAAAAACAGGTGACGCATTTCATACATAAATTTTTGCTTTTATCATCGCATGTCAAAAAAGTACAGACAAAGAGTGTGAATATTTTGTAGATTTCCACGTTTGTTTAAATTTTTGTGCAAAATGTCTTCAAGAAAAAAGGTCCTGCTGAAAGTGATTATCCTCGGTGATAGCGGAGTAGGCAAAACATCGCTAATGAATCAGTTTGTCAACAAGAAATTTTCCAATCAGTACAAAGCAACAATAGGCGCAGATTTTCTCACGAAAGAAGTAATCGTTGATGATAGAATCGTCACAATGCAGATTTGGGACACTGCTGGTCAAGAACGTTTCCAGTCCCTGGGGGTGGCGTTCTATCGCGGGGCGGATTGTTGCGTATTAGTGTTTGACGTAACGGCCCCCAACACGTTCAAGTCCTTGGAGAGTTGGAGAGACGAGTTCCTGATTCAGGCTTCGCCACGAGACCCCGACAACTTCCCTTTTGTTATATTAGGCAATAAGGTGGATTTGGACAACCGTGCAGTCTCAGCTAAGCGTGCTCAGCAGTGGTGTCAGAGTAAAAATGATATCCCATACTTTGAAACCAGTGCCAAAGAAGCAGTGAATGTTGAATTAGCATTTCAGACTATTGCCCGCAATGCACTAGCTCAGGAGACCGAGGCAGAGCTCTACAATGAGTTCCCGGACCAAATCAAGCTAAATGCTAATGACAATGCTCGCACCCGGGATGGTGACAACTGTGCATGCTAGGCCTTATTTGCTACATTGCAGGCGATTTAATAGATGTGGAATTTTATAAAGTTCATACATTTTAGTATATCATAACATTATGTTTAAGAAATGTTTCCTTTTATAATATCATGTAAAAATGTATAGAAAAATTAGGTATCACACCATTTATTGGAACAATAATTGTTTGTTATGCACATATTTATGTTGTTTGAAATGGTACACTTACACAGATTGGTAATGCTAAATTAAAAAAAGACCCCACTACTGTGTTGAATTATAGTTAAAAATTTTAAATAAATTGTTATGTACCTTGCCTATTTACTTTACACAAGTAAATCAATCAAATATTGCCTAATTTAGTTAATTTTCATAGACTTAGCTCGAAACAATATTCCATTTATGTAATATTACTGTAATGGTGTCACTACCTTGATGTTCACTATAATGTACACTCTAGTGTATCATTCAATGTGAATAATGATATGGTATTTGTTTTTAATTGAGGCTTGAATATTAAATTAATTTACTAAAGCCATTTGGTAGCATCTAAATCATCTTGGATTTTTATGATTTACCAACATGATGTTCAATGTGGTAAATTAATTTGGTAAAAATGTGATATGCTTATTTTCAATTAGATTTTATAGTTTTGAAATTTTTTGTTATGTTTATACTTAATTATTTGACCTGTACAATAGTAAGCATTTCAAATGGCCTTTGTTCTGTTGTTTCTCTTAACTAAATGAAATATTGGAAAACAAATGATTTTCTTTTGTTTGCACCAAAGTCTAAGTTAGTGTAAAATTTTTCAATTACATTTCTTAAATTTACTATTGACAGGTGATTGAAGTGTTCTAACTCATTTTAGACACCATGTAATTTGGTGTTGAATAAAAACTGCGTAAAACTGTTACTCTAACTTGGACTTTGTTACAAACAAAATAAGATCTACATACCTATTTTACCAAATTTTAGCTAGTCTGGCGAAAACAGAATCACACTAATGGTTTAACTTTATTTAACTTCATATTTCTCTAAACACAACATAATTTTATTTACACAAATGTACAGAATAATATGTGTTAATTTAAAATACATGTTAAATTGTTGGGCTATCTAAGGGCTGCTTAAAACAATCTTTAAATAGCTCAACTGAATGTTTTTGATCAAAATTTCATCATTTAGGTTTGATACATAATATTTTTGATTATATGTACTACTCGCATAATTAAGTATTAAATTTGATATTCATATATCTCATTGAATCTAACAACTATCTGAACTTTACTAAATATTTCTGTATATATTTGAATTTAAAATAATAGTTATAAGTAGCTAATGTTATTGAAGATTAATTACTCATAAACATATGGGTGATTAAGAGAGAACAAAACCATCTAATAACAATGTACTATGACTCAAAGTCATCATGACATCAGTATATAAGTGACACTCTTTCTTACATCCTAGTGAATGTTTAATGCAGCTTAAGCAATGCCTAATACTACATTATAATGCTTTTAGTATTGGGTGTGTGGAGGATCACACTCGCCATCTTAAATTCAGTGTTAGCACCAGTTTTATTTAATTTATGTAAGTTATTTGATAACAGTTTATATTTTCCAAAATTTAAGTTCATATCGTGCTAGATTATTAGAGATTTCTTCCCTGCATTAAATAACATACAAGTCAAATTATAAGTTGTAACAGGCAGGATTGAAGAATACTATCTGTCTATAACTCTTCTACATTTAGTAATATACCACTCCAAATGCTTTTATACAAAATGCAGTGTATCGCAATTCTCATGATATATAATGATCTATTATACCTAAACCCTGAATTCTCACATCTTGTTATTCACATATTTTAAACTAAGATATTCATAATATATTATGTTAGTTATGTATGTAACTTAATCATAGTGTGGATTAAATTTATCAGCCATATGTATAGTCCTCAATTAAAATTTAGAGAGCATTGAAGTGTTCCAATCAAAAACATACTGAAATAGAGAACAATTCAATGCATAACTAATTGGGGACTCAAGGTATGGCTGAAAGTTATAGAAAGGTAACTACTAATAAATAATACTATATTTACGCTGTATAATGGTTGCTTTTAATTTTATATCAATAAATAAAAGTCACCAAAATTATTTTCGTTTATTATCCGGTGTTTGAAACCACCAAGGTTACGTAAAGGTTAAAAGGCTTTACTGAATAAGGCTTCGAGTTTTATGTAAACGCAAATCCATTTACGTCATCCATAAATATCCCACACCGCTGCGCCGGTCTGTTCTAAGATTCGCCACTCGTCATTTTATATAAGGGAGACATTTCGGCCTTGGAGTGATCCGTAATTTGTCATTGATTGAAAGAAACTTGGCAAGTTTTTTTTTCACTTTGTTGGGGCCATTCATTCAGAGCATTCATTAGCTCAAGCAAGGTGCTCAGAAGAAGAATGTCGGAACAGCGCATGCGAGCGGGCGGGTGCGGCCGGTGGGGGCTAGGTAGCTCGCAGTGTTTCAGCCGGCTTCACTGGCCGCTGTGCGCTTCAGTCTCGCTTGTGACATGAAAGGGCGCGATCCTTTACTCTTATCACGGTGCTTCGAGCAATGCATCACCATGAACAGCCGACAGGGAATGCATGTAACGGTAAGTGACCAAATAAAATACTACGTTCACCAGTTGATGAAGACCTAGTTTTACCTACATTTCATCAGCATCGCCCTTCTCTGTCATGTTGCAGAATTCACTCGTTCCTATTAGGTGTTTTATACAGCACATTTCAGCTACTTAGGTATTACTTGGGCTATATTTTTTGTTGAATAATCGTTTTGATAATTTGATTTGATCGGCACTTTTAAACATGCTGATTGATCAAATCCTTCTGTTACCTATGTTGGGTAATGATGAAATGTAGGTAGGTTGGTTACGGTTTCCGATTTACCTTAAAATGAATGACATCTTCCTAGTTTTTCATTAAACCAGCCATAGAATATCCTTAAAAACGTTATAGAAAACTAAGAGCTCTCGGTTTACCTTGGTAGTAAAGCTCGCATTGCATTCTCTAAAGTTAAGTATTTACCTACTACCCACATAATCCCTAAAGTTAAAAAAATGTCTGTCTATTATCCAAATCACGGAGCTACAATATAGGTGAAAGAATCCCCCACTTAATGGGACTGATCTGATCATTTATACGCGTGAAATGGTCATTTTAAAGCGATTATTTAATTATTTGTTCCTGCGATTCTGTCAAGAATTGGTGTCAAAAATTTTAATCCCTCAGATTAAAATTAAAATACCTGTATTTAGTAGGTTTTAACGTGAGAGTAATAAATAAAATTAATAATCAGGTATATACCTATCCTAATTATTCTGTCCATTAATAAATGGAATTTCACTCACCATAATTATTCCTCTTATCCCATTTTATGTAGAGTCTGCTGTACAACAAGTTCTGACCATCAAAGTAATTATGCTGTATTATACAAGCCTAGTTTCTATCTAAAAATTATCCCAGGGACTATATATACTTGCCTAGCGTCCTGTTAGTAAAAGTTCTACTTTATAGATCATCTTCCAATAGACGCGAATGACCCATAGTAGACTGCATGCATACATGCAAACTCATTACTACCACAAACATTCTTGTATAAAACTTGTAAAGATACTATGTAGGTATATCACCATGTGACTAAAAACTTACTGTAAAATAAAGCGGTCGAATGCTAGTGTAGGTAGCCCCTGTAAAGGGCCAACCTATATAGGTATCTACTCCTTTCACCATCATTGTTATTGTAAAATTACAAGTACCTACTCATAGTATTTGTTAAGATAAAAGTAATAAATAAATAAATAATCCCGTATATTTCACACAGCATCACCTGGCCTGGCCCCAAAGTAAGCAAGCTTGTGTTATGGGTACCTACCACATGACTGATAGGTATACCTACTATTTATATACTTTTTTTTTAAATACATACTTATTATACCTAGAAACACCCAGACCCGAAACAAATACTTGCAGATCGTACAAACATTTGTCCCGCGGCGGGAATCGAACCCGCAACCTTCTGCGTCTCAGCCGGGCCTTAGCCCACTGCGCCACAGAGGTCGTCTATAAACACCCATTAGGTAGATACTTATAAAACAATATAAATATAAATTACCTACAAGGAAATTACCTACAATTAAAGGAATTTCAGGACTACCCACTATAATATACCTACCTACGTCACAAGAAATAACTTTTTGCCGCCTTGAAGCATGGTGACCGGCGAATGAACAAGTGTCATAACTCAAAATAAGACGAACAATCTGTGTTTCATATTCTGTTGGATTTAGTTTTCAAATTATTTCAAATAGAGCCTGAATTTCTTTCTAGCTGACGTTACTTGTCCAAAAATGTTTAGGGGTGTTTTCGAGTTTTCCACACTTTTTCTTCAAGCTTTATTTTGTTAAGATTAAAAAATATTTTCTCAATCGTTAATTTTAGAGTAAAGTAATATTTAAAGGGAAGTCAGTTTTAGACTTTCAAATTTCCAAATTTCAGAGCTGTGGGGTAACGGGAAGAACTTTAGAGTTTTAAATGTTTGTCGTTTCTATGCATTACACATTAATTTTCACATACAATATTGTTAATACTTTAGTTAAAAACTTGTTATTTTTAAGGCACTATAAACACGTAGACCATACGAGTATTTGGTGTAAATTTCATGTTGTTACCTTCAGCCGTTCCCGTAAAAAGGCCTTGAGAGACAGACAAAAAGTGATCCTTTAAATAAGGGGTTTCCCTGTTAAATTACGGAATCCTTAAATTCTATTAAATGTTTGTACCTAAGTAAGTACTTCAATTTCCTCGCAATGAATCATTCTGTTGATCACGATTAAAATCTCTTTATTTTATTGATAAGCTTGTAATATTTTTCCTGATATGATAATCAAGCGAGCATAATGCGTCCGTAACATTGAACAAGTTTGATACTTAAAGCTACGATAAAATTGTACCAACTAATCTACTTCTACTAATACTAATATTATAAATGCGAAAGTTTGTGTAGATGTTTATAAATTACTAGCTGTTACCCGCGACTTCGTACTTTTATGCTTAGAACCTTTATTTTTATTACTGTGAGGAATGCATTCTGTGCATCTAAAGAACATCTTATAAGTTTTACCTTCTATTTTACTTTATTTCTTACCAAAAGTCTAAATATGAATTTTCAGATCCCTAACATAAGAAAATATAAGTTGCCAAAACAAACTTTCATCCCCTATTTTAACCCCTTCAAGGTTGTTTTTTGAGATAAAAAATAGCCTATATTCCTCCCCCCGAATGCAATGCATTTTCTTACCAAATTTAATCAAGATCCCTTCAGCCGTTTAGCCATAAAAAACGTAACAAACAGACAGAGGCACTTTCGCTTTTATAATATTGGTATGGATAATAATTAATAATGCCGGACATTTCACACAGCACCTAGCCCTAAAGTAAGCAGAGCTTGTGTTATGGGCACCACATGACTGATGTAAGTAGGTACTAATTAAACCTTTTTTTCTTTTTGTAAATACATACTTACATATTATACAAAGAAAAATCCAGGCTCGAGACAAATACTTGCAGATCATACAAACATTTGTCCCGCGGTGGGAATAAAATCTTCTGCGTCTCAGCCGGGCCTTGGCCTACTGCGTCACATAGGTTAAATGTTTGTTTGTGGCTCAAACCACAAACATTTGTTGTTTGTTGTGGCTCGCGTCGTACGGGCTAAGAGTTTTGAATGAAACTTGGAATAGATGAAGGTAGTCTGAGACTTTGAAATTTGAATAGCATACAGCCTATTGTTATCTACATTCTTAACACGCGTGCGAAGCCGTGGGCAGAAACTAGTATGATAAACAGATAAAATACACCTACACGTTATGTACCTACTTATCGTAAATTGATCTAAGTATCCATTCACATTTGGCGTAACTGCAAAGGATGATAGCCTAATATGATATATCGTAGTAGAGGACATTGTTTATTTACTAGATAAGTACTAAAGGGTTTTCCAAAAAGACGGGTAGGTGTTTAATTTGGATTAAACAAGTTGTATGTTGTTCAACGTTTTTTATTTTATTTGAAAGGTTGTCAATGGTGGCAATTCGGTTGGTTCATTTCTAATATTAGGAATTGTCTAAAATATATTTAGTTAGTCATAGCATTTGTAAAACCTATTCGGTTGGTACCATCTAACTAAATTAGGAACGCTTAATTAAGTTAGATTTTAATTAGGATAAATTGGTAGCAGCAGAATACCAAAGGTTAATTTGACAGTTCAAAACCTAATTTTAGCTTAAATTAGTTAGGTTGGTGCCAACAGAATTGAGGCCAAATGTCATTATTTGTGGAATACACATCGTTCAAATAATCGCAGCTTCGCTAAGTGGCGCGCATCCGAGAGGTCCAATTTTCGATGACTCTAGCGCATGTTTCAGGCTGAATTTGACCCATGGCATGGGTTATGTTGACTTTGACACGGCACCAGTCGTTTGTGGCTTATTGGAATAGACCTGCCACTTAAAGAAACCTCAAAAGAAAATGTCGACTACTTGGTGGCTAGATTACGATGTCTCGGGAGAAACCCATGCCCTTGAATCATTCGTGCAGAATGTCCACTAGCACCAGTGGCTCGTATCGCAGTCCTGATAGAACCTCATGTCGTTCACATCCGTATCATCCAGTTTGGACCAAAATAAATTGGTTATCAACGATCGGTAGGTATCGGTAGCGCGCTTCGTTCGATGGCAACGTCATCGTCATTATCTAAGTATGGGCCAAAGCTTTCGCCTGCCCGCAATCCACAATGAACAGTAATTTTCTGCGGATGCCACTTTATGGATCTTAGTGTGGAATAGTGATATCCCAAATCCGGTAATTTGCTAGTTCACGTACCAACCTGTTTATCCCAAAATGGTTCTCGTTGCTGCAGTTAGCTTTTTGCTGAAACTCACATATCATTTCTACACGTTTGGATAATAAAGTTTTATCATTTGTACATGTTGTTCGATGCTGTAACTTGCCTTGGTGTATTTAGAAACTGAAAATTAAAAAGAAAAATTAATATAAACAAAAGATAAAATGAACTATAAAAATCTACCCGACCCTATTGGAAAGCAGCACAAACTACCCGACCGCCTTGATGCGTAGTACGATAAGTAGCTTACCTCCTATCAGCATTTTAAAGTTCAGTATACCAAGATTCATCCAAATTCGCTCTGACGTTGCAGCGTGATTGCGCAATAAACTTTATAACATAGGTTACAAACATCTAAACATCCACACTGTTAATATTATTAGGGTTAGGTAAATACCTTCAATTTTCTTTTGACTTATGTACCTACTTAATGATATTGTTACAAACTGTTTATTTTCTTCGTCTTTGTATAAAAAAACGTGTATGAAGTCGGCCTCCTATTACGTAAACTCGCACGTCAACTAGCAATAGGCGTGAATCGCGCGATCACTTTTTGTATAATATACCTAATTATGTTGTCAGTAGTCGGGAACCACTGGATGAGACTTGCTAGGGATAGGAAAAAGTATAGCTAAAAAAAATCGGGTTGCACTCCGGGAGTGCCGACAGAAGTGAAAACTTATTTTGGCGCGTTAGAGTTTAGTAATAAACTTCAAAATCAGTAATTATGGCGTAATTATAATAATATTTGTTTTACTATTACTTTTACGTAATACGCCTGTAGATCCGCCAATCATACCTAATGCCTAATACCTAATGGTAAAAATCTTCTGCGACCTTGAATTGTATTGCGACAGTGAAAGATGTAAAAGATTCTTCTATAACAGAGACTAAAAGCTTAAAGCATGCGCTACACGGTTTGAAACCGCAATTTCTACCAAGGTGACCTTGGTAGAACGATTTCTGTCTACACGGTTTTAAACAAACCCCAAACTTCAGTGTGTTTAAAACGCTCGTGCTGAATTGACGTGTGCAGAATGCTTGTAATGCACTAGGTATAACAATTTACAAAGAGGCCATGGCTCCTTATTTATCAAAATTTCTAAAGTTTAGAGTTTGTATGGCACTTTTGTGTGCATTTGAAGAAAAATAACATTTTTTTGGGTGGAGTCATTGTACTCCTTAGACATTAAGTCCCAGAGACAGGGTAGGTCTCTAAATAACTCGATGAATTCAGTGATAACCTCACGTTCTTTCTCCATAATACCGTGCGTGCGCGTAATACGTCCGCGCTCGATGCGTGCAGCGGCGCGACTGTGGTACGCTTTTTTTAAACAAGCGGCTAGACGGTTTGAAACAAATTTTAAACCACCGCTTCTGCCAGTGGTTTGCTGGGCAAGCCTTTCTATTTCTACCAAGGGCGTTTAAAGGTCATGCGAAATTTGGGTTGCAACCACTATCTACACGGTTTGAAACATACGTTTTTACCAAGGTCACCTTGGTAGAAACTGTTGTTTCAAACCGTGTAGCGCATGCTTAATAGACAAGCTTAAGCTTAAAGCTATAAGCTTGTCTCTTTTCGGCGAAAAAAAGTCAGTTTCTCCAAGTCCCCGTTTTCCGAAATGTACCGGTATCTGTAGAAGATCATCTCGAACTCTTGGGAGTTTCACTCACTCGGACTCTCAATTTTGGCTCCTATATTGAGTCCAAGGCCAAGACTGCTGCCATGAAGCTTGGCATCCTCAACAAGGTGAGGCGATACTTCACACCTGGACAGCTTTCCACTTTATATAAAGCTTAAGTCCGGTCGGGTATGGAGTATTGCTGCCATCTGTGGGATGGTTCAGCAAAACACCAGCTGGGCTTTGGACTCGATTGAGCGTTGAGCATTGAGGGTGATAGGTGAGCAGCTAAACGCTGAGACTAAGTTTCAGAGTCTCGAGCACCGGCGTAAAGCTGCTTGCCTTTCGATCTTTTATAGGATACATTTCGGAGAATGTGCCCAGGAATTGCATGATCTCATTCCACCATCTCCTTTTCACAACAGGACAAGCAGACGCACCGCTCAATACCATACCTTGTCAGTCTACCCTTACGAACAAAGCGCTTTGCTTCCACATTTATAATGCCTACAGCCAAGGATTGGAATGATTTGCCGTCGCGACATCTGTCTTTCCTGAAAACTACAATTTGTATCTCTTCAAGTCAAGAGTGAATAGGTATCTTTTAGACCTGCGTGCCCCGTCGTCGGCCACATCGTCGCTTAACATCAGGCGAGTTCGTGGTTAAACGTAGGTCTATATATGATAAAAAAAAAAAAAAAACTAATAAACACGTGGTGGTCAGTTGAAAATGTGGGTTTCCTATTTAAATTGCGCATAACGCTTGCTTCAAGTACCTACCTACTTATAAAATAAGGTATGTAGAAGTAATAATACCTAATAATACCTACCTAATACAATCAGTATAAAAGCAGCTATATAAGGCCCCTTTATTAGTTAATTGATAGAATGACAATGTCGGTAGGGCGAAGGACATATCCATTGTACAGCGGGATCGGTCTGAAAACAAGGCATTTACCTACTTACCTCCCAGCAGTTTCTTTATTTCAGTTAGATAGTTTAACTTCAGAGTTTGATTTCAATGCAATATTTTCATAAAAACACGTCAGACGCCTACGCTACTGCTAGACGTTTTCAATTCGATGTGACGCATGCGTGAAATGTATTGATTACTGTGATGTTGATTCTTCCCGGCTTCTCGGGACAACTCGGGATGCCCGAGCATTTAGGAGTGTAAAGTCCAATAGTCCAATATATATAATTACTTATACTACAGAGACGCTATTATTCAGTTTATTAATGTTAGTACGTAAATCAATGAAGCCTTTAATACAACTGGTCATTTATCTACAGCATCCTAACGATAATTGGCAAGTTGAACACTACAAGGAGGGTCTTATTTATTAAGTACCTAATGGACGATATTGTTCCAATAATTGGTTCCAATGAAGTTTCAATATAATATTACAGTACCTATCCAATCCATTTTAGGTATACTTACCTACACCCCACCTCTGTCGTAAGCCAGGTCACATGACATCGTTCGCAATCTCAGAATAACTGACCGTCGAGTCTAATTATACAGATCTATGCGTTGTCCGTCTGTGTATCCAAAACAAACATTAGATAGTTGGGTTTTACGAAAATTTTGGAATTAGATCGAATCGTCCTTGCTCCTCGTATTATTTAGTCTTTCCTATGGGACTACTAACTAACTAACTATACTATGTTTGTTCGACACGAACTTGCCGGTTTACACTGAGATATAACTTAGTTTAAAAAGAGGATGAAACCATATTTTCGTAGTGGAGTCAAGTGCTAATTATATGGGAAACCATCCTTTGTAAATGATTTCGCGAGTCGGTAAATTAGGTGTCAGTAAGCTCATAAGGTAGGTAGGCCAGTAACATGTGCGTATAGTCATTTTTGTTTTGAAAACGTAGGTGTAATAAACGTATGTGTGAATTAGGTAACTCTTAAATTATATTACTTACCTACGTATAGTGTTATGAAAATACCTACCTTCTATTGTATTGTAAGGTTTGTAAGTAAGGTTGTATGGTTAGTATTATTCTAACGATGGGATTGGGGCTAGGATTTTCTTGTAATGTAGCGATAATGAGAAAGAAATAAAAGCCTGGGCTGACAGTTTGAAAAAATATATAGAAAGGAAAATCCCATGTGAAAACTAAAAAATAATGATCAAGCTCAAAGCTCACTATTCTGCCATCACATATAACTTATCGAATCCCATAAACTATTTTTAGTCTTGTAAAATGTCTAAATCTCTAAAATCTCTTGAAAATGTAGGTAGATAGTCACTGGTGAGGGGGTTTCACCGAATAGATATGAGTAGGTATGCAGGCACTGTTGAAATGAGGGGAGGAGAAGGTCACACTGTGAAGGTCGTTATAGGGGCGCGTAGGACGCACTGGCGACACAGTGTCAGTATTTTTTTCCATAGGGTTATTCATCCATACATATTTATTGTAAGTACCTACATAAACAATACATATACGCACGTACATATATTTGTGAACTATAATAACCATTGGTCACATAACACAAAGTGCTAAACGAAGTCGGATCAGGCGATGATGGCGAAATGAACTCGTAGTCCAATCCGGGACAGAATCCCTCAGTGCCCAGCTGTGGGATAGATTACATTAGTACGAATTAATAGTGTGTCTGTACTTGCAAATATTTAGTACGGTCACCTTGTAACACTTTCAGTGGTACAAGATTTTATTGAATAATATCTATATCAACATAGCAGCTAGTTATTTTAGAATTTCCCTGTACTTATTTGAACTATTGCCGCTATCGGATTTATCATTATCTTTATTGCATTGTATCAAGGTTCACCGTTGATTAAAACAGGATTTTTAAGTGTAATGGATTTTGTGAACAAACGTAGTAGCACGTACACTACATGCTACCCGTGTGTCGGTATTCGTGATGTTCGTCTCGTGTGCCAAAAACTGCTGTGGCTACGTGCAAGTCTACGAAACTGTGACGTTTTAGAATACTTATATATATAAAAACGAACTTTATTTTTCTCGTGACCAAAATAATAAATACATAATTAAAAAGTGCTACGAGGTGCTACAACGCTAGGACCTTGCTACGCTTCAGTGCTACGATCGCATCTACAGACCTACGAAAATCATAGATTGTTCGTTAGTAGTAGAGTCGTAAGATGACACCTATGTCGATGGCCTTAGGCACAAAATGCAATGACCCACAACTGTATTTTTATTGTACGGGATACTAACCGAAAATTGTAGACAAAAATTTGCTTTTGCCCGTTTGCTAGATATAATGTTGATTTAATTACAAAAGTGCAAGTGGTACATACACAGAATAATTAATTTAAAAACCGGCTTCTTGAACATAATCTAAAGACGCAACTGATTTTCGACTCTTTCTAGGTTTCAATTCATAAGCCCATTTTTTTTTTGAATTAGTAAGGAGATATCCAATTTTGCACCCATTGATCGGTAGGCGGGCGGCGGCAAGGCGGGCGGCGCCCACGTGCTCGCTCGCGCCCGGAATAGACAGTCCTCGCCGTGCAACTGGTCATAGCTCACATCTCATGCGTTTCACAAACTTTAATGCATCGTAAAAATCTAAGAAATAAACTCACGTGATTTTTAACTGCAGCTGACGTAGGCACTTTAAGTCACGTCGACACGTCCGCGGTAAGCAAAAAGATAACGTGCTGTGGTATTTCGAGAAATTCGCCAGTTGCAGTCTGAAGTTGGGTTAATAGTGTTTGCGCAATCGTGAGTTTTAACCACAGACGGATTGTACGAGTAGCATTGAAATCGGGTTGTGAAGACTACATATAAAATTGGAACCTGTCCTCAGTGGACATAGGACAGTTGACAGCGTGAATAATCCGTAGATTTAGTGGTCGGTTGACCTTGTGTCCGGCGCCGGCGCCGCGTGGGGGTGTGTGTCAGTGAGTGCGCATGTGCGATGAGATGCGCGACAAACTCGCTGAGTTGCTGCGAAGCTCTGTGCAAGCACCAGCGAACACAGACAAGCTACGAAATGGAGCGTATGATCCCATGCTCGTGTTCTCAGACGCAGGTATGTTTCCACACTATCGAGGCTCTAGACAAATACCTCAAGCTTAGTTTTGCGCTGTCGCAAAAGCGTTAGTGTGAAGGTACCTATTTCTTCGAACCTCACAGCAGTTGGTAAGATACGATAACGATGTCATACAATAACGTGACATATTAACAACTAGCTGCTGCCCGCGGCTTCGCATGCGTGGTACCTACATAAAACGTAGCCTATGTCCTTTCTCAGGCTTTAGACTATCTGTGTACCAAATTTCATTAGGTGTTTACCAACCTTATAGCAGTAACGTGACAGCTAATGTAATTTCCATACAATTTTATCGCTGGTATGAACGCCAATAAAAAAATGGATTTTGTCTAGACGCCCAGGGGTCTTATTTTACAATTTACAGGCCTAATTTACAATATTTAACGTTATATTCCAATCCGTCTAGGTTTCGGCTCCGATTGAATTTCTATAATATCCCATAAACATATTCTGTTATCTTAAGGATCATAAGTATATTTTTAAAAATATATAAGTATTAAATATTTAAAAAAATATAATATAGTATTCTTTCAGTCACCTCTGGTCATCATAATATTATTTGCTTAGTTGGGGGCTAGATGGTGTGGTGTGCTTTGTCTACCAAAATTTATGATTTATTTATTTATTTATCTCTACGGTCAAACAAAAGAAAAAAAGCCATCGATCGTTGGCGTCTTCGTAAACGTTGTTTATTAGCAGAATAAATATCACGTCAAATAATATAAATTAGCTGCGGATCGATTCCAATCAAGAGAGTAGAATAGCCAGGCTGACAACACAAAACTTATCAACTCATACTTATGTCACGTTTTAGTATGTTAGTAAATACCTTCATATATTAACTACTTCATAGAATTGACTATTGACAAGGATAATACGAACTGTGCATACATGGTTCACGATTTGTCTAATGTAGGTATATACTTTGTAAATACAAGCTGAGATACAATATTGTTATTTGCAATATGCATTACCATAGTAAAAAGCTATCGTTTTACTTGAAAAGTTCATTGACTGTAAAAAATAATTTGACGGGTAAGAGAAGAGTGCTAAGGTGACATTTATGTCAATGACAGAAGATACACAATGCAATGATTCATGACTCTACTCATAAGAACATTGACTTTACTTATAGTATTTTAACCCCCGAGGGAAACAGAGGGGTTTTGTAAGTTTAACATGTGTCTGTCTGTGGTATCTTATCTCTCAAACAGTTGAAAGTGTTCTTAGCTATGATTCAGTCAGTTCAAGATCACCAGTTATTTTCTAGTTGATAATGAGATGTGAGCAAAGAAAGAGGTCTGATCAATTCGAAACCTGGTATACTATTAAGGTACCTGGGTTGAATATGGCCACCTTAAGGTTTGGAGTCGTAATTTTTATATTTTCTGTGATGTGAGATCAACCATTAGTATATAATATTACAGAGTATTTATCTAAGTTTTATGTTTCAGTTAAAAAATATATCAAATGTATGTAACTTATAACTTAACTTTTTTGAAAAATTGGAAAATGGCCGTATTTTCGACCCTGTATGTAAATATGGTCATACATTTGGCCATATTTACGGTATAGAAAACATTATTCTTATTCATTATAATTAAACATGGTTCCATCGAAAATGAGTGATAATGTAATTGGTCGATACTGACATCAAAAGAGCTCTTTTTCTAATTCGTTTTGTGAAGGTGGCCATATTTTCAACGTTGTAGGTAAATATGCATATGGCCAAATTAACTCTATGAAAAGAGTTACTGTTCTTAAATTGAAAAAATTCGACTTTTTTTTTTCGAGAATATATACTAAATGAAAAAAAAAATACTATTACTTTAATGTCTTTACTCACAAAAACTCTTAGTTACGTTTTAATCAATATAAAATTGAAAAAGTAAGGTTAACAAAAATAAAAAAATATTGATGTCTCTAACAACGAATGACTTAGTTTTAAATTGCACCTCGTAAGCATTAATTTGAGCAGGTGGTTGGCTATTGTCATGACTATCATTTGATGGACGCTGAGCAAGATTTAATAGGTAATAGGAAATAAAATTCATAGGGTAAATATGGCCAAAAACAAGTGACGGTAAAAATGGCCAGTTCATGGCCATATTAACAGACACATTACTTTTTTTCTTTCACTCACTCTATAAAAACCAAGCAAGCATTGGAAGAAAGCGACACGTAAATGTCGTCTACTTTTACTACACCAACAGAATTTGACAAAAAAACACCTTAAAACCGAAGAATAACAAAAATATTGGTCAAAATTTACTCAAAAGTTTTGTAGTGGTGATGAGAGACTTGGTTTTTGTTTTTGGAACGAAGTTCCTTATCACGGGTTGGCGAGGGGACCTAACCTAGAAAAAATGTAACGCGTTACGAAAAACCGTAAGAAAAACAAAGATTGAAGGAGACCGATAACTAGTCTCCCACATATATATAATATCTTCCATAAATAGATCATAATTTCAATAAATGAATGTTCTGATGAAAATAATTATTTATATTAATTAATTAATAATTATCATCGATATACGTCTATGTTAATAACCGTTTGTACCAAAGTAACTATGAGTAATATTGTACAAAATCAAAATATGTGATACAAAATTTCTTGTATGATTAACACAATCTTTTAAAATCAAATTAATAAATATATATATTGCAAATAAATTTATGAATATACTCGTAGTTATTTATTGCATCAATAATCAAAATTAAAGAGAGGGGTGGGTAGAGAGAATGAAAGCCTGGCACGGCATACGAAAGGGACTTCGTTCCAAACGCGTGTCACGCGACACGTTCATTTTGTTTTTAGGGTTCCGTACCTCGAAAGGAAAAAACGGATCCCTTATAGGATCACTTTGTTGTCCATCCGTCTGTCCGTCTGTCTGTCAAGACACTTTTTCTCAGGAACGCGTGGAGGTATCGCGCTCAAATTTATATCAAAAACTCAGATTTACTGTCCCTTAAAGCTGTGAAAAAATCTAACTTCTAAGCCAACGCAATCAAAAGATACAGCCGTTTGTGCCGCAAATTTTCGACACTCGCAAGGGAATCAAAACCTACAGGGTACTTCCCGTGAACTCAGAAACTTGAAATTTGGTACGAAGCAACGTCTTACAGCACAGATAAAGGATAAATTGCGACAACCGTACATTTTTAATTACATCATACAATAAAAATATTTTTAATAATTTTAAACATACTACCCCTTTTCTCATGAACGCGTAAAGGTATTAAATTGAAATTCATATCGAATACTCGAGTATATAATACCTTTAAGCTGTAACAAAATCAAACTTCTATGTCAACGCAATCAAGAGAAACAGCAATTTAAGTCGCATATATTCAAACTCGCAACTCGCAAGGGAATCAAAACCTACAGGGTACTTCCCGTGAACTCAGAAACTTGAAATTTGGTACTAAGCAACGTCTTATAGCACAAATAAAGGATAAATTGCGACAACCGTACATTTTTAGTTACATCATATAATAAAAATAATTTTAATAATTTTAAACATACTAGCCTTTTTCTCATGAACACGTAGAGGTATTAAATTGAAATTCATATCAAATACTCAAGTCTATAATACCTTTAAGCTGTAACAAAATCAAACTTCTATGTCAACGCAATCAAGAGACACAGAAATTTAAGTCGCATATATTCAAACTCGCAACTCGCAAGGGAATCAAAACCTACAAGGTACTTCCCGTGAACTTAGAATCTTGATATTTTGGTACGAAGCAACGTCTTATAGCACAGATAAAGGAAAAATTGCGAAAACTGTATTTTTTTTTGTTACATCATCCGACTATGACTCGATTGTCGTGATGGGTGAAATTTTACTTACTATAGGTTTGTACGGAACCCTCGGAGCGCGAGTCTGACTCGCACTTGGCCGGTTTTTTTTGCACTTGTATATTAGTGTTCAGTGCCCACGCACTTGATATGTGCATGCATATATTACACTATCATTTATATATTGATGAAATTACCTTTACCTACTCAAAAATGCCGTAAAGTTAGGATAGAATCTTATCGAATGTACCTAAGGAACCCCTTAGGTCCATTCGATAAGGCTTAGGGAATACTCTACTCGGCATCCGTAACAAAATTGGCAAGGATCGTACAAAAATGTGTTAAGACCAGACGAGTTTCTTGCCGGATTTATCTTGAACTGGGGTTAGCAGGAAGCGGCACCTAGATTCACTAGCATGTAAGACGACGATCCAAAGTGGTCCTTGTGATTTTATTGAATAAATAATGTTTTGACATTGACTTGAATGGTTCTAAAGAGAAACTACGCATGTTAGAAAAAAAAAAAACAGTTACGGTTATTCAATAACCAACGTTTTCCTTCCTTCCTTCGACGTTTGTATAGAAAGAATATAATCGGAAAGTTTACTCTGACGTCATTCTCGTTAAATAAAGATTTACAATTCCTTTCCTCCTATTTTGAATAACATTCGTAATCTTACAATGAAATTGCTCATGAATGAAATATTGAGGAAAAAACCCAGGTTCTCCTTTTTCTGGTAGATGTACGTGAGTTGAGGCATGCATTGTTTTGAATATGTGCAAATAATGTGTCCGGTTTGTCACACGATGAGACAAAGTGAGAATTTGATACCTAGTGGGTGGTAGGTACCTACCAGTACATAGAAACGCGAGATACTAAGGCACACAGAATACTTTGAAGTATTCGGTAGTGGACAACATAATATGTATGTATATGTATATGTATAAGTAGATATGTATAATGTATATACTTAGCCTTAGTATATTTTACTTACTGAAAATATAGCCAATTTGCGTCACAAATATATAAGTACTCTATCTGCTTACTAAAGTTCATCAAGATCCGTCCAGCCGTTTAGCTGTGAAAGGTAACATACATACAGACGGACATACCTACACTTTCGAATTTTATATTAGTATGGATATAAAAAACATAAAACTATGTTTATTTTCCTACTACAAGTAATATCTATGTATATAAAACAAAGTTAGTTACACCATTTATAACTCGAGAACGGCTGGACCGATTTTCATGATTTTTGATTGTGTTATTGAAAAAAATTTATATAAAACTAGCAGCTGCCCGCGACTTCGCACGCGTGGTACCTACCTAAAAAGTCGCCTATGTCCAAGGTCCCATGTATCTCTATACCAAAATTCATCAAAATCGGCTCAGCGGTTTAGACCTGAAAACGCGACAAGAACTAGAACAAGAAAAACTTAACGAAGATATTAACTTTTCCAATATATCCTTAGCGCTTTTGACAATATTAACTTTTCTAATGTAACCTTATGGCGTTTGATATAACTGTCAGTCGTTTGACAGTTATAGATTCGAAGCGCTCATTGAAGCCAATTCGAATTCAATATTCATGGTTAAGAAAGGACGTCTGTCGGGTCAGCTAGTTGGTTGAAAAGACACCAGTCCTCTCCGCTTAGGTAAACACTCGCCCTGACCATTAAAAGCTCACTGGTTATTTCTAAAAGTACTAAGAATTAAGTGCCTAGGTTCTTACTTTTTATGAGTGTGCGTTCCATTAGCTTAAGCAGGTCAAGCGCACTCTGGACTTTAAGTATGAAGCTACAAGCACGACAGGCCCATTTTGGTGGACAAATTCGTAGAGAAGTGCCTCGCCAGACGAGATTGAGTTACGCGGTAGAAAGAGAGGCAAAATGTAGGTATACACAACGTTAGGCGCTAAGCGCTTGTGCAATCTAAATTGCACTTTGCTGTGTCGTGGTAAGAGTCGCTATTTATATAGATATTTTCGTGGAGTCCGCCTTCTGTATTGGTAATAATAAGTATTCTGTGGTATAGGTCGATATTTGACCTAGTATTTTCACATTTACACAATAGCAGCACTGAAACTTGTTTTACGAAAATTGCGTCTAGAATTAGTACGCCTACATTATGTAAAAATAACATACCCTCAGAATCTAATGTTTCTAGGACTTGGATTTGGCAGTGCTTTTATAAGTAAGTCAGTGAATTGCTCGAGACGTTGCTCCTCTATTTGTAGGTACCTACATGTGGTACCCAGGTGGATGATGGATAAGCAATTAATCATGATTACACTCAAAGATGGACGATTCACTTAAGCATTACTGATTGACCTAATAATTGAGATGAATTGTCGAGAAAACATTTGTGAATGTAGAGCATTCAAATCTAAGGCTAAGATAAATTAAATTGCTTGTAAAAAAACGTTTGCAACTTGAAGGTACATAATATCAAAATTTAATTCAATGGTAGAATAAAATGAAATTAAAACTTACCTACACAACAGAAATATTAACTACTAACTTGAACTGCAAGACGTAATCAGGTCATTAAGTATAAAATTGCCTTTTTTTTACAAAAAGGTTATTGTATTTTTATTTATTATAGGTATCTCTTTTTATTTCTATAAATCAAAGTATTCACCCAAACAAATATGCATTGATAGCATTCAATGCATATTTGTCACCACTGTGGCAATTTATCGATGCATTTCTTGAAGAAGAGCTGGACAGGAGGCAACAAACTTTTCAAGGGCATCGGGTATTGATTTTTATTCATGCGAAGAAATCATCCAAAATCCGGTGCGCAAAAGTAGAAGTCTGGTGCGCAAGGTCTGGAGAGTATGGTGGTTGACGGAAAGCTTCTAATCCTAGTCTTGTAGCTTGGAGATGCTCTGTTTTGCAGTGTGGGGTCGTTCGTTGTCGCGCAGGAGCAACGGGACGGTTAAACAAAGCAGGCTGGAGATTTGCGAGATTATCCATCATTTTGTTCAATCCTTCACAGTACACATAACGCTGTAACGCTCGTGCTGCTTTACATAAAAGCTGTTATAAATCATACCAGCAATCATACAGCCTTTAGGGCATTGCCTGGTTGCTGAACCATCCAACATGATGATCGCTTACGATTGTCTAAAAGAATCTATTTTCATCGCAAGTGATAATGCGGTGCAAAACCCTTTCGCTTCTGTGTCTGTTCAGTATCGCAAGGCATGCCTCGCGCTTGCGATCATTCAGTTCGTGTGACACCGTGACACCCATTTGTCGACCTTTTTTACATTGCCAATTTAACGCAAATGAACCAATATTGTTTTCAGGTTATCTCGGGGTTTTTCAAATCAAAATGTCTACTGTTCTAAAGTACAGCAACTTCATAGGTGTAATTATATTATCAACTTATGGTGTAATAATAGGTTGAAGTTCTAAAGCTCTAAAGCCTATAAAGTTGCTGTTCTAAAGTTCCAAAGTCAATGTCTTAACATTGGCTGTAACATAATACGTCCCGGTTAACCTAGATTATCCTTAAAATAAACACAAATACGAATTTATGAACACATAGGTACTTCCTAATGAAAAACCTTTATAATTACGCACGGCCTAGAGAAGTAGTCGCAAATCTTTGTCTAATGACTCTGGCAACAGTAGATATAAAATTGGCATTGCTCATCTGTTTTTGTTTTGTTTACCTATATGTACATACATGCAAGCTAGCCTTGATTTTATTTTCAATGGACTATTCAGCTTTTAGCTTCACTAGATAGGTATAATTAATATTTTGTACTTACAAGTACTTGTTTACCAAATATGGTTTACTAGAAGACTAGTCATGTCAAGGGGGGCCAAACGCAGCCAGATCGGCCGTACACATTGAAAATATAGGGAGTAAACAAAGCGCTTTGCTTCCATATTTATAATGGGTACAGCTAAGGATTAGAATACTTTGCCGTCGTCTGTCTTTCCTGAAAACTAAAATCTGGGTCTCTTCAAGATTTTAAATAGGCGTCTTCTAGACCTGCGTGCCCATCGTCGCGTCGGCCGCATCGTCGCTTACCATCAGGACAGATCGTGGTCAAACGTAGGTATATCTATTACAAAAAAATATAAGAGTGATCTGGATGCAGTCAAACCACAACAGGAACAAGTGGCATATACGACGAGGCCTGACTCAGCAGTGGATGGATACTGGCTGATAATGATGTCGAAAAGATTAGAACATTCTAAAAGTTGCATTTATGTACAACCAATGGTTGCTAGCATTACCTATGCTAGATAGCCGTAGATTGTATTTATATCAATTGCTACTTTTACTCTGCATTTTATCGATTTTTCTACGCTAGTTCACGTTTTGTCCTTGAATTGATTTTCCGTATGTGATACTTATGTACCTACCTACCTACCTTTCGTGCGGTGGCTCAATGGCGTTTTAATGCCTCTGAAAGTGTTTTACTGACGGGGAATCTAAATTGTTTGATACCCAACAGTGAGTTTGAACAAAATACGATACAATGCGATATTTTGATCTTCAATAAAGATGAAAATATCATATCCAAAAAGTTTCAGCCTTGAAAAATTTGTTAGGTACCTGTTATACCGACCGAATTACTAACAATGAGTCAACCCAAGTAGTAGTTCTGAGTTTGACGAGGAGAGGACACGAATACTTCAGATTAAGAAGAGACCACCCGTAGTAAGATTTATATGTTTTAATTGAGTGGAAACTTTGGCAAAGTCTTATAAACAAAACGGTAGAAACGCCAATTTGTATGATATTTATTAGACAGAAACCATTGTGACGCCCACAATTTTCGGTTATTTTAAAAGTCAAGAGGTAGGTACACTCACGGATTTTACAAGCAGTAGACAACTTTCAGTGACGTGACACGGGTGTGGTGTTTGTGACGTGCAAGTTTGTGAAAATCATATCGCGAAGTAGGTACTTCACTTATGTAGGTACCTTACCTACAGTCTACCTATACCTAACAGCGTGTAGGTAAAACTAAAACAGTCAATATAAATGTCATAAACGTGTTATATTTCAACGAGTGCACACGTTCAGCGGATAAGTAAAAATGTGCAAAGCTACCTAGTGGTTTTGAGTGTTGTGAAGTGAACAAGTGAATGTTATTCATGATCATTATTCAATTAGTTCTGCTGAAGCCGCGGGGAGATATTCAAGAGTTATGGATGCTGCTATTGCTCAAAGTAATTAAAGATTAATTAACTTACCTTATTTACCAACTAGAATACAGAAGAATCTGAGATTTTTGAAGTGAAACTTCTTATGGTTAAACGTTAAACGTTCCTATTTTCATTTCCACATTACGAAGTTTCACTTCTTCCTCGCGGAGGGACTCCACGCACTATTTTTTTCAAATACTCGGTTTATTTTAAATGAAAAATAAATAAGAGATCCTTTTCGGACTAGAAACCCAAGAAATCATAAAATAATCATCGTAGTCCGGTCGAGCGGCGCGGGCGATCTTATAGAAACAGACTAAGCCTATATACCTAAAAGTTTTTGTAGAGCGGGCGAATCTCGATAAATAAATAATGCAGGACATTTCACACAGCAACATCATGCCGCAAAGTAAGCAGAGCTTGTGTTACAAGACTGGTATTGTTATTTGTGGTACTACATGACTGATATTACTATTTATATACTATATTTTTACTTTATATACATACTTATTATACGGGTTCGATTCCCGCCGCGGTACAAATGTTGGTGTGATGTATAATGTGTATGCATTTTGAAAAAAAGTATATAAATATTGGCATTTTAGCTATATAGCTATATCTATATTTGTATATCAGTCATGTGGTACTCATAACACAGGCTCTGCTTACTTTGGAGCCAGGTGATGCTATGTGAAATGTCCGGGATTATTATTATTATTATACATAGAAACAGATCCGAGACAAATACTTGCAGATCATCCAAACACTTGTGCCGTTCGGGAATCGAAACCGCAACCTTCTGCTTCTCAGCCAGGCCTTGGCCCAATGTTCCACAGATGTCCTTAAAATAAATCATTGTCTTATGTACATAAATCAATTAATCAATAACATATAATTATAGCCCTCTTCTATTCACATAATATGTGATTAAGTATGGTATATGCTTGTAATTTCAATGTCAATGAAGAAAGATGGCAATGTTTATTTTTGGTCGTCTTGCGAAGCAAACATTGCGCTCTTACCTATATTATTTATTTTTCTCAAGTTATTTCCAGTTTTATTAATAACTTCGGTGTTTTTATTTAAATAGAGCTAGAGTTATTGACTCGGGTGTGAATAATTACAATACAAGTTTTGTGTTTCTTTGTGATTCGAGCAAAAGTAATCCGTAGTTATTTTATATGAAAAGCACCATTTTTTAAAACAACAAATGACGAACGACGAGATAAAACTTTGTGACATAGGTAATATAAACAATATAAAAACTTAACACTAGCATAATTGACATCATTATTACACATGCCGTTAATGAAGAAGAAGAAGAAGGCAATAAATATGTATATGAACAACACATTAGACAATGTGTGGTAAAAATAATAAGATAGACTCCATATCTTATAATAACGTAATTGGCGTGGCGTTATAAAAGTCAAAAGTCAAAATAAGACAAAAGTCAAAAGATAGGTACTTTATTCAATACAATCACAAGGATCACTTTGAAACGTCTTACATACCAAGCCATACCAAGCTCGCTGGCAAGAAACTCGTCTTGTTCCTAGCGCTTTTTTACATGATCCATTTCATAACTACCTTAACTACGAAATACAAGAGAGTTTATACATTTCAAGTGTGTCGGTTAACTGTCTGAGGGTAGAGCGACAAGAGGCCATGCATTCTTATCAATAACATAGTCATTTATATTATAATAAGCTTTCTTCAAAAGTCTACCTTTTATGTAAGTATGCTTTAAATTTCTTAATAGGTAGTTTAGTAGCATTTTCAGGAAGTTTATTATGGAAGCGCATTGTGTTTCCCATAAAGGACTTATTTACTTTCTAGCCGAAACCTAGGGATGTATAATTATAATATAGTTTGCTCTGTCCTAGTCATTCTAATGTCGATGAAAAGAGATGGCAACGAATTTAAATAACACATTGCCTCCTTCTTCTTATCGTGTCACTAGTTATTTTGAACGATGATAGGATTAAAGTTCGCCTCAGAGGCTCCTTTCGTGCACTTGACACATAACATCGTACTTTTTAGTTTCTATAACAAGCCGGATTCCTTACGATGATTTCCTTCACCGTTTAAGCATACTGGTACTGGTAGGCCACTAGTTTTCTACAGTGCAATTAGATAGTGCGTGTTTATAAGATATTTCTTAAGTATATAGGTATGTAGAAATACCTAAGTATGTCATTCAAAACAGCTTATAAAAGCATTTTTTATAAATTGCAATAACTAATATAACCAGGTTACAAAAGAACCAGAACAAAAATAAACAATGATTCATCATTTACAATTACTAGGAACTTTAATGTTTATACCTTTAATATTAGCTGATTAGATTTGTGTTCGAATGATCCTACCAATGATTGCAACGCACACTAGTATATTAGTAATATGTAATTAAAATAACAAGCATATAATATAAATTAAGTAAAAATAAGATAGATATAGCCTTTTACATACTCAATTAGCATTATCGATGACAAAAGTCAAAAATGACAACCTACGTAGCGGAGCGTAGCAGTACTATCAGCTCGTAGCGCCTAACATTATTTATACTAATATTGTAAACTCATGTTTGTTTGTTACCTTTTCACGGCTAAAAGCCTGAACTTGATGAAATTTGATAGGGAATTGTATTTTGGAGACCGACATAGAGCAACTTTTTCAAGTGATAACTTCTTATGGGAGGGTAAACCGCTTCGTTACGTAACGCGTTATGGCGCCAGTCTGTCTGGCTTACCTTTCTCTCACGCATACGGCAGCGGTAGGCAGGCTCCTCCGCTCTAACTCTAACCCACAGCGCAAGTTAGATTAGTTTAAGTTATCACTTCTGTCGGGCGTCCCGAGACGCATACGTTTTTTATGTAGGACAACACGTGCGAAACCCCAGGCAGCAGTTATCATTATATATATAATTATATATATATAAATTCGAAAGTGACTCTATCTGTCTTGTTATCTGGTAATTTGGTAAGGAGATTTATTGTCACGTGCGAAGCCACGTATCAGCAGCTTCTTTATTATAAAGAACAAATACAGCACAATATCACAATATCCTGCAACTTGGTGTTCATTAAATTTTGTTGTAGGGAGCGCACGCGAAGGCGGATTGGTATGGCGCGGGTGTTCCACCGGCAGCGACGCCGAAGACAGCGGCACAACGGGAGCGCTCACCGATGGGAACGCCAACCCAGGAGACAAGGTAAACTATCAATTTGTATATATTTTACTCGAATCTGCCTCCAGATTACGTAATTCACAACAACTGTGAAACACACTATGTACGCTTATATCTCCGCATTCAGTGTATTTTCGGCTGGAACACAGTCGAGTGTTCGCATAGGCAGCGGGTAGCTTCCGTATATTGCTGTCAGTAATACTGTCCTTACAGCTCTTTTTACGCAATAACCCCGTGGGTTCTTCGTTTCAGCAAGTCGCTAGTTCTTTACTACCAGAAACTACTATGGTGAATGGATTGTATACATCTCAGAGGTTTTTTTTCTTGCACATGGCACATGTCTTCAAAGTTTGTAGGTCCTACCACATACCGGTTTCCTCACGACCTTTTCCCTTCACAGTCTGAGAGTCCAATCTGGACCTAAAAAAAACAAAAGTATTCAAAAAATTGCGCCTGAACTTTCAGCTTCTAACTTCAATTGTAATCGCCAAGCTTTTGCCTCAAGGAACATGGTGATCCAAGGTCATGTTAAGTTTAAGTACATATTGGTTGAAGACAGGTCTAGATAAAACCGATTCTTACTAACATAGACTTTTGTAATTTACAATCCACGACGTAGAGTGCACTTGAATGAACCTCTTTAGCAACACAAAAGGTTTACTTACTGACTTCTAACATTCGTTGACTATTTACCTTCAATAAATCTCATTGCAAACAGTTCTAGTGAACTTAATGCAATTTCAAGGATCTAAGAGAATCGGCGAGATTGTCTGCAACTGAAGGAATTGTTTTATTTTATAAAATCTTAATAGAAAGATCCAGCAAACATTTAAAAATGAAGCAAAATATTTTATTTACAGAAATGTACAAATTAATATTAATAGATATAAAATAAGATAAAACAAATGAATTTTATCTAACCTGAAGCTGATTTAAAAGATGTTACGAAGCACCTTCTTATATATGTTATAAACTTATAAAGTATCATAAGTATGAATTAAAAAATCTCTCGCGATGCTATTATTTCAATATACATAATTACTTAAATGTACAATGACATTGTGCTCAATGAAGTAAATAAACAGTACAAAGAAATTGAGCACATCCCCAAATAAAAAGTTGAAGGTGAGCTAGCATGCAACTTGTCATGTACAGAATACTAACCAAAACGTTTTGGTAAAGATAGAAAATGTGAGTTGTCATAACTCAAGTGTGCTCTCACAGTTGGAGGGGTCGGGCGCAGCTCCGGACGACCCTGTTCACCTCAAGAGACGGGTGGGACTCTTCAGTGGGGTGGCTCTAATCGTCGGTACCATGATCGGTAAGTCTGATAATTACCTACTCAAGAATTGATTATTTTTAGGCAGGTGTAAAACCGAACTATACTATCTTGAGAAATAACGTAGGTATTTTGAAAGATACGATGCAATGCTGCGTTCAAACAGGAAGTTTCTAGGCAGTTTTTCGGTGTATTATAAGGTGAAGTAGACAGGCGAAAAATCATTCTCACCGTACTCTGAAATTCATGCTACAAACTGAAGCTCGCCTATAGAATGGGTAGATACGTAATATAATATGATTTGTAATTTAAGGTATCTTAGTACTTTTAAAGGGTTTACCTTCTAAAAGGTAGGTAAGGTACCTACCTTTTAACGAGTATGTTTAAGTTTCAGCATGAAAACACGTAGGTATTTGAAGTCGTTAAACAAATCTGAATGGCTTCATTGTTCGAATAGTAGTTAAAGTACAAGTACGAGGACTTAAGTACAGATTCAATATTTTGTTTAGCTATGTCGTGTTTGATATTTTCTTTAGAAATAATTATAAATTATGTTGTTTACTGTACCAACGTACTACGTATACGTAACGTACAACCTATGGGAAATTGAGGACTTCTACGTATGTACATACTTACTTTAGTATATCAGCGATTTATGAGCTTTTAAATAATTTGATAGTTTGAATACTTATAGTTACTGTAGTTTAGATAATGTTGCATTGTACTCTTGCCAAAAATAATTAAAATAAATGGCTTACCTACATAAGCGTAACGGGAGTAGGTACGCACATAATTATCTCATAATGGGTAAGTCCCAACCAGGCCTAACGGGTAGAAAAAAATAATGTTTTTTCAATGAGTAGTCGAACTAACCACACACCTAAATCTAAACGCACAACCTTTCATCTACTAAAAAAAACATTAGGTAGCTATATAATATATCTACATAATATACCTACAATACTTACTATACACAATATATATACAAAGGCAGATCCTTTGTATTTCTGTTGTCTGTAAATTTGCAGGAAGTTAATAAATAGAATTCCCAATTCTAGCTTTGGAAATGGAAAATCATTATCAAACATTATAGATAGTCATTACTTACTCATTGTAGATATTGATATTGTTAACATAGTTATCTTTTAAGAAAATATTATTTCAAATTATCTCATGCAGTTGTAATTTATCACATGACTAGCGACCCGCCCCGGCTTCGCACGGGTGCAATGCTGATACTAAGTATACTACAGAATGTCTTTTTATACAACATTATCTAAGAGAATAACATAACCTAAGAAATAGACATATACCATCGCGGACTTTTGTGTAGACCTTTTTAAGGTGTACAATACTGTAGTACATTATTTTAATCTATCTCGTAGGGTTCAGCCAGAGCGTTTGCAATGTAAGCGCAAAACAATGAGTTTATTTACGACATCACATTAGAAACCTCTAAAATTATCAGTGTTTCTCTACTATATTATGCATGTATTATACATATAACCTTTCCTTTGAATTACTCTATCTATTGAAAAAAAACCGCATCAAAATTAGTTGCGTAGTTTTAAAGATCGAAGCATCTATGTATGTCCATCTATGTATGGACAGACAGACAGCGGGAGGCGACTTTGTTTTATACTATGTAATGATTGTATTAGTGACCTACTGGTTTTGCGTCAGTGCGGAATCCTATCGAATTGCGCAATCGTCAAAAAACTTGCATACATAAATGTTTACATACTCTACTCTAGTTAACTAGAAAATGTGCCCAAGTATAATTAAGTAATGTGCGATGCCAACATTTATCATTAGGTACTCTTATGTAGAATAAATAATAAAGATTATTGGTCTGTTAAAATATGCAGTAAGTAGGTAAGTTATCTTATAATTAGCAAGCGCGGCGTTATAGTATCGTCTGTCTTTGTAATTCTAATATCTAGAGATGGTAACAGATTTAAGTAACGCATTGGTGGCAATTCGGTTGGTTCATTTTTAAAATTAGGAATTGTCTAAAATACTTATATTTAGTTAGTCATAGCATTTGTAAAACCTATTCGGTTGGTACCATCTAACTAAATTAGGAACGCTTAATTAAGTTAGATAAAATTAAATTAGGATAAGTTGGTAGCAGCAGAATACCAAAGTTAATTTGACAGTTCAAAACCTAATCTTAGCTAAAATTAGTTAAGTTGGTGCCAACAGAATTAAGGCCATTACCTAATGTATTAGATGGCACCCTTAGTGATTGAAAGGTTTTTATTTCACAACAAAACTCGAGGAGCAATGTCTTAATTGCTTGCTACTAAATGAATAGGTCCGCAATACACAGCTATCTTTAACATAAAAGTTGCTAAATCTTATTATTAAGACCTCTGTGGCGCAGTGGGTCAAGATACAGCTGAGACACAGATGGTTGCGGGTTCGATTCCCGGGCAAATGTTTGTATGATCTGCGAGTATTTGTCTCGCGTCTGGGTGTTTCTATGTTTAAAAAAGTATATAAGTAGTACCTATATCAGTCATGTAGTACCCATAACACAATTTCTGCTTACTTTGGGGCCAGATGAAGCTGTTTGAAATGTCCGGAATTATTATTCCTTCAATGTGTGCCCCACATGTTTCACGCCACTAAATATTGAGTTGTGATTTAAATAAACTCATTGAGTCCATATTTGGATCCATACATTCTCGTACTTGTATAAATATTAAATTTTATTAGATGTAGTGTAGGTAATATAAGGTAAGGTTAGTTTACCGTAGTACGCCTTTATTACAGGTTGGTGGCGGAAATGTTTGAAAGATCGATTATAGTCGTAGCACAGAAGAAATATATAAGTGCTACGTATGATTGTAGAATCTCTTGAATGACAAATAATAATGGATTTTCTCTACAGGATCTGGAATATTCGTCTCGCCCTCTGGGCTGTTGGAGCGCACAGGCTCAGTGGGCATAAGCTTCATCATTTGGATGTCATGTGGCCTACTCTCGTTGCTTGGTAAGTTTGAGAAATCTATTAACTAAACGTATTCCCGTATTCGACCGTTAAGTCTACACAATAGAATTTAAATTAGAAGACTTTTAAATAGCCAATTGTTCAGTCACGTCCACAGTTCAAGTCGCGTAAGCGTCATTCAATTGCCCAATAAAATCAATAGCAAGATGAATTCTGTTTTATGAAGTGTCTCGCATTGTTGCCCGTTCACGCTATGATTATTATGAACGGGTGTAATTTAGTGCTTTTGTTTCAGAATATCTAAAGAGCTTTGTTGATGTCTGTCGCGAACAACAAAAAGTACTATGTTGTATCTAAAAGAAACTGATTTTATTTAGAAACGTTTTTTAATTTCTAATCGATGTTCTGTTGGACAGGAGCGCTCGCATACGCGGAGCTGGGAACGATGAACACGTCTTCGGGGGCTGAGTATGCCTACTTTATGGACGCGTTCGGTGGACCGCCCGCATTCCTGTTTTCATGGGTAATGATAATATCCTACCGTACTACTAGAAGTCGCATACATAAACCACGTTGATCATACCAGGCACATGGTTAATACTATTACCAATATAATAATATTTAGGTTTTAATATTCAATTGTAAAATGCTAAAAAGTAGAAGTGGAGAATAGTATGTTTCAAGGCTAACCTCGGTGATTTACAATACTCGGTAAAACAGATTGCTATTTTAGTCAGTACTGAAGGTTCTGACTAACCACAACTAGGTCTTTGATGTTGCGATACCTGAGATGTTTGGTCAAACATAAAGTCTAGATCTGAAACTACTATAACTACCTACTCTCTAAAATTTGAAGGAAAGTTTCCTAGTATAAAATGCATAACTCTCCAAGAGAACTAATATTTTAAAAACATTTATTTACAAAAATTATTACATAAATGTACAAACAACAGTTGAGCTATCTAAGGACCGTTTAAAACGATCTATAGATAGCTCAACTGATCTAGATCACTGCCAGAGGGCAGCGTCCTTGGTTCTTGCCGCCAGTGTCTTGGGAACGCTGCCCTCTGGTAAAGATCTAGATCAGTTGAGCCATTTTAAAATGAAGATTTAAAAAATTTGTACAGTATTTCTATTACGTAAAGATAAAATAACTGAACTGTGTTTTTAGGTATCGACATTGGTGCTGAAACCGTCACAAATGGCTATTATCTGTTTGAGCTTCGCGAAATATGCGGTGGAACCGTTCGTGTCGGAGTGCGAGCCACCTCACTCGCTGGTCAAATTAGTGGCTGTCATATCTATTGGTGAGTCAATATCCTCCTCCTCATGGACTACCTACTTAGGTTTTCAGGTAAAAAATACTATACAAAAATGGCTATTATCTATTTAATAAAAATCAATTGCTGTTCGTTATTCTGGCTAAAACTCGAGAACGGCTGGACTGATTTAGCTGATTTTGGTGTTGAAATGTACCTATGTCGTAGTCCAGGGAAGGTTTAAAAGGCGAGTAAATATGATTATTTTTAATTATTGATTTATTGAGGCGGTACGAAGTTTGCCGGGTCAGCTAGTTATACAATAATTACCAATTAATTATATGTAGTCTATTTTACAACGCGAAAAGTTTTCCGCGGTGACTTTAGCTGATTGTTTTGTTCGGCTTAAATGTTTACACAGCTATTGATTTCAAGATTCTTAGTATCTTTTAGACTATTTCTGATCCTCTCTAGCTGCCACTGAATCAAACAATTCAATTTAACTCGCCCGGCGACAGAGCGAGAGTATTATTAGGTGCCTACTTTAAGATTCCGTTGTCGCATTTCAATTGAAATAATTTGAAGCGGCGCGCTGGTGAGGTCAATACGAACTCGTAAAGTGTATCGGTATTATCATTAAGTACTTTTCTAACCGTCACCAAAAATGGTTGTTGAATTAGAGATTTTTGATATGTTTTAATCACGTTTTCTGACAATCTTAAGCTTTTACCTTTTATATGAATGAACCTTAAGATTATCCTATAGTAGGTAGGTATAGTACGCAATATCGTAAAGTTAGCTAGGTATACCTATTGAAGAAATTTCAGCGATCAACAATATATAAAAATGATGATGTAAAAGATAATTTAATAATTAGGTACCTTCATGTTGAATGACACATTTCACTTAACGCCCAGCGTTATTCATCAGTAAGAAACAATGGTTTTAAAGCACGTAATTTTATAGCAACACGATTTAAAATGTGGTCATCTATGGGACAAAATTAGAACCACGAGAAAACATCTAATTTCATAATACTTTTGTTTTGTTTCAGTGATGATATTAGCGGTGAACTGCTACAGTGTAAATCTGGCAACGAATGTGCAGAACATCTTTACGGCAGCTAAGCTGGTGGCTATTGCTATAATAGTGTGTGGAGGAGCTTATAAACTGATACAAGGTAATGAGCGACGAGAAAACCGTAATTTAAATATTTCTTCATATTTTCGCATTTCAGTCATTAATTGTCTAACTTATTTAGAACATAGGTATTGAAAAGCTTTAGAATACTTACCTAGTCTTTATTGATTATTGAGTAACAGTTTTTTTTAGTGCCATGATTATTTCGTTACAAAACAAATTATTTCTGTTCGTAATTATCACGCCATGAAAGTTCATAATCATATGGGATGTAAATATAGCAACTGACGGGATATGTGTCCGTATGGTGCAGGTAATACGCGACATTTACAGGAGCCTAACTTCGCCTCAAGTACGGCGACGCTGGGCAACATAGCCACTGCGTTCTACACGGGCCTATGGGCTTACGACGGTTGGAATAACCTCAACTATGTCACTGAGGAAATTAAAAATCCATCCAGGTAAGTGAAAACTTAAAACCTCTTTCAATCTATAAGAACGAACTCTTTTGAAATTAAAATGACCCCTTTAATTTATTACTGGCCACGTCAACGCCTTGTGAGCATCGATCTATATTACATGACAGTAAATTGACGTTGAGAAACTTCTCGATCGAAAAGTTCTTTCAACCTAGACTTTGAAAACTAAGAACTATCGATCTTCTTTTACCTAAACATTATTTCAGAGCATTTATCTTCCTTGTTGTTATTGACTGTCAGCTCAGTTGGTAATAGCTTTGCCTTCTGCGCTGCAGGTTGAGGTTTTCCAGGACAATCATTTGTGTGATGAACATAGGTGTTTGTTTTGTGTCTGGGTATTGTAAAGTATAATTAGTATGTTTTTTAAAAATATGTGTTATATCAGTCATCTGGTCACCATAATACATGCTGTGCTTAATTTGGGGCTCGGTGGTGTAACGTGCATTGTCCACCAATATTATTTCATTTAGAGAATCTCAATCCAACAACCTAATTTATTTTAAGTCATCACGCAGGCAATACCTTGATGCAGTTTCTAGATTAGTCTTGAGACAAAGTCATCAAAATACTGCTGATGAATGAGCCAAACAACTTCTCTTGTTTAATTACACCTATTTGAGTATTGAAGAAAAATTGAGTGTCTGTGATGTCAGTCTAATAGCGAATTCTTGGCTACGCGCCACCAAGTGTGAATTCAACGCAATTCTACTCACTTGTTACTTCACTTTGAACACGAAGCGGGATTAGTAATGATGCCAATCATTACAAATTTCAATCTATTTAACAAACACTTATCTAAACGTACATACTATTAAGTATAAACTTGCTAGCTAGACAGGAATTTCGAAATAATTAATAATAATTAAACCCTAAGTTAATAAGTTAGTTATTAGTATAAATTGATAAGACTCAACATTTCTATAAACTTTTGCTGGTCAGGATAGCAGGTAACATTCAGATACAGTAAATTTTTAAGCTATGGCATTAAGAACATGTTATTGGAAGTCGTTAAAATAGTGTGTAGTAGCAGTAGTAGCACCTTTTGGAGCAGGTGTAATTTCCCCTTGGTATTTTAGGAACCTGCCACTAAGTATTGTCATCGGGATCCCCCTGGTGACACTATGCTACGCGCTGGTTAATGTATCCTACCTGGCGGTGATGTCAGTGAGCGAGATGACAGACAGCGAGGCTGTGGCTGTGACCTTCGGGAACAGATTGTTGGGCCCACTGGCGTGGCTGATGCCGCTAGCTGTCACAATCTCTACCTTTGGATCGGCTAATGGAACGTTGTTTGTGGCGGGAAGGTAACTTTTCAAAATTATATTTGAAACCACTTTTACAAAACAAATGAATGACAATAGAACACTCCTACACTGTGCTAGAATTAATGATATGAGTAAAACGTCATGCTTCATGCATTACCCTGTTACGCTTTTTTAAGTCACCTTTGAATATTCTGAATTTTGCATTTATAAATGGCTTTTCTTTACAGGTTGTGTTTCGCAGCATCACGTGAGGGACATTTATTGGACATTTTGTCATATGTACACGTCCGTCGCTTCACTCCTGCCCCTGGACTGATATTCCATGTAAGTAACTAAATTAAGTCAACATTCATAAAATTTTCAAATTTTACTTTGTTCTTAGAAATACATTTTCATTCCAGTCTCTGATAGCTGTTGCGATGGTACTGTACGGAACGATAGACTCTCTAATCGACTTCTTCTCGTTCACGGCGTGGATATTCTACGGCGGCGCGATGCTCGCTCTGATCGTGATGAGACGCACCAAGCCCCATGCACCTCGACCATATAAGGTGAGTGGGAGTCACAGAGTTTAGTCCATGATAAGCTTATATAGAGTGGATTTAATACTAAATCATGGCCAAATGTCTACGAATTCGTATCACTATGGAATGTACGATGATAAATTCGTCTACGTGGAGTAGAGCAGCTTTTCAACTGTCTTAGACTAACTGATGAGACTTATCTAAAGTCTCATCAGTTCCCTAGCACGTGCATTAAGCACAATTTTATCTTCGAAACAGTAGTCATCTGGTTAAACAAAGGTGATTAATATGTCTTCTTGCTTAAATCATACCAGACAATGAGTTTATGTTGCTGAGCTCATGCTAAAAGTTTGGTATCTTACTTGCTCCAGGTGCCAATAATAATCCCGTACATTGTGCTGTTCGTGTCGACCTATCTGGTGGTGGCTCCTATTGTAGACAAGCCGCAATGGGAGTATCTGTATGCAGCTGCGTTCATTTGTACTGGAATGCTGGTCTACCTGCCCTTTGTCAAGTGGGGTTACTCTCTGCCGTTTATGGGTATGTTGGTTAAACCTGTTTTAGTTCAGATAAGTGATGTGGTCACATTTATGTGAGGTGAAATAGGTCTTGAAGTCGCTTGGTCATAAAAATCAAGTTCGTATGAGCTGGTCAACCCTGGTGACCATTCAAATGCCGCCTGGACCTGGGTGGGTACCTGAGAAGGCCTGCGCTATCAAACATAATCCCAGGCAGAGTGGCGTCAGTGGAGAGGAAACTTCACCGACCTCAGCTTGTTCGAGTGGATCCATGAACAAAAGTTTCCAATTGCAAATAACTGCTCTGTAACTTGACTGACGCCACCTAAATCATCTTCAACAGATGAACTAAGGCCAATGATTAATGATCAAAATAAATAGCATATAAGTAGTAGCTCACCCATAATCTACACTTTAAAAAAATATCTAATAATTTAATTAGTGTTACTACAATAAATAAGATTTCTGTAACCAGATGAATATCAAAATAAAAGATGATTTGCTGTTTGAAAAAATCTAATGGATGATTTTCTTTCCAGATAAAATTACCGTTTTTCTACAAATGGTACTGGAGGTGGTGCCAACTTCGACGACGTTTGAGTACTAAAAGGGTGTTTAGTCTGTGCTGGACTTTAAAGAAGCATTTGTGACAAAATTAATTATGAATCGTTAATTTTTACCATATCTGAGTATTCATTATGTAGGTACTTGGTTTTTTGATAAGTACCTATTGTTTATTATTTTTAAGGTCGATTTCGCTATTTGTTAGTAAGGTAAGAAGGTAAAATCCAAGTGAGTTCTGTATAAGTAATCTGTTGCACACTATCGACCTCAGAATGAGATATCGATTGATATTGTGACGAAGGCATTAAATAAATTATGAGACCTATATTTTTTGACTGAATTACTAAAGTACTTAAAATGTAAAAGATTTAACAAACCGTAAATGTATAACTAAACAAAGCAACGTCTTTGTAATTATTGACTTTCTAGATGTTATGTAAGTAATTCACGTTTTTAATCTGTGCTATCTACCATAGAATGTACCTACAACTTATTGTTATAATTCGAACATATTTAAAGCTTTTTAGTATGTCAGCGAAATGGCGTGCTTAGCCTAATGGATGGCAATACTTTGAAAGTAAATTAGTTCATAGTTATTTCATTGTACATTTCTTTAGTTTGCACGAATCATTCCTTGTGGGGTTTTAATTTTGCGCCTTACTTACTTTTTCTCTTGTAAACACTAGTATGGGCTGTAGCAATCTAGATAATGGCGCCTTTAACTTTTATAGCGTAGTTGATATCGAGGTAAAATCGATTGCTAGGGGTCGATGCAAGGTGCCGACGACCTGATACGTAACTAATAATATGAACCCATTCTATAGACACTAGGCAGACTAGTTAGGAAATGTACCATGGACCCACCTTGTTTGTCAAACTATCGTTTTTCATAAATGATACCAAAAAACCCCCTTTTACAATGTCTTCGAAATCGTTAGCAGTTGCCAGAAACATAATATACCTAAATAGGATAAAATTGGCCACATTTTCTCACAAGTGTAAGGTAAAACTTATTGACAGACTTCGAAGAACTCGGTCACGCGGTAGTCAAATATCGGTCTTCAAAGAACTCTTCCAATCACGAGACGTAACAAGAGTAGCTACCTACGGTTCCTACGGTAGAGTTCTTAGCTCTTGCCACTTCTATTTATAAAGTACGTACCTACCTACTCCTTTGATATCGTCAATCCATATTTATTTCTAGAGCATAATATTCTATCACACGCGGAGCAGGCATGTCAAGACTTCGTCAGATGTCCGTCGTCGCTGTAGAATGTACCTGATTAATCGTTTGAGATATTGATTAATCTCAAGACGTGCGCATCGCGAATGTTCATAAATCTGGCGAAGTCCTTATTAGTCCAAGGAGTCAAGAAACTTTTTGTCTAAATAAGGGACGTTTAAAATTAAGAGCGATATTATAAGTAGATATTGATTCTAGATTGCTATCGCCTATTTTGAGGCTGATTTCGTCAAAGTTGCCGCCCTATTCGTGTCACTATGAGTGATTGTGCTTAACTCATAGTTTATAGCTCATAGTTCATTTTAGACAACTATAGTATTATTGTGTAGCACTATGGTTTTATTATGATAAATCAGTTTTAAGCTATTATAGGTACTTGCTAGGGGATAGCGATGGGATCTGTAGTAATAGATCCTGTCATCCATGCATGACTTGTACTTACATCGTATCACTAAGCAAACAAGCAAATACTTAGAGCTATTTGTGTGTAGCTAGATAGAGTAAAACTTTAGATTCTGCTATTATTAGACTACTGAAATTATGAGAGAAAATACTGATTGTTTCGAATTAACTGAACTAGAAACTCTTCAAGGACGAAAATCCCCTTTTAAAGACTAAAGTGTGTTATAAACAAGTATTTATTGGACTTCATGGACGGTCGAGTTTTGTGATCGGTAAAATTTGGTCCTATCATTCCTTACCGGGGCGAACAACACCGTCCATGTCATTAATATAGTTTTTACTACTACTAATTGTACAGTATTTGCTCGAATTGTTTTTTTTTTATACATTTTTAGGTGAAGTGTAGTGAGCCCAATTAAAATGTTAGGCTTAAAATATCGATATTTTTGCATATTGTATTGCAAATATTCAAAATAATATGTTAATAAATAAGATTGTAATCAGGGGCACACAATAAGTACACACCTAACGATGTGATATTGTTACGGTTGAAATCTAATGGTTTTATTTTTGTGTATGTTATGTGTCAAAATACATACTTACAATATTTAAATAAGCTATGTGTGTACACTTATCTCTGAAAGAGACAGAGTTATTTATTGTTATAATATTATACTACCATTGAAATAAATTTTAAATAAAGACAAACAAAAAAACATCATCGATGTTTCATTTCGTGTATTTCTAATACATTAAAAATATATACCTGTACACAATATTCTGGTCGACATACAACTTACGTAGCATAATTATAATATTAGCCTTAGTGTTAATGTATTAAGAGACCGTTTGGCGTATCTCTGTGACCCTGCTGTACAGGCTTTTTAGACTAGTGTTGGGAACAAGAGCTTACCTGTGGTACATGTTAATTCTTTCTTGACATATACCTATGTTTGTTATTCTTTATCTACCAGATAAATTTACAAGTCATTAAACATGTTTTTTTATACCTACTATCTACATATTTCATAAGACTGAACTGAAACTAATGCAAAATATTATATATTACGCAATAAATTACTTCGATTTGATTTTATAATTTTAAACTAGCGACCCGCCCTGGTATAAATTTTCATGTATAATATATATTATTTTTATGTCTAATTAACCTGAAACTAATCTTTCGATTGATTGACTAATTTAAGCAGTCTTATTTTGACTTAACTATAATAGTAGACATAATGTACAGCCTCGCGGATATTTTTGTGGGTAATGGTAAGTACCATAAACTTGTAGGTACACAAATTACCTATGGTAATTTGTGTCATTAATAGTGTTCGTAGCGCACGACTAATAATGACTTTTATGAGCATATTTTTGATAATTAGGAAACCAAGTTACATTATTGTAATTTTCGTAGAGATCTCATTTTTTTTAAATAATATACGTCCCATGTTATTCGCTAATCTTTTATAATACAAAAATTGTTTTTTTTTGTATGATAAAAGATCAGCTTTTCTCTTTATAATAATAGTTTAGATAATAGGAGGTAAAGAAAAGAAAAATTAAGGTCAACAATATTTATTGTTATCAATATACAAAGATCACAGATCTCTGAACAGTTTCATACCATTATAAACATTTTGGCCCGTTAATTGAAAAAACTTGTCACATAAAAAACCGTTAAAAATATAATTATTTCACTAAAAGCATGGTATTTTACACAAAATATAGTTGGATTGACAAACCAATATTTAGCTACAGCGCCTGAATATTTTTTGCTAGACAAATAACAATTTCATCATGTACGATGAGCTTTTACAACAGCCGGAATTTGTATTCTTTTATTTGTTTTATTTATAAACAAAAACTGAGTTGACTGAGCGAAACGTTATACCTACTAAAATGTAATCGGAAAAGAACACATATTCGAGTATTCAATACGACGTAGGTACCTACAATACTATATAACATTGCACAGTGCACAATCACAGCACATCATATCATTCAACTTTAAAACCGTCCCTAGATTATTATATCTCGTGACAACTAGCAAAGGCGTGAATAGCGCAATCACTTCAGTCAAACATACTTTTTGTAATATCTATACTATACCTAATCGTATTTTCACATGTGAGAGGGCGATAGGCGCGTAGACAGCGGGTAGCTTTCGTAACCACAGATTTCTTACGACTTGACTGATTTTGCAGATATTGCTGTCGCTATTGCTACATTTATATAATCAGCCGACCACATAAATACAAGTCCTCTACACTTAAAGCATATAAAATATATGGCGTTATTACAATACTAGCTGAAATAACCTCTGACAGTTTTGGAACGAAGTTCCTTATCGCGGGTTGGCAAGGCGACCTAGCCGGGAAAAAATGTAACGCGTTACGAAAACCCGTAAGAGAAAGAGAGAAAAAAAAATATAAACATATGCGTGTGTGTATATATATATAAAGTTATTTATTGCTTCAATAATCAAAATTAAAGAGAGGGGTGGGTAGAGAGAATGAGAACCAGGCACATTAATGATTAATTATGCCAACCCTGCATACGAAAGGGACTTCGTTCCAAACGCGAGTCCCGCGACACGTTCATTTTTTTATTATAATCATGATGAGACGTTTTTTTTTGCAAATAGATTTAAAGACTGAATGACTTATTTGAATGACATTTTATACATATACAGTGGTACTGAATTGATTAATGACTAAGAGCAAATGCTTGAATCTAAATGCTCTTTTCAAATTGGGTGCAGCTACAATGGCGATACTAAATGAATATACGTACTTATCCAGTTTCGTGTTTTCTGATTTTATAAATGTTTTATTTAATTTATATATGAAACATTTGTTAATATCACCTCAAAGTACATAAAAAGCTCTACTCTGTGATAAGTAGCTCTACCCGTGTGTTAATTTACCTAATGTCGCCATGGTAGATCCACGTTGTAGATATAATATTATGGACGCAGTATTAAATAATTTAAGAATATTATGAAACAAATAATAATTATAAGTTATAAAACAATCATAGTTTCTCACATAATGTTCACTATAAACAGGATATTTACCATGATTTATGAGATCCTGCGCCATGATCACGGGATCATGGTCATGGTAAATATCCACTTAATAGTGAAAATAAAAATACTCAATACTTTTTATGTAAATTGCACAAATCTAAAACTAATAAAATACACACGTGCACATTAAATACACTCGAAACGAGTATAGTTACTACAATTTGATAGTTTACAAGTAACTTTATACTAAAAAGAAAAACACAGTAGGCCAAAATGTTTCATAATGGTATCTTATATTAACTGCTTTTTCAAGGCAACTGCATCGACGGGTATTGGCACTGGCTATAACAGTAAGCTTGTATCGTCACATACAGCTTGGTCTCAAACTCAGAAAGGAAGACTGGTTACAATTGTTGCTATTTAAGATATATTATTATTGAAATATGGAAGATTAGCCCTGCGATTATAGAATTCTCAAAATATTGAACAAAACAAAAAATTCGGTTAAGCCACAGAAGCCACTTGTGGTTAGAAGGGACCACAATTTCGCCAATGTCACGTTTTGCTTATCCTTTGCACGAAGGAGGCCAGTATTTGTATATTTGTGACCGATTATCGGATATTTTCTGACTACAAATCTATACCATCTAATGTTTTATAAAACATTCCGTCGTGAATAGAAACCAAACTTTTGCAATATCAAATTCAAACAGACGATTGACGCGTCTTGTCGAAACTGGTTCCAGTTGCAATCAAACTAATGAAACAATGCCCATACGTAATACCTATCAACCCTTAAGTTGCATATTGACACTGATAGTAAAAGATTAAGAAATCCATAATAGTTATGATATGCATTATTCTAGATAAGCAGCATTCTCCAAAAACATACATATTCTGTTTTTGCGATACATCCTTGCCATTACCCACGGCGCATAGCTTGTCTATATTAGGTAAAATATGCTCTAGCAACACCACTGGACACAGTATTATTTGTCCACTATACAATTACAAAAAATAGACAGGAAGGAAGGTCAGAATAAATTGTTTAATTTGACTTATGAAACAATAATGGTTTAGGACATAACTTTCACTCAAAATGAGATATTAACCATGATATGTGAGTTTTACTGCTTCCCGATTTTATCGAGAAAAACGAGTTCTTCTGGTGATCAAGGCGCATACAACTATGGCGAAACTTCGGAAAGCGATAAAACTTGCATATGATGGTGTATACGAGTATGTAAAAGCGTATAGTGAGATTATTGTTGGCTTGGCATTAAGCTCTTCTTTTAACACTATCTAGTACATTTATATGGATGATTGATGGTATTGTGTGGATTGTCCAACTTCTTGCCGTGTTATTTGTTATTTCGTATCAGTTTGGTGAAAATATTAAAGTCCCCTTCAAAGGCTCCATTCGTGCACACATGTCTTCGAAGTGTCCACCAATATTTATTCATTTGTTTATTTTAACACAATCTGTATTCAATAATAATATTTGTGAATAAAAACTGATAAAGACTATACAAATGCTCAACAAAGATACTCGCTCATAGCCAACACCCGCCTTTATTTACAAATATTTCAATAAACTATTAGTAAGTATAATATCTATACTAAATTCTATCTACAACAGCCTTAAAATCGAAGATGCGGCTTATTTTTCATCATATGTCTGAAACAAAAAGAAAGAACTAAATCCGTGAGTTTTTTTTCAGGTTAAAATGAAATATTCGATGGGTAAATTATATAGATTTTTTCATTTACAATAGACCTTCTGGCGGCCTTCGTCCCAAGAGTTAACTACTAACTAATAGAAATGAGAAGTATTTACAATAAACTTAACAAAGTACTTATCCTCTCCAAGCAAATCGTTAACTTACTAGGTTAAGAAGCACAAACAAATACAATAGTACTTCATGGCCAGTATTTCAATATATAATATGGGTAGGCCAATTAAACGCACTGCTCCAATGAGACAGCGAGGTATCGGAGTAAACGAAAATATCATCGATGTATACAATTTTTTGATTTTTGATGATTTTTCAGCTCGACCGATTTCGTTAAAATTTAAACGGGACCTGGGAAGGAAGACCCTTTCAAACAAAAAAATAATTTTTCAAATCGGTTTAGGCGTTTCCGAGTAATCGGTGAACATACTTACTTAAAAAAAAAAGATTCCAACGAATTCAGGACCTTCTCCTTTTTGACGAATTCGGTTAAAAAGAGATGGCACTATCTTTTGTCAGAGGTTGAGAGACATTTATAAGTAAGACTGTTGGTAAAAGCGGTCTTATAGCCATATCGTATCAATGAGGTTAACAAGCTCACAACTCATAGATCCACTTTCGTATCTTGGAGGTATCTCATCAGGAGTCAAGTCAGGATTCACAAGACAAGCTGACTATGTTGTCTTCACACAATATCGTGTACACTTACTTGTCTAAAGTTTCCCAGAAGCCTAGTAGAACGGCGCGATCCAAATGCCGTTTTGTGCGGCTTAGATTGAGCACGGTCACAGCCCAGCGACCAACGTTCGCGTCCAGTTTCAACTCATCGAACTTTAAGTGGAAAGCACACACTGCAAGGAAAATAATAAGATTCAAAGCGGGCAAACTAAACCTAGTGATCAAAGGTGGGTAGTGATAGTGAGAACAAGCGAGTGAGTGAGCAGAGTGAGAGGCACTGCTCTTAAATAAATAAATATTGAATGGACAATCCACATAGCTATGTACATCGGGCTCACAGCTCACAGCTACTATGGGAGCCAGGTGACTGAGAGGATACTCATATATATAAAAAAATGTATATAAGTAGTATATCATGTGCTTCTCCTAACACAAACTTTGCTTACTTTGAGGCTAGATGATGTTGTGTGAAATATTCAGTATTGTTATTTATATACTTCGACTAGCTCTGTGGCGCAATGAGGAAGGCCCGTTTGAGACGTAGAAGGTTGCAAGTTAGATTCCCGCCGCTGGACAATTGTTTATATGATCTGTAAATATTTGTCTCGGGTATCGGGTATTTCAATGTATAATAATATATAAGTATTTAATTTATTTGACAACCTCTGTGGTGCAGTGGGCTATCCGACTCCAGGACCAGAGCACGAATCCAATCCCATTACATAACGGGGTGAGACAGGGAGATGTTATTTCTCCGAAACTGTTCACCTCTGCATTGGAGGATATTTTCAAGCTCTTGTACTGGCATAGACATGGTATCAACATCAATGGCGAACACATCACTCACCTTCGATTTGCCGACGATATAGTCCTCATGGCAGAATCTCTGGAAGACCTTGGCACAATGCTCAGCGACCTTAATATCGTGTCCCAACAGGTGGGTCTTTAAATGAACACGAGCAAGACAAAAATCATATCAAATGCTCATGTTGCACCCGTACCGGTACATATTGGGAACGATATAATCGAAGTTGTAGACCATTATGTCTATTTGGGTCAAACGATTCAACTAGGTAAGACCAACTTCGACAAAGAGGTCAGCCGATGAATCCAACTCGGATGGGCAGCGTTCGGGAAATTACGGCACATCTTCTCGTCACAGATACCGCAGAGCCTCAAGACGAAAGTCTATGATATGATCAGTGCGTGTTGCCAGTGATGACATATGGAACTGAGACTTGGTCGCTAACTATTGGCCTCATACACAAGCTCAGAGTCGCGCAACGTGCTATGGAGAGAGCTATGTTGGGTGTTTCAGTACGTGATAAAATCCGCACTCAAAATTTGCAAGTTGAAGTGGCAATGGGCAGGCCATATAGCTCGCAGAACTGATAAGCGTTGGGGAATAAAAGTTCTCGAATGGCGACTAAGGACAGGAAAACGAAGCGTAGGACGACCCCCCACCCGATGGACTGACGACATTGTAAAGATCGCAGGAAGTCGGTGGATGGAGAGGGCTCAAAATCGTTCTTCCTGGAAATCTATTGGGGAGGCCTATGTTCAGCAGTGGACTTTATAAAGGCTGTTATGATGATTATGATGTGGTTCAGTGGGCTAAGGTCTGGCTGAGACGCAGAAGGTTGCGGGTTCGATTCCCGCCGCGGGACAAATGTTTGTATGATCTGCAAGTATTTGTCTCGGGTCTGGGTGTTTCTATGTATAATATGTATGTATTTACAAAAAAAAAAGTATATAAGTAGCATATCAGTCATGTGGTACCCATAACACAAGCTCTGATTATTTTGGGGCCAAAATGATTTTGTGTGAATTGTCCTGGATTATTTATTTATTTACAAAAAAGGATATAAGTATCAATCATGTGGATCCCATAACACAAGCTCTGCTTACTTTGGGGCTAGGTGATGCTGAGAATAATGTCCAGTATGGCGATGTTTATCAATTTCGATTTGTAATAGGAATTATATTATTTAATAGTTTGAGTATTACGTACGGTACGTATCCATTCATACACGTATGTGTTACATGCTATCGATATATAAATTATTGATTTAAATACATACGATATTTTATAGCACCCAAATACACAACAAACATCTATGCTAATTATACAAATGTTGGAAGGGAACAAACCCACAACCTATAATGCAGAAGGCAGATCTGCTAGCAACTCAGCTGTGAGGCCAGACACATTCGCCTGTTTTAGTCCAGGCTTAAAGTGCAACGACTTACTGTTATCAAATATCTGCACAGGATTGCCGTCCCAAGGCCAGCCTTTGAACTGCCAAGCGGGTCCTTGAACGAACACGGCCACGACGCGGTCCCACTCGGCAGCTGACAGTCGGCCCGGGTTATCGACCACGCGGTAAGGTACCTGGCAAATAAAAATACCATCATGATAGTGGAAACACTAACGGAATAGTACTTTTGTCTTACAATCTACGTGATTTTAATTGCCAATTCCTTCTAGCTTAGGTCCGAGACACATCCCAAAACCTAAAACTTGTAGTCTGCCATTGATCAGTTTATGACTAATAAATTCGTAATGTTAAATGTTTCAAAACGACACTATTTTCAGAGTACATGTCTTTATAACCGACACCCCATGGTTAAAAATCAGGCAGACGTTAACCTTATATCAAAGTGTTACTTACTGTGATTGTGGTAGCATTATTAGGCACAGAATCAGGAGCTGGCCCCTTTCGCCTTTGTAGCAACACTTCGTTCTCTCGTGCAACACCTTCTGCTTTCTTTTGCTCTACAGTGAAGAATCTAGAAGAGTAGTTTAAGTTTGTTATGTGTACTTAAGGACGGACATTTTCTACCATTTTAAATGGTACATAGATAAGAACAGTGCGAAGTCGCAAGCAAAAGCATATTATAAGAATAATAATTACGTTTTAAAAACTAAAAAGACAACCGACTTCATGTATATACACAAGGTAGCTACTGTAAAACGTTGTGGAGTTCCCTTGACTGTCCTTCGTCTTCATCATCAGACCCCTAATGACAGTCACAACCCATCTAGATGTACAGTTCTCATCAATACAAATAAATCAAGCCCAAACACCAGGTAATTGCTGTAAATCGTTGAGGAGTTCTCTCAACTGTCTTTCGGTTCCATCATCAGATCGACTCCAGACTTTCATTAAATAGTAGTGCTTTAAAATACTTTATTAAAAAAAAACAAACGCACTAGTCGCCACTACGATTTCCGAAAGTTCCCCTCAATTTCTCTGGGATGCCATCATCAGATCCTGGTTTCCTTATCATGGTACCACCACCCTTGGGATAACTCCTTTCCAACAAAAAAATAATAATCAAAATCGGTTCATAAACGACGAAGTTATCCGCGAACACACATAAAAAAAATATACGAATCGAATTGAGTAACCTCCTTTTTTTTGAAGTCGGTTAAAAACAACATTTGATTTCAATGGACAGTTTGGTTTACCCATTGGATCATAACAAGCATCAACTATTCAAAAATTCAACTCTCTTGCTACATCCCGGATATTCGAATCTTCCTACTATATTTTCATACTCCCTCATTTAATGGATAACGGAATGAAAAAATTATCATTTTTAAACTTGGAAGTAAATAAATAAATAGTGCCACATTTCGCACAGCATCATCTGCCCCATTAAAGTAAGTAGACCTTGCATTATGGGTACCACATGACTGATATACTACTTAAAACTTTTTTGTAAATATTTACATATTATAAATAGAAACACTCAGGTCCGAGACAAATAGTTGCAGATAATACAACCATTTGTTGTGTGATTGTGCCCGCTACTTTCTGCGTCTCAGACATGCCTTCGCCCACTGCGTCACAGATCTCCATGCAATAATTGTTACAAAGAAGCTTACTTAAAGTCTTGTAGCATGTCTTTTACGTTATACATGGTGATGAGTGATGTAGCTGCGGCGGGTATAATGATGATGGGTGTCCGGGAAGGTCGCTTGCCGCCGCCGCCGCCGCCAGGTGGAGGCCTCGCTGCTACAACCGATAATAGTTCCCGGCGCCCGGGCGTTCCGGACGATGGTGGACCATTTTCTGTAAGAGAACAAATAAATATATTATATGTGACTAAATGATTGATGAAAAAAAAATTTTGAGTTTCAGTTCTAAGTATGGGGGGAACCCCCAAAATTTATTGTTGTGTGAAAATCTTAATGCGGTTCACAGAATACATCTACTTATCAAGTTTCAACAGTATAGTTCATATAGTTTCGGAAAAAAGTGGCTGTGACATACGGACGGAGAGACAGACAGACATGACGAATCCATAAGGGTTCCGTTTTTGCCATTTGGCTACGCAACCCTAAAAAGAGGAGGTATTTATTTATTTATTGGAAAACCAATAGCTTGTTTAAACAGAATATAACAATCGCATAGAATAAGAAAGCCAATTACAGGTTTTCACGCATAAAATTAAAGATTTATATTATTTAAATTTATTTGTTATATAAATTTTTTTTGTGTTTCTTTATAACGCTGCCATTTAAGAACAAACATGAAAAAAAAAAATTATGTGAAACTTTTCGATTGGTCCCATAGAAATTCATAAAAAGTCGGTTCAATAGTTTTTAAATCAAAGTAGCTGAAAAATGTTTGTCATTCAAGTAAACGAAATTTCGTATTTTGGTTTCCTGTGACATTCCAGTGGTGTTCACAAACTTCGACAAATTGTAAAGAACAGACGGACTTCGCAAAAAAGAGGTTCTCTGTTCGGTTGTAATTTTTATTTATATTCAATGAAGTCAGTTTTCTGTTTAGTTTTAAAACGTAATTATTACGAACAGCACTATTACTATTATGGTATACTTGTACTTACGTTGCATTTGTCGAGGATGATTCGGAGTTTGCGGAGCACGCGCCGCTACAGGTACACTCGGGCCTTCAGTCACGGACTTGAGCGTCATTCCGTGGTATGTACCCATAGTGTCGATCTTGAACCCTTCCGTTTCTGCAAAGAAAATAATCTATTAGCAAGGTAATAATAGAAGTCTAGAACAGATTTGTATGTTATACAATCGACAGCCACCTAGGATGCTATTATATTTTTTATAAGAGATAATTAGTGCTGACCTGCTTTTAGGCCTGAAATTAGGCCTGCTTTGATAGTTAAAGGGTAGCCTTCGTCTTACGAACAACTACAATACCAGTCTAATGCACGGTTAATAGGATAGACATGCCTTACATACAATAAATAAAATCGTGTAATAATCTGTTTTTTTTTGCAGACTACACCATCTTGGCTCAAACTTAGCATAGCTTGTATTATGGTGACCAGATAACTGATACAATACTTATATATTTTTAAATACATACATAAGATACTTTATAACAACCAGATACAGAACAAACATCCATGTTCGTCACACAAATGTGTATTCTGGAATCGAACCCTCAACCTACAGCGCAGCAGGCAGAGCAACTACCAACTGAGCTGACAGGCTTGTCAATTAACAAATAAAATTCATCTTTCTTTTCTTTTCTTTCTATAATGGCATCTGTCTAGTCGACAATTTTGCCAGTGTTAAATTGTCGTTTATTTGTTAATAAAGTCTTATTCGATGGTCAATTGTCAATTATAAACGTCATCACGGAATGGCCGTCTAGAACTTTCACGGGATTCCTCGTCGTTCAAATCACATTGCATCATAATACACTTATAATTCAATTGTCCATACTTGTCCTATGTAGTCATAATTTATTCATTAAAATTCCGTTAAGATAAATAAAACAAGAAAAGATTAATAATTTAAAAGTGCTATGTTCACAAACTATAGGATCCAAACGCATGCTATGTTACTTCATGAAATGACAAACAAAGAATCTCCAAATAAAAGTCTCAGATGCCTGTTGTTTTGCTCCAAGACGCATTGCTAGGTCACTATAGTCACAATACTCATTAATACTCATTACTCAATTCTTTTTAAATATTTTGAACAAGGAGTATGTATTTATATTATGCTAGTTCTTGTGAACAAACCTTCCTTCTGCCTGATGAATCTTTCCTGATCGTATCTGTTATATTGTGTCTGCTGTTGAGGCAGCGCTGTTGGTTGTGGCATCACCACAGGCTGCGGTCTTGGGGCTCCTGGCCTGCCTTCTTCGCGCGCTCTTATACTTCCTAACAATGCTTGTATACTTTTCGCGAACGTCTAGAAAATGACCAGAAGTTAGAACAATTTCCTTTCTCATACAAAAATGTACAAATCTATGCCACTGATGTATGTTCGCATGTTAATTATAATAAAAAATGCCGGACAATTTAGCCTTCTGCCCCAAAGTAAGCAGAACTTGTGTTATGGGTGCTACATGACATGACTGATATCATATTTTTAAATAAAAATATGATATCAGTAATACAAACTTTTGTAAATACAAACATACATACCCCACTAATATCATAAATATCTTACAGGTTAAGAATCGCGAGATATTTATAGAAATACCAAAACGCAACGATAGTGCGTTCTAATTTTTTTGCCATCTAGTTATAGGTACATAGAAAAACACCCAGAGGAGATGGAGAGGAGGACTCGATCCCGCAACTTTCTGGGTCTTAGGCGGGCCTTGGCCCACTGTGCCATAGACGTTGTCGATAGGTGCCAATACCATGCATTATTTTATCAAATCCGACGAATACAGAGGGGTGTAATAAATTTTACGTGTGTATTTGTGTGTGTGAGTGTGTTTGTCTTTGGCATTGTAGCTCCCGAGCAGATGAACTGATTCAGGTTTGGTTTTTTTTGTTTGAAAGAGCATTTGATTGAGTATGTTGTTAGCTATGAATCAAGAAAATCTGTTTAGGCATTAAAGTTTGTAGGTACATCAGTTTTTTTTATAGTGGAAGCAGGGATCTGAGCAAATTCCACAGGTCTCATTGGAGTTTGGTATCCTGTTACTCCAATGATATTGCAATAATATGGTAAGTAATAGCTCACCTATATGGTAATATTCACCTGATGGATTTTTTTTTAATTACTGATATAAATTGGTACCTACTAAGCAATTTTATGAAAGATAAGCAGTATTTAAAAAAGCTTTGAACTTACTTTTCCATTACTTTGTAATACTGTAGTCCTAGTCCTCCACTGCCTTTCCCGGCTAATGATATCCTTGGTAAGGTCAACATCATAGTCCAGGATAGCTCTCAAGTCAGATCCCACAACCCCCAATGTTTCAGCGTAGTCATTGCTTTTGATGGTTGTCCTCTTTTTGGCCAAACGCTTAGCTTTGATAGCAGCAATCTTCTCCACTGACATAGCCTCTGATAGAGACCTGGAAATAATAGCATATAATGTAATTCATTATCACTACGGAACTGACATACTCTGTACAAAGCAGTTCCCAAATATAAAATACACATATCAAAAAAGTGTAAGCAACACTTTTTTAGTGTTATTTTTTTTACTTAGTTTTAAACTTTCATGGAATATAAAACCTTCTTTGAATAGTCAAAGGTTTTATATTCCAACTCCTTGATAATCAAATAAATACTGGCAGTTTTTTTAGTAAATTTTGTTTTTAACCAATTAAAACATGCTTTTGTCCATTTGAGCGGCATTTTTATTTTCAACGGTATTATTTCATATTCAACAAAAAAAAAAAATTGTAACCGCATTAATCATTGATTGTGTGTCGCGAATTTAGTCTACGAGTTTTATCTGTGTAATGGAGCGTCGTCATCTTACCACGGAAGAGATGCAAAGAGCTATAGGGATGCTGAAATTGAAATTGAAATGTTGCCCGGCATTTCGGTGTTTATCGACTGACTCAAGAATATATAAGGCTACATGGCGAAAATATTTTTTCGCCATGCCACGACGTTTTGCCATAACCAGCTCAATCGCCTGACTCCTATTGAGCATGTGAGGGATATGCTCCAGAGAAGGGGCCTGAAAGGTCTTGATGGGGTTTTAACAGACCAACAGCTAAAAAACCTGCTTAAGTTCCACTGGGACCGATTGCCCCAGGAGGAAATCAATAACCTAATTGACTAGAGTGAATTAGGTTATTGATTTCATGCAGAATCATTGCTGACAAGTTTTAAACAACCGAGGAGGAAACACGCTGAATTTGATTTAATATAATGCCCATAATATATAATTAAAATGTTATAATTTAACGCAGAAGTCATATTTTTGTTTATTTTTACCATTATTATATAATACAAACTTTTACCAGATTTACAGCAAACTTTTATTTGTAATTAAACATTTTTTTAAAGAAATTTATTGAGTTTAATATAAAAATACAACATAGAAAATTAAAATATTCAAAACTTATAGGGTGTTGGTTAGACTTTTTTGATGTGTGTATTAAGAAAAAAGACCTTGTAACAGTATTTTAGTCACAATTTAAACAATGTTAGATCATTATGTAGAATTTAGTAAAAATAATGTTACTACATAACATTCTGAATAAGTCACTTGAGCCAAAATGGAGTAAATCAAACCTTTAATAATCAAGTTTTTATTATTCTGGAAAGAAAGCCTCATTCGCATCATTCCTCATTACAGTAGGGCATAACTAATAAATTAACCCATTATGTCAGTGTTGAGAATGTCTGTTTAGATTAAAATAATATTTACTTAATGTTGTCAACTGTGACAGATGCCTCCTTAGGAGCATCGAGACGAGCAGCCAGCTGTTCCCTAACTTTCTGCACATGAGTTTCTTCAATACGGGGCTTTTTAGCCGCTGACTCACCAAATTCATGGTCATGTGTGCGTTTCACCTGTCGAAAGTACAAGGCATTGTGAAAATACCAAGAAAGAATAAATAATATCATATGTTTTATTATGTTTGAACAATTTATGCATACATTGATGTAGTGCAGATAAAATTATGTAACTAACTCACCTGCGTTGGTATTTCTAATGGAGCACTTTTGTCAATAGATGCACAGGTAGCTGTTTCACCCTTCAAATAGGCTAATAGCTCTTTACGATCGGGACGGCGTACTGCTGGAATATTGGCAGCCTAAAAAAAGCAAAATATTCCAGATTAAGAACAAGTAAACCATAACATAAGGATCAAGCTTAATATACATACCGCTGCCTGTCGAACATATACAGGATGAGTCAACAGTACATTCTTCAGTATAAATAGAAGACATTCTAGTGTGTAATATTCTTTAATACTGCCTTCTTTCCCAGATCTGAAAACGGGACAACTTTATTACTAAGTCTCATGATATTTATAAAACAGATATATGTTACACATTTCTATAATTACTTACCCATATATCAGATAATTTGTCTTAACATTTTTAGGCCAAGAAAACTCTCCAAATATAATCTGGCTGTCACGCTCGATAATTTCTTTTTTGTTTACGTTGTATTGACGAAGTAAACTCAGTGGATCCGCCATGATTTCTTCGTATAAGCGTTCTCCTCAGGAACAACCAGAAGGCTAATTGTTTTCTTTCAACAATAATTATGTGAAATACTTTTATTCAATAGATATGAAATTGAAGAAACCAATAACTCAATTCAATCACACGAGTAGCATGGCCGTAGTTCCTAGCCAGCCAACACAACCAAACACACACAACTATAGAAAAGTATGTAGTGTAGTCAAGATATTTTTTTTTACACAACCAACAACAATATCAAACAAGTTTTACAATTTACATCATTCTACTTCAGACTTCACTTGATCCTGTCAGTATTCTCTTTGGATCCATAGAGTAGTCCGAGCACATAGTATATTCCTACGTAGAAATAATATTACTAAGAATAAAATTACTGCGCTTTTATTTTTGCCTGGCCTGAATTTACGACTTTTTAGCCTTTTTATATAAACATATGCATCACGTGTGTTGTGTAATTTTTTTTTATAGCTGAAACAATACATGTTCAATTTTAGAATAGCTAGATTTACAATCTGATAGGAGGCCATGGGAATCGGAAAAACTGTACCGTGGTTGCAAAGCAACGAGGTGACTATTCTATAATATAAACACCATAGCACGCATAATAAAACTGTTCTTCGAAAGCCGTCCAGAACTTATACCTATTTTATAGAAATTAAATATTCATCGGTTGCTACTTATACAATACACAAAAGTGTCCACGCTTGCGCCCTGCGTTAGTGCAGAAAGTTACAGGGTGGGTATGTACCTAAAAACTTCAGATTGCATTCTTTTGTGGAGTAATTATGCACACGAGGTTTATTTAGGTATATTAACATTTTTGAGAAAAAGAAATAAAATATTAAACGATGGAAGTATCACCTGCTAAGTAAACTGGACAGAGAAGAATGTTGATTTATGGGCAAACTGAGGTTGGCATCTTTTTGTTAATAAGTTTTGTCATGTTTTAAACTCTTGTGTGTTTTTTTGTGCTCACTTTGTGCTTCAAAGTGTTACTATTAGACCACAGGGAGTAGCTACGAAATTTTTCTTCAACACAAATAAAAAATAGATATTGAAAGACCTATTTCATAAATTACCTAGTGAAAAGAAATACAATTTTAAGTGATAGTGACAAACCTAGGTGTCAAAACATAGTGCACTTAGAAAATATAAACAAGTAGACACTTGTATCCATATATATAAAAGGCGATGTGTGTATGTGTGTGTATGTTCCCTATAGACTCCGAAAGTGCTGGACAGATTTCGATTAAATTTTTAGGAAATCTTCAGATTGGCCTAGACGGTGATCCTGTAAAGTTCGTAGCGATTGGATCAACAGAACTTAGAAACAGCGTGTGAAGCCGCGGGCAGATGCTAGAATCTTATAAAGAACAATATCTACATATATAAACTGTAAATTAGGCAAAACTTGCTTACAATCAAAAAATTACCCTAAGACTAGATCTTTTATTAGATTTGAGTAACAGCCTGATTAATAAATAAGAACTGGGGTAATATCAAAATGTGTTTAAAAAATGTATCGATAACCATGATTAGAACCAAAATTAAATTACCCCATCTCTATGCGAATATGCATAAACAATTTAAGACGTAGGTGATTCATAATTAATTTTGTTGATTTTATATTTTGCTTTTTTATACATGAAGTCGGTTGTCTTTTTAGATTTTAAAACGTAATCATCTTAGTGTGCACGTAAACCTAGGATGATGATGATGATATGATGATCCACACTTGGTACAACTTCATACAAAATTAGGGAAAATGTAGAAATCAATAAAATCGTGCACTGATAACATATTAGCGTTGGATCTATGCTTATATAATCAATCATCATCCTAGGTTTACGTGCACATTAAGATAATTACGTTTTTTAAACAGACACCGATTCATATAAAAAGGAAAATATCAAAATTTAGTTTCATCCAACTGGATGATATTTTTTTTTCAGTTATTATGATTTAAAAACCTAACCACAGAACCGTTTTTTTTAAGAAATTTATATGGGACCAATCGGGAAGTACTTACCTAAGTTCTTTCACATGAATTGAACACGATAAAAAACATCTCAGATTTCTTCAAATCGGTTCATAAATGACGTAGGTATGAGGTAACAAACATAAAAAAACAGACGAATTGAGAATGAGAACCTCCTCCTTTTTTTAAAGTCGGTTGATAAATAACTAGTGATGAGCGTGCACAAAGATCTATAATAACAGAACGATACGTGAATGAATGAAATCTAAATATTATCCAAGTATAAGCCATAATACATTTTTAGTTATGTTGGTTTTAACCAACCGACATCTCAAAAGGATGGTTTATCGTTTGATCCGTTACGGATCGTCTCGTATACGTAAATACCGCACATTTCAACATTTATACAGAGCACTACTTCTTGAATCTTGATACGAATCGATACAGATGTCAGCGACCGTGAGTGAAGTAGGTAGTTTTATATAACACTAGCTGTAAGTTAGCGACATTGAAAGCGCGTTTTATAAAAAAAAATCTAAACCATTCTCTAATCCCCTTGAACACACACAAAAGTCAAAAAATGACATCAAAATAAGTCCAGCCGTTTAGGAGGAATTTTATTAGAAACACACGCATACTGTGCGTGTGGTTCTAATAAAATTCCTCCTAAAATTTATATAATATAAAGATGGATGGTTATATAGCCACATCTTTGCCAGAGGGATACGCTTTGGCGTGGCATCTCCAGTGGTAATAATTATCGATGGGCCGATGGATCCGGGCCATCGCTGGCTTGTCGCACACTGGTTTAAACCTTGCTTTATCTATGTACTGTTTCTAGTAAAATCCAATAGATGGCAAATTGACAGTCGGCAATGAATAAAAAAAATTGTTTCCAAACATGGCTGCCGGTCGGTTCTATTGATGGGGTTTTGATATTGTTGATGTGAAAACTACGATAGTTTGTTGTTTTTCTTTAGCGTTTTACTCGTGATAATAATGTCATAGTGGTTCCAGTTACAATTATAATGACTTCAACTCCAAAGACTGAGAAATGCGGACAAGGTAAGAATGCATAATGAAGGCTACGGCTATCAAGCTAGTCTTCGTTTTGTTTAACAGAAATACCTATCTCAATTGCATTAGTTTCTTTTAGATGATTTATTTGAATTATCTGGTTCATCGATCACTAGTCTACGTAGCTTTTGGTTACTCATACCTACTATCTTAATAACCATCATAGTTTGTTTTCTACAACACATAAATTCCACTACTTACCTACTGTGACGGATTTCCCTATCCTTGCCTTCCTTATATACAAAATATACTTACCAATTTATTAATTTATTATTTCAGCCTAATTTAAATAAAATAAATAGGCTCTCTAACTCCCTAGGTACCTGTTATGTATTTACTTAAACAAGGATTATTTTATGTGCTTTAGGTAATTATAATAGAAATAATAAATATTGGTGGACAATGCACACAACACCATCTAGCCCCAAACTATGCATATCTTGTGTTATATATTGTGACCTAATGATAGTTAGAATATTTAAATATTTTTTAATACATCCTTAGGTTAGGATACCTTATAACATCCAGACACAGAACAAAAACCTATATTCATGACTCAAATGTTTATCCTGGGAGGCATTCGAACCTCCAACCTAAAGTAGAAAGCAGAGTTACCATCAACTGAGCTGACAAACCAATTATAATACTCATATAACTAACAACCTGTCCAAAACTTCAAAATAATTTAAGATAATTTCCGTAATGCTTATCTAATTCACCCTTTGTGTCATTGATTTAAATCCATGTATACTAAAGCATGGATGTACACATATACCTATTTATCACAAATGTTGTACTTGAAAGAAATATGAGCATACTATCAGGGTTGCCTACTATATACTACTAAATTTTAGGCAGCAAAGGGAAATACATATAAATATGTAAATACACATTGCTGGACAATGCACACAACACTATCTAGTCTCAAACTAAGCATAGCTTGTATAATGGTGACTAGATGACCATTATACAAGCCCATTACATTACAATACAAGACCATTATACATTATCATATTGACTATTTATTTTTAAATACATACTTATGATACTTTATAATGCCCAGACACAGAACAAACACCTTTGTTCATTACACAGATGTTTATCCTGGTAGGGAATCAAACCCTCAACCTACAGCTCAGAAGGCAGAGCTACTACCAACTGAGCTGACAGGCCAGTCATAAGGGTAAAACATTTACCACATTTAACCCCCTCTTCAAACATTTAGTTTTAATAGGGCTATAAACCAAATCTATGAACAAAGCCAGTCAATGTGACTGATAATGTTGAGGTGGATTATAGAACCATTTTTATGTATTTATTGTTAATTTGCATTACACCTAACACTAACCAATGTGCTTGATTAGAGAATTATTAATTTCAAATTGTACTTTTAAGTGTTTAAAACGATGGATATGATGGTTGAAGCTGCTAATTTTGGCGCCATGGGTAGCTAGACCTATCTATCCGAAGTACTCTATATAATCCTAAGTATTAATAATTGAAATGAAAAAGTTTGTGTGATTATTTGGATGTTTGTTTAATGTCGGCAAAAAAAATTACTTAAATTGTTTACATTTATTTTATATATCATTTCATGTTCAAAAACTATGAACGAAACCCAACATGTGTAGTTTAACAAGCTTTATGGCAATTTATTTTATCATATTGACATATATTTTTTTTTTTAAATTACTAATATTATAAATGTTAATGTCCGTAATTAAATTATGGAGGTATAGTTGTTTGGGATGATTGTTTTTTGTTACTCAATCACACAATTATGGCTGAACTGACTTGACTACTTATTATAGATATAGATGTAAACCACGATTAACATAGAGTCCACTTTTATTTACATACCACTCTGGCAAAGCTACGGACTAGTCCATATTATACCATACTGAATTCAAGAGTTTCTGGCTTTGTTTGTTACGTTTTTACGGCTAAACGGCTGAACAGATATTGATGACAGTTGGTAAGGAGATTGTATCTTGGGAAAGGACGTAGGTTACTTTTTATGTAGGTACCGCGCTTGCGATGTCGCGAGAAGGTGCTCTAAGTGTACTATAAAGTACGCATTATTTTATTCATGCAGCTTCGTAGGTAGGTAAGTACCTAGTTAACGAGTTATCCGAACTCATTTTGTTGCTTGCTGTTGCTGGCTCGCGTCGCTCGTACCTAGTCACGGAGGCTGCTCGAACGTGATCTCGGTCGTCCAATCTCCCTTGTAGGAATTCCGCTGCAGAAACTGTTATTTTCTCTAATTAGAAGTAGGTATATCTCTTAGCTGAAATTCTCGGTTGTTTAACTCTACAGGTTATAGGTAGGTAATTCTATTTCATCTTAGACAACGATCGGCGGAACTGAGGCTGTAACGGGACCATGGCCCATAGTAAGGCGTGTTTGAATGCACAGGCTCAGGCAGGGGCATAGGCTTTTTCGCCAGATTATAAATGTTTGCAAAATACAATTTTGGGCATTTCCGTTATTTAAATGTAATGTAATACATACAAAAAATCTCTCTTTATAATATTCATTTAGAAAACAACGGTTTTAGCGTTGTTTTCTAAATGAATATTATAAAGAGAGATTTTACGCTAAAACCGTTGTTTTCTAAATGAATATTATAAAGAGAGATTTTTTGTATGTTTGTTTGTAATGGATTAACTCAAGACCACTTAATCGATTATAAAAAAATCTTTTACTTGTAGATAGCAAAATTACAGCGAGTAAGATGCATTTATAAAAATAGAGATTTTAGAAATTTGCAATAAAGTAACCCAAAGTATAAAAAATGTTACTCTAAAAATCATTGTTTGGTGTGCGCTGAGAAAACTATTGATGATTCCTAAGATTATGTACTCGTACTACATGTTTATAATACTATTTGTAACATACTATTATACTTAAGTCACAATAACTGCTTTTTTTTTTACAATAACCGCTACAGCCCTACGCTTAGACTGTTCGTTCCCTACACATTTTTTTTTTGTGGACAAGAAACAATTGAATTGTATATAGTTTGGTAAATCTGTAAGCCGAGGACTTGAACTGTGTTTCACGATAAAATAACGCTTAGTTGCACCCGTGCGAAGCCGGGGCGGATCGCCAATATAAAAAAAACATTGTGTTTGATTGTTTTAACGTATATTGGCTTAAAGTACTAAAACATCACATGCTACGTCTCTGTTAGAGCTTAGATAATAAGTAAGTAAGTACCTACTAATGTATGAAGTACACTTGCGTAATTCTCTAGCATAATAAGGTTATACCCTGAACAAATGACCTTTTGTTAGAAAAACACCTATTTAATTTAATTGATTTTTTTATAAAGTTATCGTTGATTCTGTTATTTATTACAGAATAAGATAAGAATATAAGTTTATAGCACTGATAGGTAGGGAATTCTATAATAATAAATAATTAAATACTGGTGGACATTATAATAATAATACTTAATAATAATAATTCCGGACATTTCACACAACATCATCTGGCCCCAAAGTAAGCAGAGCTTGTGTTTTGGGTACCACATGAATGATATACTACTTATAATATATATTTTTTATGTAAATACATACATATTATACATAGAAACACCCAGACCCGAGACAAATACTTGCAGATCATACAAACATTTGTCCCGCGGCGGGAATCGAACCCGCAACCTTTTGCGTCTTAGCCGGGACTAGCCCCACTGCGTCACAGAGGTCGTCATTATAAATAAGAATATAGAATAAGGTCTAAATATGCAACGATTATCATCTTCTAAAGTTAACGTCGGTCGTTTAAATTTTCAGCGTAAGTACACTGATAGGTAGAGAATTAAACAAAAATAGATAAATAAATGATTTGATATTGGTGGACATTTCACACCACAGCATCTAGTCACAAACTAAGCATAGCTTAACTTTTTTTTAAATCTTGCTTCTATCTTTAATCGGCTTTATTAAAATTCTTGTAGATATCTAAACTCGTCAAGGTCATATGCGCAGGGTATCGCCTTAATTAAAGTGATATTATGATAAAACTTGTACCTACTAATGTCAATTTTAGTTTACGTCATTACAATTTAAACAGAAACCCAAAGCGTTTGCTTCGGTATCTCTTATTCTTATATGAAAATGTGTTTTCTGCGCACTCCGTAAATATTACAAAGTAGTTTAGCTAGGTGTACTTTACAGTTATTTGAGCTATTTCGTAATGCTTTTCTGAATATAGAGACCCGTTATGCAAAGCCCATTTGCACTTGCCACATGTTATTTCGATTACAGAGATATTCCCATAATACAACACCTTCAATGCAAATGTTTTTTTGAGTACTCATGTAGGTGCAATTCTCTTCAGTAAATGTGATGTTCTATCACACACCGCTCGATTGCCTCGGGTCATTATGTGACCATATTTTGTATGTGGTTCATCTTGACTTGTGTGTGAGGTGACGAAAGTGAAAGGATCGCATAAGTCCTTAGATTTTGGACATGGAATCTGTTGAACTTCCAAGTCTGCATGATCCATTAGCTAGTAATGTTATGCCGATTACAGCTTTGCGTGACTATAGAAGGTCGATGTTTCCGAAGTTTCCAAAACTGACCTTACAGATAATAGTTGCTTGGTAATGATATTTTTCAATAACACGAGTTATATTTAATTGAAGAAATAATTACTGCTGCGCATGTTATGATCTGCAAAACGTTTACTCTAACGCGGATGACTACGACGACTACGATGGCGTTGACTGTTGACTGTTGACCATCGGATGAATGGTTACAATGGTTACCTACTGTCGGTTTGACAACAGGTACTGATAAAAACTATGTGCTCTATCTATTATAGTACCAGTGGTTAAAACCATTCATGTAGTTGTATTTTGTTTCTGTTGAAAATGTACTTTTATCCTTGCTCGTCTTTAATTTGAAGGTCGCAACACCTGGATAAAAGGATTTCCATCGTCACGTACTTCACAACACTGACCACATAATGTAAAGAAAAGACGTGAGAATATCGCGTGTGATACGCCGATTTTGTCCAATTACCTACCTACTTATGCCAATTGACAAATTGGAATTGAAAGGTTTTCGACCTTCGGCTAAAGGTGGAGACTGACATGAGCATTTGATCGATGTGAATATTCGCATTGAGCATCTGTTCGTCGTGAGCAAATGCTCACGGCACCGGAATGTTCGTCTTGAATTTAATGCACTGCTCTGCTCTATCTATTCATACAGTTGTAGTCAAAATAATATCTTGGAAAGAAAAAGAGTTCAATAATAATAATAATGCCGAACATCTCACACAGCGTCATCTAGACCCAAAGTAAGCAGAGCTTGTGTTATGGGTACCACATGACTGATATGCAATGCGTCGGTGCTTACGCTAAAAACTGACTTGTAAAAAAGGGAGTCCGTAACTATTTATTTATTTTGAAGTAGCATGGCGTATGGCTAGTATTAAAATATCCTTCATCATTACATAGTATAAAACAAAGTCGCTTTCCGCTGTCTGTCTGTCCCTGTGTGCTTAGATCTTTAAAACTACGCAACGGATTTTGATGCGGTTTTTTTTTAATAGATAGTCATTCAAGAGGAAGGTATATATAATATACAAGCATAATATAGTAGAGGAACACTGATAATTTTAGAGGTTTCTAATCACATTAGACATTCTGTAATATATTTAGTATTAGCATTGCACCCGGGCGAACCCGGGGCGGGTCGCTAGTTTTGATATATATAATTGGATGCTGTAATATATATTGAATATCGGTATGTAGACAATAAGTAGCTTATAATGTTTTCAATCGCCAAAACACAATGACACAAAGAGCACAACAAGCGCGAAACGCGTTCGCTAGCGACGCGACGATGCTCGCGTTTTAGCGACCGACTTGTTTATAAATGACTTCAAAAATCAATTTGATTTTCTTTATGTATGTTCACTGATCACTCAAAGACCGATTGGGAAAATTCTTTTTTGTTACAAAGGGTATACTTCCCAGGTAGTCCCATTTTAATTTAATCGAAATCAATCGTGCAGTTTATCAAAAATCTTTTTATGTTCCTTTTATTTTTTATATCTTTTTATATTCGAAGAAGTCTGTTTTCTTTTTAGTTTTTAAAACCTAATTATGTAACATTCAAAAGGATTCGCTAATAAACCGACATGCGACAGCCGGGTGGGTGGTGCATGTTCGGGAGATTAAGCTGCTTGGCTCGCTTGTTAAATTCACTTGTTTCATTCATTTTTCTAATATTTATTATCTTCAGCTTTCAGGGCTCAAAAGTTTGCAAGGAACCCTCATTCCCCACCAAGAACCAACATTTGTGTGATGAACATAGATGTTTGTTATGAGTGTTACATGCTCACCTCGAGCAAATGCTCGTGCCAGTCCCTACCTTAAATGATACATGCACAAATTGGAGTGGAATTATTTGCATGAGAATTATCTGTGGAACCAGATATTTCCTCCCGTCCTCCCTGATATTTTGTATAATAGGTAGGTATACAATATGTAGATTTTAAATAATATTTTTTTAAATTCAAATTGGTATAAACATCTAATATGAGCTTATCTATCTATCTAATACCTTTAAACTAGCAATTATTGTATATATGTACATATATTATTGTATATATATATGTATATATATTATCAGAATCTCGGAAACGGCTCCAACGATTTTCATGAAATTTTGTGTGCCCCCTGCACACTAAATTTCATGAAAATCGTCGTCATTACGGGGGCGATAAATCGATCTAGCTAGGTTTCATTTTTAGAAAACGGCGTTTTATCCGTGATTTATACTGAGTAAAGCTCGGTCATCCAGGTACTAACGTATAAATGGCAAAGTATTCAATTTATTTATTTTATTTAATACAAAAGTATTGTCAAAAGAAGGTTTTAATACCCAAGGCATTTTCTACACTTAATTGTAGACTGTTAAATAATCACTTACGTAATTAAAAAAGGTAGAAGTACTTAAAAAAAAGATACGTACCTTAAAAAAAATACTTGCTTGCTTGTAAAATACAAGCACGTCAATCTATATTAAAGTGAACACAGAAACCAAGCACATTATTTGCTTGTATCTAATTGCTAAACGGTACGGACACATGAGCAGAATATAAAACACATGTAACGCACAGATATATTACATCACACTAAATGGTGTCATAGTAAATTACAGTATTTTAACTCATCTCTCGCAATGACATCGTATTTTAATTCATTCCATTATAGAAATAGAGTACAATCGAGCAAAAAATATGGTCTGTGAATAGAGGATGCGGTGTCTTACATTACCGAGTGTAATGATCGGGCAATCCACCTAGAAGTGTACTGTCCCGTTAGACTTGGTATCACGATCGCGGCTAGTTTATTGGAAAGTGAGCTGCCTGTGCAGACCGTGGCCGGTGCCGGTGGCCGAGCATGTACCTACTCAGGAAACTGCCCTAATCAAACAACTTTGTTGATCAAAGCCCACGATTTATATAAATGCTCGGCTTTTGAAAATGTTAACCTACTTCAGTTTTTTTTATTGGTATACATGCTTGGTTAGAATGATGTTTTAATATTTACCAATTGTGCAAGTTTCTTAAAAAGTGAGTCTTCGTTTCTTAAATCGATTGAATTTTAATTTCATACCTGGCATGACATACTGACATTCATATTGAAATGAAGTACAGGCTTGGTTAGTGCTACATGACAAGGCAATTAAATGTTATCTACTGCAGACCGTTAGCAGATTTCATTGCACAAAGACCCTGGTATGGTCAAGTGACACAGATTTTCGCATTATTCACCTTCGTGTATTGCATGCCTCGGTGGCACTGTAAACAATCTCTATTTTAAATTTCCAGCTAAATAATCGTCTCGTGTATTATGCATGTTCATCAGATTATTGGTTAACAGATCATGTAACCTGATAGTCGAATTAGTTAGCATTTCCTTTATGTTGTTAACTATGTAAGTAGGTGGTTGTTACGCGGACGATTTTTTCGTTGTCCTAAATGGCAGGTGGTCTGTGACGTTGTTTTTTAGTGTGATAATTATAGATGCACTGAACAAATTATGTTCCTATTTAAGGTCCCTAAATGAATGAATATGTACAAGCAATAATATAAAATTATTCTTGGTATTTTTTATTTTCTGAAACTATTTTATCCCTACCGTAACCAGTAAGTACCTACTACCGGGGTGTTTAAAATTGTTAAGTTCATTATCAGGATCGCGTACCAGTCGAAAGTTGTAATTGATTAAATGAAGGCACCTCTTGGGAATAAAACTGTTACGAGTTATATAACCAACCAAAATAAATCATCGAATCACATTCTTGTAGTTTGATCCGAGATAGTTGAGATGAAGGTGCGCGTTTATAATCTATTGCAAATAAATTCACAAATCAAAGCTGCAGTGTTGAAAAATGTTGATATTTTAATGGAAACCGCAACTTTGAGTGTTGTCTGTTTCTATGTAGACATATAAATTAATCGAAAGATCACCATCGCGCCCGCTCGGCGCGGCGGATGAACTGAGATCTTACCGGTGTTAGGTAATAATCGCGTATGAGCGTCGAATCGGTCATTTGTTAACACAGGTGTGTTCCGCAGACGCCGAGATGCGCGGCGGAGGCAGCACTTTCACTCTCGTCTGTTTGACATAGGTGCTGGCAACCGCGGCGTCCGCAGTGGTGCCGCGCCGTCCCTCGCTGCTGCCGGCTAGGCTGCATTGCTCGGCTCCCGAAACCAATCTCAGCGATTAGACTGATCGACACCCAGTGTCGATACTATGCTCCGCTGCGCATGAGCTCGCGCGCTTTTTTCTCTCGAAATCGTAAAACCGCAACAATTGTTTAGCAATTTTCTCATTTCGGTGTGTTTATTTATTTTGGTTTTTGCATTGGCTTCTAAGAGAATTTCGAAGATATTTTGTTAGCATGGAATAGAATACGTTATTGAATTTTATAACCAGAAATAGTTATTTCCAAAATGAGTGGTCAAACAGAGAAAGTTGTTAATTCCAAAGCCCGAGTTAAGTTTCCCTCTAGTGTAAATGTTTATCGAGACGTCTTGGTTTCGTAACTTTCTTGAACATATTCGTGACTTCGAAACAACTTTATGCATTTGTGAGTGAACTCTGATTAATTACTGTTGTATTCTCCCAAGATAAGTGCGAGTACCTAGTCATCTCATTGATGGCTTAGTGATATTAGCGTTTCGGGTGTGTGTGTGTGTGTGTAAAATTTATTTGTAGAAGCATGTATAAAATTAGACAGTATTTTCTTGGATCAGTATAGTGTCAAGGTTAGCAGAGCAAGCTGGACATCAGTCGATGTAGAGCATACACGGGTGATGCTCACATGACGCTCCGTGATCCCAACCGAGACGTCCGTTGCGAACGTTTACTGTAAATAAACAGTGATCTAATTGTATCTTGCTTGGTACATGTATTTCTTCTTATTTGTTATTTTGATATCAATCCAGTTGTAATATTCATTATTGTTGAAGAAAAGAGAATTGTGTAAACGGAAAAACAAGTTGCAGCTGCGCCAACTTTCAAACGTTTTCTAAAGGGCCTCCTTTCCATGATAGCATCCGCCTTAAGTAGTGGTCTCCGGTTTCTATGGAAATACTAGCCAGCATGTGTGACCCACCAAGCATCATGTATATATAACGAGATGATGAATTCAGTGTTTCTAATTTAATTACCCGTGTGAATATAATGATAAAATTAGAAGTGTAATAAAACTAAAAAAATGCCTCATTACGACGAAAGCTTCATTTTTGACGACAATCAAAATCAACGAAAGAATAAAAGAAGCTACCATGTGTACAAAAATGGCTTGAGTCCTCGATGTTTGATTGAAAAATCTGAAGTGTTACATGATCTCGAAGAAAAAGGGAAAACAGCATTGAAACGAAATATAAATAATATAAAACAGCGTGGCAATCGCCGTAAACCAGATTCACATAATGGTTCTCAAATTATATATGTCACAAAATACAAAACTCCGGACATTATCGTGGACCACTGTCCTAGAATGAGTGTTTTTGATCCCAACAAATATTATGATCTTCGTAACAATAATGTGTTACCGCTGACTCCTTGTAAAAGTCTCGACAATTTGACAATGAAGAATCGAAAGAAAAAGGAATATCCTTGCAATAAAATGAGGAATGGAGCCAGCCTTCAAAACTTACTGGATGAAGGAACATTAAAATATTACGGTTCACCTTTAGATATTCATTCGTGTGCTAGTAGAGATGAAACAAAAAACTCATACTCAGTGGCAGAAGCGCGATGCCGGCCGATTCAGCGCCGCGGATCCCACAGTACTCCCGCTCCAGGAGTTGGGGTGTATCGGCAACTAAGCAACGAGGGAGTCTGTAAAAAAGCTAATACCGGTATGATAAAGCGATTATTGCTAATAAAATAACCTTCCACACCTATTTAAAGGGTATTCATAGGTTACTCAGTTTCTTTTAATAAGATTATTTCGATTTGATTGACTTTTCCTATAAAACTAGGTAGATAATATTGATATGCATGGCTTATGTAAAATGATAGCCAGTTCATTGTCAAGTTGCAAAATTGAAAGTTGAATGAAACGAGATCCCTATGTCCCATTTCCATAAAGCGAAACGGAAGAGTCGTTGCACCTGAAGCTTTCGATTTTCCTTCCTTGTGCACGTCTTAGCGTTTTGTAGTACATCTAATGAATTGCTTGGTATTATATAACAAGACGTAAGAGGCGCGGGAACAAAACACCAATTGTATCTATTGTTGTTATAATGTTAAGGCCGCAAACAAAAACTGGCTCTATTTACTTTGTTTTGCTGCTCTACCTGCTCTATAGGATGTTTATTTGAATAGAAACGTAGAGGAAATTCATATCATATTAATTAATTTAAATGCATATGCAATTGTGGCAACTTTCGATGTCCAATCAGGTGTATGATCTGTATAGATATAACTTTTAAAACTTACATGGCTATTCACATAATTGCACACTAAACGGTATATTTACGGCACAGTTGCATGCGCCATTATCACGAGAGAAACTGATATAATTTATAAAATCATTTATAGACTCAAAACATTATAATATATAAAATATTAAATATTGGTGGAGGTATGACAATGCACACAATACCAACTTGCCTTAAACAAACTAAGCATAGGTCGTATTATGGTGACTGATAGAATACTTATATATTTTTAAATACATACTTATGATACTTTAACACCCAGATACACAGAACAAATACCTATGTTCATCACACAAACATTTGTCCTGGCAGGAAATCGAACCCCCAATCTAGTGCAGAAGACAGATCTACTACCAACTGAGCTGACAGGCCATTGACTTATTTATTTGCATATTAGTCAAACTTTGTTTTCTGTTCTGGATTTCCGCTTTTAGGTTATTAAGTCTGATAAGTGATAACATACTTATATTTTGGTCTACTTGTTCCGGATTTGGCCTATTTTATATTGTTTTGAATTGTCCGCTTGTAGGGATCCGTACTCCAAAAATAGTATCCTTTAGTTTAACTATGTCCGTCTTGCTCGCAGACAGAGATTTGTTTGATAAATATTAAACTTTAAAGTTTATGTGTATAAAAGTCATTGTTGTTTGAAATGGTAATAGTGTTCCAAACACCTACAGGCTAAAGCGCAGTTTGGCCTGCAAACCGGAAAAGTTTTCAAAATAGTAGCATATAATGATGATATTATAAGGAAAATGATCAGAGCTGGTGAAAAATAATGAATGCTCCATACATAATTATTTTGTTTTGCATGACTGATATACTATTTATACACTTTTATTTTGTAAACAAAAAACAACTGTATATAGGAAAACCCGATTCAAATATTGATTGAACTTAATAAATAAAAACAAATGTCGTGACATTTTCTCACAACCATAACTTTAATAATAATGAAATGGTGTTTAATTGTTTAGGCATTCTTATTTTTACTTCACATTACTGTGCGTGATCCAATAAATGATTTGCCAATTTATTTTAATTAATATAGCATAATTAATTGTTTAAACAGTTTTACGGCGTTCAAGTGTTTTCCTCGACTTCTATGGTTTGCTATATTATCGATTACCACGACTTATAAATAGGTTGTATGGTGTATTTACAATATATCTAGAGGCTATTGGACTGGACAGGACATGTAACTGCTGGGACTGCATGTTAAGTAGTTGCTAATATCGTATGTGTGCTTATGACAAGTCTGTTTGTGTATGTGTGTGCAATGTGTATGACGCACTCGTTTGAGAAGCGAGCATGACCCTCAGCTCAGTTAGGCGTCCGTCTGTCGCGGTGCGGTGCAGGGAGGTTCAGTCGCCAGTCGTCATCGCGACTTTGGGCGCGTCCCCCTGTCGCCTCAGTTTATATTTATAAACTCGCGCGTCATCAAATGCATCATATTGTTAAACACATAGACATCTACTATCTTCCAGTGTCTGGGATACTTTGATCGGAATATATATCTTGTGGTTGTAAATAAATCTATAACTTGTTGATGTTAATCATTAAAATTTAGGTAGGTACATCAACATTGTTGTTTATGTTACTTATTTCTAAGTGCGGATTTGTCATTACGTCATTGCCTAGTAGGTAAAGTATTATGTTCTTTTTATTCCTACATTTGATTCTCTTAACAAATAATAACAGACTGTTTTCGAATATTTTAAACGCCCCTACGAGACTGTCCTTCCATAGTGCCGTGACGTCATAATTATTTTGATATATTATGCTTATCTATTCCATGTATAGGAGGAACGGAATGTTACACCAAAGCTTTTGCATTTGCAGTTGGGATTCTTTCGTAATAATTAATTATTACTCACTGCTACTTGAGTACTGCTACTGCTACTCGTGTTGTACCTGCATAAAAAGAAGCTATGTCCTTCACCAAGGCTAATAAAATAATGTTACGTTGTTGCAAGCCAGTGCTTACTGACACTTTTTAGTGGCAATTGCAATAACATAATTTATAATAGGTACAATTAAGCCTTGCAATAGATTTTTGGATCTGCGTAAGCCTTTACGCATATAAAATGTAGTAGGTACCTACATAAAAAAATATATAAGTATTTTATTACGGAAACAATGTTTGTAAACATACTTAATAGTAATGCGCACTGTTCACACTGTGTTGAAAAAACCCAGTGGGTATTTCCCATAATTTGTACCAAACTTTGTGATAATTGATGATTTGTGATGTTGCTATATGAACATGCATACCTAACTTCCTACATTTTAGTCAAATGTATCTTACTATTCAAATAGTGATCATCAAAGTAAGCCACATTTAACAAATATCGTGGAGTTTTGTATAATGCTTGCGCGATGTGTTGACGCGACGCAAAGTGTCTGCACAACATGTTTCCTTTCTCTCTTACCTTCATTCAGCCGTCATCTCAATACTTATATTTTACTGGTCATCTGGTCTAGGTGATGATGTGTACATTGTCCACCAATATTTACTCATAAACCGTTTTACACACAATCCATCTTTTCTTTGGTCTACCTCTACTTATGAATCCATCCAGATTTATATCTATATTATATCATACTCTTCTCGTCTCATAACATTAATTGCCGTCTCATAACATGTCCATACCACGTGAACCTTCTTTACTTCTCTCTCACTAGCGCCACATTCAGATTTCCTCTCATTCCTTATTTTATCCATTCTCGTCACTCCACACATCTCAACAGTTGCATTTCCGTCGCATGCACTCTCCTTTCGTCCGTCACTTTGGTTTCCCAAGACTCGGTTTTTATCTGTTTCCAATAGGGTATTGTTTGTCTGATGCAGAGAACGATTCAAGCGAGAGTGGGTCGGGGCACCGTGGTTCGCTGCGCGGCGCCAATAAGCTGGCGAGGCGCGCACGTTCTTTCAAGGACGACCTGCTGGAGCGCATCTCCAACATGCGGTCCCCGGCGCAGCAGCATCATCCTCCGCATCTCTCATCCGCACTCAGGTAACTGACTATAGAATCGAAATTAGAGACACGGTTTTCTGCTGTTTTCTTTGATTATCAACGACATTGCATCCCATACCACAGAATACTTACTTACATGGTACAAGTACAGAGGTCTCCACGAAAACATTTAATTGTGTATAAATATGAAATTGCCGTTCTAATGTACTGACACTTTGAATTAAAATTAAGGCTACATGGTAGAACTGTTTTTACATTCAGCTTTAAGGTAAAGATAGATAGATGCACCGACATTATACAGTTTTTGAATACGAGTTCCGACGAGGAACTAACGCAGCAAATTTAGTTAGCAACATCAATGTTGTGTATGGAGAGGACACGGCTAATGAACGGCACGGCATTTGTGGTTAATTTCTTTTCGTAGTGGAATCTTCGTCTTGAAGAATGAACTGAGGAAGGCCAGCCACTAAGGTAAATAATGATGAATTGAAAATGATAGTGGTAGGGATCTATACCAATCTACCAAGATGTTAGCGGCATGGCTTAACGTTAGCTTGCCCACAATATTGACCCATTTGCACCAAATCGGTAAAATAAAAAACTAAAAACAGAGCGAGAAAAACAACCATGACTCGTCAACCGATCTTCACCATTGCTTCACGAAACGCAACACCTCATAGGTTGTAATACTACAGGACCAGCAGTTAGAAACAATTTGTCATCCTCCGCCGTACCCGCCGGACTTGGCCTAACCGTCCACATCTTTTTCCGCAATTTGGTAATTTTTGCCTTGGAAGCAATACAGAATGCCGATGTCCAGAGGTCTATCGCAAAGGTTCAAATGATTTTTCTATAAGGTAGCAGAAATGTATAGATAATAAGGGTAAATACTTTGATTATATTCATATACAAATGTTTGAACTTTTCAGTACAAAACGGCAATTTCATTATTATTTTAATTTCATTAGCAATTCACACAAGCGCCTGGTGCCTAACGTTGTATTTACCTACCTCCTAGTACCTCCCTTTCTATCGCGGAACTCTGCCTCGGCTGGCGCTGCTCTTCTCTACAAATTTGTTGGGTGCGCCAATCTAGTTGTAACTTCGGTTGTGAAGTGCGGAGTACGCTTGGTCTATGCTACTTTTACAGATCATACGAGCAATTTGATTCAGAATTAAATTTGTTTTGTTATTCCTGATACTCCTACTTATATTCCTATTATCATCCGGTCTCTCACCATTCTCTAATAGAGTATACTCTTGAAAGGATAATAATAATTTACAGTTAACATTCTCAATTCCTAGTCGTTTCACTAATCGGGACCCTGACTCTTAGACATAGACATTGTTGGTGATATTTTATGACCCCGTACTTGGGGCTTTCTGTTCTATCGTCAAACAACGTTATCTAGTAAGTTGTGTACATTGCGATGAAATCTTCAACGAAGTATATTGTTTCTTATCTATATTGATAAATACATATATATCTCAATTGTCAGCAGCTAAGAAGTTGTCGCTTATTTTAACAGTTTTATCTCAGACGTTGGCGCCTTAACAATGCTATTGTGTTGTTTCATATTAAAACTTGTTTTAATGGTCACGTAGAAAAATATCTGTTTTCTGTGTTGCAACCTCGTTCGAGAATGCAGAACAAAGTGTAAATAAAAAACAATGTGTGTTTATATCGTTAACGTGGACATTGCACTAAATGAATGAGTTCTGATTATGAGTCACGACCGCGACCTGGCACTGTTGCACTCATTAGTTGTTACTACTTTGTCCGCTATATCTCATTAGTTTAGTTTGAATGTGCGATGTTAAGTGATAACATTTTAACGTCGGCGCGGAGACTGTCACCGTGAATTGTTATTTTTTTATTGTGCTGAACACTTTTTATTGCGTCCGAGTGAGATTGTTTGAAAGTGGTCAACTGTGAAAACGTTCGGCTAGTTAGCCTCAGTGTTCTTTGCGGTACAGGCGTGGTGCTTAAAAAGTGCTTGTTCCCAATGGCGAACGCGGTGAGACTGCGATTGCCTGTAGGTGATTGGTTCAACAAACGCACATACAAACTGCACAGGAGATTTGCTAACAATGGAAAACGGTACGAATTGAATAAATGTTACGCGTTGTATGAACAATACGTACTACCGGATGTTAAAGTGCAACGACTGAGGTCACAACTTTTTTGATAAAACCTGTTTTAATACATAAAGTTTCCAACATCGTATTGCGTTCGCCTTGGTATTGAGGTATTGTTATGCCCTAAGAATTGTGATGAACCTACGTCCTTGTGCACTTATTTAGCGGTTGCGGAAGGTCGCTGGTTGAATGTACCAAAATTTTGCAATAACAAATTTCAAACCAGTTTACGAACTGATCATTAAACTGTATACCTTGAAGCGATCAACAGGTTTGTAATATCAAAACACTCCTCAAAACATTCTTATGTTATCTGTATCTGTCTGTAATATAATCGATTAAGAATCGGTATATTAATGATTTGGTATTATTGTTATACTTATTAATCCTGATTTATATTTAGGTGTTAAACTTTTAGCCTGACGGTTTTTATTCGCAAGAATTTTATAGCATACCAGCATACTACATATGGGTTTTTTTTATGGGTGACCATTGTGTGGGCTTGCATGCGAAGCTTTTATATTTTAATATAATGTATTTAGTACTAGGTGCTGCCCGCGGCTTCGCGCGCGTGGTACCTACATAAAAATTAGCCTTTGTCCTTCTCCTAGGTTCCATCTATCTCTTTACCAAAATTCATCATAATCGGTTCAGCGGTTTAGGCGTGAAAACGTGACAGACAGACAGACAGACAGACAGAGTTACTTTTGCATTTATAATATTAGTAGGGATGGTCTTATGGTACGAGTTCTTACGTCAACTTAATGCTAGCGTACAGAACTCTCTCTATAGACGTTTTCCTATACCGAACCAAATATTACCAGTACCTACTAATACTGGTAAAGTACACAGTACAATGAAACGTTAGTTAAAGGAAACAAGGTACACTATTGACACAGAAAACTAATCTAAGCTATTACTGTATTTACCTACAGGGGAACTCACCGATGATTGGATAAATACACGTAGTCACCGAGGGACGTAACAGGGGTTTATTGAATTGTGTTTTAATGATTCATTTTGTATCCAGTTTAGTATTACACAAACGTCTGTCGACAGTGTACCATTTTATTTTTTGCGTCTGTAATCTCTTTTTCCTCAAGTGTCACCAAATGTTTTTCGTTCAAAATGTTTAAAACAGCGAAACCTTGTAATTTGAAATTTGCTGAAGCAATCAATTCCACCAGGGAGTGTCCTCAAAAAATATATGAACAACTAAAATATTTGCACTTGATTCCTCTTAGGTTTGTAGAACATGATTTCATGTCTTGTGTTTTGTAATTCGTTTTTGAAATAGATAATATTTGCTTCTATTGTTTCAGATCACATTCTCCACTTAGTCCGAAGCTGCGGAACATGGGGAATAAACCCAACGCAAACGACGAGGGGGAGATCACACCTGCCAAAGAATTGGAAAGACTTGTCAAAGAGGTTAGTTGACTTGAAACTAAAGCGTGCGTGTCCGTCAAAGTCGCTGTTCTAAAGTCATTATTATTTGATACCATTGCGCTCCTACTGTTTTAAGTAAACTGTTTTAATAAAGAAGGAAAAGTTTATAAGTTTTATCTCTCAGTCAGCTTTATCCGTAGTTATTGCTGTATCGTTTTGTTCTTATTATTTATTGGGTCAAGGCTATTGGACATGACTCTTAATTGCTATAAAACAGGGATGACTTGACGATGTTTCATTTTACAGGTGACATTCGGATTGAAACATTTTTCTGATGTCATTACTAAAAGGAAACTGGAAATGCTCCCCGATAATGGCACCATTGTTTTTGAATCTATTGCCAATATACATAAAGGTAAATTACACATAGTGTTACAATTTTACGGACTTTTTAATTGATATTATGACGTTCAAAAATATTATGCGATATTTTAATTAATATTATGCGTGTTTCTTTAATTACAACATAATATCGTGCTATGATCAATCATTATGTAGGTATCACAGATGTCTTCACAGAAGAAAATAGAGTGATATTAAATTCTAGTGCACACTTACCTAGTAAAAAAGTAACGAGAATGACGAACTATTAAAATATGAGGTTAATTGTTAGAAACCTATTATATTTCAATTAACCGTTGCTAGTTCTGTTAGTCGATGACTTGTTGATTTTATAAATTTCGGGTAGGGGACTTTCGCTTAAAGTTGAACATTCGGTCAGTATTTTATTTATTCTTTCAGCAATAAAACCTTATTGTAGTCGGTCGCCGCAGTTGACAGGTGCCGTCAAAAGGCTCTGCGCTGCTCTAGCAATGTTGATACGATTGTGTGACGAGATCACTGCCGTGAGTTTGCGAGCCGACGCTGGCAATGAGGAACTTGATACGTCAATAGAGGCTTTGTCTCCTGAACATGTCAGTTCGGTGGTCAAAGGAGTGACAGCGGCGGTGGAAGAAGTGGCGTCACTGGCGCAACAGCATATGACCAGACCAGCGTTGTCGCCACGACCGGCTCTTGTATCTCCTAGGGCGTCTACACAAAGAAACTCCTTACCTGGTGAGCTTTTCTTTCTTTATTTACTTTATTGCTTGTTATGTATTGTAAGACCGCCGATTTCAGGACACTATTCATTTATGTATATGCAATTAGGTTTAATTTTCTTATTTTGTTTTGAAGTGTTCTCAATAAAGTTTTTATTATTATTATTATTATTTAGTACATTATATTGTTACTTAGACTCCTCAGACATTCTCAAAAAGATAAGCATCTAGAGATATGAGGATGTGTTTATCAAGCCGTGGGATAAGTCGTGAACATGTTTATTTAACTGATATAAATAAATAATTAAATATTTAATAATACCGGACCTTTCACACAGAATCTGGCCAAAATTAAGCAGAGCTTGTGTTATAGGTACCAGATGACTAATATAATATATGAACAACTAAAATATTTGCACTTGATTCCTCTTAGGTTTACATTGCTTCTCAGGTCTGGGTGTTTCTATATATAATATGTATGAATTTGCAAAAAAAAGCATGCATGCAGAACCTATGCTTTTTTTGGTTTTTTGTTAACAAGTACGTAACCATTGTAGAGATAGATAACTTTTTAATAACAAATAACGCATTTAGAATGGTATAGACTGTAGGTTGCCCTGAATTATTGCTCTGAAGAGGTATGTACATCTTGTGTAGTAAAAGTGACAAGCATTTAGAAATAACCTGCCCTGTCAAACATATAATGCTAATACTCGCGCGCTGAACGACAAACGCAACTATTGCGCAAGCGCAGATACGATCTACAGACTCTTCAGTCCCATAATGATGTGTGGCTAATCTGTTGTTATTGCATTTGTGTTGCGATATAAGCGTTGCTAATGCGGTACACTTAGAACATTACGTGTTTTGAAATGTTTGAAAAACAATTTCATAAAGTTTTATTGAAATTGCCCACTTTTAACTCTTGTGCAAAAGCCAAAAAGCACTAATTTTAAAGAGTGCTTCAGGCTTATTTGATTTAATATACTGTTTGATTTTATGGTTCAGCAGTTTTTTAAAACTATGAAACCAAGATTAAAGCCATGTCCATTTAAAACATTGCATGTGAACCAGATGACTGATAGAATATTTATATATTTTCAAATACATACTTATGATACTTTATATAACACCCAGACACAGAACCTACGTTCATCACACAAATGTTTGTTCTGGGAGGGAATCGAACCCACAACCTACAGTGCAGAAGGCAGAGCTCATGAGGTGATCCTACTGAGCTATGAGGCCATTCAAAAAGCTAAATCAAATTAAACTTAACCGGTAGGGTTAAGTTAACTTAACCCTACCTACTGGATGAATGTAGGTGTGATCTTCGTTTGTTTGTTTTTGTTTCTATTCTCTCTTTCTGTGTGATTAAAATTATTATTAATATTGCCGTTGTATATTACCGGTTCAATAGTAAGGACGGCAACTTCATAGGTAAAGACTAAATTTGTCGTTGTATAGATAAATAGATAGATAACTCTTTATTGACTACCAAGCGGAAAATTACAACAGATATTATAAAATAAATAATGCCGGACATTTCACACAGCATCATCTGGCCCCAAAGTAAGCAGAGCTTGTGTTATGGGTACCACATGACTGATATACTACTTATATAATTTTTTTTTGTAAATACATATTATTACATATTATATTATACGTAGAAACTCCCAGACCCAAGACAAATACTTGCAGATAATACAAACATTTGTCATTTTGGGAATCGAACCCGCAACCTTCCGCGTCTCAAAAGTTCGATTGATTGATTGATTGCTAAATTCTCAATCTTCTCTGTCTAATACTTGCTTAATAGTAAGGACTGCAACTTCATAGGTAAAGATTGAAGTTGCAGTTGTATAATACTGGTTCTATTGTAGAAACGGCATAGGAAGCTACAATAGCTTAAAATAAACTATTAAAGAGTTTTGAATTATTCCATTTCCAGATATACCTCTTACACCCAAGGAGCTGTCATTATTAACCGGCGAGCCAGGCAGTGAATCGCCAGGAGTTCGAGCGTCGCACTCTTCAGAGTCCGTGCTAGATGCACCAGAGTCACCGCCGCCGAAACCAGCCAGACCTAACCGGTAACAAATTTCAAATTACTTTTATTCAATACTAGCATTCCGCCCCGGCTTCGCACGGGTGTAATTTACAGTTGCAATTGTATCGTGAAATGTAGTTCAAGTCCACGGCTTACAGATGCAACGAATTATGTTATTTTTACTTATCACTGTCAATTACTGTTGTGTGTAAATGTTGTATGTGTCATTAATTGTTTCGTTCGCAGCGCACGCGATATTATGACTTTCATAGCCGATTTGTTGATAGTTTTTGTTAGGGATTTTCGTATGGAACTCTATTTTTTTTAATTAAAGTTTTTAGACATAATTCTTAGGTTTTCTATTGTTCTGTAAATAAATCTATGACTAGGCTTATTTACTTAGCTGATGGATGTCATCATGTTAGCGGAAGTACATTTTTGCATCTGTTCAATACTTACTGTGCTTGTATTGTTCTGACGACCTCCATCACGTTAACCGTTCTTATAGCTATTAGTCTAGTCTGAGTGGTATGTTGATCATAAGCACCATGGAACTAAATATTTCATGCTTTATTTATAGGAAAGTCAATATGGCCAAAAACAAACAGGTTTTTAATATTATGCCACATTAAAAAGTAAAAGTCTGTTTTTAATGTAAGAACTTCAAACAGGAATTGAGACTGGGTCGGTATTATAACTCACGTGTTCACGTGAAAGCGGTGTTCTATGCAAAGTCGTGCGTCAAATTGGTGTTTATTCGCAAATTTTATGCAAAGTTATTAAGAATACATCCAAAAGTAGGTGCCATTTGTATTATACAACACCTACTTTTGGAAGTTTTACTTTAAACTACGGTTCTCCAGCTATTTCTCAAGTGAAACCTGTACCAGTACTCTTATAACTATCCGGCGTACGATCTCAACATAAGCCATTTAAAGTGCACACACTCGAACAACTTTCGCTTGAGCAGGAAATCCATCCTACCGCGACTAAAAGCCCATAACGTTTAATCTAACCTGCTGTATGCAATGTATATTGCTAAATTAAAGGCAATATCCATTTCCAGCTTTCTACCATCAACTGGTTGCAGACATTCCGTATAAAATAAAGAATACGGTAGCGTATAGAAGCGAAACGCTTTCATTCCCCCTTATTATATAATAAACTAGCGACCCGCCCCGGCTTCGCACGGTTGCAATGCTGATACTAAATATACTACAGAATATCTTTATAAACAACGTTATCTAAGAGAATAACATAGACTAAGAGATAGACATATACCATTGCGGACTTTTGTGTAGACCTTTTTAAGGTGTACAATACTGTAGTACATTATTTTGATCTATCTCGTAGGGTTCAGCCAGAGTTTGCAATGTAAGCGCGAAAAAATGTGTTATTACGTTATTTACGATACCACATTTGAAACCTCTAAAATTATCAGTGTTTCTCTACTTTATTATGCATGTTTTATATCTATAAACCTTCCTCTTGAATAACTCTATCTATTGAAAAAAACCGCATCAAAATCAGTTGCATAGCTTTAAAGATCTAAGCATACATCGGGACAGACAGACAGCGGGAGGCGTCTTGTTTTATACTATGTAATGATTATTTTAATCTGAAAAACCAAGTTAAGCATAAAACACTTAAAAACGATTGATTAGCCCGTGCAACTCTAGTTTTAATTATCGATGTTTACAATATTTTTAAATTTCATCCAGCTAAAGTAGATTTAAAATAAATTTAAATATTAGTAGACAATTCACACAGCAACATCTAGTTCCAAACTAAGCATAGCTTGTACTCGTACTGGTTCCCACCAGATGTCAAAAAGTCAGATAATTTTATACGATACAATCTCAACGATCATTATGAATGACTGACAGAATTGACAGAATGTAAATACATTACATAACATGCGTATGATGCATTTTAGTTTCGCTTCTGTACACCTTTATTAAATTATTAACTAAGTGAGAGTGCGATGTTGTTACAGGAAAATCGAGTTGGCCCCACCGCTGCCGCCGAAGCGCAAGTCTGCCAACGACAACACCCTATTGGGCTTGTCCATTGACAGGTTTGTAATCAATATGCTATACCTGTTTCCGATCTATGCTTACTTCACCAACAACCTGCGACATCCATAAACAAGTGAAGCAGCCATTCAAGTGTTGATGAAACATTACTTCCTAATTTTTTATAAAAGATATTATAAAAAATTAGGAAGTAAAGTTGATTGTTGTTGTCATAACTTTATTATAGTTTATATTACAAAGAAATTGTACTTCTTACATTGTAATAAACGTTATCTTTGTCTTCCCATTAAATGGTATTCTAAAGGGTATTTCTAATCTAGCGATATGAATGGAATTTGCAATATATTTTGCATAGATTTTACATACTTTTAACCCAAGTGAAGCAACCTTAGAAATGTCTGCTTCTTTATTAATCACCCAAACCTATTTTTTTTTATATTAGCTAGCTAAGAATTAATAGACTGTAATAGTTTATAGTCAGGGGCTCTACTCGGTTAATATATCGATATATATTTTATCGATACAATAAACGTGCAAAACCTTAGTTGCATCGTTTCGACTCGTTTTGAACGATAAAACTACAATGACAATCGATGTCGTAATCCTCCAAAACAAACGATACGATAATTTAAATTTGACAACGAAATAACTAGATAATTGATTCAGGCGTGACTTTGCGGAAATCCATTACAAAACATTAAACAGATAGACAAATATTTAGTACTATTTCACCAATCTATTCCTAATGAATTAGACACGATGCACAGGGCGGCACCTCCCTCCTGCCTGCAATTTAAAAAATGCAAAGCGTTAGTAAAAAGGTACACTCACACCATCCACACATGCAACCTCAAACATAAATTCGACACGTGTCTAGCTTCTCCACGAGGCATCCTCGAATGAAAAAACATCAAGACTGCAGACTTGTTACTTCGCCGAGCGCTGTCATGAAAGTAGACTTGTTGCTTTCATGCCAGCGCTCAGCGAAGCAACAAGTGTGGAATAGATTCATTCATCATTAGGATAGATTGGCGGAAAATATTTGTTTATCTGTTGAACGAAATAACTGTTAATTTGGTTAAATTCGTCGGAACATTTAGCGACGTTATCGTTTTGATGTATCAAAATCATTTTACCGAGCCGACGCCTTTGAACTGATTTGATTGAAATTTTGAATTAATATCTTTATTGATAAATTAGTACAGTACAGTGTACAGTGTTATTTACTAGACAAAAATGATAAGCTGGCTACTATTTGGCTCACCGTATTAGAATTGCCATTCAACGTGGCAATGCCACCAGTGTCATAGAAACATTGCCCTCTGGCAGTGATCTGGATCAGTTGAGCTATGTAGGGTTCGTTTTAAACGGTCCTTAGATAACTCAACTGTCTCACATGTATTTATTATTATTGTATATTATTCTGTACATTTCTATAATTATTTCTGAAAATAAACTATTAACATGTGTTAGATAAGAAAGAATATACCCTAATAGTTTATAGTTAGGCATTGGGACAGTCTAAGTACGTATCTAAGTCTAAGTAATCCATGTTTTAAAAAGTGTTTGTTTCAGACTGTCCCTGCAGTCACATAGCAGCGGTTCGCTGGACTCGATGCTGAATGTCTCTAACGATGAGGACCGTAACAATGACTCCAACCATGATCATGTATTCACTACTCCGCCAAACTCTGATATACATGGTAAGTGTGGGGCTAGAGCTAAGGAAAGGCAGATTTAGATTGAGTCAGTCACTGACGTCAGTTCTGTTCCAACCCAGTGCTGACAAGTCCTGTGCTGAAGGTCATTACGTAAAAGTAGCAGACTCTTATTTCGGAAGAAAATATGGTTATTGAGTAATGTTTGATATAAGTGATCTCACAATTCACGATGTTGCTAGTTGTCGGGGATTACGTTATATGGGGGGTCGGTATTGCCATCGTATACATCGATTTCAAAGCACAGCGCGTCGACTACTTTCTGTGTGTAAATAGTCCAAGTCTACAAATCAATGAGTGATTCAATATAAATCGGCCTTTGGGGCTCTTTGTGTCAGATTTTCTGTGAAAATAGGAAATCATACTATTTACTGTGCAGAATGGCTCGCGTTGCTGGGCTTCAGTGCTAAGACTGCCAGTAAAAATACAAGCACTTGAGGTTTTTAACTTTAATGTTTATGCGTTCATACCATAAACAAGACTGCCGCAATGCAATCCACCGAGAAGTATTCCATACCAGTCGTGTCTTACAGCGTAATGTCTTGTAATTTAGCGGGAGTTTAAGCTTGCTTAGGTCTGCAATTTCTCAGGTCTGTTCGATTCGAAACTTGGTATATCTGTTAAAGATATTGCAAGAACACGTTACCTGCTGACTTTAAGCTGCAGCCTGAAGAAATGATTGCAATAAATAAGTTATAGATTTTATTTATTAATTTATACTTGTAGTATAACAGATTATTATTATTTTTCAGGTATTTGTAGCTGCAATAACGGAGAGTTGCGAGTCTCATTGGATTCTCACGAAGCGCACATGAACTCCACTCACGCCAATACTCACTCCAACCACAATCGGTATGTCTATAGTATGTTGTGTAATGTTTTCGTTTGCTTACGTTTAGTTTAAAAAAAAAATAAGAGCTTGGACAAAGCAAGGAGGCGTTATGTCAAATGCACGGAGTATTTATTTTGTACTATGCATTACGGGTATGGTTACTATGCGTCTGCGTTCTACGCTGGCCAGGGGCTAAGATAAATACATTTTCAGTTATATAGTCTGTTCTTAAATAATAAAGAATGTTTAAAAAATACTAAAGCTTGTTTTGTTTAATTCTATACATTTTTACTTAAGCTTATGTGGCACTGTATTATATTTTTGTGTTTTGCGACTTCACTATTTCTGTTTCAAAGTTAGCTTTGAAAAATTACGTTCTTACTCGAATACTTAGAAGCTAGTAGATAGATGTAGTGAGCTGAACTCATTCAGATCATTGCTCAACGCACTCGAGTTATACCAAACACTATCTCGCATCAAAACGCATCATAACAAAGTCGGGAGATTTTGTTTGCAATTATTGTTTAACTCTTGGTCTGTTTGCTTTGTTTAAGTTTCTCGAACGAGTCTGGGTTTGTGTCTGTGGGTCACGAGATTTCCACAGAACATAGCTTCACGTCTTCGTTTTCTTCTCATCACTATTCCAGCCATGCGGATAGGTAACTTGTTGATTTTTTCTCTTCTACCTTTTGTTTTTCTGTGTTGTACTTATATTGGTTATTTTTCATTACACTGGTTTGCACTTTATTAACCTTTAATAGTTTGGTAACTTGAGAATTTGATCACTGAGTTATTGGATGTATTACTTTTTGGCAATTTGTCTTGTGCGTGACGTGACGAGTTGCAATCGAAATGTAACATCTGTCTGTGTTCATCGTAATGTTTTCAAACTTCCGATTCGGCTATCACATCGAATGCAACTTGTCAAACGCCCCGACTCTATTTTATGTCTAATACATTTCATCTCAAAGCTTCACGTGTTGTTTTTACAGTACTTTTAACAGTACAGACTGTGTGAGCGAAATCAGGTGCACAGTACAGAGCTTTGAGAGCCGCATGAATGTAACCAATACGAACAATGTAACAACGCACCTTTCAAAGTGAGTGTCCTGTATGTTCTGTTTAATATTCTATGTTATATGTTGAATGTTCATCAATTGAGACAATTTTAACCTTATTACCGAGTCTATAAGGCGTAAATTGTTGGATTTGATGTGCTTTTGAATAAACGTGATACATTTTTGATACTCCGTAAACTTGTGAATGAGATACTTACGTATTGTTTCGCTTTTCACAATTTTTCCGTAAATTATAATTAAACATTTTTGAGTAAATTTATATGATTTGACACCCTTCATTTAAAAGAGGATCACAGTTAAAACAATAGAATAGACTAATCTATAAATAGCACTGCATGTATCAAAAATATCACGTGTTCCAACTAATTGTATCGGATATCAGCTTGAATTTGCCTTGCGTGACGACGATTGCTACTTTCGTAGATAATTGATCGATGCGGGAGGAAATTACTCTCGATACTGAGAAATTCGCTCGTAAAACGTGAGACTTCTAGGCAAATTGAAGCTGTTACATGCTCATTGGTGCTTTAACTGTTGGTGAGTGACATGTACTAACACAAATTTAATAAAAAAATATTTTAGACTCGCGAATTCGACTACAAATTTGTAATTCTGCTGCTTCAGTCATTGTCACTGAACGCATTTTGGCTTGCATGGTGGTTGGTTTTTATAATTTCATTTAGTTTTAAGAATAAAAATGTCGTAAAAAGAGTAAGCGGATCACGAACAAATCAGCATGTTAAAAAGATTGTGTAACAGTTTTGTCTTCTAGTAGTTAAGCAAGATAAGCTATATTGAAAACAGATTTTACAAATTGTTTCTTTTTCGTTGTAAACAACGTGTCGCAATTGATAATTACGTAACTTTCTTTAACCAGAGAGAGGTAATCGAGAGGCAACTAAAGCAATATTTCCCAACATAAAAGTGATGAGGATTCCAATGATACGGTATTCTCATTGTATTCCAGATGCGAGATAGCCTTTATACCTAAATGGCCTTCCTAAAGTAAGACATTTCTGTAATAATCACAAACCTACCCAATTGTTTCTTTTGGTGGTAAACAACGTCTTGCGATAGGCAATTTTGTAACATGATTTACGTCGTACAGACTGGCAAGTATAACGTCAGACGAGAGTGAGACCCCGCCAGAACTGCCGGCCAAAACGCGGCGCAACATACGCGCAGACGTCCAACACAACTTCCCCACTGTCGAAATCAGGTAAGCTATCGTGGGTGTGGGTCTATGTATCAATAGCATTGACGTCGACAAAAGTAGATTGAATAGATTAAAATTACACATTATTATATAATTTCATTCTCATGTCAATTAACAAAGATTAAGATGACATAAGGTTAGCTAATATTTAGTAGGTACTGAGATTGACTCTCATAAGGTGGTAGTTGCACGTTTTGAATGTTTAACTATTTATTTGCTTGATGTATTTTTCCGCTCTTATCGAGTTATCTGATGTTGCGTTTTGATCCCGGAAAACTAAATTATTTATTAGTACAACAAAAACGAATTTAATTACGTACTTAAATGACTGGTTTTGAATGTTATATTGTTTTGTAAATCTACTTTTATTGGTTATCCTACTTACGAAAGGTACTATAAAACTGGTGAGTTATTTGTAGAATTACAACATTCGACCTTGAGTAGGAAATTGCTTCTGCGGTCTTATCTCTCAGTTGTAATTGTAATTATACGCATTGTAAGTCGGTTGCATCAATTGAGGTACCTACGAGTGCCAGTCTATATTTAGGTGTGATTTAATTGGTTTATTTTTAGTTTTATTGTTAGTGTTAAATAGATTAATGTTGAGTATTTGATTGGTAACTGATAGAGAAAGGGCACAAGTGCACAAACTCTAGAGCTTAGGGAGTTGTAGTATCGTCTGTATTTTTGGCAAAGGTTGGATGGTAAGTGATCGATTATTTCTATCGATTCTTTATTAATTATCACTAAAACTAATTTCTTGTAACTAACATTATTCTAAGCTTTATAGCGTCGTGATAATGACCCTCCGAAACAAGTCGCGAAAACGCTTATTGCCTTGAAGATGGATGGAGAATTAAATATTTTATATTCTTGTTTTTAGTTTTAATGTATATAATGGTTATTTGAATAGTTTGTTGCCTGAAATAAAGATGACTGAAGATTATTATTATTATTATTTATTACTCGACCGCATAGCGACAACTTTGGGGTTGTCAGTTTCCTTGTACACACTCCTGCATCAACAAATTTATTTGTAGGCACTTCACAGTTGCTGCGGGCGTGTGTATATTTTCCCAAAGATTTGTTAGAGTAGCTGTGTCAACAATACTTTTGTGATTTGTACTGTTCATATTGAGAAACACGGGTTTATACTCGAGTATTATTTTGTAGAAAGCACCGACACTGTTTCGATTCAACTAAAGAATCTTTATAAGTCATCATTAAATGCGAATCGCGGATCAAACTCACCCTGATGAAGATTATCTAGATGAATCGAAACAGTGTCTGTGACTTTATCGACAAAATAATACACGAATAAATCTCGTAATGTTTGTTGACTGACTGTGGATTCGCAGACCGGCTCCGACCTGTTCACTACACGGCGAGGCGAGGCCTCATACGCTGGCCGACCATCACCCACCGCGCCCGCCGCCGTTGCCGCTTAAGAAAAAACACAGTCAGTATTCACACTACTAACCTACTCTGCAACGTGATTCTCTCAATAACATACTATGTCAATCTATTATACGTGTTGGAATATGGTGGAAATGTAATGAAAACCATCTTTCGACATAATCAAGTCATTGGTAGGGGGGCTTGGGATAATGGTTTAGCGAATGCCGGATCGAAGAAGGCCTGATGTCATCTCACTGTAGAAGCCACATTGTCCGAAGTCTGTCATCACTCAGATAACATAGCTTCAGAGCCTGTAGATTCAGTAGGACCGCTTCCATTCGGTAGACGCACACATTAACTGGAGAACTTGGGATACTAAAATTGGTGAACCATTTCGTCATTCTGTATTTACAAATAGTCCAAGATCTATGGTCCATTTTTGCTTTTGATTACTATCAAGCTAATTTTCCGTTAGTAGCTTCATTTTGATGAGACGCCCAACTATTTCCTGTGCGAAACTCTGGATTGTGGTAGCTAACAGAGGTAGCAAAGATAAAATATGTCGAATTGATGATTCTCAAATATTTATTACTAACTGATTGTTTGATTGTTGTTTTGTTAAATCTCAAGATCTAAATTATTCGAAAAAATATTTGTCCTACAAAATCTATGGTTTGATCAAAGAGTCAATCGAGAGTTTCGTACAGGAAATTGTTGGGTGTCTCATCAAAATGAAGCTACTCACGGAAAATTTGCTTGATAGTAATCGAAGCAAAAATGGACCATGGATATTGGAATAAAAGCATTTGCACCGAATATTCAATACTCTATCATACTTAAATGTCTTGTGCATGGTATGGTATGAAAGTTGTGGAAAGTGGAAACTGATGCTACAATTTTACGGGTCTTGCACAATAAAGTGGCGGCAAATGTGTATGCTATTTGTTTCTATTATGGCTATGAAATGGTATGATAGGATCTATTGCACTTCAATGTCATGCCTGTATTTATCACTTCTCTGTGGTACTTTGGGAGGCTTGGTACACAGTATTATAGCAAGCAGTATGACAGTTTCAAACGTTGCCCCGCAGTCATGTCTGCAGTATCTTTCCAAAGATCTCATGTGCTTGAATCACTTTGACTTTTACGTTCTGATTAGCCATATTTATGAGGGTGGGGCAGGGCTTGAATTCTCAGTTTGTTTATGGTGTCCTTACTGTTTGATACAATGTTGATATTGGTATGACATGTTAAATATTGTGGGGTTTAATGGCATGTTTGTCTGTTGTGCCGGTGCCGCGCGGCAGTGTTCCAAAGCGTCGCCTACAGCGGTGAGTGGTTTGCATGAAGCGCTATTTAGCTCAAACACCGCTCGAGTGATATCAACGCCTGTTTTAGATTTTCTCAGGTCCACTCCAAGAACAAGACTCGATGGAGACTCATTATTACAAACTGTTCTTTAGGGCTGTGGTCTTTTTGTATATTTGCAGACTAACTAATGTCATTCGTTCTAACAAGTTAAACTTAGATATGAAATTATGTTTATGTATAATGCCCGCACTCAGAGCATTTAGAAAAATCTTACACATACTTGGTTGAAAAGGATTTCATTTCTTATATTTAAAATGATGACGGTCGACTTGCAATCAAAACATAACAGCAACTCTAACGTCGAGATTCATGCTTAAGTTTAGTCTTAGAAGACTATAATATCATTAGTACAGGTCAACTCAACGAAGTCCCATCGCTTAAATTAGCAAAACGTATCACTTCGAACGATCTGAATATCAATGACAATCTCTAGATTTTGCGCCATTTACGTGGCCGTCACTAAAGCTATTCGTTAAGTAAATTCCCGGTCAGTTTGACTTGTGATAGCGTTACTGATAAATAAATGGCACAGAAACACTAGATTGTCATTTGGTTAATTTCGGATCGGAAATGTTGGGGAGACTACATCGAGTTAACTTGTACCTAGCTAGTCATACCAAATTGCAGAAGATCATAGCCTGAGGTAACAGCGCCTGGGCGTGCTTTAGCGGTCATCACAGCTTTGTCACAAAAAATCGTCTATCAATGTTATTGTGTCTGCCATGACAGGAAAACGTTTTATCGAAATCTTTATTGTTGCCAAGAACATCTGCATATTCTTGACCGTGAAACGCTAGCAGAATTAACCTCTTGAGAGCGGAAACACAATAAACTTACCATTTTATTGCTACCTTATAGGGTTTTCGCATCCTTGTTTGGTTCCAGTCATGCGGGAACTAGCGGAGTTCATTGTCAATGTCATGGTAGGTACCGAGCTTGCTTATCTTCACATGCGCAAACGAATACACTCTTTGAAGTGAGCTTACCGCGCTTATTGTACGATACACGGGCGATAAAGTTTGAGGCTACCGATACAAAACAAAGCGATACACGACCAACTACTGTCACCGTACTGGACTCAAAAATGTAAAAAAAATATAATAATAATGTAAGTAAAATTTTACGTAGGAAAGTGAAAAACAGGTAGCTAGAATATAAATATTACCGCAACACATGACCTATTCACTTCACTATTTCGGAGATTCGTGCAATAAAAATTGCCAAATAGATTCCCCGTGTATCAGTACTATAGAATGTATCGGTTAGCATCATCGGAACGATTTGTGCTATTAATTATCATTAGCCCAGATGATGGATGCTCTTAGCGCTTCATTACGATCACGTTTCCTTGTTGTTTCACTTTAATTCTAAGGAAAGACGCACATGTTTCGCCTTGCTCTAGTGTTTTATCATCATTTGACTAACAAATATTGGTGAGATAAATACGGTTTGTGTGTTTTGATGAAGCTTTTATGTGTAGTATTGTCAAATTAAAGAAAAAATATTTTAAAATTAATATTGCCAATGTTGTACAATTGTTTATGCCTATCTAAAATCGTATATAAAGTATTTACCTTTATAAAAAATCAAAATTCGTTACTTTGAATTAGTTTACTTATATGTTAGTAATAAAAATATACTTAGTACATATGTACCTACGTCTAAAATTCACCGCCTCCTGAAAACGCACAAAAAATATTACTTATCCAATTGAGCAATATCCAATTTTGTTATTCTCTTGTAAACAAGGTTGAATGTTTTTTCAGTAATGGCGTACATGGAAATGTTCGGCAACTGTAGTCACAACGCCGCTCCCCCGGACATGTTCCGACATTCCATCCACACATACAATTTGGCCAGGTAATTATCACTATGCCTATCGCTAAAACAACTGTTTTCAAATAAAGCGTGAAAGTCGTACAGTTTGAAGTGAACTAACCTTTCATTAATATAGTTTTGACTACCAACTGGACTGTTCAGTCAATACAGTACACTAGTTTATTAGTTACATACAATTGAGATTTATTTTATCGTGTTTTTGTGTTTTGTAGTGCGCAACATACAAACGCCGGAGCGATCACAGTGCAGCGACAAGTACAGAGATCGCTTGCTTCATCGCTCACAGTACAACATTTCGGCAATCCACCTCTAAGGTAAGTTTAATATTACCATCAGATATAAATGCATTTAAATGCATATAAATTAAAATGAGTTGTCTCACACCACCTTGATGAATAGTTAGATGGATTTATTTAGATGCTCATTTAATCTGTTATTTTGAGTAAGATTAGGATATTCTTCATCAAGTTAAGATATGCCGGAACGTACATAGATCTTTACGGGACATCCCTACAAATATTATAAACGCCAAAGGAACTCTGTCGGTCTGTCTATTACGTTTACACGCCTAAACCGCTGAACCGAGTTTGATTAATTTTGGTATAGAGATAGATGGGACCTTGGAGAAGGACATAGGCTACGTGATATGTAGGTACCACGCGTGCGAAGCCGCACACAGTCCCAAACTAAGCATAACTTGTCATTCTGGTGACCATATGACTGATAGATTACTTGTATAGTTTTAAATAGATACTTATGATACTTTATAACACCCAGACTCGGAACAAATTTATTTGTTTATCCTGAGAGGGAATCAAACCCTCATCCTACAGTGCAGAAGGTAGAGCTGCTACCAGCTGAGTTGACAGATACAGATTAGATATAAATTATTTTTCGATTTTCTATATAGATGTTTAGAATCCTGGCAGGCGACCAATTCTGGTAGCAATAATGCATTTGATTTCCGCTACACAACCAGAACAAACATTTGTGTAATTGACATTGTTTTTTGTTCTGTGTTTGGGTATTATAATTATCATAAATATATGGATTTACATAAATTATATCAGTTATCTAGTTCATAGTACAAGCTATGCTTAGTTTAGGGCTAGATGGTGTTGTGTAAAATGTCTACCAATATTTATTATTATTATTAACAGCTTAATTATTGCATTATTTGTTTATATAGTGGCTCAGAAGATAGTGTAAGCATGACAACATCTAGCGGTACTAGTCCAATACCCATTGAACCACCTGCGCTGCCGCCTAAGTTGAAGACTAAAATCATAGTGAACTCGAGCAATGAACTTCTGCCTCCGCCGTCGCCACGGCCGTCGTCTCTTAACTCTCACAATAGTTCAACTGATGATACTGTCATGAACAATGTAAGTACTAAAATATACCCGTCAGTCGAGTACTAAATACTAAACTACACCTAGAAATACTCCTTACAAATACTTGGAATCTATTATTGCAATAGTAAGCTATATAATTACTTAATTTAATGACGATATGCGTACTTTAATATGAAAATGGGAATAATTATATATAGTAGCTCTGTTTGAGCTGTAAGTTGAGGGTTCGATTTCCTCCCAAAACAAACATTTGTGTGATGTACCTACATAGGTTTTTGTTCTGTATGTGGGTATTATAATTCTGTCAGTAATCTGTTCACCGTAATACTTATTATTTATAGATGCCTTTGAATATATATATTCATTTTGAGTATAAATTCTAACAGCATTATTATTTGAATAACTATAATGTAAAAGATACTAAATACTTATATTTCTTAACTCTTTAAAAAAAATGCTCAGCAGATATTTAAAAAATATATGAATTAATGTAGCAAGTTTAAAATAAGAATACGGTTTACAAGATTTTGATTCTAGAAATAGTTCTGAGACCTAACTTTAACAGGAAGCATAATGTTACAGAATATCAATTTCAAACTTCACATGCTATATTTTTGCTAGAAAACATACCAAAAACACTTTGATTCGTTAAGTTTTACATCCCCGTTGTCTTAAACAAACATATCGCTGAAATTAGCTGTATATTAGAGTTATTAATATATTTTTATGTTTTTTCAGCACTCAGACGACTCATTTGTGAGTGTAACCACACCGGGAAAATTCCCACTAGAAGATGAACTGGAAATGTTAGTCCAACAGCAGCCCACTCCATCTCCTGTTCCCTCTCAGGTACCCATGCTAATAATTAAGTAAATGTTGCTGACTGATCTCCGTTTCTATTCTGCTTACATTCTGTAACTGTAATTGACAGAGAAGCGAAAATAGCGCCGAACAGCCTCCAGCGAGCACAGTGGAAGAGGCCACGCCAGCCGAGGCAGACCCCGACGATATTATACTCCAAACGGACATCAGCCAATGGCTGGTTCTCAAGGGGCCCAGTAAAGATGGGCCCGAAGTGCGAGGGGGACTCCCTGACGCACTTATCGTACTTGCTACCAAAGCTACCAAAGGTAAGATCCTTATACACTTTCCTCATCATATTCTAAATCTTTTATGTTGGACAAGGAATTCATAAGTAACAACTACTACTAGAATACTACTAGAACCGGTGAAATGGTATTAATCATAAATTCAGAATAATGGTTGGGGCATGTTTGACTTGGCATTCATTAATCATCTCTCATTTACGATATTTTTGAACGGACACAAACATCGAATGAACTTAGGAATTATTGGAATGGGATTGCACTACCGATAATACCATAAACCGACAATATTTTACAATAATGATGTTCTTTAGCTGCTAACCTCTCTCATCTGTCATGCTTTCTTACAGAAACGGACGAGTGTAAGTCATTGATCATTCGTTTGTTGGGGCTGACAAATTACGCTGGTTATGTTTTACTAATACTATTTTGGCCTCGCTTTTCTTGCTTGTTATTGTTACTCTCTTTTCTAGCACTTGCAACTCCTTTCACTTGCTAGTCGTGCTGAGTTTTTGGAATGGCACGAGGTTAAAGCAACATTGCATTTTAGTTATTAGGAATTTTAGCTTTGCATAGCATAGCACTATGGAACTGTTTTTGAAGTTTAGTTGTAAACAAGTTGCCTAGAAAAACACAATTAGTGACATAAATCCTTCAAGAATGTGTTACCAGCTTGAATTTTCGCTTTGTTGGTAAACGATTTGTTGAGAGTGCTGTAATATTAAAGTCTTTACTTATAAAGCCTTGTAAAAAAAAAAAAATACCCATTTGCATTTATATTAGTTAAAAATGCGTCTGCTAGCACTCACAATCAAGTAGTTTACCGATTCAGCTTTCAATGTATAAACAAGTGTGATCTGATTCAGATTTCGCATACCAAGAGGCTTTTCTCGCGACATATCGTACCTGGGTATCGCCTAGTGGATTGGTTGCGCGACTCGTTCGACGCGCCAATCACTTCAAACCGCGACCACACGAGCTGAGATCCACCCTCAGTCTCCTCACAAGAGTCGTCAATGATTTGACGTAAGTATTTCATGTATTTCAACATACTTGAACTTCATTATAAATTTAGTAAAGACCACAATTTTCACTGAATGAGGAAAAGCTCGAGTCGCAGCAGCGTATCGCATAGACTGCTGGAACTTATCGCTCGTTATTTTTCAGCTTGGGAGATTTAGACTGTCCATTGATGCAAGAGATTATGGAGTTCATTTACTGGCTGGTTGACGCCGAGGAATTGCCGATAGCCAAAGCACTGAGACAAATTCTAGTCGATAAACAGAAGCAGTTGCACTTCCAGCAGGTAACATTACTTAACCAATACTATTTACCTGATGGTAGGACTCTATAGCAAGGGGCTGTCTTTGCGGGTACCAGCAAAGTGCCAGATATTCTGCCTCTAAGCAGTAGTGTGCAATCATTACTTTGTTTAGGCACTGGGCACTGTAGTAAGTGAAATGGAAGCGTACCATCTTGTGGACCGTATGATTATTTGCTGGCTTAATTCTCACTAAACCATTGCAACAGTTGACCTCATTATTATTTTTTTCAACAGACAAATAATCGGTATGAGTACGATAACCCATGCTACGGTTCCGTCTCCATTCGTCGCGATACACTTTTAGACTTCAAGGCAGGCGATCTCGCCGAACAAATGACGCTACTAGACTCCGAGCTGTTTATTCGCATCACCACTGCCGAAGTCCTGTCGTGGCCGAGAGACCAATCAGAAGAGAGCAATCCCAATCTCACTCGATTCACCGAACACTTCAATAAAATGAGCTATTGGGCGCGCTCGAGGATATTGGAACAGGTATGTATAGATAGAATAGCTGCCCGCATCTTCACACGCGTGGTACTTTCATAAGAAGTAAGGCTACTCCTTGGTCCGTCCTCAAGGTACTTTCTATCTGTTTACCAATATCATAAAGATCCCGCGAACGCTCCGGATGTGGAATGAGCTCCCTGTCGATGCTCATTTTCCCGGGGGAATACAGTATGGGGTACTTCAAAAGGAGAGTTATAGGCTTCTCAAAGGTCGGCAACACGCATGTGATGCTCCTGATGTTGCAGGCGTCCACAGGCTTCGGTGACCGCTTACCATCAGTACTAGTTCTTCACTAAACTTCATCAAGATCCTTTCAATCGTTTAACCGTGAAAAGGTAACATCTATCTATCTATCTATCTATCAAACAAACAGACAGACAGATACACTTGAATTTATATTAGAATGTACTATGAAACAATTGTTTATGCTCCAAAGATCTTTGTCGGTCCCTTAATATGAAGAGATAATGGTATTACGATTATGACATTAAAATAACCAGACCGTGGAATATTAAAAAGCGTTAAGCTACAGGAGTTACGTGGTACCATATTATTACTTGTTATGACTTGTATTGTTACTACTTAAACCGATATGACGAAAACGCGACTGTCAAGCTATCGGATTGAATACAGATTGATCGAGATTATTTTTACTACAATCTGTTATCTAAACTTAAACCTTTACTCAGCAATGGATGAAATCCGGCTGTGACGGATGATGACGTTGTCGATGATGAAGACAATCATCAGTAATGAGATAATTCAATAAGAAGAAAGCGTGACCGTGGTAAACATTATATAATTTAAAAGTAATGTCAAATTAATTATGATAAGTAAAGAAAGTAAAATTGTGCTGATCTATTTACTTACTAGAACGTGGCAACGTCGCATCTGTAACATTACACTTAACTATACATAAATTGTTTGCTAAAATAGTACTGTTGTACTTTTCTTTTGTGTATAAATTATAGCTTCTGTAATGCGAGAGCCTAGCGCGTTTTTTTATTTTTTTGTCCCTACTAATATTATAAATGCGAAAGTAACTCTGTCTGTCTCTCTGTCCCGTTTTCACGCCAAAACCGCTGAAACGATTTTGATGAATTTTGGTATAGAAATTGATGAGACCTTGGAGAAGGACATAGGCTACTTTTCTGTAGGTACCACGGGCGCGAAGCCGCGGGCAGCAGCTAGTTTTAAATAAATAATGCCGGTCATTTCACACAGCGTAGCCCCAAAGTAAGCAGAGCTTGCTTTATGGGTACCCCATGACTGATATACTACTTAAATACTTTTTTGTTTCTTTTGGTAACACATACATATTATGCATAGAAACACCCAGATCCGAGACAAATACTTGCAGATCATACAAACAATCGTTCTGCGGCGGGAATTGAACCCGCAACCTTCTGCGCCGCAGCCGGGCCTTGACCCACTGCGCCACAGAGGTCGTCACTGCGAAATCATTTGCAATAATTTCAGCGTGGGTTTCATACTCACACTTACTATTTTCAGCGATTCAGTACTAATTAGCTTTTCTAAATTTTTCAACAGGAGGAAGCTCGAGAACGCGAGAAATACGCAAGTAAATTCCTTAAAGTAATGAAAGCGCTGCGTAAAATGAATAACTTCAACTCGTACCTGGCCCTAGTTTCTGCATTGGACTCACCTCCAGTCCAACGTCTTGGCTGGCCGCGGTCTATCGTCGACACGCTACATGACTACTGCACTATTATAGATTCTTCATCATCCTTCAGGAAGTATAGACAAGCGCTGGCAGAAACACAACCGCCTTGCATTCCCTACATGTAAGTATAACACCACCTCTCCACCACCACCACCACCACCTCTGCCTCTGGAAAACGATTCAGCTCACTATAACTAAGATCCTACTACTTCACTATGCAATCTATCTGCTCTTTCTTTTTCAGTGGTCTAGTCCTTCAAGATCTTACGTTTGTACACATCGGCAACCCAGATTTACTGCAGGACGGTAGCATCAATTTCACCAAGAGATGGCAGCAGTACCACATTATGGAAAATATGAAAAGATTCCACAAAGAGTGCGTGTAACTTGTTTTTCCCTAAACATATACATTCTCAACATAGAAAGTTTACGTTTTATGCTCTTGGCTCTACAATTGAAAGTTAGTAGGTACATATATATCTGTGGATTCTACTGATTGACTACTCTGTCAGCTCAGTTAGTGACTCTGCTTTCTTAAGATAAGGGTTCGATTCCATCCCAGTATAAACATTCGTCGGATGAACATTTATATTGTTTATTTATATATGTTTAAATACATACATACTTTATATTTATAACAATCAAACTCAGAACAAACACCTATATTCATCACACAAATGTGTATATATAATATTATTAAGTATTATATCAGTCACCTGGTTCCCATAGAATGGGCTAGCTAGCTATGCCTAGTTTAGGGCTAGATGATGTGTTGATTGTCCACCAATAATTATTATTTATTTTACATCATTTATTTTGAAATATATCTAATAAGAAATTGACAAAACTTTTAATCCGACAGCAGACAGTACAAGTTTAAGAAGAACGAGCGGATCCAAGCGATGTTTAATCAGTTTAACGACGTGCTCAGCGAAGAGGCGATGTGGCAAGTTTCAGAGAGCATCAAGCCGAGAGGAGGAAGAGCGCGAGCCGCACCCGCGCCCGCTCCCGCTCCCGCTCCCGTTACCGCTTCTGCGCCCGCTCCCGCCTCTGCGCAGACCGCCGCTTAGCGTCAAGCGGATCTAAACGTAAGCTACAGCGTTCACCAACAAATTACCTTTTAAGCATTATAGGTACAAACATGTTTTAGTATTTAACGCGTGTTACTTTTAGAGTCAGCCCGATACCATGCAAAAGTTTAAAAATAATATTACGTAAACATTTTACATTTTGATAAACACGGGCTTTACTCACGTATTATTTTGTCGATGGAGGCACCGACAATGTTTCGCTTTACATTCCCTATAACTATCCGCTCGAGTTCACTTGAACTCGAGCGGCAACGAGCGGACCGCGAATCAAACTTACCCTGATGAAGATTCTCTAGATGAATCGAAACATTGTCGGTGCCTCCATCGACAAACTAATACGTGAGTAAAGGCCGTGTTTATCAAAATGTATAGTACAACTCACGAAAGTTTTAAAAATGAAATTACGTAAACATATTATTTTATATACATACTTATAATACTTTTCAAATATTTATGTATTCTGTCAGTCATCTGGTTCCCATACTACAAGCTATGCTTACTTTGGGGCTAGATTGGGGGGAGGTTGTGTGGATTGTCAACCAAAATGTATTAGTTATAACGACACGACATAACATCTATTTTTATCACACAAATGTTTTTCTTGGGTCCCTCCCAAGGCATCGAACCTATAACAGCACCGAAGGCAGAGGTAATGAGCTTCACAAAGCTAGTTAGAAAACTTCGTTTAAAAGGTGTTTTTTGAGCATTTGTCATTCATGTTGTTTATTTGTATTTCCAGGTAAAAATCCAAAGAATAAAAATCAAAATAAGTAAATCGATGAAATTGGACGTATGGAGAAGGAATTGCAAGTAAGATAAATTGTGATTTATCTGTCCTAAAAAGGCCTAATTAATACTAGTGTATTTATTGGTAAAAGTGCGTTTTCATCTGTGATCGATCCGGGAGTGAATCTAGTAGTGTGGAATAGTCGTAAAAGTGAGTGATGCGTTCTACTCGCTTACGGTTTCAATGCTTTCCATGTTCAGCAATATTTACCTTTTTAATGAACAAGCCAAATAATCTGAATCAGTATTTGAATCGAGTTACTGTCGTCTTTTACATATCAGCATGTGACTTGTATGTGTAGTGTTCTCTAACTAAAGTAACCTTGAGTGAGTACTCCGAGGATCGGCGATCGTCGATTCTTAGGAAACTAAGGCAGATTTTACAGTTCGTTGACCGCTGGCACTGAGCGGAGAATATGCGTTTTTTCAATGTTTATTTGTTATCGAGCATAGCGTAAAATACTGATTGCTCACTCAGCGCTAAGTAGCGTCGGCACCGTTAGCAGTGCGACGCTGTCGCGATCTACATTTGCTGTCAGTGGACCACTACTGAAGTATATGTAGCTACAAAATTTCAGAATATTATTAACTTTATTAGTATCTAAAATTTCGTAAAATAAAAACGATATTATTTCGTTTACGCCTAAATCTAAATTAGAGAAACATTTTTAAATAACAATTCTTATAATAACAATACTAAATTGATGTGTGATTATGTCTTTTAGCTCATTTTAGTAGCCATGTAAATTGTTGTTGCGGTTAAAATACTTGGAAAAAAAACTATTAAAAACAAGAGTTTTAATTTTAACTTTAGGACTTTAAAATGTTACTGAATTTAGTAATTTTGGTTTAAATAAAATAAGATGTTATATGAAATTTTAGCTAATCAGTGCTAACATTCACGGTCAGCGTTACAGTACAATTTGCTTTAGTTCCATTACTTGATTCTTCTCTTTAATGTAATTAATGCCGTTAATGTCATTATTGTGTAAGCAAGCTTCGAAAGTTAACATTGGATACATCGAATTAGGAAGGAAGTTTTTTGAAATCTTAGAATTGGTAGTAACAGTAAAGTTGATTTACGTAAATTAGTCGATTGTTAAGCATTTTAAACGTATTCGATTATAATGCTCGTAACGTTATTTACTATTTTAGAGTGATTTATATACGTACGTTCATGTAGGTATGTGCCTACTTATATTAAATGGGATAGCTTCTCTAAATCAATGAATTATTGACTGCACGGAAACAAAATGGAGTTTTTTGTCGGGTTTTCATAATTAACCCCAATTACAGCCTTACTTTTTAAATGAATCGAAAGTGATATTTTTATACAGAGTTTTATTGCGAACGCGAGTTACACTACTTATACATATCAATAAGTGTGTGCCAAATAACGTTTATAGAAATGTCCCATTTTGATATACGAAGAGCTAACGTACTAGGTAAGCATAAGTAGTAAGAAAGTATGTATTTATAGAAAACGTTCTCTTTAGTAGTTGAGTGAGAGCTTTGATTGCTGCTATGCTCGCAATCATAGGTTGTTCGGCATTTTCTATACAGTCAGGGCCCACGTTTACCTATTAGCAAACTCTCAAAACTCAAAACTCAATATTCGATTTCTTACCGCGTTGTTTCTTGAAGTTTAAATAACATAGCTACATAGATACATTTTGATAAACACGGGTTTTAAACACTTACACTGGATGGGAGCACCGACACAGTTTCTATTCATCTATAGAATCTTCATCAGGGTGAGTTTGATCCGCGGTCCGCTAGTTGCCGCTCGCGTTCACGGTTCGCATTTGACAAAATAATACGTGAGTAAAACCTTTGATTATCAAAATAGTACAACTCACGAATGCTTTGAAAGTGAAACATAGCTATAAGTAGATAGATGTTTTAATGATTGATTAGTTCTTGGCATATCTAACGTTGCTATTTAAATTGTTCCGTTGAATATTAAGAATGATCAAATAAAATAGATTTTATGCATTAAATTAAAAAAAAATACGTTTATTTAATGAACCGAGCTACCTTAGCCGACTGACCTAAACTGATAAAAACTGTACGTTATGCCATTGCAAGTATTTTGCAGCATTTCGATGGACGAATTCTGTAATGCTCTCAAATGTTTTAAGATTTAATGAATAATGTTATTTTTGATATTCGAAATGTATATTTTTCCAATGCTACCTGCAAGGAAGCAGACGTTTTACTAATGAAATACTTTTGAGATCTATTGTATCTTCACGCGTGATTTTACTCTTGTTGTAAGGTTTAGATTTTCATCGCGGGCTTTGAAGCCAGCTAAGTGTACTGTCGTGTGTACTCATATTAAATTCACTCGATCATTTAGACTAGAGTAATCAATCTCGGATAGATAGTTATAGGGAATGTAAACACCAATTAGTTAATAAAAATGAAATTTAATCCCGCGACTGCCTGCTGAACGAATGTTTTCTGTAGGTAACAGTCTATACAATTTAGAAAATAAAACACTGACTTTTCGGACAGGACTCTTCGGTTCCCTGAGAACAGAAAGCAGAAAAATATTTCAATTCCTCTTAAATCAAATTTCAATGTAGGTTGAATGTTTTAGAAAGCCTTGTGTGACGCAGTAAGTTCGGGAATAAATTTTATTTTTATGAAATTCATAGTGCAATCAGCATTTATTTGCCTTAATGACAGTCTTCAATGAAATAGCAATAAACTTTTGATTGTTCGTTCGTAGATGCTACACAATTTGTGATACTACTCATGTAGAGTGCCCGCTTACTACTGAGTCTTTTGACGACCTATTTACGTAGGCAATTATATTAGACAAGTGTTAGAAGTAGGTAAGCATAATTAAACCCCATTTTATCGGGTCTTTCCCAACGAACACCGGTCGACTGATCCCGCCGGAAGCAGTTGGGATTTTGTCGTTAGGCCTATGTGAGATATAAACAAGGCCGGTATCTACTGCCCCATGCAATGTTTGTAAAAATAAAAATAAATGTCAAAATATTAAATAAATCAATTGCCCCGACAGTTTACTTGGGGTTGATGGGAAATACCCGTTTTATCGCGCTAAGGCCGGTAATTGCTCTGATTCTATAGATTCGCTAGACTTGCTAGATTTTCCTTAAATACGAAAGACCTTATTTTGTTTGCACCAATGTCTTTAATGGATCACCAATGGATTTAAGTAACATTGTAGAGCATTTTAAATGACACTTCTTAAATTAACTAAATTGACGTGTCATCATCTAAAAGGTGTTTAATGTAAAAGATGTTATTTTAGTACTGTCATTTAAAAAAAATACTCTAATTTGGACTTTGATGAAAAATAAGGTTTTCGTATTTTAGGAAATTTTTGTTAGTCTTTGCGAAACCACAAAATCAGGGTCATTACACTGATAAATCGTATTTAGTGATTGATATTGCAAATGGCATTAAGAACTTACACATAAGGATTAGTCATTACGTAGGATAGATACGCAAGTATTGATCTTAAATCGATAATTTAGTAGATAAACGATACTAAAAGCAATAGTGTTTAATACAGGCTTAAGAATTATAACGATTGCATCGATCTGGTAGTTTGTGTGTCGTTCAAAAGGGGCATGCCCCACGCAATAAATAACTAGACCAATATTTAGAACATTTTACAGTGCTTTACTGAAGTTATGTGCTAATTGTATTTTTAGGTAATACTATTTTGATTGCTTATTAAGTTGTAAGTAGGGTATGTTACCATTTTTTTCTGGTATTATTATTTATTTAGTGGATTATGGATTTGTGGAACCGTTTGGTTATTAACTAAAAATATATTCAAGACTGCCTAAATTAATTATTCTGTGTAATATCAAATTACAGTATGTAGTACACATTATATTGTTTATATAATCCTTGTAGCAGAAATAGCCTTTGGACATTACGTCTTAGCGTTGATTCATAATTTATTATGTACGTATAATATTATAAATAGCTTAAAACGTGAACAGCGTACATATTTTTGTTGTATTAGCAAGTTCAGTATTATTTAAAAATGCCATAATGTATGAAATGGATAAAGTATATTTTAGTTTCACTTCTGTGTTGGTTTCACTGTGTATTATTAAATTATTACTTTTAAGTAGAGTTTTATGTTATTAATTGTCTATTTTATTGTAAATTAAATTGATTTATTATACATTATTAATCCACATTATATCTGAATTGCATGCTTGTACAGTATTTTGTGTGACTTATGTTTTCATTTGTAATTATTTTGTAAATTAAATATAGCACGATATTTACAAGACAGCTTGTTTTTATAAATCACTTATCTAAATAATACAAAATGAGAACCCTTATATTTTAAAAACTTATGCCATAAAAGGTCGCATATGCCTTTGGGTACGAGCTACATACAGTTCATCGAATTACCCTTCGCAGAAAGCACGGACTAGAATTAACATTCACCGGCTTCACGACATTTCAAACTTTTTTGTTATATTCGCCTCATTACTGGGGTGGTTTACAATCAATTATATGTAATAAAGGTAATACAAAGGTCACCGTGTCACCTAGTCTCTAATATATTTATGTCATCATCAACCCGTGTCTGTCTGTCTGACCCGGACAGACACGGGTTGATGATGACATAATATATTCCCACTGAGCTCAATGATAGAGCTCCAACTGAGCCACTGAACTCGATCTTCAGCTCTCCTCCAATCTCTGCCCGCTGCCTTACGAATATCATCGCCCCACCTAGCTACAGGACGCCCTACACTACGTTTGCCGACACGCGGCCTCCGCTCAAGAACCAGTCTACCCCAACGGCCATCTGTTCTGCGGCCTACAATATGTGACCTACCCTCTGTCGTTTCAGCTTGCTGATTCGCTGAGCTATGTCGATGACCTTAGTTATCTGACGCATTACTTCGTTCTGGATTCGATCACTAAGAAAAAATTCGATCATAGATCTCTCTATAACTCACTGAGCGACTTTGAACTGGTGGACAAGTCGCACGGTGAGTGTCCATGTTTCGGCTCTGTATGTTATTACTTGTAGGACGCACTGATAAAAAACTTTAGTTTTTAGACTTTGAGATATGGGCGATGAGAAGATTCGATGAAGTTTCCCAAAGGCTTCCCTGCCCAGTTGTTTCTGTCTCTTAATTTCCTTGACAAAATTGTTTCTACATATACTCGCGTGCAGCTAAATCGACTTACCCTTTCAAATTGTTCAAAATGGGTTTTATTCAAAAATGGCCAAATTCAAAATTAAAAAAGTAAAGAACCATTCTGCTCTCGTCAGTGAACAGAACTGATCGCCATTGCTCAGCACTCCAATTGATATGTTCGCGAGTAAATTCAAGACGCGCTTGACGGTGAGCTGTGGTAAACCTCTGGCGGGCCTCCTTGGAGTGCGGTTCGCTTCTTTTAAGCGTCTTCTGACTGTCCACTGGCTGACAGCTACTCCTCGAACCTCTGTCAGCTGTTGTTGTTGTTGATGGACGGCAATATCGGTGAGATAGCGATTTCTAAGACTTGTTGACCCGATGAAACGGTTGCCTCTCCTCGGAAATATTCCGGCAACGATTGGTGTCTCGCCTCCTAGAGTAGGAATCAGTCTCTTGAAACCGTCTGGACACCTTTGATACAGCAGATTGGCTCAGGTTTAGTCGGCGAGCGACTTCTCGCTGGTTAAGACCCTGTTGTAATAGAGTAACGACTTGAGCGGTATCTTCCGGCGTAGTATCCATTTTGTTTGCAAATCGTTTGCAATCGTTTGTTTGATCATAAATTGTAGAGGTGTGTTCAGGTCAACGTCTGATAAGCGACTGATAAGGGTTCCCTGCATGCGATAATTTTTTATATGGTGTTGAAGCGCGCAACTAGCGACTACCGTAAAGAGTGCATTTTCGATACGTTTCATACATATCACGATATTTCAAAAATAATGGCATCATTTTAAAGTTAAACATCAGTTTCTTTAAAAAAACTAAATTCTAGAATGAACATTAGTTATGTCATTTTTGAATAAAACACATTTTGTACATTTTAAAAGGGGGAGTCGATTTAGCTGCACGGGAGTGTAGTATTAGCAACTGCCTTTGGTATACATATTCTGATATACCTAACATCGATCTAATTTTCTTAATCTCTCTAATCTATTTTTCTATTCTAAAGTCAGAGCATTGTCACGTCCACTTCCATAGAGGCTGTTATTTGAAGAACGAGTTCATCATAGACAGGCGCTTTTTGCTTATTTTTCGAGAAAGTTGACGAGCGTTTGCCCTTGTCGTTCCTACTGGCATAGTAGGTATGGTCCCACTGAGGATTCGCTGCCAGTTTTCACTCTTACTTTAACGTTAAAATCACCCATGACAACTTTGCAGTGTGCCCTAGGGGTAGGTATATGAAGGGCTTTAGAGATGTCCTCATAGAGTATCTCTATGGCGTCGTCCAAGTGTGTCGAAGTCGGTGCGTATACCTGCACAGCCTTAAGAGTACCTCTCGGTCAGCTTAATTATGAGGTATGCTACCCTTGTCGACACACTGGATATTTCTACAATGTTGCCATCAAAGGTTCTATAGACTAGAAAACCTAAAAAACCTGAAAATTTTTCTCCCTCTCTGAAATACAAAAGATTGCCAGTTTCTAGGGGTAAGGTGCCTGCCTTTCTCTACGGACTTCACACAGACCCAGAACGTGCCATTTTATGCATTACAGTTCCTCTTCTAACTGCAGAAGATGTTCATCGAGTCGCAGCGTGCGTCCATTATACGTAGCCAGGGTCAATTAATGTTTTTAAGGTTGGCGGCCACCGTTACACCCCTGCCCCGCCAAAACCGTGACCAAAGCCGTGATCTGGAATAGCGGAGCGATCGGGAACTGGTGGCGTAGTATATTCTGACTTGCCATAGAAGGTTTTGCTCATAATCGCCACGTTGGGCATGCGGGTTGGCGAATGCAGGGCGTAACTCCTCGCACCAGTGACGTTGCTGCCCGTCACTGGTCTTGTTATTTAGTTCGTAAGTACTCGTACATACCTATATTATGTAAGTCATTACATACTTTACAATGTAAATATTATACCACCTAGCCATTTAATTAGAAATTCGGATAATCAGTTATGGACAAATTCACTTTATAAAGTGTAACTCTATGATTAGGTTCCTACTGTTGTTATCTCAAAAGGAGGCAATTGACATAATTAGATAATTAAGCACATTAGCTCCTGGCGAGACTCAGTAGGGATCCTCAAAGATAACTTGAACCACTTACCTTCCTAAGCACTCAATCGTGTAGAAGATAAACACTACACCTGATTATGTAGATATATGTGTAGGTGATATATTATCAAGGATCCCGTTGTGTCGTTTCCACCTGCCCCTATATATGCACGAAGCATCGCGCGCTGCTCATTATGTGCTGTGCGTATTTTGGTAGATGGTCGAAATACTCGTAGTCCTTTAGAAAGTACCAAGTAAAATGTTAGTCGTATTATTATTCGCTTGTTTAGTTTTAGTAAATGCTGCGCCTATACAAGATATACAAGATATGCAAAGGAGCAGAAGTATCATTTTCTTTTTTGGAATTGGCGGTAAGTCTGTTCAAAATTGAGTTGTACCATCATCTTAATTGGTACTAAATTGGTAAAAAAGTTGCCATTTTTTATAAGAAAGGGCAACTTCATATATACCTTTTATTATGAGATGGTGTTGGTAACGTTAATGCGGTGACCTTAGCTTAGCATAATCACGCGGCGTTCTGCATTTTTGTCATGGTAAATTTTATGCCGCTATGCTCGTCTATACTTACCTACTTATACTTTACAACAGCTGCTACTAAAATATTTTTATACCGTACTTTTATTAAAAATTACCAGCACTCGTTCCATTTGGCGTGACCACAGATTAATTTCATTACAAAATTAAATAGCACTTTCTATATAGTTGACCTTCGCGATTTCAATTTGATTTGGCCCATTTGATTTTTGCATTTATAACGATGTCATGCTACTCAAACACGGATCGATTTTAAACTCTACATTTATACTTAATCGTAATATTTCGACAAACGAGCGTTTGAGATCAAAACAAGTCGTAAATAGACGTATTTTATGCTAACTTAACATTTACGATTCCCGCCGCGGAATAAATGTAGGTAAATAAATAATAAATAAATGTTTTATTTTACCAAAAATTATAATCTATATACAGTTTAACAGTAGGTTCCGTAATAGGTCGAGCCTGTATCGCGGAAACCCTAACTATGTTTAACAAAAATAAGACGTTACACAGTGAGAAACTCGCGAGGCAGATGTACAAAACAAGCATCCATATAAAATAAAATAAAAAATGAAGAGATACCTAACAACAATAATAATAACATTTAAGACTACTGTTTGAGTGAAGCTCCAACAATATAGGTAGGTAGGTACTAAGTTTTAATAATGTTAAAGAATATACCTACTATATCAGGCAGTTTGAACATTTTGACGAATTTGTGTGTATGCGTGTGCTGTGTGTATGTGAGTGTGTGTGTGTGTGTGTATGTGTGGTGTGTGTTTTAAGAATTATGTTTGCTTATGCGATTTTTACCAATATTTCCTCTGTATCGTTGTAGTCAAGTGTGATCAGCCATTTTTTGATCTTGACTTTGGCACTGAAAAGTGAGCACGATTTTATGTCACACTTAACTAATATCCTTTTATAGATAAATGGGGAGGCAAAATGTAGAAAACGTGCAGCAAAAGTGGTTTTAACTTTAGGGAGTGCAATTCGTTGTCTGCGGGCATTAGGGCAACTGGTTGAGGTGTCATGAAACCTATGGTACCATAATGCTACCTTTTGTATGTAAAGCTGGCGAACTGTCAATGTTTCAGTTTCTTGATGGAGAGATTTAGTAGAGTACCAAGGGGGCTTTCGAAACATTACTTTCAAGACGGACCTTTGTGCTCTTTCCAGTTTTATTAGTGATGTTTTCGTTGCACCGCCCCAAACTGTTTGACAATAACAGATGACAGACTGACATAAACCCGTGTACACCATTAAAAGGACTTCTCTGTCAGCTTCATCCCGAAGAAGCTTCATGACATGGATGAGCTTGCGGACACGACCAGAGAGCGTGTATATATGTTGCTTGAAAGTCAAGTTTTCGTCCAGTTCTATACCCAGATACTTTATTGATTGAGCACGGTCAATGATGCTACAAGAGCAGATGTGATAAAACCTAATAGACGAATAAAGTTTGTCACATTTATGTATTTTCACAGTTAGCGATGTGGGCGGTGAGGATACCTTGTTCAGATGAAAGCATAAATATTTAGTCTTATCAGCATTGAGGGTGCGTAAATTTGAGTCAAACCATTTCAAAACCAGATAAAGCCCATGTTCTGCTTTGGAGAAGGCTTCCATCCACGTTCGACCCTTAAAAGTTATATCAGTGTCGTCGGCATAACACACAATTTGAGTGTCAGTTACCTTCGCCAAACTACTGGTAATATCATTTATATAAATAGTAAAGAGCGTAGGACCCAAAACGCTACCCTGGGGTACGCCAAAAATAGTACTCTGAACACTACTAGTGTGACCCCCAACTGACACAAATTGACCTCTACCAGAAATATAACTCCTGAACCAGTCCAAAGCAATCCCGCGTATACCTAGGCATTCCAGTTTTTTGAGTAAAATGTTGGGAGAGACTGTGTCGAATGCCTTGGCCAAGTCCAAAAATGCCCCTATGCATTTCTGACCGCCATCTAGAGCTGGTACGATGTGTTCTATTAACTTAGACACGGCGTCTTCGGTTGACTTCCCCTGACGAAAACCGTATTGAAAGGGCGATAGTATGTTTTCCTGTTCTAGGAATTTAATGAATCCACTTTTCATCACCAGTTATCAGCTTCTTCAAAAATGGTTCGGTTTCATTACGTCGTAATAAAGGATCACAAATGAGTAGACGGTTCATTAGGTTTCTTTCAGTGAGCTCGTGAGGTACCCAAATATCGAACTTTTTTGTGTACCCAGTTTTTTTCAAATGCGCCAAAACTGTTTTGTGGTCAATTCCCAGTTCTTCAGCTACGTCGTAACTACAGATATGCCGATCTTGCTCCACTTTTTCAAAAATGGCATCCATTTTATCCGTAATAGGGCGACTAGAGCGACGTGCATCTTTGGCATCAAAATTTCCGGATTGAAAACGCTTAAACCAAATTTGTGCTACTCACACAGACACTGCACTAGGTCCATAAACATCGCAAATTTTTTTCGAGGCTGGCGTTGCATTTTTACCTTTTTTGTAGTAACATTTTAAAATGTATCGAATTTCTTCATTAGATTCACTCATCTTGACAGTACGAAAAACAAATAAAAATCACACATTTTCCTAATTTTAATTTGGAATTATGTTCTTTAAAATTTAAACTTTTAATGATACCAAAACCAGCCAGATACAAATAGTATAGCCAAAGAGATTTTATTACAAGTTCATACATACTATAATGCGAAAAGACTTTTTCCCCAATCTAATATATTAGTAGTATATCAGTCATGAGGTACCTACTCAATACACAAGCTCTGCTTACTTTGATGACGCTGTATGTCCGGCATTATTAATTACTAGGTGCTACCCGCGGCTTCATAAAAAGTAGCCTATGTCCTTCTCCGAGGTCCCATATATCTCTATACCAAAATTCATCAAAATCGGTTCCGCGATTTAGGCGTGAAAACTTGACAGAGAAAAATTACGTCTGTTTCCCAACGTAATGGGCAGAGAACGGATTTCCATTTGCATCACATAATACTTTGTGTCTACTATTGTTATTCTAGATTCAGATTCTGGAGAATTCGGAGAATACTTTGAAGGCGACATGATACTTGACGCTGAACAAAAACGTGCTGTGTCTGAAGCCATGGATGCAAGGAATGGATTAAGAGGCGGAGCCAAGCGGTGGCCAAACAGAACCGTTGTGTACCACATCATGCAACATGATTTTGGTTCGTATTAACTTCAGACATCTTTGAATTATGCCAGTTATTTCGAACCAGTGTGTTGGAACGAATAAAGTGCTAGATAAGATTAAACTAAAGACTAGTATGCCAACTTTTATCATCATAGTCATCATTCATTACGCCACTCTTATAATTTGACCATCGGGCGGGAGGTTTGCATCTTGGTCGTTGAGCATCCCTTGGTCATCACTTCGTTACCGACTTTGTCCATCTCCCGTTATTCATGCTTGCTTTAATAAATTAAAATACTGTACCAAAATAAACAAAGAATTTCCTAATGGATATGGCATGGACAGAAAATGTATAAGACCACTACAAATAAAAGTCATTATTGATTGAAATAGATGAGGACCAGGTAACGATGATTGAAGAAGCAATGGCAGAGATTTCGAATAAAAGTTGCATCACTTTCGCTCAGCAAAAGGAAGACGAACAAGCTGTTGTTATACAGGTAACCAATTCAAACTCAGAATACAATTATGTTTAGGATTAAAATACCTGGTTCACATTATATGACCTAAGCATAGATTAGATAATCTTACGCTATGACCCGGAGATTTATTTATTTATTTATTTAATACAGTTACGATATAAGCTTACAGTAAAAACCAAAGTGCTATGTATCTTAAATTAAAACTTAAATACATTCTTAAGGAGTTGGAAATAGCGGAGAGACTGTCATTAAAAATATATATATGTTGAACCTCGTGTATGCATTAAGTAAGATAAGCTCCCTTAGGGTTGTTGTGTTGTTCGCGTGATGGGTACGCGGTGTGTGGCATGCAAACAGAGGATGGCGACGTCTGCCACAACGCACGTAGTTGTCGGGAGCATAAAGTGGCATCATGCTCAGTATAGTCGGATTATTGACTTTGCCACGGAGAGGCAGTAGTGATAAGCTAATTGTAACTTAAGCCGTAGTTCGAGTGTGTACATGCCAACCATATACCAGAAACAAATAAGGATGGGAAAAGGTAGGGATAGTAGCCGTACTGTCTTTTATATACATACCTAGCGAATTTGCGTTGGAGCCTTTCAATCAATAACGTATAAAAAAATGCTAACGAAGTTAGTTCAAGATAATTGACTGAATTTGAAGCGTAATTACACGTTCTTTTCTGAATTTCAGCTCATCTAGGTATCTCAAGAAATTCTATGCGATGGCATTTATGACACTGATAAAATACTTTGGGTATATACAAAACACGTACGTACCCATATAGAATAACTCTAGTTGTACATACGTCTGTATCAACTAGTCTCTCCCTGTAAATGTATTTGTACCTACGTACCTTGTGGAATGGGTTGAATCGATGTAGACGTAAAGTATATGTGGTGCATAAATACATCATTTACCTTAACTGACCTTTTGACTGGCCTTTCAGCTCTGTTGGTTGTAAGCTCTGCCTTCTGCGCTGTAGGGTTCGATTCCCAGGATAAACATTTGTGTGATGAACATAGGTGCTTGTTTTGTGTCTGGGTGTTATAAAGTATCCTCTATTGACTATCTATTGACGACCTCTGTGGCGCAGTGGGCTAAGGTCCGGCTGAGATGCAAAAGGATGCGGGTTCGATTCCCGCCGCAGGACAAATTTTTGTATAGACCATACAAATATTTATTTCGGGTTTGGGTGTTTCTATATATTAAGTATGTATTTACAAAAAAATTAAAGTATATAAGTAGTATATCAGTCATGTGGTATCTATGACACAAGCTCTGCCTACTTTGGGGCCAGGTGTGTGAATTGTCCACCAGGATTTATTTATTTTAAAAATAACTAAGCCTCATTGTTTGTCCCAGGGTTCACGAAAAGGGTGTTTCTCTAGCGTTGGCTACAGCTCTGCAGATGAAGACGGAGAAATCAGTCAAGTACTAAACCTAGCCAAAGGATGCTTCAAACACGGGACAGTTGTGCATGAACTGCTGCACACCATAGGTTTCTACCACATGCAAAGCACGTATGATAGAGATGATTATGTCGAGATCGTCTGGGATAATATTATTGATGGTTAGTAGGTAGTATAAGGTACATTTTTCTGAAATTTTTAAGTTAACAAATGTAAATGAAACATTTAAAAAACCCCTCTTTTACATTTTTTTGAATGCAGCATCAACTGGAAACTTCAGAGGTATGATGTTTACCTGTACATTGAGATGTATACCTATACATTGAGACGATTACAATGAGCCCAAACATGATATATCTTCTGTAAGTTGGTAAAGAGAAGAGTATCATGAAGTTTCCAGTTGATGCTGCAGCAAGCAATATCATTGAAGTAACAGGATACCCTTTCTAATTTTCAAACCTGTGGAAGTTGATCACATACCTTCATCAGATCATCAGCTCTTTTGTAGTTGTATAAAAAAGCTGATGATCTTCAAAAAGCTGAACAGATTTCCTTAAATTATAGCTAAGAATAATCTCGATCTCGTGACTCGATGTCACCTCTTCAACAAAAAAAAGCTAGATAAAAATCGGTTCTTCTCCCTCCCCCTTTGCTTCTAGGGTAAAACTCGTTCTATTCGGACAGTTGGGACTCTAGCCGGCGACGCATCCAAATTCTGACACCGTTTGGCTCGAGTGGCACTTAGCACTTTTTAAAACAGATGTGTACCTCTTGTTTATTTTCATCAGATCTTTTGACCTGGCGCAACCTAGGAGATTAATACGTGGCCGTTATTTTTCGTATTGTATTTAATACTCTTCTAGGTACCGAACACAACTTTGCTAAGTACAATAACGACACCGTGACAGATTTCGGAGTGGAATACGACTACGAGAGCGTTATGCACTACCCTGAGAAAGCATTTTCCAAGAATGGTAATAAGACCATCATTCCGCTAAAGGTAAAGCACAGGCGCTGATATTGTCAAACTAATAGTTCAGATGATTTTTATGATTTACCTATTATTCTAATTATTCAACAGGAGGATGTGAAAATCGGTCAAAGAAATGGAATGTCAGAACGAGACGTTTTGAAGCTCATTAAAATGTATTGTGAAGAAATGGAAACTCCGAGTTCATTCTTCCGAGAATGACTAGTAATTACTGTGAGAAAGTTAATTGATCAAGTATTATTATTTCTGAAAATTAAATAAGTTAGTTAAGTAAATTAGATAAGCTAAGCGGCGTACAAGTCTTTTTTTATTAGGGTTCCGAACCTCAGAAGGAAATAATTTCGTTTTAAAAACTAAAAGGACTTGATTTAATAAAATTTGAGACCATAAAACATATCATCGCCTTTCTTACCCTTAGAAATTACTAAACTAAAATGACCAAACAAAAAAATATTTTTCCAAATCGGTTTATAAATCACGGAGTTAGGAGGTAAAAAAAATACAAACGACTTGAGAACCTCCTCCTTTTTTTGAAGTCGGTTAAAAAGGATCTCTTAAAGGAATAGGAAAGGAAGGTCTGTCTCTCAGTACCTAGGTCAAGACCTTTTTCCAGGAACGCGTGGAGGAACGCGTAAACGCATTGAAATTAATATCATGTAGGTAGGTACTAAGACTATGATCTCATGGAGATGCAAAAAAATACAAAAATCAAGTCAACGCAATCAAAACATGTGACCATTTACCGCATATTTAGTCACTCGCCAGTAAATCAAAACCTATGGGGTATGGTCCCGTTGTCCTAGAATCATGAAATTTGGTAATAAGCAATATCTCACAGCACAACTATGTACCTACCTAAAGGAAAAAAAGTCACTAATTTGTAGAAAATCACGTAAAAAAAAACATTTATTCTACCTTATTTACCGTGACGATGTACATAGGTAATGGAATTTTTTTAGGGTCAAAGCTATGTTTGTTTTTCGATCAATCTTATCATTAGAACAATGTTCGGTGCTTTCATAGTTTATGATGGCATAGTGGTCTTGAAGTGGCCTAGTAATTATCCTATAGTTAGTTAGTGTCTATAACATTGACTATCAATGTCAAGCCCACATACAATACTCACAGTTGTTTCTTTCCTTCATCATTTTGCTACAAGAAGTAAATTATGTAAAAAAAACAGAAGATGCTGAATCTCTGAAAGAGATGCTAACAGTTGATAATGATTTTACAAACAGAAGGTAGAGCAATGAGCACTTACAAAGGCAGCAAGTATTGTGCAAGAAAATCGACTGCTTCTTTGAGCTGACAATGGCATTGAACAACTGGAGCATTTGCTAACGTCCAATAGTTACTATAGGTGCCGAAGTAGGTACATACAATTCAATTAAATATGATTGATCAACTAATGAAAGCATTTGATCAGATGCTTGATCAAGTGGAAACATCAAAACTGGATTCTTTCAATTGGTGTAGAAATAGGGTAATGTTAAATCTACATAAGCATCCGCCGGAGCTTAGTAATATCCTTCGAAGAAGAGGGATGATTGCCCAGCTATGCAATGGGGAAAAAAATGTTAGTAATGTGTAATGTCAAGAAAACTTGTCATGGTTGTTTTTTGTAGTCGGGTCCGTGGCTAGGACTAGGACCTAATATATCAATTCCGAGCGATGTCGGTTCAATTAACTAGGCAGTCGAGCAAGTACCTACGAGTATATGCATATATACCTAAGTGAGTGTAGTGACATGAAAACTTGCAGAGAGTGCTCGCTATTTTATTGATTTCAACATAAGTCACCATAGCTTTCTCGCCTATTGCACCTGCAGTAATTGAGTTATTGAACTAGTGGATAACAAAATAATAGAATAACTCGCCCGACAAATTTAGCAACGCTCTTGCATGTGGTTGGTAGTGGTGCACCGTCACTGCTGTCGCAAGCCACAGTTGCGGCCCAACACCTTGTGAAATGGTCGTCTCCGAAGCTATATTATACCTCGCCCCACCCTGGCAGTTTTTGTCCTACACAAAAAATCAAACGAGAGAGTAAAAGCTATCGAATCCGATCCCAATTTGCATGAAATTAATAATCAATCTCAACACCGTTAATATGACACATTTGAATCATAAACGTGCGAGTTGAATAGAAAACAGACAATAGATGCCTCATGCATTTATGGAGGATATTTTTTATTAAAAATAGGTTTAAGTTGAGTTGATTATAAAATGAGGTCGTTGTGGTTAGTGTTTGTTGCCTGTGTACTGAAGTGCTCGGCTATGACCAGGAATGAATTGGATGAGTTTAGTGAATATTTACATCAGACTTCTCAGCTGGATCTCAATGTAAAAAGTGAGTACACAGTTTTGTAGATAATACTCTCTTCTACTACTCGGATATATTGTAAGGGGAGTGCGCGAAAGTTGAACAGGGAACAGCGAGAATCAAACTTCATCAAATATTTTAAGCAAGCATTTAAAACATCACACAACCCTGCCGCTGCTAACAGCTTATTATTATTGTTAAGAGAAAACAAATGATGTTTGAAGAGGTTTTTAATCATTATTTAAAGCTTATTAGAAGTTAAAATTTGCTATCCACAGGTGTTATGAAACCGCTGCAAGTTATATGCACATTTATATGTGTGTTAGTTTATAAAGAGGTTCAAGTCTCGCGGACTCCCAATACCTACATGACTGTAATTTTAGAAGCTGGAGGTCCAGACGATGATCTTTTCGACGAAGATGAGGAAATATCAGACCATGCTTGGGAAAACAGTGGCAAATTTGAAGGAGATCTGATCCTGAACGATCGACAGAGACGGCATATTGTGGAAAATGTAGAGGGCCTGTCGAGAAATGGTCTTACAGATACTTCGAAGCGATGGCCAAATAACGAACTCATCTACTTTATACAAAGAGAACACTTCAGTAAGTATATCTTGCTTTCTACTATCCTATACTCCTAGGTACAGTCGCACGTCGGCGGCGGAGATTTTAACTTTGGTAACCAATTCCAGATAGAGATTATGCGTTCCGTTCGCTTATTTTATAGCCACAAAAGTACAGCAAACTTGCCCTAACATTATTTTTGTGTAAAATTAAATCTTTGGATTACTAGACAAACCCCGTAGAAATATATGAAATATATGCCCGAAATTCCAGATAGCGAACAAGTTCGAGCGATTGAGAGCGGCATCGACGATCTAGCGCAAGCTTCCTGCGTCAAATTCCGACCTTACAAAAAAGGAGATCGAGATGCTGTGGTCATACAGGTATGCACTAAAACAACCTGTATGTTAACCTAGTTAAATTGTTTTGATTTAGGTCAGTAGATATAACCATAGGTAGACTTGTTTCTTTTACCTACCTACCTAGTAAAAAAGGAGCCTTGAGCTTTTTGTCACCATGTCTTTAATTAGACAGACCTAGACATCAAGTGTGCTCTGCTAACCATAAAACTATTTTTTTAAATCATTGCCCATGGTGCAGTTATTTTACGTGTAAGAAAATGCGACATAGCAAGTTCACAGATTATTTTATATTTCATACGCTTCATTATACTCAGATTACTTACACAATAACAAAAAAATATAGCACACAATCATATTTGTTTAAATTATCTACGTAGTCAGGATCGTAGCGAATGGAACTCAGTGCATAGCACACAAACATGAAACATTACCGATTTGAATATTTCGATATGTTAATATCTACTCTACAGTTTTATTTTGTTACTTAATACAGGATTTCCGGGTTACAGGACTGAAGTTTAAACTTATTTTTACAGGGTAGCAGAAAAGGATGTTTCGCGCAAGTAGGCTACCAAGGAGGTTTTCAAGTATTAAACCTCTCCGGTCGTCACCCGGCCGGCCGCGGGTGCTTCCGCCACGGAACAGTGATTCACGAAATGCTGCATACACTCGGATTCTACCACATGCAAAGCAGTTTCGACAGAGACGATTACATCGATGTAATTTGGGATAATATCTTACAACGTAAGCGTAACCAGATAAATCTTGCCTCTGGGATTCTTGCACGGAGGTTACCTATCGGTCTAAACGAATTTTGTAGTTTTAGAAAAGGTTCTTTTGAACAACTGGCACTTCGTTCGTAGTCGACTTAACTGAAAGCTGTTCTATATAAGTATCTTATCAATTCAATTTTTTAAGATTTTATACCTACGATGTAGACATCTACTGTTATTTACACATATGTATGTAGGTATACGACAACGAACTATAACTAGGATATTTCAAAAGAAAACAAAGCCCATGAAGTGCCGTACGAATGTGGATTTGATTATGGAACAGAAAAGCGTAAGTGGTAACCGCGACGAACACAATCCGAATATAAATCAAATTGACTACGCGGGCCGAATGTCGAACTCTATTTAAATAAATGTTTATGTCTTCTTAGTCCTGTCTTGTGTTGATCGAACAGAGCTGGATTCAAGCCATTAGTGTACCTACCCACCTACATACGTATGTCCTGGCACCGAATATATTAATTATTTCCGTATGCATTCATTAGATAATGTACCAATGTAGGTAAAATTGGTACATCCATTGGATTCAGACAGAATACGTTACTTAAAGAATACCTACGCTAAGATTCTAATATCTGGACTTCCGGATTTTCAAATCCAATTATTAATGGATGCCCTTAGAACGGAGTTTCGACTCATTGAATTCTGCTCTGTTATAAACTAAATCTTCACTGCATTGGATTTAGTACCAACTTTGAATATCCCATTTGAATTTGGTTTGTTTAATCGCAGCGACGCGGCATAACTTTCGCAAATACAACTCGTTTGCCGTGTCTGACTTCGGCGTGGGCTATGATTATGACAGCGTCCTGCACTACAGCCGGCGAGCTTTCTCCTCCAATGGCAAGGACACTCTCGTGCCAAAGCAGGTACCTGACAAACTGGTTTTATTCTTTCCTCATATGTAGGTACTTAGTTCCTTAACTTATTCATTGAGAAAGAAATATTTGTTTACCTTCTTATTGACATAAGTAAGTAAGTATCGACAGGGTCTCGTTACACTGCACTAAATTCAGCAAGCTTAATTTCGCGAAAGCATAAAAGGACTCAATGTTTGTCATTTTCAGCGTGGAGCGTCAATCGGCCAAAGAATAGGACTATCTGAAAAAGACACTTTAAAACTGAACAAAATGTATTGCGACACTGACTCCAACAACTTCGAAGCTGAGGAGATTCAAAAACCAAAAAAGAAGAAAAAACCCAAGAACCAGCCCTTTGAAGGACACGGCATAGGATACCAGCAAGGTAAAACAGTGGTAATCAAGTTGCCTGCATCGGAAAATATTCAGCTGCCAGATGTTTCATCCATAGACTCTGGCGATTATTTTAGTAAATTTCCTCAAACAGGGCCGTGGTATGATACTGAGCTTAATCCACATGCAGATGAAGTAGCAAATCCCTATCAAACACCGAGACTTTTCACAGGGCACAGAATGCAAGAAGACACAATAAAGAAGCCCGATGATGCTATTATTATAGAAAAGATGCAAATCCCCGACGCAATGGCGTCAATAGAAGAAATGAATAAAGAGGTAGCACAATGGGGATTTCCCAGCTCTAATCCAGATGTGGAAAAAATAGATTCTGATAGAAGAGGCGAAAGTTTAGCTGAAGCGTATGAAAGGCTAGCGAAAACTGTAAAGCAAAAGGTGTATCCTGAAAGTCGAAACTACGCTTTCAAAATAAATAAAGACTACAGTGAATACTATAATCCATCTGCATACATAGGATCTGATGCTCATAATGGCTTGAATAAAAAGTACAGAGCTAACAACGTCCCTCCTCATATACAAGCTAGAAAACCAGTTCGAATAACACACGGTGGATATCATGGCGAGGACGATGGGCGAGCACTAGAATTACCAAAGGCGCACGAGTATGGAGACAATGATTCTTCATATAGAACATCGCATAAAAACAGAAAGCCATATATCGCTTCTAGTCATCAAAACTGGAATGAAAATCAAATGCGAAAAGAAACGCAACCTGCATTCAAAGGCGGACAACCATTGACTGAAAATGAATGGTACGAAAAAGATGCTTCAAGAAGCAATCCTGCTAATTACGACCCTTATTCATATACAGATTATGTTATGATGGAACATAAAAGTAATGATGCTACACGATACCCTAATTCGGGGGAACATGAAGATGATAGTACGGAGTCGCTGAAAAAAATGCAGGCGCACATTTCTGGAGAATATTACGATGAAGATACTACGGAATCATTAATTAGAAGTCAGGCATTTGCTCACTCAGGCGAGGATTTTAATGAAAATAATACAGAATCGCCTCAGAAAAGTCAATCGTATCCACTTTTCGGTGCTCCAGAACCATTTAAAAACAGCTGGTATAAACCTGTATATTTGAATGCTGAGGAAATACCTCAGGCGTCTTCAGAAGGACTTTTAACATCTCGTGAAAACAGATAACGGACAATTTTCGAAAATAATTATTTTGTTACCGTAGTAGGTATGTAGGTACTTAATTATTAAGGTTTTCTTTTAGAAGTATAGGTTACCTAAACTAACATACCCTACGTTTTACCTATTCTAACTGGTATCTAGTTACTTTAGTTTAGTCACAGTAAGTTTAAGTAGATACTTAAGTAAGTACAGTAAAAACCTTTGTTTTGTGTTTACCTACCTAGTTTTTCTTATCAGCGATTTATGAAGCTCCGTTCATAGCAATATAAGTATAGGTACCTTTCTGCTGAGTCTTCGATCATTTTGTAGGTATCGTATTTCGATGAGCTTAGACACTTTGACTTGAGTCATTACTGCACCATTAGTAAGTAGGTATTCGTTAAAATTCAAACTAGCGACTTTTCAAGTAAAAAGCCGTAGACAAAGTCTATTTAAGTGCCTGAAACGAAAGGTTTTGAAACAGGTCTAAAAACTTATTTTCTACACGAGTGCAAGCGCTGCTGTCTGCTGTAACGGACACAGTACTCGATTCCGTGAAAGTTCCGCTTTCACGGAATCGAGTACTGTGTTCGTCGGCTTAGCATGTTTATTTAGTAAAACTAAATTATCATTAAGTAGGTACGTAGGTACCTACAGTTTAATTATGATACTTCTATCATTTTACCATCAAGGTACGTTAGACGTAGGTGCTTCAAAAAGAAAAGCTCGTGGAGAGTAGAGTTCAACTCGACACTCGTGAAGCTTTGTAAGTGGCTGTGTCTGCGCTACCAGACATACAGTCAAAAAAATATAACTGTCTGGCCAGGCCACCCTACCTTTGCGACTTACAGTTATCTCTTGCACTTGGAACAAATTAAATAAGCATCAAATATTTTGCTAATAATTTTACGAAGGAGTAAATTCGCGCTCGCTTATCAAATTTGGCCTCAATTCTGTTGGCACCAACCTAACTAATTTTAGCTAAAATTAGGTTTAGACTGTCAAATGAAACTTTGGTATTCTGCTGTTATTACCTTATCCTAATTTAATTTTATCTAATTTAATTAAGCGTTCCTTATTTAGTTAGATGGTACCAACCGAATCTTCTTCTTGGTCGTTACACTCTTGACAGAGTGGTCGTGGTCGTCACTTCAGGGGGCTGTTGTGGCTCGCTTGACAATTCTACGCCACTCATCTCGCATAGCAGCCTTCCTGGTGCATTCGTGTAATGGACCATCCAAAGCGGTCTTAATTTGGTCAGTCCATCTCATGGGCGATCTACCCCGTGCCCTTGTGCCTTCCACTCTACCTTGCACTATAAGACGCTCAATGGAGACCTCTCCGCGTCGTGAAACATGTCCAAAGAAAGTGAGAATACGAGATTGTACAGTAGATGAAAGTCGCTGTTTGATGCCGAGTTCTTGGAGTATGGACTGATTAGTACGAAATTGAGTCCACGAGACCCCAAGCATTCTTCTCCAGCACCACATCTCGAGCGCATCTATCTTCTTTTTCTCACTTTCCCGTAGAGTCCATGTTTCTGCAGCATAAAGAAATATGGGAAACACGAGGGATCTCACAAGACGTGTTTTGGTGGCTTTTGTTATGCTACGACCAACCGAACCAACCGAATAGGTTTTACAAAATGCTAACTAACATAATACTAACTACAATATATTTTAGACAATTCCTAATTTTAGAATTGAACCAACCGAATTGCCACCTGTAGGATTGGTTTAATGTTGTGTGCCAAGTCCTCTATACAAAATGTAATATCAAAGTCAAAACAAACAGTCTGTCAATGCCATTCTATAAAAGACTAGTAAAAACGTCAGAAATCGAAACTGACTGGAGTGAAGGGAAGAAGAAGGATTAATTAGATCTATTTGAATCTATTTATAAAATTTGTTTTGTTATCTTCACTTCATTATGTACCTAACTAAATGGATTTTTTAAACTTATAAATTATAATAACTTATAAGAAAACATTACTACCATCACGATACTATTTTACCATCAATAGTATCGTTTCGTTTAATAATGTGTTATCAATTTTCTTAATGCCAGTAACGACTTGTGAAAACGAATAGCAGAGACCTGCGGTGTCCCTTCGGTGACCATCATTGATCTATGGTGAATTTTTTGACTTATTTTCATGGGTTGTGGAGTGTCCTGCGTACATCACGCAACGATGTCTTTGTTTGGAAGACACTCGGCTGATGAAACCGACGCACGAGCTAATTTAGAAAGGAAACTGTACATCGCCAAAGAGTCGCCTGATGTAGACTTCGATTTGTCGGATTGTCAATTAAAACAAGTCCCTTCCGGTACATACTCAATATGCAAAGTGTACAGAAAAGAATTATTGTATCTGCAAAACAATAAGCTCCAAACTCTGGAAGGAGGTGGTCAACTTTCAGATTTATATCTTATCAAAGTTCTCCATTTGGGTTCCAATAAGATAACACAGCTACCTCAAGATATTAAGTATTTGGTAACCTTGACTGAGCTTCACATTCCAAACAATTTAATAAAAACCATTCCTGATAGTATCCAATACATGGAGAGCTTGCAAGTTTTAGATGTGTCTTCAAATAATCTAAGACATATTACACCTTCATTAGGAAAATTAAAAAATCTCCGAAAACTAAACTTAACTGATAATACAGAACTAGATGAACTTTGCTCAGAGCTTTGTTTTGCCACTAACATTGTTCAGATTGACTTAGATGGGAGCCAGTTCAAATTTCCTCCACCTGAAATATGCAGTAATGGAACAGAAACAATCATGAGGTATCTGTGTAAACTAATGGATTTGCAATACTCAGTGCCTGTTACTGTAGACTCTAGTCCTGTCTCAGTTCAAACTCCAAGCTCAATTCAAAATCCTTTTATAAGAAGCAACACAATAACATGGGAAGAACAAGAAGCAGCTATGATGGAACAAGAGAACAAGTTGCATCAAGTGGCCAAAGAACAAAGAGAAAAATTCTTGTCAAAAATTGTGAAAGACCAGTTGGTGTTAGATAATGAAATATTCAAAGTGCATGAAGCAAAAGAAGTGGACAGACAGAAGTTGATAATAGCCATTCAAGATGATGAAAAAGAAATTGAATGTCTGGTTAAAAACTTTATCCAATCAGATTATTTAAAACCTGAAATAGTACAGCAGCAGCTTGCATATGAGCAAGCTGAGCATGACAGGCTGCTTGAAATAGTTAGACAAAACCATGATAACATTAGAAAGACTGACATACTGAGAAGTATAGAGGCACTTATAGAAGAGGACTACACTGTCAATGACTCCACATCACGTTACAGAGATCACTTGAACAATATCAAACAGAGTTTCCTCATCCAAGACTTAGAAGGGGCAGAAAAGTTAGAAGAGATGCTAAAAGCCAAAGACCAATCACGCACAATGCTTGTTGAGCAACTCTTAGAGGATCAAGATGTACAGAAATCCTTGGTTGCTTCCTTACTAGAGAGAGTAGATACAAGAAGCTGGAGTTTAAACCAAGAAATATCTTTGATATCTTCACATTTGTCTAAGCTTAGTGTTATTGAACAAGAGAAAAAAAAGCTACACATTACTTATAATTACAACGAGTTGTTGCAGCAAAGAGTCCAGTTAGTAAATATATTAGATGACCTGTTCAGTCAGCAAAATAAGAGAAAAATGCAACTGGTTGATACTCTGAGAGAAATGGAGACTGAATCAAGTAGGTCTTCAGACTTTTGGCTTAAGAGTTACCAAAGGTTGATAGACACTGCACCAAAGACCTTATTAAATGTTGGGAAATGCTTGGATCCAGTCTTTGCAAATTATCTATTGCAAGAGGGAGTTATTCACTGTTTGCCATTTTTGGTCAAGTTTTTATTTTCTGATGAGTCTTTGATGGCTATTACCTCTGAAAAGCTAAAGTCGAATGGAGTCACTCTAAGCTCTGATAGAGAAGGAATTATGAGAGCTATACAATGTTATGTGGGATCCAAGAGTGAGAATCATAATTATGAAGTGGCAACTTGTAAGGAGCCCAGTGCTCCTGAACAAAATGTAGATGCAGAAGAACAAAACTGTACAGGAGTAGTGAGTAATAAGCAGACTGAAGAAACTGTAATGGAGTCAGAATGTGTAGTCTGCATGGATGCCAGGTGTGAAGTTGTTTTTGTGCCCTGCGGGCACATGTGCTGCTGTCAACCCTGCTCCATCAAAGATATGGATTGCTGTCCCATGTGCAGAAGTAACATTGACAGGTCAATTAAAGTCATTGTGGCATGACCTTATATCACTGCACAAGCAGGTATGTATATTTGATATTTTCTTTATATAGAATAGAATAGAATAATGGTATATTTGACACAACACAAAAAAAGTTACAGATAGAGAAACAAACAAGTAAATGATCAAGGCTAAATTGTACATTTTTGGAGTTTATGTTTTTTGGCTTGTCCAAACTGGTCCAGTCTTAGCTTTGCCACTCTTCGCTTTAATGGGAGACAGTGCTGGTTTTCAGACTGGGCCTTGCAGGGTGACATAAAAATAGTTATCCAAATGCACTTCCAACAGTTTACTATGAAAAATGGGCAGACAAACTGAGCAGCACAAGAGAGAATGCTACTATGCATTAACTGTGAGAGGAGTAAACGAAGAATGAGCCACACATGCATATTAACTATTATTTTTATTGCTACTTTTTAGTATTAATTACCAAGTTGATTAACAAAATAGAGAACTGGTGGTGTAATGCTAGCACCCTTGCCTTCCGATTATAAGGTTGTGGGTTCGAAATGGTTGGGTTTTCCCTTTCAAAAAATGTATATGCTCAATGCCAGTTTTCTCAAACAGTGAAGAAACATTTTGTATGAGTACATCTACAATGTGCTTATTTTGAAATAAGTACATCATAGAATCTCAAAAATTATAGGGTTTGTGTTATAGCTTAGTATTTCTATTAGCGACGATGAGCTTGCCTGTCACCTGTCTAACACTAACTATTGTGCAAAGGGTGGACATGTGCAAATATACATATACCTAATTTGTTTATGCCTCGGACTCCTTTAGACAGCCTCAAAGATCTGAGGAGGTGTCTACCATACCAAGTTGTAAGCTTTTTTTAGTATTTTAAATAATTTTTTTCTACATTTCAGGAGAGGTGTGATAATGATAACTCAATATCTGTAAATTGAAGTGACATTCACCTCAATTACCGACCAGGAAACCATTTGTTGAGCAATGAACTGTGCTCCGAGTCACATTGTAGTTAGGTACGGTATGGAATTTGGATGTGGACTGTGGGCAATGGTTAGGTATTGGCTCAAACTAACGCCATTATATACTTCTATACAATGTTACGTAGCAATGATAAATTTAGTATACAGACTATCATGCACTTGAAATAAGAGATTGCCATTAGTTAACTGCATATTGCATTTAATGATGTATATTTCAATTGTATCTAAGGTATATTATAAAAGTATGTTTGTTTTTTTAAGTATAAGGATTTAAAGATTTATCACATAATTATTATCTTGAACTGCCTGTTTAATATTCAAATTATATACTAGTTATATTCCAAAATTGAGTTGGAAACTTTTTCAATATTGCACAAGAATTTTTTGGCTAAACTTAATGGTGGTGATTCTATTGGTTCAATTTCGTAAAATACCTACGAATGATCTTATTATCCATACAACGAAATCAATGTAAAGTAATATTTTAAGAAATAATTAAAGAAATGTACAGAATACATTTTAATAAATTTTTAAGTTACGCTTACGATGTTTAAAATATGCTGATTATAATCATTTTATTGTTTCCTTTATTGAATTGATTTTCCTAATTTTTTAACACCAAACTACATGCCGTCTAAATTCAGCTAAAACACGTCAATTTGATAATCTTTTTTTTGTAATAAGATTAATTTCTAAAAGGAAATTTTCTAAAGTTTTATTTAAAAATGTTAATTTTGACATTGTTTTTAGCAAAATAATATCGTTCGTATTTTCTGATAATAGAATTAATCCAGCGAAACAATAGAATTACGGTCATTCTAAGTATGTGTGCCTCGATTGATATTTTTATTAAGTATTAGCACCATAACCATTGGAAAAAAGGCTTGATTTAAAGTATTAATATATAGGTAACTGTAATATATTTGCCCCAATAAGTTATCGCATCAAGCAACATAGATTATAATATAGTTCAGGGTGAACAGCAATACATAGGAAATAAACAGAATGTTTTAGTTAGCGTTATAAATTGTAAGAGAAGCCTATATTTATTGAAAGCTAGTCAGTAAAAGATTTTGATTACTAACCTACTGTAGGTATGAATATTACTTGAAGTTGTTATATATTGTGTATTATTATATACAAAATAATTATGTTTAGTAAAAAAAATGATTTCTCTTTGATTAGGTATGTTAGTAGGTAGGTACATAAATAAAAGTATACAAGGAGGATTTTATGTAGGATGGATATTATTTAAACTTACATACTTATTTTAGAGTACATACTTATTTTTTATCTACATTGAACAACAAACAGTGCAAGCTATCATGCTTATCAGCTGTAATCAACTGGTAATCAATATTACAAGAATTTCGTTTAATGTTGTAAAATGCAGAATGTCAAATTAAAAGGTGCCTTGTAGGTATTATGATGATATTAAGACGATTACAGATAGTAGGTAAGTAGGTACTACTACGTAATTTTTTTATACTTACACAAATGATTCTGCTTGCAGTCGATTTTTTATGCTATAGTTGTTTTTGCCAGTCTTGTGATAAATGTTTTATGGCTTATGATTATGAATTATTAACATAGGTACTATTACGTATATGTTACTATTACCTATCAGTAGTAGGTACCTATGTGCCTACTTAGCTGTATCATTTATCTATTGATTATAACTAGATCGAATGACTGGTTCTTAGTTAAGTAGGTATTTTATTTTTACCTACTAGGTTATCCTAATAGCTTCAATGCCAATCGCCCGAATACTGAAAAGCCTCTTAAATTTGAATGCTACTCCCGAAATTTACCTACCACATACAATTTTGAAATATTTTTTTATTGTGTGAACACGCGTAACTGTAAAAAAATAGATTTTATAATAGGGTTATTTTTTGTTAAAAGGTTATTATGAGGTCTTTTTATGATTTGTGGCGTTTCGGTATTCGGGCAAAAATTTGAAGATTTGAAAGAATAAAGAGCTCACTTATTTTTAAATTATATCTACACATACTCCATAGTCGACTTTTAATTATAATTATTGGGTAAGTTCTTACATAAATATGTCCCTATATAGTATTACTAGCTGCTGCACGCAGCTTTGCACGCGTGTAACCTACATAAAAAGTAGCATATGTCCTTCTCCAAGGTTCCATCTATCTCTATACCAAAATTCATCGAAATCGGTTCAGTGGCTTAGGCGTGAAAACGTGACAGACAGACAGACGAGAGTTACTTTCACATTTATATTATTATTATCCTATTGCATAGTTGCAAGTATGTTAGACATACGTCATGTTCTATGAAACGGACTATAAAAGTACCTGCGTGGGAACTACACCAGAAATAGTCATACGATCGATAGGTATAATGAATAAGTAATGCCTGAAAGATACACAATCGTTAAAATATGGCACAGGTTTTTACCCTAACGACTTATCTACGGAGTAGTTTTCAAGTTCGCCGAGTACTTGCGTGTGAATGATAGTGCCTACCTACAAAGTAGATACAAAGTAATGTTATGAGTAGATACTTGTAATGTTATCGATTTCGTGCCTTCTTGGTTTTTAGTGTTTTGAGGTGCCGATGCAAGTGAGTAGGCATTGCCACACGACCAACCGGATGTGAAATGATACTGGATTACCTGATCCGTAGGGTCATTTCGTAAAAGTAATAGCAACGACAGCAATATCTGAGCAATAAGTCGCATATCTTCAATGTTTTAATTACGGAAGCCGACTTAAGTCAAAGTCAAAAGATACTTCATTCAATACAATCCAATTAATATTCTCACAATAGCTTCACAATATATATATGAAAATTTATACACATAAAAATAGAGATGGGATTCAGCAAAATAGTGACCTTCATAAAATCAACACTAGGAATAAACATAAATTATACATCCCTAGGTTTCGACTAGAAAAAGTTAATAAGTCATTTATGGGGAACACGGTGCGCTTCTATAATAAGCTTCCTGAAAACGCTACTAAACTACCTATTAAGAAATTTAAAGCATACATTAAAGGTAGTCTTTTGAAGAAAGCTTATTATAATATAGATGACTATATTATTGATAAGAATGCAGCCTCATGTCGCTCTGCCGTCAGACAGTTAACCGACACACTTGAAATGTATAAACTCTCTTGTATTTGTATTTCGTAGTTAAGGTAGTTATAAGATGGATCATATAAAAAAGCGCTAGGACCAAGACGAGTTTCTTGCCAATTCTTCTCGAGCTTGGGTTAGGATGAATTGGCACCTAAATTCACCTAGTATGTAAGACGTTTCAAAGTGATCCTTGTGATTGTATTGAATAAATCATCTTTTGACTTTGACTTTGACTTTGACTTTGAATCACAAGGATCACTTTGAAACTTCTTACATACTAGGTGAATTTAGGTGCCAATTCGTCCTAACCCAAGTCCGAGAAGAACTGGCAAGAAACTCGTCCTGGTCCTAGCGATTTTCTACATGATCCATCTTATAACTACCTTAACTACGAAAAACTAATAAAAGAGAGTTAATATATATAGAGTTATATATACATTTAAAATGTGTCGGTTAACTGTCAGAGGCCAGCGCAACATGAGGCCATGCATTCTTATCAATAATAATAATAATGTCATTTATATTATAATATGTACGCTTTCTTCAAAAGACTATCCTTTATGTATGACTAAGCTTTCAATTTCTAGGTAGGTTTAGTAGGTAGGTAGGTATCTAGGTAGGTTAGATAAATTTTCAGGAAGCTTATTATAGAAGCGCACCGTGTTCCCCATCACCACTGCCTATTACTGGCGTTCATATAGTGCATTTGGCAGCAGGCAGGGATTGCGTAATTCACGCGTATAGATCACGAGTTACGTAATAGAACATGATAGGGGAGCTGCTTATCCGGATTGAAATCTCTATAGGTGAGCCTTACTTTTGACGGTGCCACCGCTCAGGAGACGGGGTCTTGTACATCTTCACAAGTAGGTAGGTAATAGTCTTTTGTTACATACGCACAAGAGGCATACCTTCCTAATAATAGAGTTTACCTACACGCAAACAGCAATTACGACAAAGCCTTCCATGTCAACCCTCATTTCGTTAAGAAACATGAAGGTAATTTTGTAATAAAGGTAAAGAGATCCAATAAAGGTCTAAATATATTTTGTCGAGAAACATTGCCTGCTCTCGACAACGTACTTTGAATTATAAGCAAAGCAATGTTGAATCATATAAGTATGTATTTACTCAAATTAGTATTTTGTCTGGCTCCTACTGTAACATACTCGTGTAGGTATCACCTACTGGTACCTACATACAGTTTCCTGAGAGCTTGGTGAGTAGAAACATATAAGTACATAGATTCTTGGTATTTTACCCTTCGAACCACAAACTATAGGATGCTGCTTCGAACGATAAGAAGAATGATCGGCAATTTCACCGAATGATTGAATCTTAGCCGTAGCTACAAAAAAATAATATTCATTTTGTATTTGAGACAGTACTTAGTTGGGTAGGTACCTAGGTACCGTCCTTCACTGCAGAAAGTTGTAAAATATTGTCTCCGCCATATTTTAACCTTCGCAATTTCTAAGTATTTATGTAGAAACCTATTATCTTTGTAAGGAATTCATCCTCATGAATATGAATGAGAAGTTCGCCCCATCAGTGTTCAAGGGTGATCCCTTAAGGATATAGTCAATAGCGTCTTATCAAGGCTTCAGCTTCGGTCAGACACGATATAAGTATTACCCAAAGCCAGGCCCGGCGACAAATTACGATGAATTTGAATTTTCAGGAAAATCGGAAAAGCCTTTTTGTGTCGTGAAATCTATTTATTCCAGCCCATTAGGTGAGTAGGTAACTTATGTACTTAAAGGATTTGACCTTTAAGGATCTGAGAGAAAAAATGCTGAATCAGTATAAAGACTCCGTGACGATAATTTCACGAAGATACTTAAAGAAAGAAGACCTTCTTACTTTCATAAGTAGGTATCTTCGTGAAATTATAGTAAAATTGTAGTCAAGGGGGGAATTGCAATATTAGTATAGGTAATAATAATAATAATAATGCCGGACATTTCACACAACATCATCTGGCCCCAAAGTAAGCAGAGCTTGTGTTATGGGTACCACATGACTGATATACTACTTATATACTTTTTTTTTTGTGAATACATACATATTATACATAGAAACATAAAAACTGAATAGTTGTGTAGTCTGTAAGAAAAAGTTCATATCTTTGTAAATTTTCACGTGATCCTCCTTTAAATAAAAACCAAAAGTTAATTCCTTTTTTCGCATTGTTTTGCCCTGACCCCTGATTTAAAACTATCTACAGTCCCAAGTAGTTCGGCAACATTACATTTGCTCCGTATTCAAGGGCAAATGTAATAAGCCATGTACTGAGCTATATTTTTTTTAACTTTTAATTATCCGCTTTCGCTATCAGAGTGATTTTAATACACAAATTACTTAAAACTTTGGCCTACTAAATGCTTGATACACATGGGAATTATGTAGGTACTTTAAATTATAACAAACTAAAAAGTTGTGTATGGTTGAATATGTAATTCTAGTTAGGGTACTCGCATTTACCCCACTTTACCCTACCTAGTTTTTAAATATACATAAGTGGATAATGCGCAAAACACCATCAAGCATTGCTTGTTATTGTTTGTTTGTTTGTTTGTTTGTTTGAACGCGCTAATCTCAGGAACTACTGGTTTGACTTAAAAAAATGTTTTGTGTTTGATAGTTAATTTATCGAGGAAGGCTTAAGGCATTATAACATCACGCTCCGACCAATAGGAGCGAAGCATCAATGGAAAATGTTGCTAAAACGGGAAAATATATTCCTTTTTGAGAGCTTCCGTTGCGTGCGCTGCGTAAACGGTTAATACGCAAAAATTATGTATGATGGAATTGATCCTCTTTCCTAAAAAAAGTCAGCGACAGCATATGCCTATCTTTTAAGATTGGGTCACTATAACCTTTTCTACGGTAATTAAATTTGTTCGAAATTAATGTAGGTATTATTTGAGAAGGAGTTTTATCAACATTATATTAATCCTTATCCAAATAAATATGTTGTTAATATGTTGTAAATTTATTTGTGAACAAAATTGTCTTTGACATCACTTGATTTCAATCAACAACTTAGGAGATATTATAATTTTAAAATAGTTCCGCAACAAAATAGGTATGTTCGGGTTCACGCACGCAGTAACTCTGCCTGATTTGTTTTCTATTTGCAACGACTTCACGGCTAAACTACTGAATCGACTTGGACTAAATATAGTAGATATAGAGTAAGCTTAAACCTCAAGGAGTAATAATATTTATCCAACCGCGATAACTGATATTCACGCGGACGAAGTCGCGAGCAACAGCTAGTGTATATATATAATCTGAATCTCGGAAACGGCTCCAACGATTTTCATGAAATTTGGGGGTTTCGGGGGCAATAAATCGATCTTTCATTTTTAGAAAACGTCGTTTTATCCGTGTTTTATCCTACCAGCAAAGCTCGGTCATCCAGGTATTGATACTTTATAACACCCATATACAGAACAAACACATGTTCATCACACAAATTATTGCCACGGGAGGGAATCGAATCATCAACCTACAGCGCAGAAGGCAGAGCTCTTACAAATACCTACTAACAGAGCTGAGAGGCCCAAGAATCGGCGCAAATAAGGATATATATGTTATTTATCCTTATTTCCGCCGATTCTTGGGCCTCTCAGATTCTAAGAATGAAAGACCTGTTGGTCTCGAGCGTTCGAACGATCGAAATCTCACCTACTTTCCCTACCTAATAAAATATCGGTTGTTCTTCTAATTTAGAAGTTTCTCTATTTATTTATATTTTTCTAAATAAGTACCTATCTAGAAAAAACTTTATGATATAGGTGCTTAATATAATAGATAGATACATATACAATCCAATCTCATTTAAATAAATAACTGATTTACTAACCGTGGGCTTAAGTACTTAAGTACTTGCTAATTACCTGCGGGCAGACCGTATTTTGAATAAATTTGGGCTCAGGGGAAGGGGATTACCTACGCCTCCCCATGTTATGTCGATTTACATGTAGATGAGGTTTGTTAATGCCTTGAGCGTAGAATAGAGAAAACAAGCTGTTGGCATACTCTATTTCAACGACCAAACTTCGTAGAGTTAGTAAGTAATTAAACAAAGATCATGGAAACACATTGTATCTACGAAAGAGATGTAGGTATGACATTGGTTCGTTTAACTTTTGTAATAGTTTGCGGTCGTGTTGGAGTGCTTTTACTTATTGGCTACGTCGTGGTACGTCGTGTCGTGAACCTCATCTATCATTACTAATCGTTGTAGTTTTGCTAGTCCTTCATACCGTATCTACTAGAATAGATAAGGATTACAAATTGCTCCCTATTTGCTTCTATTTGCTCCCTACAATAAGAGATTTGCTTCCTTTATATTTTAGAAGAAATTAAACATTTCAAGGTGACCGTTCATTCTGACGTCAGGATGGCCGGTCACCCGGCCGTAGACTACGTGCGGTGTGGAATCGCTGAAATTTATATATACCAATAATTGCTTCCTATTTGCTTCCTTCAAAGCTATCAAACCTAGATCCTGTACCTATCAAGGAAATAAAAATATATCGATATCAGGAATAACAATAGGAATAGGTAAAGGAATAAGAATAGGTAATTCCAGCGCCTGTCAAAAAATGGAGAGCAAAAGTGCAGCCATTGGTAATTGCATTTACGTTATTTTATTACGTTTTTAGGGTTCCGTAGCCAAATGGCACGGAACCCTTATAGATTCGTCATGTCTGTCTTTATGTCTGTCTGTCCGTCCGTATGTCACAGCCACTTTTTTCCGAAACTATAAGAACTATACTGTTGAAATTTGGTAAGTAGATGTATTCTGTGAGCCGCATTAAGATTTTCACACAAAAATAGAAAAAAATCAATAAATTTTTGGGGTTCCCCATACTTAGAACTGAAATTCAAAAATTTTTTTTTCATCAAACCAATACGTGTGGGGTATCTATACCCCTATATGATAGGTCTTCAAAAATGATATTGAGGTTTCTAATATCATTTTTTTCTAAACTGAATAGTTTGTGCAAGACACACTTCCAAAGTGGTAAAATGTGTGTAACTTCTAAAATAAGAGAATGATAAAACTAAAAAAAATATATGATGTACATTACCATGCAAACTTCCACCGAAAATTGGTTTGAACGAGATCTAGTAAGTAGTTTTTTTTAATACGTCATAAATTGTAAATATCAATAACTAATATTAAAACATCGATCAAAGTTACAACAAGTAACAACAACTACAAGAACTTTTATATTGTGTTACTTGCTGCTACGGAACCCTTTATGGGCGAGTCTGACTCGCACTTGGCCGCTTTTTTACGTTATTGCATATTCAATTTCTTTAGTTCAGTCAGTTCTTTAGATACTGACTTATAGCCATACAACAGCTATAAATCGTTCGTCGACATCATTACGTGACCATATTTGAAGGTTTAAATCATACCCTGCGGTAGCACAGTTAAATCTAGCCTCCGTGCTAAGTATTTTTAACTTGTATTATAAGTACTAGCACAAACAACAAAAACTATGTTCTGGGAGGGAATTGAACCCTGAACCTACAGCGCATAAGGCAGAGCTACTACCAACAGAGCTGAGAAGCCAGGCAATAAGTAGGTACTTACTAACTTAAACCATGAAACTAGTTTTGGCGTAATTGCATACAAAACCCCATCCTTACTACTCTACTCGTAGGTTCCTACATCTCTTGAAACTATAACAAATACTTACTTAAGTAACAAAATATGTTCGTTATTTTAATTTTCTTTCAGAATCAGGTCAGCCAAGGCGATAATCTAGTACCACCGAAGTCGACACAGATCCATTTTAGTGGTCCTTAATCAAAAGAGGGAAAATGAAATCGGATTTTCTGAGCGAAACACCGAATTGAAAGGTTCAGTATTTTATCGAGTGAAAGTTTCTGGGTAGCGCGGAATAAACGCCAAAACCCTTATCACAAAACCTATTGGTAAGTAGAGATACCTATACTATAGGTAGTAAGCAGACTTAGGTACCTAAAAACGTACTTACGACATTACGAATTACTGTAGTTGAATTTTTTGCGCTTAAACTTTATAACAGTGGTGGCAGCACCCTTATCTTTCAATCATAAGGTCATGGGTTCGAGTCTTGTCGTGGTCCAATGGATTTTACCTTTCGAGAAATGTGTGTGCGCAACGATAAGGTTACTATTAAAGAAAGTTAGTATTCCAATTTGTCTTGTGTTTTTCTATGTAAAATATCAGTAAAATGTAAAATATCGAAACAGTGTCGGTGCCTCCATCGACAAAATAATACGTGAGTATAGCCCGTGTTTATCAAAATGTATAGTACAACTCACGAGAGTTTTGAAAGTGAAATATGTAAAATATGTTTGTATTTACAATAAAACTATATAGTATAGTAGTCTTGTGGTAGGTTCCCATAACACAAGTTTTGCTTACTTTGGGCTAGATGACGCTGTGTGAAATGTCCGGTATTATTACTATTACTCCTATAAACGGCGATGGGTTTGCTACCCATTGGAATACTATATACTGTGTATAACGTGTGCCAAATATTATATTTGATAGTACCTCTGACTACTCTCATTAGACAACCTTAAAGATCTATGTGACTAAAGGTCTGAGGACAATCTACCGTGCTCGGGGATTACAATGTTTATTATGCTGAATATACTGACTACATGACTATATGGTATACTAGCTGCTGCCCATGGCTTCGCACTCGTGGTACCTACATTAAAAGTATGTCCTTCTCCAAGGTCCCATCTATCTCTATACCAAAATTCATCAAAATCAGTTCAGCGGTTTAGGCGTGAAAACGTAACAGACAGACTGACAGACAGACGGACAGACAAAGTTACTTTCACATTTATAATATTAGTAAGGATAGTTTTTGACGACCTCTGTGGCGCAGTGGGCGAAATCCCGCTTGAGACGCAGAAGGTTGCGGGTTTCGATCCCCGCCGTAGGATAAATAAATGTTTGTATGATCTGCAAATATTTATAAAATATGTCTCGGGTCTAGGTGGTTTTCTATAATATCTATGTATTTACAAAAAGAAGTCTATAAAATGGTCTAACAATAATGTGGTTCCAATAACATAAGCTCTGCTTAGTTTGCGATAATGATGCTGTGTGAAATGTCCAGCATTATCTATTTTTGTATTGAATAAAACAACGCCTACGTTAACCAATTAGAATGATAGGTAGGAATTTCATAGTCTGTAGTAAATCTGCAAATAGTTAAACAGAGTCGCGCATTGAACTAGAAACTATCGGTTCTCGTTATCCCAATCGAGTAAATCCTTAATTAACTGAATGGATTATCCAAATTAACTGGTGTAATGGCGCCAAAGACATCTGAATCTATCTCTGTATTGGAAACGTGCTCGATCAGAGCTTTAGGAAGATAGTATTCTAATGGACTAACGCTTGGTTCGATAGCCGCGAACATGCAAACAAAAAAAATGTTTGTATTTTTGTTCCTCTTTCACGTCACACGCACTCACACACTATTGGCTGACAGTACCAACCTCCCGGAAAATGGGTTTGTACCATCTGACGGCCTACTTTACCATCGTGCTCGCTCATTGGTCAAATCCTGTTACACACACAAATTGCATAAAAGCGAGTGGAAAGTTTTTTTACATCAAAAATTATATGTAAATATTATAATAGTCATATGGTTCCTATAACACAAGCTCTGCTTACTTTGAGGCCAGACGATGCTGTGTGAATATCCAGCATTATTTATTTAATAAAATACTTAGGTGGCTACTTAGTAAGTGCAAACTGTTTTATTAGAATAACAATATGAATTCCAAAGGTTTAAAAAATACAAGTGCGTAATTATTATGTCAACTCCATAGTGTTTACATAGGGTATACTCGTACACCACAATGACTCTACCCGCAATAGTAGGGTTTCCCACACAACAAACTGCCATCAAGCGGACCAAACCACCGTTTAATTGTGTCAAAATAGGTAATTTAAAAAGTTGAAATGTTCTGTTTGTGTGGCCTCGAAAAGGTGCAAGAACAAGTGCCCTAAAAGTTGTATCGTAACATACCCAGTAAAGTGGTTGTTAGCGAGATAATAAATAAACTCGCTCGCACCTACTTTTGGAAACAAATGGCCAAGGGTCAACTGAACATTTATGTGGATGCCCCTGAAACCATTTGTACGAATCACCCTAAGTATCCGTATTATCTGGGAGGACCCTAATGGTGGTACCTAAATCCTCGCTTGTAATGTAACTAGATCTGCTCCTCCTCTCTACTCCAGTTTTTTTGCGGTCTCGTTTCACACCTATGTATGTGTTGAGGTAGGTTACGTATGTACATTGTAATCGATCTCTGTAACCAACCAGCAAACCTACTCTTGCTCGTAGAGGCTCTACGGCGTAGACTACGCTACACTCTACTTTAATGACGTAGACTCGTAAGTCTACGATTGAAGTAGACTTTGCGGCCGCCTCACCGTAGCACACCGTAGGCTCTACGGCAACGACGAACAATCATTTTATTTAATTTAATTTTCTAGATGTACCAAAAGTATCATATGTAAGAATTTACATATGCTTATTTGCGAAATTCTGTCGAGTAATAGTTCTGTGAAGTCATTTTGATAGACACGAGTTTAACTCACGTATTATTTTTTCGGTGCAGGCACCGTCACTGTTTTGATAAATCCAGAGAATCTTCATCACGGTGAGTTTAATCCGCGGTCCGCTCGTTACTCGAAGATTCTCTAGATGAATCGAAACAGTGTCGGTGCCTCCATCGACAAAATAATACGTGAGTAAAACCCGTGTCTATTAAAATGTATGGTACAACTTACGAAAGTTTTGAAACTCTTTGAAGTCAGTCAGTCAAAATGTGAAAAATTGGTCAAGCTCACAGTGAAGACTTTTAAGTCAATATGAATTAATATGATAACCATATCAACACCATCTCGTTAGCAAAATAACATAATTTAGTATTATAAGTTGGACTGGAAACTACACTGCATCAAAAATTACGACTTCATAGCTTAATATTTATCAAACGAATATACGTATCAAAGACTGTTCAAGAGCCCTAATGTCTATAATGTCTTTGAAATACCTATCCAATGATATCAGACGAACAGCGAAACTATAAAGGTTCTTTGTTGGACTTTGGAACCCTAAAGAGCCAACACTCCATCTCGTAGCACAGCTGAATCCTTATTTCCTGTACAATATCTACAATTCCAATCAATCCCAACAATACCCTTCCGGTCTGAATTTTAAATTCGGATTTCTTGTCGAGACCAAACGCAGTTAAACTTAATAAGTTTTGAGTCTGTTCTTTAATAAGAGAAATATGGGCTGGTATTTATTGCAATGACGTAAGATACACAGCGAATTTATTCACATGTATATACCTATATATTCATCAGGAGATAATAATTCAGAATATATCACTCTCAAAAATGCTGACTTACCTATTTAATTCAGTAAACTTGCTCTTTGTATTTTCTTAACATATATTTTTTGACGTGATCACGTCTAATCGACGAACGCCGGCTGCACGCACAAAAAAATCATGGCTCATACCGCCTGAGCCGAGCGTGCAAGTGAGAGCGTGGAACAAGCGATAGAGAACGATCGGTTCATCTATGTTTTCTTATGACGTTATCACGTTAAATTATCGCCCGTAAACCGACTTTACAGACAACCATTTTTTTGTTTTACTAAAGAACTCACATGCACAAAATTGTAAGCATGACTCACTGTCACGTTCCGCCTGAGCCGAGCGTGAAAGTGAGAGCGCGGAACAAGCGATAGAGAACGATCGGTTCATCTATGTTTTCTAATGACGTTGTCACGTAAAATTATCGCCCGAAACCGACTTTACAGATAACCATTTTTTTTATTTTACTAAAGAACTCACTTGCACAAAATTGTAGAACTAGTTTCTTAGTTTCAAATCAGCCTCGTTACCGGATAGAGAGGATACGAGCAAAATATCTGTAACTCTTTTATTTTCTCTAACTTACCCCGACGACGGTAACGAGCCATTAGTGTAGCTACAGAACTGTTTTCAACTTTTAACTGGCGAGGTACGTACGTACAAGAAAGTTGAAATAACTAGCCACTGCTGGTGGCGTTTTGTCCAAAATAAATTATATTTGAAAAAAGCAAATTATTTTTTGCGGTTTGTTGGTTACTTGAATCAGAACTATACGACGCAACGTAAAGAGAGGACTTTATATGGATTTAAAACACTTATATAGATAAAATTAACATTTTGTGTGATGAACATAGGTATTTGTTCTGTGTATTGTGTAGCATTACAAACCCCTTTAAAAGATAAAGAAGATTATAAAATGCAATTAATTTAAGAAATTTAGTCGAAATTTAAAAAAAAATACTGAGAGAAGCTTTCAGTTTTGAAATAAAAATAAAATTTATAATCACCAGTTACTATATTATATATCACACATTAAATAAAAAGAAAATTAAGAATTCAGAGAAGTTTCTGTTATTTTATTGATCTGCTAATTTAAAAGTTTGTACGTTTCTGTCACTTGGCTTTTAGAAGATGTTAGGGTATCACTAACCGGAGAGTTCCACACATAGTTTCATGATTGAATTTACCAGGGACGGAAACCTGGTATTTTTCGGATGGATGGGGACGTCCTCTTTTCATCAATATAAGGTCCTCGTCACCATTGGTCCATTAATTGATATTGGTCCGTAGCTTTTCCCTGCCTAGAATTGGCTCAGACTCTCCATTTTTCTCTCCACTAGTAGATAATATTTTTCATAATTTTTGTCTCAAAACTCGGATCTGACCGACATATCTCAGTTCTCCCTTCACTTTCTGCGCAAATCGCGCATAATAAATCCATCTCGGATTTTGAATTTCAAGTTTCAGCCAGACAGTGTTATGAAAGTTTTCATTGTAATATTAGCAGACCTCTCGCTAATTTGAGAATTTATGAAATATATTGTCAGTTTCCTTCACCTTTCAATTTTGATTAATTAAAATGTAAACAAAGATTTACCTAAAAGTTATGAATATAAATAAACATCGTAAAATGTGGTAGAAATTTGTGATGGTGTTCAGATTAAACTGCTCAGAAACTCCGTATGAAGTCAAGGATACGAAAGTAAAATGGAATACCATAAATATGGTTAAAGACGCAGCTTGTTTATGTTGAGCAGTATAATCCGTTACATATCCTCACGTTAGTAAAATAATATAATATGTACATAAAGAGCGTTAACGACCTAAGTAGAAAAGGAAGATATTACAATTGGTATTACAAAGTATCATTATGTATATATTTAATACCATATACATATAGGTAGATATTCAATCAGTCATCTTGTCTAATGCTTAGTTTGGGGTTTGCATTGTCCAACAATATTTATTATTATTACCAGCTGACCCGTGCTCATTTCGTTGGGCGGTTACAAATTCACGATTATTTAATTAATTTAGTGCTTAGATTATTTCAGTGTTAGTACTCGTAATGTAATTACTAAAAATACTCTTTTTTGGGTTCTGAAATCCATGGAACCCTTATAGTATCGCTATGTCTATCTGATATATATTCAGCTTCAAAGTGGCCATTTTTGATAGGTAGAGGTCAGTGTAACTTATTGAATTTGGAAGTCATATGCGTTTGGCCAATATATTTGTTTATTCTAAAATAATGACATTTCTCATTTGTCGTAGTAGGTACCACTGTGGTAGAAATTGGTGAATTTCTTTAATATATTTTCCTTATTTTATTATTTTCCCTTATTGCCAACAGTCGCTTAATATTCCGAGGGTGAAATGTTTCGGACACCACATATTATTAATGTGTGGTCCGTGACTGTCCTCAGAATCATGATCACACAAGAAAAGGTATGTAGGTGTATCACATAAGTGCTCTTGTGTTGACACTACTGCAATATTAATCAAACAAGGGTCGGGTTGTGGTTATTTAAGAGAGATGTTTCATGTGTTCTAACACTGTAACATCACCCATAGTCACACGATAGGTATCTACATGATAATCAATTGAAAAGGCTAAGCAGCCTTTTCAATTGATGCCTGACCAACATGATTTCATGAAAATATTTTTTTCTGCAACCGCTACCATTACATCTGTGTGAGCCAGTTGGTAACAAATACATAAACACGTATTCTCTTCGTTAATGGCATGTGCCACAATGTCAATTTTGCTACTGTCCAGTGTTTATTTTGTTTATAGTATAGTATGATGTCACAAAGTCGTCTTGTTGTTCGTCATTTCTATATAAAATAAAATAATTATACGGATTATTTTTTCTCGAATCATAAAGAAACACAAAGCTTTTATTCCAATTATTCACATCCGAGTCAATAACTCTAGCTTTATCTGAATAAAATCACCAAAATTACAAATTAAACCCGTAATTACTCGGGAAAAATTAATAATGTTAGAGCGCAATATTTCATTTGCAAGACAGACAAAAATAATCCTTCTTCTTCCTATAGTGGCATTTGTCTTGATGACAATTTTTCCAATGTAAAGTGTTCCTTTTGTTATAATATGGTCACAAAATTTAAGTCGATCTTCATTTGTCTATTTTAAACGTCATTTCGGAATGGCCGTCATGTTTTTTTAGACTTTATACAAATCTCATTGCAACATAATACTCTTTTATTTAAACTAGTCGCCCACTGGTCGAAATTTGACCATAATTATTTGGTAATTAATGTATTTTTTATTCATAATAAAAAAAAAATAGCATTCTGCATTCCATCTCTATATAAACTATAAGTGTGCGAAATTTCATACTCCTCCGTCCGCGTAATTTTCGTTAAAAGGGGTACAAAGTTTTTGCTTCACGTATTAATAGATAGATTGTATTGTCTAATTTTAACAATTTATTGATTAAAATTCATCTAAGATTACCCAATAAAACAAGAAATAACAAGAGGAATACAAATTAATTTAAATAAGTTATATTACTTAACAAAACGTTAAACAAAGCATCCATAAATACTTAAATAACATTCCCATGCCCAGATCAATGCTGTCTAAACAGCATCCATTGAATAGAAACTCCATTTGATCGTTCTCCTTATTCCAATTTATGTTCTGCAGAAGCAATAAAGCCGAGTCAAAGCGGACGGTTAAATAAATTAAAGCGTATTAGAATCCTGTCCAATCGCAGTTTCGCAGTTGCAGTTGTAAAGGACCTAATCTAATCCTGTTTCCAATAGTCGATTTTCGTCGCGCACTCAGCTAGTCAGAGAGACAGTCGGTGGTTATTGACGACCTATGTGGCTCAGTGGGCTAAGGTCCGGCTAAGACACAGAAGGTTGCGGGATCGATTCCCGCCGCGGGACTAATGTATTGTTACGAGCCGGGTACTGATAAATTGTGAAACCGCTTGATTTTACCAAATAATAACTTTAATTTCAAAGTTACCACACACAGAACTTAATCCACTGATTCTATTAGTTAACTTCTAAATAGAACACTGTAAAAGTCACAACACTATAACACAACTGATAACACTTCGAAACTATCGCACTTGTATCACTTGCTTAGCCGAGAATAGACTGACTACATCCGCAAACCACCGCTGTATTTATACGAGCGTCGAATAAGTCGCGTAAAACCGCGATGCTACTGGAATATTCGAGAACGAACCGGAACGCGCTCAATCGTTCGATTGCAATAGAGAGATATTGCTATCTCGTTCGCTCCTATGCATTCGATACGTGTACTTTGTAGTTTGCATCTACTCGATACCAGATGGCGTAGGTGAATATTTAATGTGTCTGCCTGCCAACAGATGGAGCTATGTATCGGGCGCAACAGTATGTATGATCTGCAAGTATTTGTCTCGGGTCTGGGTGTTTTTGTATATGATATGTATTTACAAAAAACAAAAGAAATAGAAAAAATAGAAATAGTAGTATATCAGTCATCTGGTAAACATGACACAAGCTAAGCTTACATTGGGACCAGATGATGCTATGTGAAATGTCCGGGATTATTTATTTATCAAGTTTTAGACGTCCGTCATACAGCCTTTCCGTTTGTATAATATATTAGTGTAATAAGTACTGATATATAAATCTGTATATATATTTTTTTTGTGTGTGTTCAAGTGGATTCGAGAATGGTTTAGATAAACAATTCGTATTTTTTTCTTTTTAAAACCCGCGGACGATGTCGCGAACGGGACAGCTAGTAATAAAATATAATGTTGGTAGACAATTCACACAATACCATCTAGCCCTGAACTAAGCATATCTTGTACTATGGGACCAGAAGACTATAGAATACTTATATATTTTTAAGTACACGTTACTTAAAACCTCAACCTCCACCCCAACGCAGAAGGCAGAGCTATTAACAACTGAGCTTAGAGGCCAGTTTATATCTACAATAATGGATACCAATTACATAGAAACACTAGCTAGTGCCCGAAACTTCGACTGCGCAGGATTAGCACTTCGTGTAATTCTAAGCATGTGCTACACGGTTTGAAACCGCAGTTTCTACCAAGGTGACCTTGGTAGAACGTTTTCTGTCTACACGGTTTGCAAACAAACCCCAAACAGTGTTTTTAAAACGCTCGTGCTGAATAGACGTGTGCAGAATGCTTGTAATGCATTATTACAATTTACAAAGACGTCATGGCTCCTTATTTATCAAAATTTCTAAAGTTTGGAAGTTGTATTGCATTTTTGTGTGCATTTGAAAAAAAAACAACATTTTTTTGGGTCGAGTCTTTGTACTCCTTAAACGTTAAGTCCCAAAGACAGAGTAGGTCTCAAAATAACTCGATGAATTCAGTGATAACCTCACGATCTTTCTCCATGATATCGTGCGTGCGCGCAATACGTCCGCGCTCGATGCGTGCAGCGGCGCGACTGTGGTACGCGTGGTTTTAAACAAGCGGCTAGACGGTTTGCAACCACCGCTTCTGCCAGTGGTTTGCTGGGCAAGCCTTTCTACCAAGGGCATCAAGCTGGACATTTCACACAGCATCATCTAACCCCAAAGTAAGCAGAGCTTGTGTTATGAGAACCACATAATTGTTATACTACTTACATACTTTTTCTTAAATACATTCATATTAGACATAGACACCCAAACTCGAGTTACATTATGTGCAGATCATACAAACATTTGTCATGCAGATCTATCTAAAAACTTACCATTCATAAATAGATGTTACATACTGTTTATTAAAGTACTGAACCTACCTTCAACAACTACATAGCAATTTCTTCTCAAATACCTCATGGTGTACTGATACATTGAAGGTCTGCTCTTGGTCTAGTTAGAAGAGTTTTCCCACCAGCTAAGCTATTAATTTCACTTCAAAACCGTCCATTGCACACTTCTCTTTCTGAGCTCAGCCAATATTTTTTGCTCACACGTATAAGCACAATCTGCTACTTAATCAGATGTAATATTATTTTTCTAGGTATTTAAATAACTTTATAGAACATCAGAAATTGTTATTATTTGTGATTTGCTTTGCTTAGTTTGGGGTTAGATGGTGTTGTGTGAATTGTCCACCAATATTTACGAGTATTTGGTACTTGTAGAGTCTGTGGGAAAGAATTGTTCCTAGGATTACTTCACCTAGGACGTGGGTCTATTGGATGCCGGAACTCAGTGATTTCCAATATTCTACGTGATCCCTTGTTATGTTGTTAAATTACTCAAAGAAGTAGGTATTACGATAAAAACTACGTAAGAAATTGAACAGAAAAATCTTATTTAAGAACAGTATAATATATCTTGGAACAAAATCGTTCCCAAACAGTTACGAATTGAAAACGTCCCGTGGTTAGATGAATGGGGCGGTCTTGGCAGCCCTTTCTATCGACCGCGGCTCTAATTAAGAAGTTTTCCTTCGATCGACATAAATTTTATTACATTGCCGTTCTGATAACTTTCAACAAAATGAAATTAGTCAAACGGATTTCTAATTTTAAGCGTATGAACTTTTTTGGCGGATTCAGACGGACTGCACTCAATTGCAGTTTGCAAGATTGACTTCGCTCTATTTCTTCCAGTTTTATAAGACTACTAGCTGACTCGGCAAACGTTGTTTTGACATCAAAAAAATTTTTTGGGGCTGAGCCACCCTTAATACTTAGTATAAAAATTAGTTATAAACTTATTCTCAGACCTACTGAATATACAAATAAAATTTCATCAAAATCGGTCAAGCCGTTTCGAAGGAGTATAAACACGAAAACTGTGACACAAGATTTTTATATTTATAGGGATTAATTACGTCTGTGAGTTTTACATCATTTCAAAGTTTTACATTTTTTTATATACTCTTTGCCATTGGCTGGCTACAATATCAGAAATTTTGCGAGGCACTCTCTAAAGACATTTGAGTATGAACAACGATTGTGAAGATGCAAGTAAGTTGCAAGTTGTAGTCTTTAATAATAAACTTAAGAACGCTGTGACAACAACTCTGCCGAGTTAAATCGGTCACTTGAAGCGTGAAGTCCGTCTGAACGGGCCAATGAAGTCCGCCTGTTACCACCTGGCTGTTTGAGAAAAGTCTTTCGAACTCGTAGACTTGGCGCTTTGTGATTAAGCATTGTTAGAGTTAGTAATTACAAGAATTCTTTGCGTCGCGTCCTGGGGTGCCGCTGTGCCTCGTAGCCTTAAGAAAGTTTTTTCAATATGGATTAATTAGCTTTCACGTTGCTTTATATTTAAAGATAAATGTTTGTATGATCTGCAAGTATTTGTCTCGGTTCTGGGTGTTTCTATGTACATTATTAATAAAAATAATAAATATTGATTGACCAAGGACAGGAAAAGGAAGGGTACGACGACTCACCCGATGGACTGACGACATGGTAAAGATCGCAGGAAATCTGTGGATGGCTCAAAATCGTTCTTACTGGAAATCTATTGGGGTGGCCTATGTTCAGCAGTGGACTTCTCAAAGGCTGATATGATGATTATGATGATATTGATGGACAATGCACATAACACCATCTAGTCCAAAACTAAGCATAGCTTGTATTATGGTGACTTGATGACTGATAGAATACTTATAATATTTTAAAATACATACTTGATATTTGATATGATATATTATAACACAGAATAAACACCTATGTTCTTCACACAAATTTTTATCCTCGGAGGAAATCGAACCCTCAACCTACAGCGCAGAAGGCAGAGCTACTACCAACTGAGCTGATAGGTCATAGTATGTAATTATTTACAAAAAAAAAATATAAAAGTAGTATATCAATCATGTGGTACCCATAATACAAGCTCTGCTTATGTTTTGGCCAAATGATGGTGTCTGAAATGTCCGGCATTATTTATATATATTTAAAAGAAGCTACCTATTTCTTATCGTGTCAATGGCCTCAATTCTGTTGGCACCAACCTAACTAATTTTAGCTAAAATTAGGTTTAGAACTGTCAAATGAAACTTTGGTATTCTGCTGTTACCGACTTATCCTAATTTAATTTTATCTAATTTAATTAAGCGTTCCTAGTTAGATGGTACCAACCGAATAGGTTTTACAAATGCTATGACTAACTTAAATATATTTTAGACAATTCCTAATTTTAGAAATGAACTAACCGAATTGCCACCAATATTATCATCATAATCTTTTAAAATATTATCGTATGTAGTCGTTATTTCTAACCAATAAGGTGAAAGGATTATAGTGCGCCTCAGAGGCTCCTTTCGTACACTTTACACATGTTTACTATTAAACTTGTCAATACGCTTGGTACATACTCATTATTTACAAAAAAAAAGTATTTAAGTATCAGTCATTTGGTAACCCATAACACAAGCTCTGCTTACTTTGGGGCTAGATGATGCTGTGTGAAATGTCCGATATTATTATAATTATTACTATTTCTTATAAACGTGCTTAAATTAGAGCAATATATAAGCGTAAAGTACATGATAGTTATCGTGTGTACATAACGAAGCTATAATTTCAGTAAGCGGTTCGCTTGCCCGGGTGAGACGTTGATCTCCTTATTTATTATTCAGCTGCTCATTTGTAATATCCGGTCCACAGATTACACAACATTTGACTCGCAAGTACTAAAGCCAGGGTATAATGTGAGAGTTGATTGATAGAGTGGTTTTGCGAGTAAGTACTCGGTCATTTATCACCGTCATTTTCGGAACCCTATAAAAAGAGTAAAAATATAAAACAAGCCAGCTGCCGGTAACCAGGTGAGTACTTGGCTATTTCTGTTTTAAGCTCGGTGAAGTCAATATTTCTGGGTTCTGGAGCTCCGAGTAATGGGCGATATAAATTGAAATAACGTTATTATTTCATTGTTGGTTTGTCTTAAAAACAGAAGCCGAGAGCTAATTAGATTTTCTTAATAATAATGCCGGACATTTCACAGCATTATCTTGCTCTAAAGTAAGCCTTGTGTATTATGGGAATGGGAACCATATGACTGAGATACTATTTATGTAATTGAAAAACACACAGATCTGAGTCAAATACTTGCAGATCATATAAACACATATCCATCAGGAATAGAAACTGCAACCTTCTGCGTCTAAGGCAGACCTTCGCCCACTGCCCCACAGAGATCGTGGAATGTAAAGAAAGTAATTTATAAAGTAGTAGGTAGATTAAATACTTACTTCATAATTAAGCTTGTGTTATGGGTACCACATGACTGATATACAACTCATATACTTTTTTTTTTGTAAATAAATACATATTATACATAGAAACACCCAGACCAGAGAAAAATACTTGCAGATCATACAAACATTAGTCCCGCGGCGGGAATCGAACCCGCAACCTTCTGCGTCTCAGCCAGACCTTAGCCCACTGCGCCACAGAGGTGTCAATTACTTATCATTTAAAAATAACACGTTATTACGTTATTATTGTTTTTTAGGGTTCCGTACCTCGAAAGGAAAAAACGGAACCCTTATAGGATCACTTTGTTGTCTGTCCGTCCGTCCGTCCATCTGTCTGTCAAGACCCTTTTTCTCAGGAACGCGTGAAAGTATCAAGCTGAAATTTATATCGAATACTCAGGTCTACTGTCCCTTAAAGCTGTGAAAAAATCAAACATCTAAGCCAACGCAATCAAAAGATACAGCCGTTTATGCCCCAAATTTTCTAAAATTTTCGACACTCGCAAAGGAATTAAAACCTACAGGGTACTTCCCGTGAAATCAGAATCTTGAAATTTGGTACGAAGCAACGTCTTATAGCACAGATAAAGTGAAAATTGCGTAATTTTTTTAGTCCATAATTTTTAAGTTATATCATATAATAAAAATATTTTTAATATTTTTTTTTATTTTTTTTTTTATTTTATTTATTAAACAAAATCCACAGCTCTTAGTTAACAATATTACTTAATCTAACGCATTTATCCTAAAGCCAATAACGGATTTACATTTTATGTTTATCACCTATAATTTAGAAGACAGTCACTAACCAAACATGTTATTAGTTAATAGAAAATACCTATTAACAATTATACATTATTATTATGTGAGTGTATGAGAGTTGTGTAAAAATGCGCGTGTGTGTGTGTGTGTGTATGTGTGTGTGTGTGTGTATGTGTAAGAGAGAGAGAAATAGATTACGTGGTATGCATAATATGATAATAACAAATAAAACTGACACAAACTTATACATTTTCACAAAGAATTCTGAGAATTTTACGTTAATTTTAAACTAACTACCCCTTTCCTCATGAACGCGTAAAGGTTCCGTACCTCGATAGGAAAAAACGGAAACCTTATAGGATCACTTCGTTGTCCGTCCGTTCGTCTGTCTGTCAAGACCCTTTTTCTCAAGAACGCGTGGAGGTATTAAGCTAAAATTTATTGCAAATACTTAAGTCTACTGTCCCTTAAAGCTGTGAAAATTAAAACTTCTAAGACAACGCAATCAAAAGATACAAGACAGCCGTTTATGACGCAAATTTCCGCAAATTTTCGATATTCGAAAGGGAAACAAAACCTGCAGGGTACTTCCCGTGAACTCAGAATCTTGAAATTTGGTACGAAGCAACATCTTATAGCACAGATAAAGGAAAAATTGCGAAAACCGTAAATTTTTTGATGGATTTCCTTTTGCAATAAAAATACCATAACTATGACTCAATTGTCGTGATGGGTGAACTTTTACTTATATCCCTACAGGTTTTTACGGAACCCTCGGTGTGCGAGTCCGACTCGCACTTGGCCGCTTTTTTTTTTGCTTTGCTCTAGGTACAGAAGTCTTCATAAATTGATGGTTCTGTAACGTAACGTGTCTTGTACGTTGTAATAGTTATCTCACGCGTACTGTAACCGTTGTTTTTGCGTACGCCTATTATATATGTATGTATTTATTTACATCAGTATTATATTTAAAAAATAGATAAGATTCGAATTTAGAAAAATTAGATTAGAAAGATTATGTAAGTATAGAATTATATGTACCACCAACACCACACCAACATGCCCCTTCTCTGTTTATTTATAGTCCAATAGATCCAGCGGTTGCCGCCGTTTATTGTAAAATAGTTGTTTTGTATTTTTCTGTGTGGTATAGCAATAAATAGTCGATTGTTGCACCGAGCGCAAAGTGAGTTATTAATGCAGGAGTGTTATGTTGGTGCCCGAGCGCAAGCGAGGCCACTGAATTAACACGAGTGCATTAATTACTCTCTTTAGCAAGGGGCGTAATTTACTTTTCTTTCAACTACCAATCTAGATACCTCCTGTGATAAAATATACCTACTCAAACTAAAAATATGAAGAATCAATGTACAAAATGGTACAAAATGCGCGCCATTTGTTTATTTTTTCACCAAGTCGGTTTTATTCAGCCGAATTTTATTATCAGCCAGTATCTTTTTGATCTAATGCAAACATTTTATAATAAACTTAATGGGAGATATTAAACCTCTGTGGTAAATTTCTAAATAAAAAGTAAAAAACAGTGCAATAATGAGATTTCATATAACATTACTGCACTGTTTTGGTTCTAAGCAAAAAATACGTCCTTTGTGATCGGTTTTGTAGTGATTAATGAAAACATTACTACGTAGTTGAAAGAAAGAGTTATTTATCTATCTCTCTATCATTAATACCATTTTGGCTTCAAACCATTTAGCGAGACATCCAGATCTAAAAAAAAGTCGCATGTCAGTCGTAGTGAACGAGTCTGGTAGTTGAGAGAGCTTAAGTTGATGAAAGCTTGGAGTTCACTCGAGTCGACAGGACGCGACGACCGAGCAGCAACGCGCTGCAATGTCACTGGTGCTTGTCTGCACTCGGCTTTATGATTTAGGGACGTTCTTTATGCATCTGACACACTGTCTTTTGCGAAATATAACGTACGGTTTTGAAATGTAAATGTCTTGTCGACAATTTTGCCAGTGTCAAGTGATTGTTTTATAATAAAGTCTTAGTCGATGGTCATTTGTCAATTCTAAAAGCTATCGCGGAATGGCCGTCTAGAACTTTCTCGGGATTCCTCGTCGTTCAAATCACATTGCACCATGATACATTTATAATTTAATTGTCCATTCTTGTCCTATCTAGTGACAATTTATCCATTAAAATTTCGCCAAAATTACTGAATAAAACATGCAATAAAACGAGAAAAATATATTAATTTAGAAGCGCTATGTTACTTCATGAAATGACAAACGAAGAATCCACATTTTAGCTAGCGTTGGGTTTAAGCATGGTTTGTCCTTGTCATTCAATGTCAATGTCAATGAATGCAGTTCATATGTTGATAACAGATTAAAATACCTCATTAGTGGATTATCCTTGGTCGTCTTACGAAGCAAACATTGCGCTCTTTTATTATTTATATTGCTCGAGTTATTTCCGGTTTTATTTGTAATTTTGTTGTTTGTTTTTAAATAGAGCGAGAGTTATTGACTCAGGTGTGAATAAATGGAATAAATGCTTTGTGGTTCTAGTAAAAATAATCCGTAGTTATTTTATATGAAAGGCACCATTTTATATAAAATAACAAATGACGAACGACAAGATACGACTTTTTGACATACTATAAACTATATAAACGCTTGACACCGACAAAATTGACATTATTATGACACATGTCATCAACGAAGAAGAAGAATTACCTCATTAGATAGTGTATGATTATAAAATATAACTAACTAACTAACTCATATATAACTAACTAACTCATAATCGCATATTTACCGTGGTGTCAAAATCTGATAACGTATTTATTAGTTGATTGGAACGGATTATACATTAACTACCTATTTAAGCATTTGATTTGAGTATTATTTGATTTCGTTAAAAAAACATAAATATTTTATCAGAGATTGGGGTATTTTTAAACTGGGGTCTGATGTAGAAAGTAGAAGAGAATATGCTGCGCCGATTTCATGTAAAGTATAATAAGGGCAGCGAGATTACGATCATGATGATAGTGACCTAAAATTAATGAAATGAATGAAACTAATAAAATTATAGAACGAAAGAACGGACATACTTACTTCCGTCTCCGACAGTTCAGTAAACATTTTAGAGAGCGGTGTCAGTCTTCGTGTGAAAAGAAACCTACAGTAGGATTCTTAAATGCTCTAAGGTTACCTATGCGTTTATAATAAGAACCGTAACTAGGTATTGAAACGCTTGATGTTGCTTTACTTTATATGGCGTGTGTAGTTCCGCTTCAGATAAGTCGGCAGTCAACTAGGCACTCGCGCGAAAGTTCCTTGTTCTCAAGCTCCTAGCAGAGAGCTCCAACCCTGCGCGCCTCACGACACGACCAGGCCTAGGCATGTAGGTATGACCCTAAAGTTAAACCGGCAATGCAAAATGAGTTCGATTGTAAATGCTTATATTTAACGCAATCGGTGTATGTGGCAGTGTCATGCCACTCATAAAAGAGTATGTACATTTTTAAAGTGTTATAATACCTATAATATCACCTTGTGTGTATTAAATGCAAATAAATATCTCAAATCTTGAATTAGTCTGTTCAAGACTAGAAACACTGAACTATCGATTATTGAGTGCCTATTGTTGTCTTGTAGCCGAGCGATTTATCGTAAAACTTGGAAAAAATGCAGTTCGCAAAGTCAACACCGAAAATAAATTTCATTTTAGTAAAATTTTGGAAGAATAGGGTAGTCTTCTTTCAACCATCTAGCTAGACTTGAGCTTTATTGCGAGCAGGATGGGTTCTCTGGGAACTCTGTGAAATTGGAAAGTCTCCAATTTTTTTAATAAACCGTCCACTTTCGCGACAAAATTCGTATGATATTAAATTTTACCTGAGCGTTGATATATGAAGCGAGGGGGAGTTCGGGGGTGCAGCAATTTCCTTTGCGGAAGTGTCGTCAAGCAACACACTCGTAACATCGACGCTCCGCGGCCTAGTCTAGGAAATATGGCCCTGCTGTAATGACCTGCTGGTTATCGCTACATTTTACTGGTGTGCTCTCGCGGCTGTTAAACGATAACTACCTACTTACTCACATCAGTCTTATTTAAGTAAAACTTACAGAATTCCCAGAAATACTAACCTTATATGAACTAATCTTTCCAACCGTTAGGTATTAACACTACATTTCAACATTTGTTCTTAATTAATATACGAGTAGCTACGAGGTTATAAGGATATCAATTTACCAAATCTATTGATCCCCGTAATTATATTCAGCTATTTATAAACCAGGAAAATGTATAAGGCCCCAAATGTGGAAGGTCACATTTTTTTTGTCATTAGGATCACAATGGACCCAACCAATGTGAGCGAGAGTCTTGACACACAATTAATGTATCGCAAAGTAATAATGAGGCATGACTTTTACTATGGGTAGGCGTGCGAGTATAATAGAGAAAAGGCTTCGCCTGGGAGGGACAGCTTCAATTATGATGATATTCGGTTTCTTTTTCGTCTCTTCCGTTGTTGTGTCCGATGCTTCTTCCTGCCTACATAGTGGAGAAATATGTGGGAGTATCATTAGCAAGTAAACTCTTTCCAATAAGGTCACCAAGGTTTTGCAGATACTGTGGTATTTATTTTTCAAGAAACTTTCAAGTTTCAATTTTTAGTTCAAGTTTATTTATTTAAATAAAACGTGAACTTTACTAGTGGGATCACATTATTTTTCTATCCATACTACACCGTCGCATGTCTACGACGTTGGATTGGGGATTGTAAGTTTATCAACATTGTTTGAATAACATGCGTAAGTAAGTATCAGTATTATTGTTTTATTCTAACCCCTGATTTATTGGCTTACAAAGTTTTTGGTAGGTACCTACTAGTTATATTGATTAAATAACTATATGTTAAATCAAGTATTCAAGGCGGTGGAATTTCATGTTATATTGAGTAGTTTTTCGTAGCTTCAATCACTCTTTAACTGTAAGTAACTATCTAGTACCTACAAGTTTGAAGCGGCGTCGTTTGCACTCCACTGACGACGGACGCGACGCGGCTTGCAACTCAAGCTAGTCCTTGCCAAATTCCTTGTAATATTCAAGCGAGCGGCGGCGATGGCGAAGATTTATTTACATTTTATTTTTCACAATTTGCATGCAAGTGGAAATTGTTTCACCTAGGGAGGAAATAAAGCAGCCGTTTTGTCGAACATTTTTGTGCAACAACGAAGCAAGCGTTTTCCGTGAATATTTATTTTCTCTAAGTACAATTTGGCACAATACCCTACGATACGACGCTGTGAGAGTCGACAAGAACTTGTCTATTCGCTATAACCTAATTTATGTTTGTTCTTCAATACATTAGGTTATTTACAGTTTACTTTAAGTAAGAACGAAGTTAAGCATCAGTCTGCGAGGTCAGTTTGTGGATGGATGTGTCATTTTCCTATACTTATACTACCTATACTTATGTGTATTTAGTTTTAAGGTTTGATTGTGTTTTTTTTTGTGACATTGTAATTTTTTCTTTGACATGCCAATGTTATGTAATGTAACGATCATGGTGAAATAAATATCTGAATCGGAATCTAAATCTGATTTTCATCTGAGCGCTTTCGTGCTTGGAAGGGCACGCTAAACTGTCCCGGCTTCTTCGGCTGTTATGTCATGATGAAGTGGAAACAGTGATTGTACTCGTAAGTGCAAAAAAAAACCCAAAAGCTACGATGTTTATTCACTAAGTAATAATAATTTAACCTACATAAAGTTATCTCGCTTTTTTGCTAATAAAGCTTGTACTTTCCTTCCCACGGATTCTAAGAAAATAAAGCCTCCAGGGAGTGCTCCAGGAAGGAAATCCCAATTTTTGCAGTAAAATTTGTATAGGTTCCAGAGGTCATTAAAAGGTTTTAATAAATGCGGGTAAGCCACAAAAACTCCTAAAAATTTTTTAATTAACTTGATGAGGTAATTTTAGTAATCATGGTCTCGGGGATGTGTAGCTCATTATCAAGCTTTGTTAACGTTAATAGCAAGGCTTTTATTACCCCCGACGAAAACAGATGGTTGTTATAAGTTTAACGTGTGTGTCTGTATATGTCTGGCATCGTAACTCCCAAATAAATAAACCGATTTTTGTGAACCAAATTCAAACTCAAAACACCATTGAAACAAAAGCTTCTGTTACGCGGTTACAGAGGCCATCTTGTTGCGAAGGCTTGTTATTATGGTTTTGTTGAGCGAATCAGTTAATTACTTAATATATTATTTATGTTTTTGCAAATTAATATTATAATACTAGTAGATAAATAAATAATACTATTTAATATTTTTTTAACGTTTTAAACGTAATGTTACTGTCGATGGGCAAATAATAGAGTACGTCGATGAGTATATCTACTTAGGCCAAGTAGTCTCCTTCAAATGCAGGCAAGACAGAGAAATAAGTCGCCGCATTGAGAACGCAAGGAAGAGCTACTGGGCCATGAAGCAGCATATGAAGGGAAACCTCCCAATATCACTAAAGCGAAAACTCATCGACACTTGTATCTTGCCCATACTGACATACGGTGCTCAGTCATGGTCATTGACAGAGTCACAAAAATCAGACCTCAAGATTTGCCAGAGAGCTATGGAGCGCAGTGTTTTGGGAATCAAAAGAACCGATAGTGTCAGAAATACCGAAATCCGATCGAAAACGGGCATAGTGGATGTAGGTACGAGGACTGCATGTTTGAAATGGGACTGGGCAGGGCATGTGACTCGAATGCATTCAGAACGTTGGGCAAAGCTCGTCACTCAGTGGGTGCCCGATAGTCGGAGAAGACGCGGCAGACCCAGAAAAAGATGGCGAGACGATCTAGATGCATTCTAGCCAAATTGGCAAACTGTGGCCTTGGAGCGCAAAGAGTGGAAGGTAAAGGGGGAGACCTTTGCCCAGCAGTGGGACACTATAGGTTAAAGAAAAAAAAAAATATTTTGTACCAAGGTAGGTCACACGGCCACAGTTAAACAGTGTTTTAAAATGAAATGAATTAAATATATTTTGACACATAGAGATACAAGTTACATATCAGTGGGGCGATTATGGAACTAGGATACTATCAAAACATTGATACTAATAGCTTTTAGTTACTATTGATGAATTGGTATAACGGATCGCTGCGATTTCTATCGGCTTCTATCGCTAGTCTCGACCAATTTACAAAGTACGATTGTGGTAGGAACCGTGTTTAGCGTACTAAGCATTTAAATACATCGCATATGATTGATTTAAATAATGCCGATTGCTAATCGAAACTGATAGACATTGATTGTATCAAGAGTTCCATAATCGCCCTACAGGTCCACAATCAACAGGATAAACACATCAATTAAACTAGTTTTCCTATACATTAGGACTATGTGTACCTACCCTGTACTAACACAGTCCGCGTTTGCCAACAAGGCACAGTCTCTGTACTAACACAGTCCGCGTTTGCCAACAAGGCACAGTCTCAGCTCTATGCTACCTCAAACAGTCCGAAGTATCGCTGGTTAAATGAACAGAACAATATATAATAATACTTACTTAATATTTTAAACGTGAAAGTTTGTATGTATGTTTGTTACTCTTTCACGCAAAAACTACTTAATGGATTTTCGTAAAACTTTACAATAATATAGCTTATACATCAGAATAACACATAGGCTATAATTTGTAAAGATATTGTGTGAATTGTCAAAAATATAACTTAAGTGTCAAGAGAGTAGGAACAAAATCGGTAAGCCATCTGCAAGGTATTCTGGCGTGCGCTGCTAAAACCGTTTGAATTACACGAAGTACTAATCCTGCGCAGACGAAGTCGCGGGCACCAGCTAGTATAAAATACATGTGAAACAGTGGAGAACTAAGGACCGTTTAAAACGATCTATAGATAGAAGCGTCCTCAAGACACTAGCGGCATTGCCAAGTTGAATGGCAATGCTAATACGCTGGGCTAGATAGGAGCCAGCTTTTGTCTTGGTCACGCGAAGTTTCTACCAGACGTAGTGAAAAAAATCCGAAAACGCGATGGGCTTCTGTTCCCTACGGACCCAGGACCCAATATATCCATGCTTAACAAAGTAAGGTACTCCCACCAAATTACCCTTAAACACTTTACCAGTTCAAAAGTACCCATCAATATGCACACATTTCAATTTCCAAAGAGATATTTCTATACGAAGATCACTATTTTTAATGATCTCTTAACTTTTATTACGGACTTTTATTATAACTAAGCATAATTACAGACACTTTTAATAAGAAATGATTGTCGAATTTTCCTCATCTATCATTTAAAAAGTTAGTTAAAATTGTCTTCAAGAAAATCGAATGATAAATTATCCGCGGAACTAATTGGCTGCTCGCGGGCCGAAGTTTGTTATTGTCACTCCTACCCCGAATCGAAGTTGCCTCAACTGTTGATAGGGTGCTGTGCTACTTAAAGAAACAATCAAAATGGTGACCTTAGAAGTGTTTTATGGATCTAACAATTTCATCAATACCTATAAAAGAGCTTAACCTAACTGACTAACTGACTGATTCATCATTGCCGAGCCGAAACCGCTGAAGCTAGAAAGCTGAAATTTGGAAGGTAGCTTATTTTTCTAGCAAACCCACCCACTAAGACGGGATTTTTTGAAATTCAAACCCTAAGAGCGTGAAAAGGGGTGAAAACTAATGTATTAGGTATATAAAACTTCTTAACGCGTGGTGCGATTGGCTTGAAACTTGATTTGAATAAATAAAATGCAAAATAAATGGACACCTGTTTCAGGATTATCCAAAATAGCCATTATAAAGGGGTAAAATGGAGTGTCAATGTTTGTATGGAAACTTTTTAACGGTTGGTGTGATTTCTTAGAAACTTGGTTTGGATACTTAAAATTTAAAATAAATAAACATGTGTTTCAGGATTTTTCAAAATAACCCTCATAAAGGTGTAAAATGGGGTGTGAATGTTTGTAAGGATACTTTTTAATGGGTGGTGGGTGTGATTGTGTCATATAGAAGCAAAGTCAAGTCAAGTGTTGTAATCTTACTATCTTATAAACGCGAAAGTTTGTGTGTATGTTTGTTACTCTTTCACGCAAAAATTAATGATAGGATTTTATTGATTAAATATTGACTTTACAATAATATAGCGTTTCGGGATCACGTGACACCTCACTTGAACGCACATTCCATCGTTAAGATGAGATATCGACGTAAGCTCCATCTTGCCTGTCTTCTTTTCGGTGTCTTAAAACATGCCGCAACTGCTTATATGATGGAAAAGTTAAAAAGCGCATCAAGTATGAGGTCCTGTGAACCACGGCAATGTTCGACTCAGCTATCGACGCAGAAGCACAGGACGGCAGCCTTCAGAGGTAGCTTTCGATACGCTGCGTCGAAATGCTGGAATAATATTCCACCACCAATAAGGATCTGGGAAACATTCATAGTTTTAAAAAAAAGTTAAAAACATATTTAATCGATTGGCAAAAGAAGCAGGAACGTATACTCGATACAGGTGCAATATAAGTATATAAATCGTATGTGCGCAAGATCTGAGATGTTCCGTTTTTTTTTTTTTTTTATTATATTTTCTTACAATATTATCATTATTTTTAATATTTCTAATTAATATTATTATTATATATTATCATAGCTGAAACGATCATGTATTATATACTTTATTCTTCATCTTTTATTTTATGTTTATGTTTTTATCACCTATTTTACATATTTGTTTGTTTGTCACTTTTTCAAAAACACTTTTATATTTAGTTAAGTCCGCAATTTTAATTTTATTTTAGGAACTGGTCGCAAACAGGTTCTATTCTATTCTATTCTATTCTATTCTATTCTATTCTATTCTATTCTATTCTATTCTATTCTATTCTATTCTATTCTATTCTATTCTATTCTATTCTATTCTATTCTATTCTATTCTATTCTATTCTATTCTATTCTATTCTATTCTATTCTATTCTATTCTATTCTATTCTATTCTATTCTATTCTATTCTATTCTATTCTATTCTATTCTATTCTATTCTATTCTATTCTATTCTATTCTATTCTATTCTATTCTATTCTATTCTATTCTATTCTATTCTATTCTATTCTATTCTATTCTATTCTATTCTATTCTATTCTATTCTATTCTATTCTATTCTATTCTATTCTATTCTATTCTATTCTATTCTATTCTATTCTATTCTATTCTATTCTATTCTATTCTATTCTATTATATTCTATTCTATTCTATTCTATTCTATTCTATATATTCTATCTATTCTATCTACATAGGCTATAATTTATGATAATATAGCGTTTATTGTCCAACATATAACGATAAGTGTCAAATGGAAAAAAAATCTGCCATCTGCAAGCTACGAGTATTCTGGCGTGCGCTGCAAAAACCGTTAGAATTACACGTAGTTCTAATCCTGCGCAGATGAAGTCACGGGTTTCAGCTAGTGTGATATATATTTAAAACGCGCGAACGAAGTCGCGAACGGGACAGCTAGTAAACAATAAACTTAACATCATGCATAATATTTCTTAGTGTTTATGTGTACAACCACGTATTATGTGGTACAACTGTGTTCGGGTAAGTTAAATTTCTTTTTCAGATATTTTGAAGCTTTGCTCTCATTTTGAGGGAAAAAAAAATCTAGGAATCCAACACAGCTTTCACGTTGCAATAATGTATCCGGTCATGCACCAATGCCTTTTTCTATTCGAAAAATGTATGCGCGTTATATCAATACTTTCGAACGGAGAAATAGAACATCTTGAGGAAACCGGCATGTCGTATAACTAAATAAGTCAAAAGCATGCGCCAAGTGCAAGAAAGGAGCCCCTGAGGCACAACTTAAACCTTTCACCACACTGGTTCGAAATAACTAGTGACACGATAAGAAGAAGAAGAGTAACAATGGTTCCATGTTGTTTCAAAATGAATTTCAAAACTACCTTGTGCCCGCGGCTTCGTACGCGTGGTACCGACATAAAAAGTAGCCTATGTCCGTCTCTTAGGTCCCATGTATCTCTATACCAAAATTCATCAAAATCGGTTTAGCGGTTTAGGCGTGAAAACTTATCAAACAGAGAGACAGGCAGAGTTACTTTTACATTTATAATATTAGTATAGATTTCAAGTAACAGACTATATATATATCTATATCAAGCATCATCCAAATCTCAGTCTTCACGACGTTACTGAGCCACAAACGATTATAAACATCCACAAGATGGCGCCACAGGAATTGATCTTAGTAAAATGCTTATCTTGTGACTGAGAAGTATTTTGTTTTCTGTTGTCCGGTTGCTTATTATTCATAAGGAGTTTATAATGTTCCAGGCTTTACAATTATAATGGTCCGAAAAAACAGCCGCTAGAAATCAGTTTATACCGTGTATACGTATGTATTTCCCCTACAGAGTTTGATTTCCCCGCATTGTACCTTTCCTTTTTTCGTATATATTATGTTATGAATATTACAACAATTGGGATAAACAAACGCCAGAAACCTGTGTGTATGTATGTTCCCTATAGACTCAGAAACGGCTGGACCGATTTCGATGAAGTTTTTAGGAAATCTTCAGATTGGCCTAGCTGGTGATCCTGTGAAGTTTGGTAGCGATCGGATCCACAGAACTTTTTGAAGTGAAAACTTCTTTTAGCGCGGTACGCATATTTTTAGCTGAGGTAAAACCTCTGGATTCGCGACACCGTTACCGTTTTTGGGGTGAGACGCAGGGCTGCCACGCTCGCCCCATTTGATTATAAACCTTAATTCACATGTTTACAGTCTACTTTGTATGGAGAAGTTTACTGAGTTAGGTTCTTTGATATATTATCTACATTATGAACAAAAAATATTGCATCATCTGTGTTCGTTCAGTATTTGATTGGCAGTCGCCATAATTACTGATTTTCAAGTGATTTATTACTAAACTCTAACGCGCCAAAATAAGTTTTCACTTCTGTCGGCACTCCCGGAGTGCAACCCGATTTTTTTTTTTCAAGAATCTAATAAAAATGGTTCAAAAGTTATATTGCCAGTAATCAGTTCCACTCCTTAGTATAACTTCTGATTCAGTCTGAAATTATAACGATTCATTCTGAGTTAGAAAGAAAATTGCGTCGGTATTTTTAATAAGAACAAATTCTTAAAAAAATGTTCGTATTTTGGATTTAAGGTTAACAAACCAAATTTTAAACCAACCGCATAACGCATTAAAAAGTTTACACAATTTAAACCCCTTTGCACATCATCTTAAGGGTTGGTTTGGTAAACCTTGAAGCACATGTCTATTTATTTGTATACAAGATATGCAAATCATGCTTCAAGTAAATCGCATCACACGTTAAAAAGTACCCATAGAAATGATAAACCTTCATTTCACGTTTCTTAAATGGTTGTTCGTAAATAAAATAATATTAATATTTTATTATTTGTAAGCACATTTGAGCAATGTTTCAGATTTTTAAGTTCAAGGAATACGGTTTTTCATACAAAGTTTTTACCCCTTCTCTCGTGACAAAATGCTCGTGCCAAATTTCAAACCTGTAACCCTTTTCGTTTTGGAGATTTCGTGATAAAAGAATTAGTGAGTGGACTTATTCTTTATACAAATATAGATTGGATAATACTCTAGACGTACAAAATATTACAGTTATAAAGCTTTCCCAGAAACACGTTGTCGTGGTGATGTCAATACTTACCCTTCCAACAGCTTTGAAGTTTATTTCAAAGGAAAGTGCTTATAATATTTCCTTGTTGACAGAAAGAGTTGAGGAATTTCTTCGATACGGTAAGTTCCACGGATTATCTTCGCAAGTACAGTGCCATGCTGTGAATATGGCACATCGAGTTTTAGAAAAGACAGCTTGTGGAGCATCGTCTATCAACTCATACTGTTCATACATGGTAGATTATGGCCGATAGTTGAGCCAATATATGGCCTGGTAGGTACTGTAGCAATATTGTTTTTTATAAAGAAAACGTAAAGAAATCGTTGTTGTAACCTACTAAATATATTAAAGCCTTCAAAATGCATATCTTAGAGTACGCTAGATGTTGAACATGACTAAAATAAAGGTTACAGGAACGTTGAGGTCAGAGAAGGTAGAATGTAGGAACGTTTTTCATCCGGCGGCAAGATGGGTCGACGACAAAGTTTAAGTTGTAGAACGTACATGGGTTATATTGGCACAAGACCGAGGTGGATGTCACAAATGAATAGAGGCTTACAACCAGCAGTGGTATAAGACAGGCTGCACATGATGATGGTGGTTGAAGTCTTTACCGGCCATAGACTTTAATAAGAAAACTCAAAAAAGTTTATAGTAAATACTACCTCACTATTCAATGCTTGCGAGAAAATGGTTCAGTCTCCCAGTATGTCAGTATGCTCGATCTCCTTGAAGGCCTATCACCTATCAAACGCGAGATATCTTTGTATGTGGAAACAGCCGAAATAAATCTTAGTTCAATGCGAAAAAGTGACATAAAATATAGAAATAGGCTTTTCTTAGTTTACACAACGTTCTCTAATATGAGAAAACGCAGTGGAATATATCTTCTTAACATCTTCGCTGAAATTATTTTTATATTTACATATCGTTAAATAGGCCTTTAAAAGATATTACGAGGTTTCTCAAAATGTTTTTTGGAATAGGTATTCACTGACTAAAAAACCAATATTTGGGGAAACTTAAAATGTTGATAACAGTTGGATAAATTATTATATAAAAGTTCGATTCCCGTCAACGGACAAATGTTTTCACGATCTGTAAATAAAAAAAATGTCTCCAATCTGAGTCTTTTTCTATGTATTAAAAAAAATATATAAGTAGTATATCGGTTATTTGGTTGCTGAGTGAAATGTCCAGTATTATTTTATTTACTAGCTGACCCGGCAAACTTCGTACTGCCTCAGAATCAATAAATAAAAAAGCTTTTTAAACCTTCCCTGGACTTCCACATATAATTCAAAACCAAAATTAGCCAAATCAGTCCAGCCGTTCTCGAGTTTTAGCGAGACTAACGAACAGCACTTGATTTTTATTATATAGAAGATTTATTTTAACCTTTTTCTTACCATTTTCCAAGAGTTTTAAACACATTTACAATCTAATCAAATTCAAATTTATTGTAATTTGGACAAGACAACATCTAGCAGCTAGTAAAATAATATAGGTATCTCTGTTTATGTAGGTAAGTCTAAGTATTCTACAAACATTTCCTTAAAAACTTGAACTCCTCCTTTTCATCTGCTTTAAATTCCTTAGTATCTCCGTACATCTTTCACAAATCAAAAAATAGAAGACTTGCGGTTAACGTTTACGGTCAGTCAGTCACGTAACGGTTTTATATTACTTTTAGATAGATATTGTACATTTTGCAAGGTCCAGAGGGTTTTTACACGATTCCATTATTTTTTCAATATCGTTCAACGGCATAGCCATTGGACCAATACAATGGACCATAAAGGCTTAGTGGGCAGCTTACGGCCGGCGCCCTCGTGCCCACCGTCACAACAATCGCGTCGTTTTTCATTTACAGGCCATTAAAGCCGCAACTCCTGCTATTACCCCACTCATAAACATACAATATACAGAGGAACAACTTAGCACGGAGATTACAGGCAAATTATGAAATATAAACAGAGGGAACAGTTTGCTTGATACCTGAGGCAATAATAAATAATAATAATGTCGGACATTTCACAGAGCATCATCTGGCCCAAAAGTAAGCAGAGCTTGTGTTATGGGTACCACAGGAATGATATACTACTTATATCTTTTTTTTATTTGTAAACACATACATACATATTATACTTAGAAACTCAGACCAGACATAAATACTTGCAGATCATACAAACATTTGTCCCGTGGCGGGAATCAAACCACCAACCTTTAGCATCTCAGCCGGGTGTTGGCCCACTGTACCACAGAGGTTGTCGTTTACTAAGTTTTATGCGTTTTTTGTGAAAATCGTCATTTCACCAATGTTGACTATGACTAAAACATATAAAACAAGAAGTTGGATGCCTTCTTGCCTGTTTAATTTCAATTTATTTTCCAATTGCAGATATTATCCATTCCAGCGAATTCATTTTCTATTTTCCGGGCTGTGGTCTAACGCATCTGGATGACGACGTGGCATAATGCTTCCTTTGAGTTATTCCAAGTCCATTTGGAAATGGACACAGAAATCCTTTTCATTGTGAAATATGAATTTATTGATGATTACAGCGAGCAGAAATACTTGAGTAAACCGAAGCTGATGGTCAAGGATCAAGTGCTTGATAAATAATAAAAAATATATTTGTTTCCCTGCTGAGATTCGAGCCTGCTAAAGATAAATAAAAATATAAAGCTTGAAGAGAACAATCAGGCCAACATAAGCCATCACTTTGCGGATCAAAATATCAAATTTAGATGTATTAAATTTTGTTTTCTGTAAAAATAAAAAGTTACAGCGATATAAAAACGCGACGCAACGCGGGCCTTTTAAGCTTCCTACTGCTTGTAAAAGTATTCTGTGGTAAAGGACCTTAGCCTCTATCTGAAAACGGCAAATGGAAACTATTTGTCACAGCGGTGGAGGTACCTAACCTACTATACGTAATGGATTGACCCTTGGTGCCGTATCTTCTCAGATAAATTGCTTTTCGTTTCGATTCAGCGATGGCTCCGTCAATACGTCAATTTGAAAAGGACAAGTCTTTGGGAAATATGAAAACAATACCTGCCCGACACAATTATTGAGAGAAGCATTTTCATTTTGTAGATATAAATGGGATCCTATTTAGGCAGGGCGCAAACGTGGACTTTTGTGTCATGTACAATACAATACAATACAAGCTACCGATGAAAATTTATTTCTATAGAACCAGTATGAAATCATCCAATCCCTGCGCATACGTAAACATTTTTTGGGTCCAGTTGCTCCCACTTAACACTACGCATTAACGATCAAAAAGTGTTCGGTGTCGGTAACTGGAAACTAAAAGTTGTCAGTTTAAGACACAAGCAACATTAACAAATTTCCTTACAATTGTACTGAGTTTCTTCATCGAAGTCCATCGTGAGAGTGACGGAAAACAAGCAACGAATTGTACCAGTGGCCAGTAGTAGCAACGGGCGACTATGTCCCATCACCGCCACAAGACACAGCAACTACGGTTCCCTGTGATGGTGTGCCGCGTCGGCAACAAAAAGTGTCTACGTTTGCGCAGCGCCTTAACCTATCCGCGGCAAGATAACAAATAAAGCAATTGTATTTTTATATATCTGGAAAAAGATCAGTACCGACCTATTCTATAACATACAATGACAGTTAAACAATAACCTAATTTGGCATGTAACCACACATAGTGGAGGCTTCCAGAGTAAGTAAGGACACTAATGCCTATAGTGGTTAGGTCCTTATCCAATTTAAAGCCATCTAGTTAGTAAAATAAAAACATTTTTCAACACACTTGTTCATAAAGTGGCTCTATGGTCACCGTAATTAGGCACAGAATGACACCCATAATCAAACTGTGACTTTTTCATTGCTATAACTCACTAGTGAGTTATAGTTTTTTTTTTTAATTTTATTGGTTGAGGTGCTTTGTTCTTAAAAAAGTTTTAGATCGTGTTTTAAAACAAATAAATTAATGTTCCTATTGCTTGCTCATTTCATGCAACTTCTTATTTAAATAGATAATTTTAACCCGTACGTGTTTAATAAATAAAACTTTCACTCAAATATAAATTTTGTTTTCTCTGTAATAAAAGAAAACTTTAAATTCCCCATTGTGTACGTGGCAGAATAGGCAGAATACCCTATGCGCGGAAAATAAAAAAAAAACCTCATCCCTTTAGTCTGTGGCTGATCGCAATGCGCGTGACAGAATAATTGAAATTATACTCGTAAGAATTCAATAAAAATCCACCTGTCATTCAATTAGTTCACAGCTAAAAACACAGATGGTGTTTTGATAAACAGTTAAACAGTTTTATACTTATATTATTATTTTATAGTTGGTTTAAATTAACATATGCTTTAATAAATATTATTGTAATAAAAATGATTATACCATCACACACATTTGAGAACGAAATTAGGATTTCAGAACGAAAGTATCCAATGATTGTTATATATTGTAAATTTAATTGTTCGATACATACTTTCTTACTATTTTTCAGTTATTAATTAGTTTGGATTTATTAACGAATGTTTCACTTTATTATTTTCTGTTCTCATTATTCTGATATTTACAAGTCCTTCATTTGATTGTTTACTAAATCGGTAAATTCGTTAAAATTCTTTTATTAAGACTTATATAGCAAAACTATGAATCCATTGTTTCTTGAATTATATTTTAACATCTTTTTATTGTTATTAAGTAAATAACTTTTATTATTATACTTAGATTCTTAATAGGCTTCTGTGATTGGTTGAATAATGAATATGGTGTGATGTTTTGTATATAATTCAAAAATGTATAAAAGGCGAGGTTAAAGCCTAATACGGGTAGATTGGGAGTGACCACCGAACTAGAAAGATAAGTGCCTTGCAATAATATTGTACTAAAATATATGTGTGTATTTAATATGTGTACCGTTAACTTTTTGTGTTGTTCTCTGTTTGGTTATTTGGTAACTTTAAAACTATATTATTTTTGTGAACTACATACATTTGTATCAGTTAATTATTCTGTCATTGTTTCCTTATATTCCTTATGGTGTTTATTTTGTAGGAGGGTACTTGTGTTGTGTAAAATTGTAAAGGATCATACAAAAAAGTGTTAGGACCAGACAAGTTTCTTGCCGGATTCTTCTTGAACTGGGGTTAGGAGGAACCGGCACCTAGATTCACTAGCATGTAAGAAGACGATTCTAAGTGCTCCTTGTAATTTTATTGAATAAAGAAAATTGAATATACTATGGTAAATTTGTTATTCTCTCTTCTTTTTGAATTTATCCTTGCTTACATTTAGCTTTAATTCCTCATGTGAGAAGTAGGTATTTAACTTCAGTAATTTTACTAACTTTCATTATAAACTTCTAAATCTTGATATTAGGTGTAATATATTATTGTAATTAGAGCAGGTATCTATAAATTTCTGACACGCGCGCATAGGAAAACTGATTAATTTTTCCCGCCATAGCGAATCATTTTTCACAACTCGTTTTCACTGTTGAAATTATAGTTATTTATTAATTAAAATGTCTACAAGTACTAATTACGAAGAAAATGATTTATGTTGTACACTGCCCGATATAAGATGTGAAGCGATGGAAAGCGATGGAAAGTTTACTACCTGAAAACTCCCAAGGAAAAATATCTATTAGCGTACCAAAATTTCATAAAATGGTCAAACAGCAAGAATACGCAGTCTTTTTCAGAAAATGTGTTCATAGCGTACTTTAAGGAATTATCTTCTAAGTACAAACCTAGTTCTTTGTGGTGTTTATACTCAATGTTAAAAAGTACAATTCGAACATAGAAAGGAGTGGACTTAAAAACATACTCTAATTTGTCAGCTTATCTAAAGAGACTATCCGATGGATTTAGAAGCAAGAAATCAAAGGTTTTATCGTCTGACGATATTGAAAAATTTATAAAAGATGCTCCAGATAACCAATATCTGGCTACTAAGGTTAGTTAAATTAATTTTAAATATCTACGCGACTTCAGCCTGTGTTGAACTTAATTATTGTTTCTTTTTTTTCAGGTTGCTTTAATATTTGGTGTAACTGGTGTCTGTAGGATACAAGAATTAACAAATATAACCGTAAAAACATAGAGAACCATGGCCAGATGCTTTCAGTGAAGATACCTATCACGAAAAATAAAATACCGAGGTCATTCACCATACACGGTCCATTCTATGAAATTATTAAGAAGTATGAATGTTTGCGGTCACCAAAAGCAAAAACTGACCGTTTCTTTCTAAATTACCAGAATGATAAATGTACCTGTAGCCTATAGGTAGCCTATAGGTATAAACAAATTTGGTTCTATGCCTAAAGAAATCGCTAAGTTTTTAGGTTTAGCAGATGCTGAGAGCTACACTGGACATAGTTTCAGAAGAACATCAGCTACATTGCTGGCTAATTCAGGAGCTGATATAATGACTTTGAAGCGTCATGGTGGGTGGCGATCTAGCAATGTAGCAGAATCTAACGTAGAAGATTCCATACAAAACAAGAAGGAAATTTGTGCAAAAATCACAAAAAGAATTAAACTTGATTCTGAGGCGCTTCCTACTGACGAAACACCAAGTACATCCAATGATTGGATTTCACCTACCTACACGAATAATAAGCCATCTCAAATTACAATAGAACATGAAAGTATTTCAATAAATAATCTATCTGATGAGACCGCTAAGCCATCAAAAACAGTTAATTATAATTTTACTAACTGCACATTTACTAATTGTTTCTCTAAATAAACTTTTTATCTACTAAATAAAATGAGTTTTTATTGTTATTTTATTCACAAGTGTGTTGAAAAACGTCGTATGATACACGTGTGTATTGATGATTACCGTCCTCGGCTCTCTTAAGACCCTCACCTAACGGCTCGGGTCTCAATGGCGCCTCAGCGGTAATCACCAACATTACACACTAGTACCATAATGTACTATTGTATGGGGCTTTCATTTTTTTAGAGTTTATTTTAAAGCTGTTTTTAATAATCTAGTAAAGCGTTACTAGCCGTGACAAATTTCCTTATAATTGTATGCTTGCATATTCTTGCAAACTCCAAACAATGCGAGACAATGGACACGTCCATCCGAATTCCGAACGAATATTTACATCGAAAAACTGTTCAAAAACCTACCCATCATATCCCATCTTAGAAAGCTGTAATTTTTTAATGTTTTTATTCATCATTCATTTAATTACAACTAGTGGTGTCCCACTGGTCGAAATTCGACCATAATTAATTAATAATTAATGTATTATTATGCATAATTAAAAAAAACACTCCTCTATATAAACTATAAGTGTGCGAAATTTCAAACTCCTTCGTACGCGCAATTTTCCTAAAAAGGGTACAAAGTTTTTGCTTCAAATATTATTATATAGATACTAAATAGTCTGCGTCTTGTTAAACTACTGAACCCAAAACAGGTAAGTGCTTAACATGAAAAATATCTTCTTCTGCCCTTCCTATAATGGCATCTGCCTGGTAGGCACATATTATCTAAAACAATGGATGGACATGACATTGACATTATTGTTCGGCAAAAAGAATTAAGGTCTCAGTCAAGTTTCAAGTTCTTTGTACTAAAAGTGTGCAATCGGTGTTCACGCGATGTTGAGAAATTCGGGGTTGTATGTGATTTTGAACATTTCGATGTTCTTGCGACACGCCAACTAGAACCTTCAAACAGAAATTTCCGTGTGAATATTTTTTAATTACACAAGTACATTCATTGCACTAATACTAGGATTAGTCACAGCGCGGCGAGCGAGTGCTTGGTTAATGTCATGGTGGCAATTCGGTTGCTTAATTTCTAAAATTAGGAATTACTAAAATATATTAATTAGTCATAGCATTTGTAAAACCTATTCGGTTGGTATCATCTAACTAAATTAGGAACGCCTAATTAAGTTAGATAAAATTTAAATTAAGGATAAGTTGGTAGCAGCAGAATATCAAAGGTAAATTTGACAGTTCAAAACCTAATTTTAGCTCAAATTAGTTAAGTTGGTGCTAACAGAATTGAGGCCAAGGTCCAATTTCCTGTTTTAAATAAAGTTTCTAAAAATTAATTAGTCATGTTAGTGCTCGCTTTCAACCGGTGAATTTATTCCGGTATATTTAATAGAAGCTCTAACAAAAAGAAATGGAAGGATGATCCGGGTAAAAAGAAAGTTAATCTGGTAAAAAAATACAAATTAAAAGGCTGAGGAGGAAGAACTTAATTTATGCATTGTAGTTATAATCCCGAAAGCAAATTGAAATGTAACTTGAAATGTAGGTACGGTTACCTACGGTACGGTACCTAAGATAGAAATTCAACCTTATAGGAGATGGTGTGTGAACTACGAAGTACCTAAGGCGATCCGACTCAATCACACTCAGCAAATAATCTTATAGTAATTTTTTGACGTTCTGGACGGCGCAGCGCGGCGTTAAAATCACGATTTTGTAAATACAATTTTGTGTCTTCCATAACACAAGTTCTGCGTATTTTGGGGCCAAATGATGTGTGAAAATATGTGTTATTTGTTCATTTTAAATAATTTTAACGGTTATGTTTTATAGATTTAGAAATAAATTTAAACGAGAAAGTTAGATTCAAAATATTTTTCTTCGAGAGGATTAACATCCTCTCTGTGGCGCAGTGGCGAAGGCCCGCCTGAGACACAGAAGTTTGCGGTTTTGATTCCCTCCGCGAGATAAAGGGTCGTATAATCTGCAAATATTTGTGTCGGGTTTAGTTTTTCTATATATTTTATATATGTATATACAAAAAAAAGTATATAAGTAGTAAATCTCTGCTTACTTGCTCTGCTTACTTATTAGTATTATTTATTATCGTTTCACAAGTTTTTTCGAACGAGTGTGGTGAAAGTAAAGCCTCCAATTTTTCTTTCGTGCACTTTGCACATGTCTGAATATAATTAAAAAGACATACAGGTACCATATTTTGTAATGACTATTCCTTGATAATGGTTTATTTTATATTTTAGGCTTAGTTTCTTAATTTAATTACAGAATTAACAATAACTTTAAATAATAATTAATAATTTAATAACAAGGAAGATGAAGGCAAAATAAAAAAACACAATAGGTACAATATACATTTTTAAATTATCATTGCTTCAATTAACGAGCATATAGCCACGAAATAAAAAGAAAAAAACGAAAAGTGGCATAATAGTACATTATGGTACTAGTGTGTAATGTTGGTGATTACCGCTGAGGCGCCATTGAGACCCGAGCCGTTAGGTGAGGGTCTTAAGAGAGCCGAGGACGGTAATCATCAATACACACGTGTATCATACGACGTTTTTCAACACACTTGTGAATAAAATAACAATAAAAACTCATTTTATTTGGTAGATAAAAAGTTTATTTAGAGAAACAACTAGTAAATGTGCAGTTAGGGTTTTTTTTTATTTTCCGCGCATAGGGTTTGCGCCTATTCCGCCACGTACAAATTATGGGGAATTTAAAATTTTCTTTCATTACAGAGAAAACAAAATTTATATTTGAGTGAAAGTTTTATTTATTAACGTACGAGTAACGTACACGTACGAGTTAAAATTATCTTTTTAAATAAGAAGTTGCATGAAATGAGCAAGCAATAGGAACATTAATTTATTTGTTCTATTAAACACGATCTTTTTTTGAATAAAAACTTTTTTAAGAACAAAGCACCTTGACCAATTAAATTTAAAAAAAAAACTATAACTCACTAGTGAGTTATAGCAATGAAAAAGTCACAGTTTGATTATGGTTGTCATTCTGTGCCTAATTGCGGTGACCATAGAGCCACTTTATGAGCAAGTGTGTTGAAAAATATATTTTAATTCGATCCATACAAAATATAAGGGATAAACGGAATTTCTAAATGATTTACCCGACTCTCCAGAAGGTAATGTTAATTATTTGCAGTTTTAGAATGCCGAGTGCAGGTACGGAACTGCCACATCCCCTTGACGCAACAAAGGGTTGTGGTTAATCTAGAGTCTCTTAATTAGGAGTAGAGTATTGCGGTGCCGTTTATGTATATGACATTAAGATTCATCATTAGATACGTTTTAAAAACAAAAAAGAAAACCGACTTCATTGCATAAAATTTTATATTAATACAACCGAATTGAGTATCTCCTCCTTGGATGACATTTTTTTCTAGATATTTAGATTTAATAACCAACCTAGTGAACAGATTTTGATGAAATTGGGACCAATCGGGAAGCACATCCTTTACATGTTAACATATTTTTTCAATCGGTTCATAAATGACGGTCTTTTAGGGTAACAAATATAAAAAAATACAACCGAATTGAGAACCTCCTCCTTTTTTGGAGTCGGTTAAAAAACAACGATTCACGTCATTAACAAACTGAAACACTCATGTTAAACCAACTCTAAGTAATTCACTTTCAAAACTTTTGTGAGTTGTATACGTTTTGAGAAACACAGGTTTCACTCACGTATTATAAATAAATATTATTATTATTATTATCTTGTCGATGAAGACACCGACACTGTGTGCGAATCGCGAAAGCGAACGGGAGCGAGCGGATTAAACTCACCCTGATGAAATTTATCTAGATGAATCAAAACAGTGTCGGTTATCAATGCCTTTAACAAAATTTCACAAGAGTAAAATCCAATATTATTACAAAATATAAGCTCAAAATATTTTACAGAAATCAAGTAAGTAATATAGTAGTAATATAAAACATGTGAAAAAATTTAGCTATCTAAAGACCGTGTAAATCGTTCTATTCAGGACACTGGCAACATTGCCACGTTGAACGAACGGCATTTCTTTTTCGCTGGGCCATAGAGGAGCCAGCTCTAGGGCCAGATGTTTCTAACAGACCCGAAAATAAATAAATAGTAATAATATCTATATATAATTCATACTTTTATATATATATTCGAAGGTGTATCAGTCTGTATGTATGTTAGCTTTTAACGGATCATGTTTAAATTTGAAAGCAAAAAGATTGTATCTTGCGGATGGATATAGGCTACTTTTTATGTGGGTACCAGACGTGCGAAGCCACGGGTAGCAGCTAGTAATTTTATAAATATGATGTCATCGAATCACGTACTTTGTAAAGATCCTACCCACATCCCCACCTGCCTGCGAGTGAATAGCGTAATCAACCACGAAGTAAGGTGAATACGTAATTGGTGAGCTTTCAACGAGCGGACACCGTTGACCTATTTGTTCAGAGCCCAATCACGGTTAGGGGTTTCAGAAGCCCGGACTTACAGATTCAGATATTACGAGCTACATTCAAAAAAATACTCGAAACTAGGTGTGCTGGGATCAAAAAATTATCTATTATTTATACTATTTTTTGTTTAAATACATACATACTATACGTATAAACACCGAGACCCGAGACAAATACTTGTAGCAGATCATACAAACATTTATCTCGCGGCGGGAATCACACTAGAATAACACTAACCTTTTCAAGTTTATCGATCTCCATATCCATCCATACATTAATGTTATGAATTAAATAAAATAAATAAATAAATAATCCCGGACATTTCACACAGCATCATCTGGACCCAAAGTAAGTATGGGTACCACATGGCTGATATACTACTTATATACTTTTTTTTTTTGTAAATACATGCATATTATACATAGCAACACCCAGACCCGAGACAAATACTTGCAGATCGTACAAACATTTGTCCCGCGGCCGGAATCGAACCCGCAACCTTCTGCGTCTCAGCCCGATCTAAGCCCACTGCGCCACAGAGGTCGTCGAATTAGAAATTGTCAGAGACAATTTCCATTTGTTTGTTAACATTTTCACAGTTAAACCGCTGAATAGATATTGATGCAAATAGCTTGTTACTTGGGGAAGAACATTGGTTGTTTTTTTATGTTTAGTTTAGTTTAGTTTAGTTTATTTATTTAACCATTTCGTTACATTAACATAATATGTTGGTACAACGCGTGCAAAGCCAAAGATGCAGGCATATATAATATATGCGTAAGGTTTGATTCTCAATCACGTCCGCACCACCTGTCTAACCAATTACGATGAAAATTGGTGAATACTTAATAAAACCATAGGGATTTTTTTTGTATCAAAAATCGAAATGGGACATCTAAGTTTGTACGCGAACGAAGTCGCGGGGCGTTTCACTAGTTAAGACGGTACCCTCAGCAAATAACTTTTACGGCGCTCAATCGAAAAAATAATAATAAGTAATTTAAATAACAACTGAATGGATAATGTTTTAATTAGTTTCTTATCTACATATTAGAGTAAGCTGCGAATTAAAACGACGTATTTTAATATATTAGACATTATTTCATGAATAAATTACAGAATTAACAAAAACATTGAGCAAGTTGGAGCCAAAATAATGAAAATACTTATTTTGTAAATATTCTTTCATTAGTTAAAGAACAAAAAACTACTAAATAGCGGCAAAATTGGACACATTTTTTTCCATAAAAAAGGTTATTTAGTTCTTTTAAACTAAACCAACTTATCAGTTCTGGAGGTGGACGTTGAAATTGCTTCACAGTTTTTAACTATTGCAGTTTCATCGTGTGTTTTCTTGTAATTTTTGTTCCGTTCTGTACCATGTTCTTACTAAACAGTTTATTTTATTTTATATTCATTTTATTTGCTGGGAGTACAGTCTTCACCAAAAATCATAGCTTTTATTTTACGTCCGTCTTTTTTTCGACCTTGCAACCCTTAACAGTTCAGATTCAATTTTACCCACTTTTATTCGGTAGGATAATCCCGAAAGATACGAGCGGATGTATGAAAGGCCCTATTATATTTTCCTTTATTGTTTAACGATATTGGCTGTTTACTCTACCGTAGGACGTTGGGCTGCTGGGAAATTATAGTGGTCATGGTTATTCACGCATGTTAGTCATAAGTAAGCCTGTGTAATACATATGAGAAACACGAGTTATATTTACTCATATTATTTGTATTATTAAACTGGCCTGTTAGCTCAGTTGTTAGTAGTTTTACCTTCTGCGCTGTAGGTATATTATAGTATGTTATCACTTATCAGACTGAATAACATAATAGCGGAAATCCAGAACAGAAAACATATTTTCATTCGCAAATAAATAAGTCAATGGCCTTTCAGCGCAGTTGGTAGTAGATATGCCTTCTGCGCTAGATTGGAGGCTCGATTTAGATAAACATTTGTGTGATGAACATAAGTGTTTGTTCTATCTAGGTGTTATAAAGTATCATTATGTATTAAAAAATATATAAATATTCTATCAGTTATCTGGTTACCATAACACAAACTATGCTTAGATTGGGGCTATATAATGTTTTTAATTTAGATACTGATCTTCAAGACAAGATTGAAGCCATTTTCAAAAAATATACCTATTAAAAATATACCTACATTATTGACATAGTTAATTTATCTCGGTACTTAGGTAAGTAACCTCTTAGTAACCTATATAAGAGTAAAATGTGCTTGGATAGTACCTACGTAGAAATTACCCATGTAAAATAATAATATAATAACAAATTATATGTGTTACCTAACTAGGAAGAGCTACTTCTGAGACGAAGTATAGGTCAAGATTGGCCGTAATAGATTAATATGGATAATCGTGGATAACGCAAGTGAAAACTATGTCCTTAAATAGTTTTCTGAATAATGATCCCTACCTATTGCGTTGTTATTTTATACATAAGTAATAAAATCATTAACATAATAATATAATTTATTCTAAGCTTCGATAATTATTTATTGTTATCTAAATACTTATTTTTGTAACATACATATATATTACATTACTTTTATAATCTATATAATAGTCTCGCTGAAACTCGAGAACGGCTGGACTGATTTAGCTGATTTTGGTGTTTAAATGTTTGTCGTAGTCCAGGGAAGGTTTAAACGGTGAGAAAATTTGTGGCAATGCAACGCATGCCGGGTACAGCTAGTTGTTAATAATTTATGATTATCATTGTTTTGTCTTGAAATCATATTTTTAGATAATAAGAAACTAAATAGGTACATTTTTCTTTCAAACGTTCGCGCTAAAAGTGTTTTGAGCCGGACGAGACGGTAGAAGTAGGTTTATCGTTTTCGTAGCCTATAAATAAGATTGTAAAGCTAGGGAACAGCCACTTTTTGATCAGCAACCGAACCAGACAGAACTAAAAGCTAAGTACTTACCTATTTACTGTACATGCTTAAATTTCTTAATAGTTGTGTAATATTAACCTTACAAGTTCAATGTGTTTCTACTTGTTTAAGACATGTGTTATAATAATATAAACCAGGTTGTGTAGAATTCAAGTTTCAAGTTTCAAGTTTATTTATTTAGATAAGAGTAACATTACAGAAATATCCAAGGCGTTACATCTATGTTTCATTAAATAATATGAAAGATGAAGAAATAGAAAAAGACAACCTACAAAACATACATTATTAAATTATTATCCATCTTTAGACCTACCCTAAAAATATTTACTAACTTAATTGGCTACACAATAAAAGAAAATAAAAGAACACGAATTATTTGGACATACAAATATACCTATCTAATTCTAATTTTGTTAATGATAAACATAACAATAAACACTAACAATTAAAAACACTAACAATAAAAAATACTTACATACTCAAGCTTTTATTTTTTAAGAATATACAAAAAGTATTTCTTTGTTGAGCTGTGTTTCTTTTCTTTACTTTCCTTACTTTCTTTACTTTCTACCTACCCTATTAGGATTTCTAGTAACTCTTTAGTGAAAATAGATACCTAGGTAGTTAAAATTAGGGTATATTTCTGGCTTTTATAACTTTTTAGAATCAGTAGAGCCTGTTGAATCGGTTGAAGTGCGAACCGTGAACTCGAAAGTACAACTCACGAAAGTTTTGAAATTAATCATTTTGTATTGTATATTTTGTATGTTTATTGTGTTTGGGTGTTATAAAAAGTTAATATTTTTTTACTTTAATTAATACAGCACAAAACCAATTACATTATTAAACGTTTTTTTAAACAAATTATTATTTTTAAATAACATGAACAAATGAAATAACAAGTAATAAAATAAATCAATTAAACGGTAATTATCTCGCTCGCGACTTTGCCCTCGCATTTTGATAAGAAAAATATAACACACTAGCTTACCCGGCAAACTTCGTACCGCCTCAGAATAAAAAATAAAAAACCAAGCATTTTTTTCATATTTACTCACCTTTTAAACCTTCCCTGGACTTCCACAAATAATTAAAACCCAAAATTAGCCAAATCATACCAGCCGTTGTCAAGACTAACGAACAGCAATTGATTTTTATTATACAGATTAAAACACAACTTATAGCACTCGGGATAATAGTCAATATATATTTAAGAATTGGTTTTTAGAACTTAAGATCAGCTACATCTAACACTCGCAAAATCACAAAGAAACCTACAAACTTTACTTCTATACTTTACTCCTATGTAATAAATCCTAATTAGCTGGAAACCCCGCGACTTCGCCCACGCGACTGTACGAGAAACCATCGAGTTTATTAATATAAGTTATGAATACTACTATAATTAGTAGTATTCATAATATCAAGTTTCAAGCAAATCGCACCACGCGTTAACAAGTTTCATACATTCGCTTTCACCCCTTTTCACCCTTTTTATGGGGGTTATTTTGAAAAATTCTGAAACACGTGACCGTTTATTTTGAATTTTAAGTATTCAAACCATGTTTCTAAGAAATCACACTACCCGTTAAAAAAATCCCATACAAACTTTGACACTAAATTATAAATTAAATTAAATTATACCCCTTTGTAGTAAGATCTGCAAGTATTTGTCTCGGGTCTGGGTATTTCTATGTATAATATGTATGTATTTACAAAATACAGATACAGCGATACAGATTATATCTAGTGTGGGTATCAAAGGTAATTCATAATAGATTTTATCAGCAAAACAAACATTTCACAAATACAATTGTATGTATTTATTTATTTATAATATAGTATTATAGAAGTACCCATTGAGTTTTTCTTTTATATTTAAATTCCATATTTAGAATTCTTCTAGTCATCATTTTAATAGTTTGAAGCTGTTTTACTTTCCTTTGTTTTATGTTAAGTTTTTGCTGACAATAAACAAATTTTAATTTAGTATATCAGTCATGTGGTACCCATAACACAAGCTCTACTTACTTTGGGGCCAGATGATGATGTGTGAAATGTCCGGTATTATTATATATAAAAAAAAGTTTCAAGCAAATCGCACTACGCGGTAAAAAGTGTCATACATTCGTTTTCACCCGTTTTCACCCTCTTAGGGGTTGAATTTCAAAAAATCCCGCCTTAGTGGGTGGTTTTGTTGTAATTGGCTCGGCGATGATGAATCAGTCAGTCAGTCAGTCAGTCAGGTTAATCTCTTTTATAGGTATAGATTGTTTGACTACCACTCCTTAGTAACTTGGAATTATGCTTAGAACGTGTCGTAGTAGTTATTTATAAATTTGAAAGTGTCTCTCTCTATGTTTTTGCTACGTTTTCTGAACAGATCTTGAAGAGATTTAGTGAAGAGATTTTGTTTGGTGAAGTACATTGGTTTTTCTATGTAGGTACCACGCGTGTGAAGCTGCGGTTATTAATTATAAGTATATGTAAGTAGAAGTATATTACTCACGATGGTGCCACTGAATACCAGCGATACAGCAGCCTTCACACTTCTGTATCATACCGGAGCACATCTTGGTGTGCTCTCTTAACCTGGCAAGATTAAAAATATTGCCATCTGTGCGATACCGTATACATATATATCCCTTCAGTATTGGCTTTCTAAGTCTTAGGTGCCAGTACACAGCCATGCTTTACGCCACAGGTTACGGGAAATCACTCCGACTGCTCGCCATAGACAGTTACATACAGACACATATCATACATACATACCAAGCTATTAAAAGCGTGTTAAAAAGGAACTCATGCAGGATCTTTTCGTTGTCCGCCTATCTTTCAACGACCTCAGGAACACTTAGAGGGTATTAAATTGAATTATATCAAGAGTTCAATTATTATTTTTTGATTTCTGATATGGGACCGCAACCACTCAGGGAAATCATAAATCAAAAAATACGACAGCTTTTATACTCGTTACTAAATCATAACCTCCCGGTACTTCCCACCTTGACTCTAGTCATGAAATTTTGCAAGCAAGGAAAGGAAAAAAATCCTTTACTTGTTAAGTTTTTAGCAATTCCAAACATACTCGTACATTTGTCGTGTATCGACGTGAGAGGCCAAAATTTATGTTCGTCCTTCAATCCGACTTATACTCGTAGAACCCTCGGTGCGCGAGTCAGACTCGCACTTGTTCAGTTTTTTTTACATTATTGATTGACTTTGGCTAGACTTTTTCATATGTAACTAAGTGATTATTACCTGCAAAAAATTACAAGTTACTTCTTAGTCCCCGCCGAAGACCTTGCAGGGCTGAACCTAACTGCCTTCACTTGAAAAATCTGAATCTGCGGGGATTTTAGATACTCGTAAATACTGAGATACTGTCAATAGCCGTTTAGTAAAATATTGAAATGAGAATATTTTAACAAAATATTTGCAAAAATTTGTATGATATGCAAATATTTTTTCGATATGCAAATGTTTGTGTGATTTGCAAATATTTGTATGATATGCATATATTTGTGCTATTTACAAATATTTGTGCGATATGCATATATTTGTATGATATGCAAATATTTGTGTGATATGCAAAAATATGTGCTATTTGCAAATATTTGTATGATATGCAAATATTTGTGCTATTGGCAAATATTAGTGTGATATGCAAATATTTGTATGATTTGCAAATACTTGAGTGATATGCAAATATTTGTGTTATTTGCAAATATTTGTATGATATGCTAATATTTGCTGGATATGCAAATATTTGTATGATATGCAAATATTTGTGCTATTTGCAAATATTTGTTTGATATGCAAATATTTGTTTGATTTGCAAATATTTGTGTGATATGCAAATATTTGTATGATTTGCAAATATTTGTATGATATGCAAATATTTGTGCGATATGCAAATATTTGTATGATATCCAAATATTTGTGCTATTTGCAAATATTTGTGCGATATGCAAATATTTGTATGATATCCAAATATTTGTGTGTATTGCAAATATTTGTATGATATGCAAATATTTGTGCTATTGGCAAATATTAGTGTGATATGCAAATATTTGTATGATTTGCAAATACTTGAGTGATATGCAAATATTTGTGTTATTTGCAAATATTTGTATGATATGCAAACATTTGCTGGATATGCAAATATTTGTATGATATGCAAATATTTGTGCGATATGCAAATATTTGTATGATATGCAAACATTTGTGGTATTTGCAAATATTTGTGTGATATGCAAATATTTGTTTGATTTGCAAATATTTGTGTGATATGCAAATATTTGTTTGATTTGCAAATATTTGTATGATATGCAAATATTTGTGCTATTTGCAAATATTTGTGCGATATGCAAATATTTGTATGATATCCAAATATTTGTGTGATACGCAAATATTTGTATTGTATGATTTGTATGATTTGTAAATTTTTGTATGGTTTACAAGGGTAAAAACAAGGGTGATGTACAGGACTGCAACAACCATCGAGGAATTAAGCTAAGAAAGTTGGGAAAAAGTGATAGCGAGAAGAATGAGAGAAGACAAATATTCAAATATAAGAGTGCAAATATTTATATGATATGCAAATATTTGTATGATGTGCAAATATTTGTGCTATTTGTTGCGCAATGCTAATATATGTAGAGCGCTGCGTTGGCTCGACCGGTACAAGACATCGACATGGCACGAGGCGCATGGTCAGCGGAACGTGGGCCGCCTGACAACCGACGCTGCACTTTTCATGGGAACTACCTAGACTTACGATTGCATTCTTGTTTCATACTTCGAACGGGATTCATGTTTAAAATAATTATATTGTAATTTTGTTTTGAATTAATATTAGATTAAATTTAAACTCAGTTTTTTAAAAGCTACCCTAGGCAGCGGCCTACGTATTTGGCGCAGCCTCCCGGATTACTTATCTTATCGTTACGAGATTTATCTCGCGAGTAAAAAAGAACCTACTAGTGCCGTTGTTAATGGTGAATCTAGACATCGATTCTGCTGTGTTCCAGACGACGAGACATGCTGTAAGTCCTTGAATCTATCAAAGTCCTTGCTTATTCCTTACTGTAGTCCTTTTTATATATTTTATGTGTATCTTTTATTACGTATATTTCACTGTGCACATTTACTGTTTCATTTTTAGTATGCCTGGTCCATCAAGGCCGAGCCCCATGCAGGTTCAACCAAATCAGGGCTGGAAGCCTAACCCCGCGCCTCAGGCACAACCACCACGTGGTCCCACGCGCACCCAGCAGATGTTCCGTGCCCCTCCACATAATTATAACCCACAGAGTAACGTTTTTAGAATGCCATACAGACCTCAGCGACAGCAACCGAATAATTTTGGCTATGCCCCGCGTCCTACCCCTATGAGTGGCGTTAGTCATTTTGCGGAAAGACGTTTACCACCGACAGTACATCACTGGCGAACACACGGGAATCCGCCCCCGAGTAACTATTTTAAGACACGCGAAATTAGTTTTAATGAGTTAGACGGCTATGACAATTATGACTACAGCTACGATTACGAAAGTTACCCCGAGTGTTACGAAGATTATTACGCGTACGAACAGTACCCTGAGTATTGCGTTTATGATCAATACGCAACCGCCCCTATGTCCAGCTATGAACCACTGGTAGTGGAGGAAATAGCTCAGGCCACCGAACAAAAAGCTGAAAATTTTCGGAAAGAGTCGAATTCAGAAAAGCCAAAATAGAAGTTAATTTCCATATTCAAAGGCAATTAGGTTATATTCAGATCGCGAACCCCCCTTTAAAATTTTTAATATAATTTTATAAGATAATTTTTTTGATACAGGAGCCAACCAGTCTTTTATTAGTCCTGATGCTGTAGAAAAATACTTCCGTCATATACCTTTGAAATACGATCCATTTGAGGTGACGAACGTGCACGCGACTAGTAAGAACGACTATTCTATTACGTTGCCATGTTTTCAAGAACTGAACGATCCTAATGATATAAATTTCTACGTTTATAAGTTTCACAACTATTTTGACGGACTTTTAGGCTTCGATTTACTTGACGTATGGGACTCTACCATTGATTTAAAAAATAGACTGCTTAAAACTCGTAATACGCAGATACCTATTCGGATGTACGATTCTAGGAACGTAAACTTGTACGAAGAAATGATTCCAGCTAACTCTACGAAAATAGTTAGGTTGCCGGTTAACACACAAGACGGCGAGGTTCTGATTGATAATCAGACGATTTGTTACTGCCTTATTTCAGATTGTTTAACGATGGTCCAGAACAACCGAGGCTGGGTAGAAATTTCTAACCCGACTTCCAATGATATAATATTTTCTATGGATCGTCCTGTTGAAGCTGAAATATTTAATATTGAATGTGACAGTACTGAAATTTTATCAGACCGCGAGAAAAATGTTTTATCTCGACTTCGGACCGATCATCTTAACCCGGAAGAACTCGCTAATTTGCGGCGCTTATGTGCGAACTACGCGGACGTGTTTTATCTTGAGGGCGAACCACTTACATTCACCAACAAGATCAAACATAAGATTAGGACCACTGATGAAATTCCAGTACATACTAAGACCTATCGCTATCCTTACGTTCACAGGCAAGAAGTCAGAGATCAAATAAATAAGATGCTTGATCAAAGTATTATAAGACCATCAGAATCCGCATGGAGCTCTCCGATTTGGATTGTACCCAAAAAGGCAGACGCTTCCGGTAAAGTTAAATGGCGTCTTGTCGTGGACTTTAGGAAAGTTAACGAGAAAACGATTGATGATAAATACCCTATTCCCAATATAACAGATGTATTAGACAAACTAGGTAAATGCCAATACTTTACGACCCTTGACTTGGCCAGTGGATTTTACCAAGTAGAAATGGATCCCTCCGACATCCATAAGACAGGATTTAATGTAGAAAACGGGCATTATGAGTTTTTAAGAATGCCGATGGGCCTTAAAAATTCACCTTCCACATTCCAACGTGTCATGGATAACGTCTTAAGGGGTCTACAGAATGAGATCTGTTTAGTTTATCTAGATGACATTATCGTTTTCAGTACCTCCCTTCAGGAGCACATTATTAACTTAGACAAGGTATTTAATAGACTGAGAGAATCTAATTTCAAGATCCAAATGGATAAATCAGAATTCTTGAAGCTAGAAACCGAGTTTTTAGGCCATGTCATCTCTAAAGAGGGTGTAAAACCTAACCCCAATAAAATTAAGGCCATAGAAACCTACCCAATTCCAAAGACTCCCACTGAAACTAAACCTTTAACTCAATGTTTGAAAAAGGGTTCTAAAATCAAGTTAGATCAAAACTACACTAGTTGTTTCGAACATTGTAAGACTCTCTTGACAAATGAGGACGACGTTATAAACGCGATCAAGGAGTATGTCCATCCTTAAATAAAAACCGGACTATTGATTAATCCTTATTTGGCTCTATACACCATCGTACCTATTATACAAAAAACCTTTAAAAATTCGGTTATGAATCTTACACTAACTAAAACAGAATTAGAGAACGTTAGCTCGGGCATTCAGCCTCTATGTACTTGAAATCTTTCTCATGGATAGCTAGGTATGGGAAAGGAGGAGCAAGGATCTCGTTATTTTTGTTAGGGATGATAGATAATCTCTACATATCATAAATGAATGGGAGCACGATTGGGAACTTATAAACTATAACTATATCATTTCCTACGTAGTAAAAACCTAATCTAATTATATCGAAATACTCTCTAATATCTAAATCTACTACTTGCTCACTGCCATATAGAATGTTCAATTTACGAATTATGTCGCGAATTGTATTCAAATTTATGGCCGAATGATGCGCGGTGGAAGCTCTGATAAAAGCAAGAATATTCTGTAACTTAATTAGTTTTTGAGAGATAGACTCTACATTATCCGTTAAAATCATAAGAATTTGGGCTAGGTGTGCGTACTTGACTAAATCATGATCCCTAGAAGCTTCAGATTGCCTAATTTTATTTATTAAAACTTCAATTTTATTCTGATTGTCTACAATACTATTTAAAATCTTTGAGTATTGTAGTGTCCAATTTTTAGATAAACTTACGTGATTATTCAATTCAGTTACCAACTTATTCTCATTATTTTCTAATTTATTAGCCTGATTATAATGTAATGCCTCGGTGTAGTCGAGGTTACCAGTTATACTTTTAACTACAATTCCGAGACCATCTACGAGCCCTCTTTTTACACGGTTTATCTCGAATGACTCTAACTGTTCGAATACACTTGTGACCTTATTTTTCAAATAATCTATATGGGGTTCAAATAGCGAATTCGTTTTATTATTAAGATGTGGGCTAAATTCGTCTATTTGACTATCTACTGAAACTACTTTATTACGTAACTCTTGGAGGTTGACATTTTGTAGAAAGGAATGGTAATGAGAAATTATTTTAGCTGAGCCTAATTTGAACGGTAAAATACCAGAACCATCATCAAGGCTTTCAAGTTTTATCTCCTGCATTAGAGCTGGTACCAGGAGCAGGTGAATTGTCAGAAGGGTCCTGTAACAATTGTGCGCTTTTAGGGAGACGCTTTAATCTGGATTTGGCAATAGGGCCTCGCTTTTTCTTAGTATAAATATGAATAGGGAGGTCCGCCATTACGATATCATGAGTGTAACGAGGGGCTAATTTTTGTTTGGAAGCAAACGGATTTTTCACGAAAATCTGCTCGGGAGAATATTCAGCCTCTGTTTCTCGTTCCTTATTTCGGTTGTCTGTCAGGTCTTTACGGGTCGCGCTACACATCTCATGAATAACGTTATATGCTTTAGTCATCCTATCTCTATGATTAGTCATATACTGTCGTAATAAATGAGCTGAGAGATCTACGTCGAAAGGGTCGCGAGGATCATAATGTCCTGTAACTACTTTTATCGGTTTGCACTTTGTAAAACTATGGATACTACTGTTGTAAGCTAGAAGAGCGTAAGGCATTAGATTGATAACAGATTCGGATTTCTGACTCAATTTTAAAATACGAAGGTGTTCTTATATCGTCGAATGGAATCTCTCAACTATACCATTCTCGTTAGGTGTGTGGGGAGCGATTCTGTGATGCTGGATCTTATGCATCTTTACGAATTCTGTCACAAGCTGATTAGTGAATTCGGTTCCGTTATCTGTTACTATAGTGTACGGTATTCCGTGATGAGTGCATAAGTTTAATAAAGCCTGTACTACACTAACAGCAGTACCATCTCTCAAATAATATGCTTGTGCATACTTTGAGAATGCGTCTACGATAGTTAGGAATATCTCGCTCTGAATAGTCAAAAGGTCTAAATGAACTAGTTCAAAAGGTTTACTAGCAGGTGGTACTACTTTAAACTGCTGCTTTATCGGGCTGCAATCATATTTCGCTTGGCCACAAATAGTGCATTCATTTATAAACTTAGTTATTTGCTCTCTCATTTTAGGCCAGTAATATCTATTAGATAAGGCTAGGTAACATTCGTTAATGCCACGATGATTGGTCTTACCATCATGATATTTATTAATAATTTCTTGCTGTCTTAAGTATTCTCTAACGTTCTCTAATTCTGTTTTAGTTAGTGTAAGATTCATAACCGAATTTTTAAAGGTTTTTTGTATAATAGGTACGATGGTGTATAGAGCCAAATAAGGATTAATCAATAGTCCGGTTTTTATTTAAGGATGGACATACTCCTTGATCGCGTTTATAACGTCGTCCTCATTTGTCAAGAGAGTCTTACAATGTTCGAAACAACTAGTGTAGTTTTGATCTAACTTGATTTTAGAACCCTTTTTCAAACATTGAGTTAAAGGTTTAGTTAGTCGGGAAAAATCTGGAATAAATTTCCTGTAATAGCCTAGTAATCCGAGAAAACGTTTGATTTCAGTGGGAGTCTTTGGAATTGGGTAGGTTTCTATGGCCTTAATTTTATTGGGGTTAGGTTAGGTTAGGATGCAAATATTTGTATGATATGCAAATATTTGTGCTATTTGAAATATTTGAATGATATGCAAATATTTGTTTGATTTGCAAATATTTGTGTGATATGCAAATATTTGTATGATTTGCAAATATTTGTATGAATTGCAAATATTTATATACGCATATATTTTCATTGCAAACATTTGTATGATTTGTATGATTTGTAAATTTTTGTATGGTTTACAAGGGTAAAAACAAGGGTGATGTACAGGACTGCAACAACCATCGAGGAATTAACACATAGCTCATGACACATAGTATGAAAGTTGGGAAAAAGTGATAGTGAGAAGAATGAGAGAAGAGCATAGAACAATAGAATAGTATCAAAGAACCAACTCGGATTTATGCCTGGAAGAGGAACAACAGACACCATACTTGCCATCCGCCAACTGAGCGAGAAGTACCGGCGCGTGCACAGGAACTTGCACATGGTGTTTATTGATCTCGAGAAGGCATACGACAGGGTTCCCCGAAAGGTTCTGTGGTGGGCAATGAAAGAGAAAGTAGTGCCTGTGAAGTACCTGCAGCTTGTAAGAGCCATGTAAAGTCGACCTTGTACTCATGTTCGGTCTGAAGCTGCCGTCACTGGTGAGTTCAATGTGGCTGTAGGTTTGCACCAGGGGTAGGCTTTATGCCCTTATTTGTTCCTCCTGATAATGGATGCTCTGACATCGGACATACAGGAGGAGGCACCCTGGTGCATGTTTTTTACCGTCGACATTCTTCTCATCGGAGAAGACGTAACCGAGGTCTAGAACAATCTGGGAAAATGGCAGGGCAAATTGGAGAGTGTCGGACTGAAGATAAGCAGGACAAAAACTGAGCACATGTTCTGCGACTTCGGTGGTCCATCCAGTTTTGCCCATATCGCCTTAGATGGTGTACACCTACCAGTCTGTTCCGATTTTCGGTACCTTGGTTCAGTAGTACAGTAGTAGAATGATGCTGAGATAGAGAAGGATGAAGAAGTCGAATAAATGCGGGATGGATGAAATGGCGACAGGTCTCAGGAACAATTTGCGATCCACTTATGCCCCTTAAGCTTAAAGGGAAAATATATAAAACGATCGTAAGACCTGTTGTATTGTATGGATCTGAGTGTTGGGCAACAAATGGGACGGATGAACAAAAGGTGCACGTGGCTGAGATGCGAATGCTGAGATGGATGTGTGGAGTGACGCGAATGGGCAGAGTAAAGAATGAGTACATAAGAGAAAGTGTGAAAGTGGCGCCAGTGAATGAAAAGATGAGGAGCAACAGGCTAGCATGGTATGGGCATGTAATGAGAAGGGAAGAATGGCATACATGCCATTCTTCCCTAGTTCTAGTTCTAGTTACAACTAGAAGAGTGCTTGGTATGAATGTTGATGGATTTACGAGTAAAGGTAGTCCAAAGAAAAGATGGATGGATTGTGTGAAGGATGACATGAGTAAGAAAGGAGTGAGTGTTGAGATGACGGCGGATAGATGAGAGTGGTTTGAAAGGGTATACTTCACAGGTGGTCCCATTTAAATTTTATCAAAATCGGTCGAGCTGACCGATTTTGGTCGGTCGAGTTTTTTACTGGCTTTTCCTAGTTTAGAAGTCTCGGGCTCTTAAACTAGGTGCAAAGATCACAATATGTTAGATATAAATGAGTACCTACTAAGTACGATGATGACCTTGTCGATCTTGTCTGTTCTAGTTAGTTAGCTAAGTATAGATAACCATTTAAATATACTCGTAATAAACAACATTAAGCTAAAGTACACACATTGATTAAGTATGTAATATATTTTTAAAGTACCGCCTTGGTCAAAAAGTATTGAGCAACCCCATACATTTTAACTTTTTTAAAGAAATGTCAAACAGAAGTAAAATAAAACGATATGATAGATAGATAGATAGATAGATAAAGTATTTATTTGTAATAGCTACAAACACACATATACAAAAATAACAAAAGATAAGGAACAAAATTAAATAGGTAAACAAAAACAATACAAAAACAAATGGAGAAATAAAAACTTAAAACAAAACATTTATATAGGTGTCCCATTAATCCATGTGTGTGTTGCAGCCAGACGAAAAGGCTCATAGCTCATAGTTCAGCGCATAATTTTGCTCAAGGAGCAAACACTGATTTTCAGCTAAAACCCTTCGAGATGACAAGTTGAACGAGATGAAATACCTGCAGCTTAACAAGTAACATGTGTGCGTGTGAACCAACCAATGTGTGTCTATATAAGTGACCAGTGATAACACTACCCCTGAGCAATCCTCCTACAAATGGCAAACGAAGTGTTTAGGAATACCTTCTCTTTGTTTTTCCAATAATACGGATCTAAAACGTGTTTTAAAAGTAAACCTAGTGTTGAGATTGCGTATTGGTGGGGGAATGTTGTTCCAACACTTCGTTGCCAGATAACGGAAACTACCGGTGAATGATGCAGTTTTATGATTGTGATATAGGAGTGCAGACCTGATGGATCGTAAGGCTGTGCGGGTGTTACTACTAGCAAACCTAAGTTTCGAATGCAAATATTCTGGTTTTTTGAATTTGATACCATCAAATATCATTCCTCCTAGATGTAGTTCTCTCCGTGAAGCCATATTTAACATTGACATATAAAATTTCAAATACCCGTACTTAACATCAACTTCTAAAATATACAAAGAGACGAAACTAATGAACTTAAACCAGCTGTACAAATACAATACATGCATATTAGTAAGAAAAATAATTAATAAAACAATACATAGTAACATATCATTTGTAAAAAAATCAGAAACAACAAAGCGTAGTATGCGAAGAGCCAGCTATCTTGTTTTACCTAGACCGCGGACAAACTATGGCAAACAAATTATTACCTTCGAAGGCGCAAAGCTTTACAACAATCTACCCTCGGAATTTAAAAATGTACACCTATTTAACGCATTCAAAAATAAACTCACAAAACACGTAATGCGAGACCACTCTTTACTTGAAAAATGATTGCGTTAAGTAGGTACCTATTGATAAGTTAAGCCGACGACATCTACCTAATGTCTATTTTAATCTTAAGATCATATGCATATATATATATATATATGATATATATGATATATATATATATGATACATGCTATTCATAAGTAAGTGACATGTAATTGTCTTTTTATGAATAAATGTATTAAACCAAAAAAAACATACTATTCAGGTAAGGAGTTTTATGACTACGGGGTGGGACGTTAAAACAAAATCGGCAGCACGCATTCTGCACTCGCTGCACCACTCGCTGAGTTTTAACAAGTATTCGAGGACCATAAACAATATCTCCATAGTTTAGCCTAGATAGGATTAATGCTTCACATAAAGCGATACGCAAATCTTCTGTCAGCTGGTTACGAATTTTGTAAATCACCTTAAGGCGGTAAAAACAACTTACGATACAACTTACGACAACAACGATATATTATATATATTTATACTAGATGTTGCTCGCGACTTCGTCCGCATTTTTTGAAAGGAATTGTAGCTTAAATCCATCCCCAGGATGCAATTTATCTCCTTGCCAAATTTGATTGAAGAGTTTCAAACCAATCAGTCCCACCACCCAATAAATAATCCATATAAACATTCACACTCCATTTTACTCCTTAATGAGAGTTATTTTGAAAAAACCAAAACATGTTTCCATTTGTTTTGCATTTTAAGTATTCAAACCAAGTTTCTAAGAAATCACACCAACCGTTAAGAAGTTCCCATACAAACTTTGACACCCCATTTTACCCCTCTGTTAGGGTTAATTTAAAAAATCATGATTTACGTGTCCATTTATTTTGCATTTTATTTATTCATTTAAAAAGTTTCATACATTCCTTTTCACCCCTTTTGACCCTCTTAGGGGTTGAATTTTAACAAATCCCGCCTTAGTGGGGTGGTTTTGCTGTAAAAGAAAGCTACCTTCCAAATTTCGGCTTTCTAGCTTCCGCGGTTTCGGCTCGGCGATGATGAATCAGTCATTCAGTCAGGTTAAGCTTTTTTATAGGTATTGATAACAACTAGCTGTTACCCGTGACTTTGTACGTGTATGCTCAGAACCTTTATTTTTATTTTTGTAAGACAATTATTTAAAATTTTTTTTGAGACGAAAAGTAGCCTATGTTCTTCCCACGATTGTAATACGTCTTCTTAAAAAATTTCATCAAGACCCGTTCAGCCGTTTAGCCGTGAAAACGTAACAAATAGACAGAGACACTCGCATTTATAATATAATTTATACCTAGATTTATCAATAAAGACTAATATATAATAATTTTGTGGGTCCACCCTTTGCCTTTACAACAGCAGAAATTCTTCTTGGAATTCAGCGTACAAGATTTTCACAGCCTTCGGTAGTAATTGAGGTCTTCTTTGTTGCTAATCGTGTGGCGCTTGACTCTGCGCTTTAATAAACCCAATAAATGATCAATGCGGCAGGTGCGGTGACTGGGCTGGCCACTTCAATAACTCAATGTCAATCAATGTCAATCCTAAACTTGAATGCTGCATACATATCTAAGAATAGCTCCATAGTCCCATACCAGTTTTTGAATCACTTTGAATGCCCACGACTTAATTTCATGTATTGCAGCATTAATACACTTCTTATACTTTTAGTTTCATGGATCCATAACTGTTTCATTATCATCCTTCGGGTCATCATTTTTATACTCGAGTTGTGTTAACTTCAAGATTTCTTTATTTTTGTAAACTTTTTCAATGTTTTTATGGTGTTAAACCGAATAATTGTTTGATCGCAGTTACATGTCACAATATGGTCTCATAGTTCCATACTAATTGTTGTGATCTTGTTTTTTATGTTACTTAATAGAAGAACTTAATAAATAATGATTGAATGCAGCGTAAAATCTAAAAGACAGCTCCATGAACCTGTTATCCTTAACCAACCGACTTTATCAAAAAGGAGGAGGTTCTTTTTTTTTTTTATGTATGTTCACCGATTACTCGAAAACGCCTGAACCGATTTGGAATTTTTTTTGTTTGAAATACTTCACAGGTGGTCCCATATAAATTTTATCAAAATCGGTCGAGCTGAAAAATCAACGAAAATCTAAAAATTGTATATGTATACAACGATTATGTTTTCATGTACATCGATACCTCGCTGTCTCATTGGAGCGGTGCGTTTATTTGGCCTACCCATATTGTATATATACAAAATACACCTACATACCACTAAAAATGTATTATAGACTCGAACTTCATTCAATGAAGTCGGTTTCTTTTTAGTTTTATTTTTCTTTTTATAAAACGTAATTATTATTTCAAAAAGCACTTTAGTCGGTAGTCGGGCGAAGACGACGACACTGAACTCAAAAATATATATAGTATCGTTAAAAGACCTTTCCAACGTTACATAACTACCCCCCACAATGGGGTCTTAACATAAACCCCACATTACGTGTTGAGGAGCTATCCCAAAAAATATTTTTTTTTATGTTTTTATTTCATAACTTTGTAGGGGTCAATATTAGCGTGCAAAATTTAATCACGATAAAATTAATAGTTTTCGAGCAAGAGCAATATTAGTCTGTCGTCTAATCATCGTCTGTCATTTTTTTTTTCAGACATTTTGTCTTTGGTCATTTTGTATGGGAATTGACACTTCAGATTACTTTTAATAGATAGCCTTCGTGGACGACCTATCGACATTCAAATCAATTTTTGGTGGCACGTACTTTACCGAGTCTTCAAAAGCTCTACCAAAGTAAAACTCTACTCCTGAATTTAAAGGAATATAAGGAATATAAGCTGAACATTCCTTTAAATTCCTAGGAATAAACTGTCGCAAATGTATTCTGTTACAAATGTAATATGTGGTGTCCGCGTGTCCAGCGTGAGTTAAGGGGTAGTTTACTGCGGGCTGCGGACACCGCAATAAAATGAACACCCACCCTTAATGTCCTAACACATTGCAGATGAAACTTGAATTGCTACGCGGAGGCTGTACCTACTCGTACACAGCGAAGATATACACAATCATTAGTGGAGCTACCTATCTAGCCGTGTTTTACGATTTGTGCTCCATCCATTTGAAAACAGAAAAACGGTCAGTCGTTAGTAACTGGTAAATGTTGCTTAAAATAACAGTGTAAACGTTCTTCTTCTTCTTTGCGCTTATTTGTGGTTTGAGCAAAAATAATCTCTAAATTATTTTAAATGAAAAGCGACTATATAATATAACAAATGACGAACGACAATATGCGACTTTGTGACTATCAAATCTTGACTTGACAATGAAATTGACATCTTTATTAAGAATGCATAGCCTAGTGCTGATCTGCCCTCAGACAGTTAACTAACAGATTTGCAATGTGTGCAAGAAGGATCATACAAAAAGGCGCTAGGACCAGTATGAGTTTTGTGACAATTCTTGTCGGACTTGGGTTAGAAGGAACTGGCAATAAATAAAAAAAATGAAATTTGAATATGAATTTGAAATTGGAATTTGAATTCGATACGTGCCATTACCATTAACGAATAAAAAGAAGATTATCACGTTACAAAATGTACATACCTAACTCTCTTCAATGGTAGTATTTAAGTAGTTTAGTATCGGCATTGACTTTCAATTCGCGGTGGACATCCAGTTCTAGTTTTATCCCTGTTCTGAGCTGTTCTCACAGCTCACAGACGTAACGTTTGTTGAGAGAGGGAGAGCTGTTTTTAATAACCTGTGGCTTAACCCCTTCCTTGCAAATGCGTTGTTTATAGCCGTACACATTGTATTTTATCACTTAAATGCTGGACGTACTTTGCCCTCAGAATCCAAAAAGCGAAAACCCTAGACCGTGAGTTAATAATAAATAAACCTAATAAACCTAAAGGAATTCTTTTAGGAATGCCTGTCTTTTATATAATATGTGACGTGTCTAATTGTCCGGGTCTTGGTCTAATCTTTTTACCCGTAGAATAACATTGAATAATTGACCAGGTATACCTGACCTGTGTATTAATATTAAACGAATTTTCTTTTAATTTTGCTTTAATTAAGATAACCGGAGATTTTTTTTTTTCTAATGAGTCTCCAAGATTCACTATAGCTCTGAAGATACCTAAGAAACAACTTAATTTGAGGAGAATAAAACATTTTTTACATAAAAATTGAAGGATACCTTAATTACATTTTGCAAGTAGACTCTTCATTTTAAAAGTAAAATTAGGGAACACTCAATGTTATGTTTAGTGAAAATTACAATTTTCTTCACGATGTGGCTATATTACCTGTAAAAATATCCCTACTTGACTACAGTTTTTAAGATTTTAAAAGTTAATAATGTTATTGTAATGGATATTTATTGGGCTGATTTATTAGCTGTCAGATATCTCAGTTTTAAAGAATGTATAAACATCATTTCAGTATTAAATACCTATTCAAATGCGTCTAGCTATAACTAGATTAATAATAATAATGCAGTACATTTCAAACAGCATCTCTGGCCCCAAAGTAAGCAGAGCTTGTGTTATGGGTGCCACATGACTGATATAGTACTTATATACTTTATGTTTTCTTTTTTTTTAAAATACATACTTATTATACATAGAAGCACCCAAACCCGAGACAAATACTTGCAGATCATACAAACACTAGTCCCATCTATAAAAATCTATGGATAGATAATATAAGATAAAAGACAGACGCATATATAGATTGATTTCTATAAAAATCAATTGCAGTACATTAGTCTCGAAAAAACTGTAAAATGGCTCGGATTTAATATTTTTTGGTTAATGCGCCTGTGAATATCTATTTCGCACATTAATTCTTTACCATACAAAAATAACAACATACAAAATTCATTCATCTAGTCTTTTTCTTATTGTGTCACAGAATATTTGCAACTTAATAGTATGGTGAAAGAATTCATGTGCGAAATAGATATTCACAGGCCTATTGAATTTTGAAAAAAATGCTGGACATTTCACACAGCATCATCTGGCCCCAAAGTAAGTAGAGCTTGTGTTATGGGAACCACTTGATATACTACTTAAATACATTTTTTTTGTAAATACATACATATTATACATAGAAACACCCAAACCCGAGACAAATACTTGCAGATCATACAAACATTTGTCCCGCGGCGGGAATCGAACCTGCAACCTTCTGCGTCACAGCCAGACTTTGGCCCACAGCCCCACAGAGGTCGTCTGCTATATGAATAGTAAAATAATGACGTACGTTACTTAGGTAGAAACCATGCTACCTACATGATATTATGGAAAGTAAATTAATAATAAACTTGCCAATAAGGAGAGTACTATTGGTTCGAGTAGAGTGTAGAATAAACTTAATCAAAAATTTAAAAGTGCGTAAAACATTGTCTCGAAAGAAAACAAACCTTCAATCATTAGAAAACTTTTAAAAGTAGAAGTTACTCGTAATTAAAAAGTTGCTTTGACTTCTTCGAACTCGGAGTGCCTAAAACAAAATTAGGTATTTTCCCGCAATTTGACGCTGATTGTGAGTTTTGACAGTTCGTGAGTGGCGTTGAGTGCGCTCACATGTCGAATTATTTTTCGCCATTATGCAAAGCAAAAATTGCGCTCTTATAATTTTTTTTTCGAGTTATTTTTCGAGAGGTTTGACTAGCAATTTTGGTGTTTTTTTTTCAAATAAAGCTACATTTGACTCGGGTTTGAATATTTAGAATGTAAGTTGTGATTCGAGCAAAAATAATCTAATAACTAATAATATTTTCTATCAAAAATCGCCACCTTGAATATAATTTTTTTATTAAAAATTTAATAAACCTCCGATTCAAATAAATAAAAATAGTATAAGAAATTTGTCATAGTGTATAATATTTTAATAGTCAAGCCCTTTCATTTGATACCCATATTGAGTAAGTTGTGAAAAAAAATTGTAATCTGAAATTTTGTGGCGGCAGCTATCTTGAACCGATTTTCATCAAACATAGCTAAAAACACTCCCGACTAATACACCTTTCAAACAAAAATAACAAAATCAAAATCTGTTCATCCGTCACCCCGTCGTTTTTGCGTCGGGGGTTAAACATAAGAAATGACGATCGAAAAGATACGACTTTTTTACAACATCAACAACCCATTTACTGGACATTAGCTAAATTTGCATCATTATGACATATGCCATTGACGTAGAAGAAGAAGACGAAGAAGAAAGTCTCACACGTCCCACGTCACCTCTAGATTGTATTGTTAGCTCTAGCTCTGTTTTACTTTATTTATATAACTTTGTTAAAACATTGTTCTAGTTAGTCTATAATAATCAACCTCACGACCTTAACAAGAGAGGACTAAAATTGAATCCCTAATAATGAAATTATCGTCCGTTCGCAAAACAATTTTCAAGCGATATTGACTGATCCGATCAATGTGCCCGGCAAAATCTAATTCCAGCGAAATAATGGAACCATGGAACTATACTATACTTACGTACCTACTATGGAGAGAGAACTTGAGATAGATACCAAGATGGAAACTAATCAAATTTGTGGCGTGGAGGGCGTGTAAATAGCTGTGATACGAGATGTGCGAGTTCGATCCCGTTGCGTCTGGGTTCAGTCAACTCAAATGTTATCAAACACTTTGTTTTGAACAACAGGAAAAGGTGCGATACTGGGACTTTTAGCATTAAGAATGCGGCGAGTGCATTTGACAACTCCCAACTATTAGTTCTGTTTTACAAATGAATCCTCAACCAGTGAAATTCTGAATGAATACAGCTACATTCCTATTTCTCTCTCAAAAAGGTAAAAGAAAGCCGACAACCAACGCTGTGAAATATGCAAAATGCTCTACGAACCAATATGGATGCGCATGTTCCAATTACAAAGAGGCTCGTATGTCTGTTCTGTATCGCGGACATTGGTACCTAATGTTCATGCCGATGCAACTGCGGTAGTAGTTATTAGATATATACACCGTACCATACAGTAAGCACCACAGAAGAGCAAAATAGTGGAGGCGACTAGCCTACCCTGTGCCTCAGGCATGTTTTATTCAATGGCACGGTATTTTGAAGGTTTATATCCGAACTCTGTGAGTAAAATGGAAAAAAAATATTGATGGATCAGAGTCGGGTCTGTGAAGCGTGCATGTGTTTACGAATGGATGCACACGAAAATGGCTTCTGTCACATTTTCACATTGTGGCGATGAGGGGAAATCACATTGTTAAATGATGACGTAATCATGAATGTGAATGACACGATAAATAGGCCAGCATGAGGTAAGCGAATTGAACTACACACAATACTGAATTAAAAATAATAATTAGGTATAGTTTTTTTGGAAGACAATTATTTTTTTTGAAAGAGGCCTCAATTCAGTTGTTTTGCTAGAGAAACAAAAATTTCCTAAAATCTTATTTTGTTTGCATTAAAGTCTGAATTAGAATATTTTTTTTTCGTGACACCTCCTAAATTAACGTATAACTTACGTTTTTTAGCTTAATTTAGTCATCATGTAAAGAGGTGTTGATTAAAACTGCGGTTATTTACCGCAGTTTTTACCATCACCTCTATACATTACTTTCAATTATTTTTAATTATATTAGCAATAAAACAAAAAATAATATTAACTTATTTTAGAACTGTGATTTGAAATGGGTACTCTAATTTTAACTTTATTGGTAGCAAAATAAGGTCGTCCATATTTTAGATAAGCTTAGCTAGTCCGGCGAAATAAAAGATTTGTCAGCATTATATGTACTTACTAGATTTATTTACATGTACTTACTAGATTTATTTACAAATAAAATAATTACAGAAATGTACAGAATAATATAAAATACATGTGAAACAGTTGAGCTATCTAAGGACCGTTTAAAACGATCTATAGGTAGCTCAACTGATCCAGATTACTGACAGAGGGCAGCGTTCCCAAGAAACTGGCGGCATTGTCACGTTAAATGGCAATGCTAATACGCTGAGGCAGATAGGAGCCAGCTCTTGGGTCATGCAATGTATCTACCAGATGCCGTGAACAGGTACTATATAGTTCGATAACTTTAATTCCATATTGGTAGGTATTAGAACTAGAAAGCTTTTATCTTTATTGTTTAGATAAGGCTAGAAGAATGTTTAAAATGTTTAAAAATATCAAATACCTACATGTGAAACATTTTAGCTATGACCGCTTTTAATGATCTACAGATAGATCAACTGATCCAGAATTCAGTCAGATTGCACTACAATGAAGAATGCCGACCAAATACTATGACATTATTTCTGTTTGAACGATTTATTTATAGGTAAGTTTTAGCAACACATACCTTAAACAACTGTAATACTAAATTATTTAAAGGACCATTTGCACGCAAGTTTTCTTAGCGCCCTTGAACTCACAAATTATTATTGTACCTAGTTACCTAAGTACCTACGCACAATCTGCCTCATAACAAAATTATATAACTTTACCCTCCAATTTCAAAGTTTATCCGCCAATTTCAAGAAAGCTAAACCTATTGAAATGAGTAAATGGATTTGAGTTTGTGTTCTTAAGAAGTTGATCCGGTCAAGATGCGGATGTCATCGTAATAAAGCAGAACGGAGAGATGGTAAACGTTGTAAAGTAAACTTAAATACTTCGGTGTAAATTTTAAAATAGCTTGTATCGCTAAATTAATGCTGTCATACAACGGTCACCGTCTCGTAGGAAACCAGGTTTTGGTATTATTCTCGCTCCGCCAATATCTAGTCAATTAGTTTGCTCGTCTACGCAAACAAAGATGCTCTATATTGGATTAACTACGATTACAAACGCTCAATGAGGACCATAGAGTTGAGAATCTTAGAATAAGGACTTTGGACTCTACCATTTATGTGGTATTGTTTGATGACTTTGCAAAAGTATCCGCTGATTTGACAATAGGTACTAGACATAATAGCACAATATTTCTATACATTACACGAATGCTTAGAAAATTATGGTAGGTAAATACTCATACTGTAATTAAGGTTCCTAACTTTTGGATGGATTTGGAACACCTATATCCGGCTGAGACGCAGAAGGTTGCGGGTTCGATTCCCGCCGCGGGGCAAATGTTTATATTATCTGCAAGTATTTGTCTCGGGTCTGGGTGTTTCTATGTATAAGATGTATGTATTTACAAAAAAAAAGATAAGTATATTAGTAGTATATCAGTCATGTGGTACCCATAACACAAGCTCTGCTTACTTTGGGGCCAGATGATGCTGTGTGAAATGTACGGGAAATGTGAAAGTGAAGGTGAAATGTTATTATTATTATTATTATTATATAACCTATAAAGTTTCTTGTTTGAGTTAGGTATTCAAATTATTTTAGAATTTTAAATGTAACATGTTGGTACTGATATACGCTGTCTATGCAGTTCGTACAATTCCGTGGCTTGCTGATGAAATTACAGCTAGACTAGTTTATTTCAGCTACTTCCATAGTGTTAAGGCATATGGTATAATTCTCTCGGGAAAATGTGCTGATATTCAAGTAATATTTGTTCTTCAAAATAGAACAATACGTGCCATTTAAGAAATGTTACTACGAAAGTCATCATCACAGCCTCTCACAGCTGGACATAGGCCTCCCCAATAGATTTCCAGGAAGAACGATTTTGAGCCCACCGACTTCCTGCGATCTTTATAATGTCGTCAGTCCATCGGGTGGGAGGTCGTCCTACGCTTCGTTTTCCTGTCCTTGGTCGCCATTCGAGAACTTTTACTCCCCAGCGGTTATCAGTTCTGCGAGCTATATGGCCTGCCCATTGCCACTTCAACTTGCAAATTTTGAGCGCTACGTCGGTGACTTTGGTTCTTCTACGCATTTCCTCGTTGCGGATTTTATCACGTAGTGAAACACCCAACATAGCTCTCTCCATTGCATGTTGCGCGACTCTGAGCTTGTGTATGAGGCCAATTGTCAGGGACCAAGTCTCAGTTCTATATGTCATCATTGGCAACACGCACTGATTGTAGACTTTCGTCTTGAGGCTCTGCGGTATCTGTGACGAGAAGATGTGCCTTAATTTCCCGAACGCTGCCCATCCGAGTTGGATTCGTCGGCTGACCTCTTTGTCGAAATTGGACTTGCCTAGTTGAATCGTCTGACCCAAATAGACATAATGGTCTACAACTTCGATTATATCGCTCCCAACATGTACCGGTACGGGTGTAACATGAGCATTTAACATGATTTTTGTCTTGCTCATGTTCATTTTAAGACCCACCTGTTGGGAGACGATATTGAGGTCGCTGAGCAGTGTGCCTAGGTCTTCCAGCGATTCTGCCATGAGGACTATATCGTCGGCAAATTGAAGGTGAGTGAGGCGTTCGCCATTGACGTTGATACCATGTCTATGCCAGTACAAGAGCTTGAAAACATCCTCCAAAGCAGAGGTGAACAGTTTCGTAGAAATAACATCTCCCTGTCTCACCCCTTTATGTAATGGGATTGGATTCGTGCTCTGGTTCTGGAGTCGGATAGACATGGTGGCGTTACTGTACAGACATTTCAACACTTCAATAAACCGATAGTCGATTTGGCACCGCTGGAGTGACTGCAACACTACCCAGGTTTCGACAGAATCAAAGGCTTTCTCATAGGCTTACTCATCACAAACGCTAAACACGGAACCCGGATTTTTCGGGAGGCTAGAAGTCGTCAAACCTACGAGCAAGACGATTAGTAACTACTCTCGAAAACAGCTTATAGACATGGCTAGATAGGCTAGATAGGCCTATAATTCTTTAAGAGGGTGTTATCCCCTTTCTTAACGAACAGTACCACCACGCTCCTGTTCCACGCCTCTGGCGTAGTTCCCTCGAGGATGACGGAGTTGAACAGCTTCTGGAGGACCTTAAGTACCGGTGTTCCACCCGCTCTCAAAAGCTTTGTCGTTATTCAGTCTTCCCCCGGTGCCTTGTTGTTCTTAAGCTGCTTGAGAGCCGTTCGGATCTCGTATAGGCTGACGTCCGGAATGTCTTCAGTGTAGTGTCGGGTTAGGCGGGCTCTTGCATCGCTAGTCGTGCTTGTAGTAGGACTTTGCGATGAGGTGTACAGTTGTCCGTAGAACTTCTCGAGCTCTCGTAAAACTCCTGGCTTCGAGGAAACGACACTGCCACTGTCGGTCTTCAGCTTCGTCAACAGGCTTTGCCCAATAGACAGATCTCTCGAGAAAACTTTGGAGCCTTGGTTGCGCTCTATTGCGTTCTTTATACTATAAGTATTAAAGAGACGTAAATCGCGTCGCATAGACTTAGAGATCTGTTTATTAAGCGTGCTGTATTTCGACCTGTCCACTAAAGACTGCAGTTTCATTTCGCTACGTTCTGCCATGAGTTTTAGAGTGTGCTCAGAGAGTTTTTGAGTTCTACCTTTGCGCTGGGTTTTACAGAACTTTGACCCAACGGCATGGACAATTTCCACCAGCCCGTCATTTATTTCATCCACGGATCCGCATTCGGCGAGGCATTGGAGTTCTTGGAGTTCCAACTGAAAGCTCTCGGGGTTTTGGATTTGGGCAGGACTTGGGCGAAGAGTAGATTTTATCAGACGGGACCTTTCTAGCTTTACGTTAAGATTTAATGAGCCATTCGGTGATCACTGCCGGTTTTGACCCTGTTGATTACTGAGACATCATTAAATATTTGCTTTTTTGTAGTCACGATGAAATTTATCTCGCGTTTGTGTCCACCGGGGTGAAGCCACGTCCATTTCCTGGACGACCGCTTCTTGAAAAAGGAGTTCATCATAAAGAGTCCCTCTTTTTCCATGAAGTCAACCAATCGCTGACCCCGTTGGTTCCGCTGTCCAAATCCAAATTGCCCCACTCTCAGTTCATCGCCATTCGTCACACCTAGCCGCGCGTTGAAGTCCCCCATCACAACCGTAAAGTGTGTTTTCGAGGCTTGCATGGCATTTGAAATGTCATCATACATAGCCTCCACTTCATCGTCTGGACGTTTCGAGTGAGTTGCGTACACCTGTATGACCTTAAGCGAATACCGTTTGGTTATTCTGAGTATAAGTTATACCACCCTGCTTGATACGCTTTCAATCTTTACAATGTTGTTAACGAGGGATTTGTGGACGAGAAATCGGACGCCGTGTTGAGAAAGTTGATCGCCCTCCCGGTAGTAGAATAAGTTGCCGGAATTTAGAATTATCGTGTCCTCTCCCTCTCTTCGGACTTCTGATAACCCTATAATATCCCAGTGCAACTTATTTACTACTTCTTCCAGCTCAATCAACTTCTCGTCAGTCCTCAGTGTGCGTGCGTTGTATGTTGCCAGGGCCAGGGGTCGTTGGGGTTGGTAGCTGGATCTCTGCTGGAGATTCTTCGCACCCTCTGTTCCGCCGTTACCGTGGCCGCCACCTATGCCAGGAATAGCGGAACTGCCGGGAACTGGGGGCCGTCTTCTGATTGTGTCTATCATTTATTGGGGGATTTTGCCATAGTCACCACGCTTGGCAGGCGGATTGGTGACCGCAGATTTAGTGTTAAGTACTCGGGGAGTGCTGCTGCCCAATCCCCCGGTGTGTGTGCCCTTAGTCGCCTTTTACGACATCCACGGGGAGGAAATGGAGGGGTCCTATTCTAATTCGAACCACCACGGACGAAACCACCACTACGAAAGTATTTGAGATAAATAATCAAAGAAACTAATATTCTCACAGTAGCTCCACAATATCTATATGAAAAACTATTTTATCCCCATAAAAATAGAGATAAGTTTCTGCAAAATAGTCTTATTTTCATGGAATCTCTACAAGGAACAAAAGCTAATTATACACCGCTAAGTTTCGACTAGAAAATCTAAATAGGTCCTTTATGCTTGTATAATAAATTTTCATAAAACGCAATCAAACTAGGAATTTAAAGCATACTTAAAGTGCAGTCTTGAAGAAAGCGTATTATAATATAAGTGACTACCTCCGCGTATAGAGTATATTGCTGATTATAATGCATGGCCTCATCTTGTTCTTCCCTCTGACAGTTTATTGACAGATTGGCCATGGTTTGACCTACTATTACCTCGTATTAGTTTTTCGTAGTGGTTATAAAAAGTATCATACAAAAGAGCACTTGGACTAAGACGAACATTCTTGTCAAGTCTTCTCGGACTTGGGTTTGGAAGAATCAACACATCAATCCAGCTAGTATGTGAAACACTTCAAAATTATCTTCGAGATATTATTAAATAAATAATTTTGTCTTACAATTTATGATAAAACCAGTTTTAGATTTTAGCTTATGATTCAATTGGAGTACCATTTTATTTGGATTAAGATAACGTGCCTCAGCGGGGTTTATGTTGAATAAACAAACCCTATCTATCTTATAAGATCTTTTATGAACCAGAATGAGAGTATAAATAAATAGCTCTTAAACGAACTACCTACGCTACCACTAAAACAGAGCCAAAGTAAAATGTAACCAATCCTGTAGAGCTCCGGTTGATTGGAGCAGGTATACAACACCACGATTACATGAAGAGCCAACCTGAAATTCACGAGCATCCATTACTAATCACGATAAAGTGTAAAATAATGTTATACATTTTAAAGCATTTTGGGGATGTATACAATTTTATGTGTGGCTCATTTATGCTGCAACGGCTGGACGTAGTTTTTATATTATATATTTTGTAGTTTTTGTGTATTGATGTAGTCTGTGATCTGGAATAGTTAAGTCTACTTTTTAAGTTTGAGGTTCAAGATGTTTTAATGCTACTAACGAAGATAAAACAATAAATAACAAACAGTATATAATATTTACTTAATATATAAAGCATCATACTGAGTTGGGTCCATTTTGCAACCATCACCGTTGCAAGATGGACAAAATGAACTCTGAAATTTGACAGCTGTCATCTATGATTGTTTAATAAAAATCGATCGTTACACAAAAGAAGAATGTGTTATTGAAAAATTACAAAAAAAAATATAAAAACGACAAAAATGGAGAAAGTTACGCAAATTTCGACTACTGTGTCCACAATAGTCAAACAATTTAAGAAACTGGGTCGGTTGTGGACAGGATATCTTCTTTGCTCATAGTATCGGCAGATTTCTTGAAAATATTGCTGCAAGAGTGTGGCCGAAAAATCGAAAACATCAATTCGGCATCGTGCTCAACAATTTCAAATTTCACGAAGCACTACGCAGCGAATTTTGACGAAAGGCCTTTCTTCACCTACATCCGCACAAGATTCAGCTTACTCAAAGCTCAAACCAGCAGACCATTCAAAGCGTTCAAAGCGAATTTGTTCAATGGCAATAGAGCAAAGTGAAGCGAACACCGATTTTTTGAAAAAAGTCATCTTCACCGATGAAGCACATTTCCATCTGAATGGCTTTGTGAATAAACAAAATTGACGAATTTGGGGCTTAGGCATCCACAACGAGCAACTGTCTGGTGCGGAGCACGCAATCCATGAGAATCAAATGCATCCACAACGAGCAACTGTCTGGAGCGGATTTTGGTCAGCCGGTGTGATTGGACTTAACATTTTTGAAAATGAGGTCGGAGTTGCAGTGACTGTGAACGGCATTCGTTACAGGAATATGATAGGATAGGAATTCTTGCGGTCTCAACTAGATGGTATGAATCTGGACATGTCGTTTCAGCAAGACAGTGCCACCGGCCACACCGCCCGAGAAACAATTGATTTAATGCAGCTACGATTTCCAGACCAAATCATCTCACGAAATTCAGATATCAAATGTCCACTAAGATCATGCGGTTTTTTTTTTTTTTTTTTTTTTTTTTTTTTTTTTTTTTTTTTTTTTTTTTTTTTTTGCTTTAGGGGGGGGAAATCCTCATGGATGCCCTTGCGGGTTATGTCGGACTCTTACCGACTAAAACCCTAACCCCTGTGCGTGATGTCCTCTGACGTGATCAGAGACTTTGCTCAACATTACATGGTTTTTGACTACTTTTTACAAAATCGAAGCCCACATTGGGCGACATGGGTTAAAACTAACATTTAAGGTCAGGATTAATACTAGGTTAAAAAAGGAGCCCGGTGCAAAAGCACACATTTATACTGTTATACATTACTTACTATTGGACTACTAGACTATATATACTTTTTACTATCTCTACACACAGTATCACAGAATCTTATCACTAAAATGTTTATCACAGCAGGGTGTTATCACTTAACTAATTATTGCATTTCCTATACTATTATCTAACATGTTTTAATAACTAGGTTTTATTTATGATTAGTAAACGTATTACACAAAATACGATAAAACATAACTTAACTACTTATTTCTAGTTATCACACGGTTAGTCAGTTGCTTACAGTAGTTCAGAAACGCAACTCTCAGCTTAGCGTCTGCCATTATGTCTGGCGCGTTTTCGCGCCTAACCTCAAGGTCCAACGCTTGCCCTGTGTCGAATCTTTCCCTCCCGAACACGGGGCAGTCGAAAATGACATGTGTCGCTGTTTCGTTCACTCCAGGCTCACAAATACAAGATGGGTCCTCTTTTCGTTTGAAACCGGTTAGGTACGCCGAGAACCCACCATGTCCGGTCATTGCCTGGGTGATGACACTAGTTGGTTCAATCTTGCGGACAATTTGGTATGCCTTAATCGCGTCTGGGAGGAAAATCTTCGTCGTTGCAGCTGTTGTTCCTTCATTATACCTCCGGTTCCATCTGTCCAGCGTGTCCAAGCGGATTTGTCGCTTGACAGCTGAAACCGGGCACAGGTCGTAGTCAGGTCTTTTTTTGAGGTTAAGCGCGGCCTCTTTGGCTAATTTGTCCGCCCGCTCATTGCCCAACAGACCGGCGTGGGCTTTCACCCAGAACAGGCGGATCTGCTTGTTCTGTGCGTGACATGTTGCAATGTCTCTTCTGATGCTATTTGCTATAGGGTGGGGAGAGGTGGAGTTACACAGGGTGTCCAGAGATGCGCGTGAGTCACTGTATATTGTGAAAGTCGTTTCGCGGCTCTGCATCGACTCTTTTATGGCCTCACGGATGGCCAACATTTCGGCCTGGTATACGGTGCAGTACGACGACAGTTTGAGTTTACGGGATTTTATTTCGGTTTGGTTCTTCCAGATTGAGAGAGCCGCCCCTACTTTCCCCTCAATTTTACTGCCGTCGGTGTAGATGTGAATTGTAGATGTGGCATGTGTTTCCACGTTGCCAGTAGCTTCGTCTACCAGACCGTCATACCGAAGCGTCATCCGTTCGGCTGGATGCGGCGTATCACCATGTCTCACCAAACACTCGACCTCCTCCGCGCCTAGTCCAGGCTCGGACACTCCTTTCTTGGCCACATACAGAGATGCAGCTTCCTGCAGTCTTAGGTCAAGAGGGAGTATCCCGGCCAGTACCAGCGCAGCGTTCAGCGAGACAGTGCGATACGCTCTGCAGAGTTTCTGTGCAAAGCCACGTTGAACCATATTAAATTTTTTCTTGATGCACACTTTGTCCGATGCCGGTGCCCAAGCGCTTGCCGCGTATAGAATAATCGGTTCTACCGCAGCCATATAGATAGATCGGACGATATCAGGGTGGAGCCCCCAGCTGACCTTTGCCGCCTTTGAGAGTTGCTTGTAAATGCCAAGCGCTTTTTGGCATACATAGGCGGCGTGCTTGTTGAAGGTCAGCTTCCGATCTATGATGAGCCCCAAAATCCTGATATCGTTCGACATTGTGATGTCAATCCCGCCCATGTGCAGGTGAGGGGTATCGTACTTTAGTTTATTAGTAATCAACATAGCGCTTGTTTTGTGTGGTGCGAATTTTAATTTATTGCAAATTCCCCACCCCTGCACATACGCGAGTGCTGAGTTTGCTTTTTGCTGCACCTCTAATGCCGTATCCCCGCTGAAGACTAGGACGATATCATCAGCAAACGCTTGACAATAGTCGCCCCGTTGTTCTAGTCCTCTGAGAAGGGGGTCGAGAAGAAGGTTCCATAGAATGGGGCCGCCTACCGAGCCCTGAACACAACCTTTGTTAGTCAGTCTATGGCACTTGACCCCAGCATATCTCACCTGAACACTTCTGTTGTTAAGATAACTGGCTATGATTTTACGGATGTTTAAGGGGCACTGCATTTCTGCCAGTCTCACTTTAATGGCCGGCCACCAAGCACTGTCGAAGGCTCCCTCTATGTCCAAAGATATCAGCGTTATTAACTTTTTCGCTTTTAATTTCTGGCGTATGTGTTGAATCAGGGCATAGAGGGAGTCTTCGGTGCTTCTCCTGGGCATGAACCCATATTGGTTTGGGCTCAGCTTGGGGATCAAGTGCCATTTTAGTCGGCTCACAACCATCTTCTCCAGGATCTTTCCCAGCACCGGTAATAGTCCTATAGGCCTGTAGGATTTGGGGTCACAATAATCGTCCTTACCAGGTTTCCTAAGTACTACTACCGTCGCTTCCTTCCAAATGTCCGGAAAATGACCCTTTTCCAGACATTTGTTTGCAAGGGATAGGAAAAGTCCGGGATCCTGGGTGATGGCATGCTTGCATATGTCTGCGGTGAATCCGTCCGACCCCGGGGCTTTCTTCGGGTTAAAGTCCTCGTACGCGACCTTCAGCTCTTCCAATGTAAACGGTGGGTCGTTATCTACAAGATAATCCGAGCCGTTTACGAGGTCAGCTTTCAGCCTTGTGAGCCGATGGTCCGAACTGTCACCGTCTCGATCGTCCTCAGGGTAGAACGTCTCCGCCAGTAAGCGGGCTGAATCTTCTGGGCTCAGGGCTTTGCCATCCTTTATAAGTGGTACCTCCTCCTGTCTTTTCTGCGTTCTTCGTATGACCCGGTATATTCCCTCCCACATTCCTTCTCTTTCCTGTTTCTCGCAGAAACTCTTCCAGCTGCACACCTGTGCCCGTTTGGCTTCCTTCTCATATTCTTCTTTTGATTTCACGTACTCACCTACCACCTTGGCTCTACGGACCGGCGCTGCACATCGAATTCGCCGCCTCTTTGTGACGACCTCACGCTTGAGCTTGGCGAGTTCTTTGGACCACCATGGTAAGTGTATTTTTGATTGTGCCTGTTTTTTAGGGATGCCTACACCGCACGCTTGTGTTATTGTGTCCGTGTATGCTTTTACTGTATGTTCTAAAGTGTCCTGTGTGTCTATGTTATGTATTTGTTCGGTGTTAATGTTATTAGTGTGCAACAACTGGGCCATTTTCTCATGAAAAAGGCTCCAGTTGGCTTTTTTACTGTTATATATTCGTGTAGTGCGGCGTATGTCAATCCCCTTGGCATTTTTCAATCGTATGGTGAAGGTGATTGGGTTATGGTCTGAACTCACCAAACCCTCGGAAACGTGCCAGTCGTCGACCAAGTGGAGCATCTCCCTAGTGCAGGCCGTTATGTCCACTATGCTTTGGTAGGTTCTTCCGTTCCTGACTGTGTCGAAGGTGGGCGTATCTCCCTGGTTCAGGATCTCCAGTCCCATGTCCTCAAGTGTCCCTGCAAGGTCGGTGCCCTTCCTGTTGGCTCTTGGGCAGCCCCACCAGGGGTTCTTGGCGTTTCCGTCTCCTCCGACGACCATGTACTTTACATCAACTGTGCGCTTGACCCTCTCCAGCTGATTCAGGTACAGCGTGAAATCTTCACAGTTGGGCTCGAAATAGAAAGACACTACCAGGACCTCCCAGGCGCTTGATCTGACTTTGACCACAGCGATGTTATTTGTGGTCAGGTCTGGGAATTGGATAACATCCAGATCGTCGTCAAAGACCGCTATTGCAGCCTTGACGACCCCGTTTCCTTGATTAGCGCACTGATAGACCCTGACGCCCCGGTAGTCCCTCATCCTCCCGAGTGCCCCAATGTATGGCTCCTGAATTAACGCAAAAGCCGTCTTCATTCTGCTGGCCTCAATTATGAGCTCTTGTGTTGCAAGCTCTTTCCTTTGCAGGTTTGCTTGTGTAATGAAGAAGGCTTTCTCGTTTTCTGCTGTGGGTACTGTGCCAGGGACCACCTTAGCAATATGCTACGGTGGACCGGGCCAAAGCTTCCCATTTTTTTCTGACCACGCATTCATTGCTGAATGCGTTGTGGTCGGCTCTGGCTTGACTGGCATGCACACAGTTACTGCACTGCGGTGGTCCTCCCGTTTGCCAAATTTCACAGTTTATCCTCATGTGGGATCCCCCACAGTGGCTGCACCTTTCGACGGTATCTTTGCAGAACCGTCGCCCATGCCCGTAACCCAGGCACATTGAACACTGGATTAAGGGCGACTGGTCCGCAACCGTCACTCTTTGCAGGTCGATCATAGCCGACCCCGCATCGATTAAGCGCCGCCAGATGTTGGGAGACACCCTCATGATCACGTGATTCGTCTGTGTGTTACGGGTTTTCTTCTTGAACAAAACCTCAGTCTTTGACTTGCTCTCCTCGATGCCTTGGAGCGTTTTGCGGTTTTGTGCCCATAGGGCGCCGATGATGTCCTGATCGGTGTTGTAACAGAACACATTTTTCAGGACTATTAACGGGTCCTTGTTTTGGATCTCTTGCACTAAAAGATGGTCTTCGGTTTTTTTGAGTCTCTGTTTGATCTGCTCTCTTTCTTCTTTGGTTCGGCATCCTACAATCACTTTTCGGTCTTTGGCTTTTCTTATATTTTCTACCGACACACCTCCCTCTTTGGCGTTCACCGCGGTCCTAATCCTCCGGATGATCTCCTCCCCGGTCTCCGTCTCATCCTTGGCGGAGATCACCACGGAGTGCAGCGTAGTCTGTTCGGACTGCTGCTTTTTAGGAAGCCCTACTACGCTGGCGTACGACATTTTTTCCTGCTTTTCGATGACTTCTTTCAGGGTCTCCATCTTCTGGGTATTCGCGTTTATGAGCTTGGTTTGCTCCTCCAATCGATCAAATAGTCGTTTGGAGAGGCAATCCAAGTCTGCCTTGCCCAGCGTCTGTTTTTCCTCAGGAGTGTTCAGTGCGTCGGTCTGGGTTTCAATTTCGGCAGTGGTGACTTCTATCCTGGAGGGTAGCGATGGTCTTGACCGCTTTATAAGGTCGAACTCTTTTACGAGCTGACATAGCCTATCCGCTCTGTTCTGTATCTCTTTTTTTATTAACCCATTCAGATTTTTGGATTTGTCCAGCTGTCTTCCTATCTCTTTCACGCATGCTTCCGCCTCGGTTTTCCTGTCCACCGGATTTGTAGGTGCTTTGGGTGGGCTCCGCTCCACTCTGGTTGATTGCGGAGGCACCAGCCTCAGCTTTGCCTTACCGCTGTCTTCGACAGACTTCTTTGGTGTAGTTGATAGCCTCGGCGGGGCATGCGTTTCGACAGCCTCTATCTTATCGACGCTACGCCTTACTTTTGAGATTTTACTCTCGTCTGGTGTCGTCCTGGAGCCTGAGGGCCCTGCCATCACCGCCTGGACGGGGGGCTTACTGTCTTTTTTTGGCGCACTTGGGGTGCGGATGGCTACCATCTTAAGTATTTAAGTCAGAGGACTTGTCAAATTTATTAATAAAAAATTATAATAAAATGTGCAATTTAAGTGTCAGTAAAATGTAAAAGTTAAAAATTAAAATTAAAATAAATTGCACAATGGTCAGACCAAATATAAAACTAAACACAAATTATACTTAACTAAAATATCACAGATGTGTTGTAGGCAATGCCTATCTTAATCGGTTTTTTTTTTTTTTTTTTTTTTAGACTTGTAAGATTTTTCTTTTCTTACTAATATTTTTTTTTTTTTTTTAATTTTTTTTTTCTTCCAAAAGGTTCTCTACAAAAAGGCAAGTCAAAAAAGCTCAGGTCAAGTTTTTTGTATTGTCAGCCGTTTCGGAAATACAACCGCTTTTGTCTATTTGCGGTTGGTAATATTACTATAAACTTAATATTCCCGCGCGCTTTGGTCTTAAAAATCTAAAAACTATATACTATTGTAAAGCTATGTGGACCTAACTAACATACAAAAAATTAACCTAGGTTGTCGCTGTAAAAAGTTTTTAAAACTGATTACCAATTTAACCTAAACCGCATAAAACTTAAAATACTAATAACTAACTCTAAACTTATCTTAAAAATCCGCTCGAAACGCCTCCTTGGTCTCCGCGGTGCCCTCTTGGGGATGGCGTTGTCAAAAGTTACACAAGGTCACTGAATCGGTGACCTCGTGGCCACGTGGGACTTGTTTTTCAGGCGATAACCCAGCCGTGGAGCGTGATAGAATTTCGTGGATGGTGTTGCCAGAAGGGGCTCCACAAGGCGCTTCCAGCCGTCGTAAAAAATTGCTATGTCGTCACTGTAAAACTCGCGTAAATTCACTTTGAACTTTTAAAATTCCCGAAAAACCACAGATTCACAAATAACCCAGCGGTCACAGCACTTGGAGCGGCGCGGTTTTCACAGACGTGTGCGCCTCGACTCTCCGCAACTTTTGCTGTATGACTTGGGTATTTTGGAGCACTTTGACCTATTTAATCGATTTTTCGGGCGCGAGGTAGCTCTCAAACTGGCCGGTTTTGGAGGCGCGTGGAGCCGGACTCTCAAGATCATGCGGTTAAACGCCGTGTTATTTATTTCTTTCTTTAGGGTTATGTGAAATTTTGGGTTTATGCGAATAAATTAGAAACAATTCCTGAGCTCAAGTCGGTCGTCGGTCGGATAAATTCAAATTCAAATTCAAATTAAAATTTTATGAAAAGAGTAATGGCTTGTCATCAGAGTCGCGGGGGCCTTTTGTTGGATATATATGCTATACATAATCGGAGCATGTCTTCTATAAAATGCAATATAAATATCATAACCAATTAAAAAAAAATATGTGATTATATTTTTAAACGAAATAGTGCACTCTTATTGAGACATTATTTACTACTTAATAGCTAAAAAAACAATATAAAAACAATGATGAAGGTAAAAATATAAACATAGGTAACAAGAAAAAATCAGAAAACAAACAAAATAAAATAACCTATCAAAGTAATAATCAATTTAAAGATATAGCACATTTTACAGCACTGTAATAATAATTAATAATAAATTAGTCCACGAGTGCGAAGCTGTGAACAAGCTTGTAAAATAAGGACTGATGTAAAGAGGTATCAAACCTTTCTCCAATATTAAAAGATTTTACGAGTTGTGCACTTCGTCGCTCAGTTCCCGAACAGTTGGGACACCTGTGTTGCCATGCCATTGCCAGAGGCGGAGTAAGGACTGTTGGCAGAAAAGATATCGGAAATAACGAGCACTGAATATGATTTGTGCCAATTTTTTCAATGGCCAAAGTTTTCGATTTAAATAATTTGAAACGAGGTCGGAGTTTGTGTTCGATGCAAGTTCGAGAAATAATAATCTCACATAATATAAGTTGACTGTTTTGCTGATTCTACCATCTCCGTCACGTATAGGAAATCTTTTATCTTTTGAAATACGGCAAAATGTTTGAGTTTTGAGAAGTTGTGTCTTCTTAGCAAAGGCAGTTTAAATTGTATCTCATCGTAAAGTTTATATACGGCTAGGTGTTTATACCAGCATTATTACGAGTATATTTGACGTCTGTGGCGCAGTGGGCTAAGGTCCGGCTGAGACGCAGAAGGTTGCGGAATCGATTCCCGCCGCGGGACAAATGTTTGATCTGCATTTATTTGTCTCGGGTCTGGGTGTTTCTTGTATTTCTATGAATAATATTCATCATAATCTATCAGAATCAGAATCTATGAATTTGCAAAAAAAGTAGGTATATAAGTAGTATTAGTATTTAAGTAGTAGTCATGTGGTACCCATAATACAAGCTCTGCTGACTTTGGAGCCAGATGATGCTGTGTGAAATGTCCGGGATTATTTATATATATTAACGGGGTGATTTTTCATAAGGCTTAGTCAGTAACCTTATTATATAGAATTAATTATACTTTTTTGAGTTTTTTATTACAACTGAGCCAGTAAACTAACTTACAGCCCACCTAAAGGTATGTGGTTACTGAAAACTATGGACTCTTGGAATACCAAAGAGTTATCAAATGTGCGACCCTAAGACAAAATTAAAGATATTTTTGTCAAGTCGCCCAGTAATTTCACTTGGCCCAGTGCTCTTCAAACCTATGCACAGTGCTTGCTCACCACTGGAAGCAGAATATCTTGCACTGTGGTGGCACTCACCAAGACGTCCTATAGAGTCCTACCATCACCTATTAAGAAATTGAAAGCATACATAAAGGGTAGTCTTTTGAAGAGAGCGTATTATAATATAAATGACTATTATTATGGCCTCATGTCGCTCTGCCCTCAGACAGCCGACACATATAAAATGTAAGATGGATAGTGCAAATAAGCACTAGGACCAGGACGAGTTTCTTGCCGGTTCTGTTGGCTTTAGGAGGAGTTAGCACCTAAATTCACCTAGTATGTAAGACTTTCAATGTGATCTTTGTGATTGTATTGAATAAAGTATCTTTTGATTTGACTTGACTTAGTAAAGCCAGGTAGGTTAGTTTTCTGACTTATAAGGAAGCAAGTGCCTTGTAATACTTAGCATAATATTTAGAGAAATTCAACTTTACACTCAAGTATTATTTTGTCAATGAAGGCACCGACACTGTTTCGATTAATTTAGAGAATCTTCAATAGGGTTTTCAACAGTTTGATCCGCGGCTTACTTGCTCCCATTAACGCTCGCGAATTCGCACGTTTCTTGAGCCATGCACAAATCACGTTTTTTCAAAATGTTCAACTTACAATAGTTTTGAATTAGAAATTTCACACGTTGTTTTATTTTCTGACAGAAATCTGATGAAGGACACAAAATAGGGTGGTAAAAACCTAAAACAAGATAAGCAAATGGCTAATTGAAACGTAAGCTTAGTTTACATAACAAGTGCAAAATAAATTATGAAAATCTGTTTCAAAGTAGGGACTCGCATGCGAACCCGCTTAATGTATGTAAATAACAGAGATAAAGTCAGCAATCCAATTAGGAAGAATTCACGCATCGCCAACGCCTACTCTACTGTCACAGAATTAAATGTAGGTAAGTACCTACTTCATTAAGGAACGGTGATTTTTCAATAGTCCGGTTAACCCTTATATAAACTTCTTATCTTATAATACGTTTGTTGTAAAGAGACAAGATTTGAGTTTTTTGTATAATATTTTGTAATGCATAAACTCAAAAACTACTAAAATTTAAAAATTCATACGCAAAGGATACGTGATTTTATAAAATGCCAAACCAATAATCCAAAACCATCCCTACTAATATTATTAATGCGAAAGTAACTCTGTCTGTTTGTCACGTTTTCACACCTAAACCGCTGAGCCGATTTTGATGAATTTTGGTGTAGAGATACATAGGACCTTTGAAAAGGACATAGGCTACTTTTTAGGTAGGTAGCACGCGTGCGAAGCCGCGGGCAGCAGCTAGTATTCTATAAGTGCATTGCTTTTTATTCGTTTGTCAGATAGGCCATTTTTGCTGAGTTATCTGACTAAGGCATAACATTTTGAAATTCCATTTTGTAATTATACAAATATTTTTTTTTGTTTATTATCGGCCTTTTTCCGAAGCAAACGTTGCGCTCTTAATTGACTTTTACTATCGATCCGTCTAATTTTAAGACCCTGTACTTACCTATTGAATTACCAACATATGAAATAATTTTATTATAAGTTAGCGCGGCGGGGCAGTTCACGTGCAAACCACATAGAGTCCTATAATATAAAAGTGTTAATGGCCAAATTGGCACCCCTTATTAATTAGGTAAGTTAAGCTTTGTATCAGACTTAATTTTAGAATATTTCAAAGTATGAAATATTCACATATTTCATACTTTGAAACATTTTTATTAACCGTTCCGTACCGTTAATTTATCGTGTAACCCACTGGTCGATTTTCCATAATTAATTAATAATTAATGTATTTTTTATGCATAATTAAAAAAATATTTGAATTCTGCACTCCTCTATAACGACTGTAAACTGAAATTTTGCACACTTATAGTCCTTCCTAGACTAAAAAGTGTGCAAAATTACATACTCCCCCGTCCGCGCAATTTTCGTAAAAAGTGGTAAAAAATTTTGTTTTACGTAATAATATATAGATAGTCCACAAATATTAATCATTCATTCATTCAATATTCATCTATATGAATTCGAACTTACAAATAATTCTAATAACTATTGTTTTAGTACTCTAAAACAGTCAGCCCGCGACCACGGTTGTTGCAACACCATCGAAACGTCGAGAATAAATAGAAAGAAATATATTTATTTGTAACGGTATGATTGACAAAAATACAAAAAATATATATATAAGGCCGTCACAAAAAGGCTCCAACTCAGCTTTTTAGCTACCAAGCGCTGGTTTTCATGGTACCTGATCGGATGAGGCATGGATGTCAGCTTTTACTGCTAAGCACTACCGCATTAAATGGCCTTATTTAATATTGAAGTTAAAATATTTATTTTATATAAGTTTAATACTAAATTAATAAATAGGTTGATAGTAATAAAAAATAGTAGGCACATACATAGTAATTACGAATAAATAAGTTAAAATAGTACCAATTTATTTAGGCAAATAAAAGGTTGTAATAAAAAGCTAAAACGTGATATATACCCGTTGTCTACTAAAGCAATGTGTTCTGATCCCGATAATTTAAAAAATACTGTCTCAACAACATTTCTCTGAAAACTCCTGATATCCTTGTCAAACAATATGCATCTTTGTACGCACATGTTCATTAATTAACGCAATTACCTACCTACATCACCGCATTTCAAATTCTGGGAGTAACTCTCTCCCGAACGGTTGGTTAATATTACAGAAGTAGATTAGATGCTATGTAAGCAGGATTAGATTCGTTATGCAAAGTCAATTTAGCTCCAAAATATATAATAAGTATAACTTAATAAGTAATCCTGAGTGGCGTGTGTTACGCTTGTTACGTAATTTCTTTTTGGCAAAATATGTTAAAACATGTTTGAAAATACACAAGAATGAATTCTTGAATATATTTTTTTGCTATTTTCTCGTCAAACCTCGATAACGCTTCCAAAGCAGTTTATTATCACAAAAACATTATCTTTTACCTTTCATCTTGAATACTGTCTAAATACTGCATAAGAATGAACACTATTTTGTCACTATCTGAACAAAAGTAAGTAAGTTAAAAGTAAATAAACACTGTTAAAATAGTGCCATTTGTGTAAATAGAGTGATTATCTTTGAAAGAAGTTGAGAGACATTTACAAGTCTAGCGACACATCAGCCGTAGGTACGGCGATGAATGTTCAGCGGCTGAAGTTTCGGTCGTTATATTCCGTTGGTATGACAAACCAAACGCTCAGATCGCGGCGTACGCGACGGAAAATTACGTGCGTCGTTGTCAGTTGGTGACGGCACCTAGTGGTGTACTTTTTAGTAGCCGAGCTTTCGGTCGCATTTCGCGTCGCATGATGTGTCGCTTGCTATGCAAAATACATTGAATGCTTTTTGGCTGAAATAATCGCTTGAAGGGAGGTTTGGCGCTACGCTGAACGCAACGTAATGTCGGCTGATGTGTCATGGGGAACTTGAAAAACACTGCGAGCGTATTGAACCGAACGATCGGCGCCGTACTTTCCGCAGATGTGTCGTGACACTAAGACTGAGATAAGATATTATAAGTCTCATCCAATTTGCTCTAGTAATTTTTACGGCTATCAGAAACGACATTATGTAGGTACAGCCGGGCTAACATGGCAGCTGCGACAAAGGATCTACGGAGAAGCCGAGGAACGTCAAAATTGACATACAAAGAATGGGTTAAATGTCAGTTGCCGTCAAGGCAGTCGAGATGTATTTGATCAATTTACAGTTCGATTTAATTCTCAACCTATATCTAACATCCTTACTAATACATATATTTGAAAGTGTCTATGTCTGTATGTCACCTTTACACAGCTAAACGGCAAAAATGTTGTAAGCAGATTATATCTTAGGGACAGACTTAGGCTACTTTTTATGTAGGTACAAGGTGTGCTCTCTAGTATATTATAGAATTAAGAGTGTATCTGTTTGTCTTACTTATTACCTTTTCACGGCTAAGAGGGTAAAAGGATCTGAATGAAATTCGCTACGGATAGAGATTTTAACGTGAGAACGGAGCTACGTGGCAGCTAGTTTGAAGCGTGTAAAGTATTCAAGTTCCTTTGTAATAATATTATAAGGTGCTTAATAAGAGTTTGCCGAATTCCCCGCCAGTTAAACAGATGCCGCGCAGTGCTTTCTATCAAAGGTGAGCGAGCGTGTTCTTGATTGATGATCGTGTTGAACTTAATTGAGCAATCAGTTGCCGACATTCTCACCTCCATATTGTGTGGGGAGAAGTAGGAACCTTTACAGTACCTCTATATTAGATAGGTACCTACATCTTTAGATAAACAGTAGAAAGCGCTATTACTTGAATAACTTGATTACTTTAATAATAGGGAAATTCCACGTAATTTATTTCGTGTTAAATTTATTTTTATACAAACATTGACTCTGCTTTCCTTAAGCCTAGCGCGCACTGCAGATTAATACGCGGCGGAAATATTCTCGGCTACCCGCTGTCAGGTATGTAGATTTTATGGCGCGAAACCGCGATGAATTGGCGGCAAAAACCACGGTTGGCGGAAATAACCAAGGGTGGCAGAATACACCGAGGCTCAGAGGGAAAAATCGTGAGGCGGGAAAAACCACGGGGCATGGCGCAAAAAAATCTCAGTTGGCGAGAAAACGTTAGTGCGTGTTACCAAGAATTCACCAGCTGCGATAATTTTCTTGCAAAAATCTTCTTGCCACGGGGTAATCCGAAGAGTGCGCTAGCAATTATAATTATAGAGAATTCCTTTCATCATACGTGTAGACGCACCTGTAAAGAAAACACCCTCCAAATTCCAAGTCTCTAAGACCAGTTTAGGCTGTGCGTTGTCTACATGTCAGTGAGTCGGTATTTCTTATAAAAATAAAACTTCGACATCGTATAATGTCCGTCGATAATCTCGGCGCAATGCGGACTGAACTGTCAAAAATCCGTTGTACGCATGCATGTGTTAGGTACTTACATATCTTGTTTGAGCAGGAAACTTGTGCTTTGACAGCTCCAGTAAACACTAATTAAATTACATTGGCTAATTAAACATGAACATTGTTGACTCAGCTTATCAGTATCGGTAGGAAAACAACTAGTACATATTGTATGTTTGAAACCTGTTCGGGTTAAGCGTTATTTTTTAAACATAATTAAATAAATAACGTATTGGTGTACAATCCACACAGCAACATCTAACCCCAAACTAAGCATAGCTTGTACTATGGGAGATTACTGAATGAATAAATATATAATAACTCTTAAATTATTTCAACATATTGAAATTATTGATAATTTATAACCCAGACACAAAACATACTTCAATGTTCGTCACACAAATGGGAATCGAGCCCACAACCAGAAGAAGGCAAAAGGCAGAGCTACTTCGAACTGATGGTTTTATGATCAGTATTTTCAGTGGCAACGGAGGCTTTTGAGCAGTCATGAGATTCCAAGCAACATTCTACATTCCAAGCAAACAATGTTAGTATTTGTTTTACTTGAGTTATTTCAGGTTATATCAGTAATTTTGGTAATATGTATTTTTAAATAAAGCTAGAATTACAGAATCGGTTGTGATAATTGGAATAAAAGTTTTGTTTGTAGGTGATTCAAGTCGAAATATTATTCTAATAGATTTTATACAAAAGTCTGCCATCCTGTTAATATATTCAATCTCTAAAAATGTATTAAAAGAAGTTAAGAGGCTTATTACATTACGATCGTGATTTTTTAATTCAATGATTAAAAATGATTATTTATTAAAATAGATATTAGATATTCAATGTTTTTTTAAATCTTTGGCGTTCTTGTTCAGAGAAACTGGTGTCTTCGAGAATTTTTACTTATTGTATGGTGGAGAATAGTTATTACTATAGTTCATAGCGGCCTCGCTTTTCGCATTTTTATTTTATTTATTTATGTAAAGCCAAAATTCCGAAGCAGTTTGCAAATAAAATGCGCGAAGGTACTTTTTCAAGCTCGTGGATTAAACGTCTGTAATATGAAAATGAAATGAAAAATATATAACAACATCTCTTATATAGTGGTTGAGTTTATAGCGGCCTCGGAATTCAGGAATATGTAAAAAGTATCTACAAAAAAATCCCATTCAAAACTATAAAACTACTAAAAATGTTCAGATTTAGCTGTAAATTTCTCCTTATTACATTAATACTATCGAGTAAAATTTATACCAGAACAAACGTTAGCAATGAAATTGTATACAATTTTTTTAATTTTTTTTTTATTCAATGCACTTAAACTTAAGTCGCTGGTCTTTCTTGGCTGTAAAGGGGACTTGCACAGAAAAACATTCAGCTTTTATAAAATAACGCAGGTCTGGCCGTCCTGGGCTCTTGGGCTATTATCAAACTATTCGCATGACACTGGCGAAATTGTCATATAAATAAGACTGATACCATTTAAACGAAGAAGATGGAAAGCAGCCATGAGCTTGTTCACTAACATTGACTTTTTTGACAATAAATATTCTTTATTATTCATTATTATTTTTAGCAGTCTTGCGAAACAAACATTGCGCTCTTATTTTATTTATTTGCCTCGGGCTATTTCAGTTTTTATTAGTCATTTTAGTGATTGTAATCAAATAAAGCTGGAGTTATTGACTCGGGTGTGAAGAATTGAAATAAAAGTTTTTTATTTTCTATGAAAAGCCACTATTTTATAAAAAAAATAATTAATGACGAACGACTGTGCTGTCGTTCGTAGACTTTGTGACGACTTACTAAAAAAAATAATGACTTGATATTGGCAAAATCGACATCATTATGACACATGCCGTTAACGAGGAAGAAGACTAACACTATTAGATTCATCTAGAGTTGCTAGAGGTCGCAGTTAGGTATTTTATCGAGAAAGAGACGACAAATTAAATTCAAATCAGTTTTATTCAATAAATTCAAGCGACCCGCCCCGGCTTCGCACTGGTGCTATGCTGATACTAAATATACCATAGAATGTCTAATGTAATCACATTTTAGAAACCTCTAAAATTATCAGTGTTTCTCTACCATATTATACATGTGTTATACATTTAAAACATTCTCTTGAATCACTCTATCTATAAAAAAAACCGTTGCCCAGTTTTAAAGAATTTAAGCATACATAGGGGCAGACAGACAGCGGGAAGCGACTTTATTTTATACTATGTAGTGTAGTCACACGGATGACTTTGAATCATCTTACATGTTGCGTGAATTGACCTCTGACGTCGGCGTAGGGGGCGAAGGCCCTCCTGAGAAGGTCACGGTTTCGACTTCCGCCGCGGGACAAATGTTTGTATGATTTGCAAATATTTTTCTCGGGCCTTAGCACAAGCCTTGCTTACTAGATAAAGCTATTTGAAATGCTAATTCCTCATAAATAAGTCCAAGAAGAAGATGGACAATATTGATTCTCGGATTCTGCAAAGAGTGAATGTGAGGGAGAATAGTAATTAGACATGCTAATTAATACCAAAGTGCCTTGGAGTCTCGAGACGGGAGAAGGGAGATAATAAATTAAATTCCGTACCGGATAACGTCTAATTTTGCACGTCTAATCTATACAATATGTAAAATACGAGCTTCCCCGAAAAGCAAATATTACATACAAATAACAAACTCTTAGTAATAACTAGACTAGTTCTACCCGCGGCATCGCACGCGAGTTACCTATGAAAAATTACCAAACACATTATTACGCACAGCAAAGGCTTCCAAAGTCTGTATGAGTAAGAATGACTAGTGATCAGGTTCCAAGCTGATTCAATACCATCTTGTTAGAAAAACTAAAAAATGATTGTCTGTAAAGTCGGTTTCGCATTATCCGTGTAGCGCATGCTGTAGTCGGAAAACAGGAGTTATTTTAGCTTAGAACGAAGCTTACATAATAATTACATTTTAAAAACTAAAAAGAAAACAGATTTCATTGAATGAAATTCGAGCCCATAACAATAAAACAGAGTTGCAACTGAATTATTTTTTGATGTCCTTTAAAAAAGTGGTTATTTGGAAACATATTTTTCCAGCTTTTTTGATTTATTACCGAACCCATTTCGATCAAATTTCTAAGGGCCCAATCGGAAAGTATCCATTCACATGCAAAAATATTTTTCCAAATCGGTTAATTAATGACGGATTGATTAAGTTACTAACATACAAAATAAAACAACTGAATTGAGAACTTCCTACTATTATTGAAGTCTGTTAAAAAAGCATGCAAATCGGAAGAAGTGCATGTACATAAAAGTCCAGAGTCAAACCGGCGAATACGACAGTATTCTGGCAGGTACAGTCGGCTGCACTGGAATTACCATATTTTTTGAGCAGTCATCCTGTAAATCTGTTAAATGATACGATACCATTTTGAAAATTGTTAAATCTATACATTCCAGTCGACTGTACCTACTTTGTAATATACCTACTCCACAACATTATTGTTCTGTTCTATGCTATCCTGTGCCATATTTTATTTGTTTTCAATTCCGTTATCTCGTATGTGTGGGTTTTACTATTGAACGATTTCCATTTCCTCCCTGCCGTAAGAATAAATGGACGTTCAATAGTGGTTCAAGAAATAGATTTACTTTTATATTGTGCTGGTTTTTCTTGTGCTTGTTAGACCAACATAATTTTTGAAAATAGTTGTTCATTTTGATAAACACGGGGTTTTATTTTGTCGATGAAGGTACCGACACTGTTTCTATTTATCTAGCTAGTCAATCTTCATCGGTGAGATTGATCCGTGGGTCGCTCGTTGCCGCTCGCGTTCACAGTTTGCACAAAACATTACACGGGTAAAACCCGAGTTTATCAAAATGTACAACTCACGAAAGTTTTGAATATAAAATTAATGTAAATTGTTTTCATATTTGAACAATCAACAATTTTGACGTTGTTTTACTGAAGGTACAATTACTATTAAATACATATATATCTTTAGACATCAGAAAGACCTTAACGAGTAGGTATAGCGAACTCACATATACAATACAAAACTTTTTTCGATCTTTCTTTCTTTCAAATTCTTCGACAATATCAGCTACTCCCTTAGGGTTCTTCAGAAAACAATGACCTTCGTCTCGTGGTCGTTTTAATGTAGGTATAGGAATCTACTTAACTAATGCTTGCTAATGTAATATTAGTAGACTGACGGAAAATTTTGCAATGTTAGTATCATAATATCTATTGTGATTAAATCTTGGAATTGCAACAATTTGCTAACTTACACTTAATAGTAATAAATAATAACATATAATGCTGTACATTTCACACAGCATCATCTTGCCCTAAAGCACAGAATACAGAAAGGAATCTAAAGTAAGCAGATCTTGTGTTATAGAACTGTTATACTACTTGTATTTTTTTCTTTAAATACTTTAATATTATTTATAGAAAAAGCACCTAGAATCGAGACACATATTTTCATATCATACAAACATTTTTCGTGGCAGGAATCGACCATTTGCGTCTCAACTGCGCCACGGAGATTGTCAAATAACTTAAATATTTTATTATAAACCACTGCTCTGATTTGCATACAATTTGCTTAACAGATGCCCTGACGAAAAACAGAATGGACCATCTCCTGTCGCATATAAAAATGAACGGGCGGCTGCTACTTACAGCAAGATAAGCGGTGATCTCATACAGTTCCACGTGTAATATTTACTTAAAGCTTAGGAGCTGATGTTCAGAAAGTGAGCTGAGCTTACGCATAATGACGTCATAATATCACTCGCACTCATTGATTTTAGGTAAGATGATGACGTCATCATCAATATGCATTTCAGCATCAGCTGCTGTAGTTATTCATATGACGGTCGGCGTTGTTTGAAGACGACGGTTTTCTAAGGCACACGTGCGAATGATACGAGATGACAGATGACTTCTGAAGCGTGGGGCTGAAGCTGAACGTTGTAACAATATTGTGCTACGTTTGTTTAGGCACACACATATACCCACCCTGCTTTTATTTGCATAAGAGTAGGTATGTTAATAATTATTTGCGTTTAAAATTATGTAGCCGTAACTCCAGTTATTTAATAAATGAGTAAGGGGTGATATTTCAATTGTCCAGTACCGTGTTTTTTTGACAAATTGGTAATTGCAGGTTGCCTGATAAATGATAAATCTCTTAGGCTACTCTGTTAGTTAATTCAACAGCTTGTTAAGCTTTTAATGGACTCCTAAAGTTATTGAATATAATTATGCCATTAACAATAAATAGCACATGATGATATGATATGACATTAGCCATTTTAAAATAAAAGAGAATTTTACTTAGATTATTATTTTTAGCTGTCTCGCGAAGCAAACTTTGCTCTCTTATTTTATGTATTTTCTACAGATATTTCGAGTTAATATTAATGTTGTAGTTTTATTCAAAGAAAGCTAGAGTTATTGACTCAGCAATGAATAATTGAAATAAAAGTTGTTTCTTTGTGATTCGAGTAAAAATAAAACGTAAATTATTTCATTTGAAAAGCCATCATAAAAACTAAAAATAAACGGACTTCATTGAATAAAATAGGATCCCATAAAAAATCTACTGTTTTACCACCCTCAGCAATGCAATATTTTTTCAAATGTATTTATTTATGTCTATCATCATCATCAACATCATTGGCCTTAGTTCATCTGTTGAAGATGATTTAGGAAACATTCGTTCATGGATCCACTCCAGCAACCTGAGGTGGGTGAAGTTTCCTCTCCACTGACGCCACTCTGCCTGGGATTCTGTTTGATAGCGCAGGCCTTCCCAAGTACCCACACTAACCTCTCGACCTTGCCGACAGGACCCGCAGGAAAGACGAGTCAGTACATGCGGTGTCGGTTCGGTTGTAGTCTATAATTCCGTATAAATATATAACTCAATTAAAAATTCAATACAAAATTTCTTCCGATATTTTTCACTCTCATGATGATATTTTTTATATTATATGTTACAGTCATTTCGAAAAATGTTCGCGAGTTCTACAGCTCACAGAGCCACTAGTTATAAAAATCTAATCACTTGATATTGGTGAAATTGTCATCGTTACGACACATAACAATATGGCGCAGGCCTGCCCCAATTTCGCCCTAAGCTGGATTTTCCCTTAATATCTCTAATTCTCGCACTGCCGCCTAAGTGGCAGCACTAGAACGGCTTTACCAAGACTGCAATTGTTTCGCGAAGTATGGCATAGGAGCGGCGGGGTGATTAGGAACAATAGCTCAAGGTCATTAAGTCGGGTAGGTGTAGACTTACCTACTATTTATCCTACTGTTCTACAATAATTTTTAGAACGAGGTTTTCGGAACGAGGAACGAGGTTTATCATGCTGATAAAACACGTCTAGTCAAGAAGATATGGTTACGAAGAGAAAATATGGAGTGGTGGTGTACTTCCTAGAACACAAGGGAAACCACTACCTTTCCACTAAATATTGAAATATCAAGCAAGTTTACCATCAAACTTTAAATACTTACCTACTATGGCACTGGCCTCTATGTGATGTGAGCTTATATGGAATATCTGTGAGAGACATGCTCAAGCTGTAGAACACGCATGTCTCCTAGCCATCCTAGTCTCCTAGGATTGGTAGAGGCATCTGTAGATTGTTTTAAATGGTCCTTAGATAGCTCAAACGTGTCGCATGTTATGTATGTTTTATCTATACCTATAAAAGAGCTTAACCTGACTGACGGATCCATCATCGCCGAGCCGAAATCGCTGAAGCTAGAAAGCTGAAATTTGGAAGGTAGCTTCCTTTTACAGAAAAAGCATCCACTAAGGCAGGGTATTTTGAAATTCAACCCCTAAAAGGGTGAAAAGGGGTGAAAACGAATGTATGAAATTTTTTAACGCGTGGTGTGATTTGCTTGAAATTTGATATGAATAAATAAAATGCAAAATAAATGAATACATGTTTCAGAATTTTTCAAAATAATCCTAAAAATGGGGTGTCAAAGTTTGTATGGGAACTTCTTAACGGGTGGTGTGATTTATTTGAAACTTGGATAGGATACTTAAAATGCAAAATAAATGGACATGTGTTTCAGGATTTTTCAAAATAACCTTCATACAATATTCTCGTACATATATACTCGTACAATACATTAATATTCTTGTTACTTTTGATGCTTGCCTAATTGACGGTTAGTAACTGGATGAACGAGCTTTGTTCGGTAAAAAACACGGATAAAACGTCGTTTTTTAAAAATGAAACCTAGCTAGATCGATTTATCGCCCCCGAAACCCCCTGCACACTAAATTTCATGAAAATCGTTGGAGCCGTTTCCGAGATTCAGAATATATATATATATTTATATACATTCATACAAGAATTCTAATACCTTTAAACGAGCAATTATGACGAATTGAGGCCTTAGTACAATAAAAGATTTGTAAATATTACCATTTGCATTTTATTCTCAGTTGTATACCAGTTTTATATGCTAGCGATATTGTTTAGTTAAAAACTCCCGCTTCCTCTCCGTGAGAAGGCGAACTCTTCACATAAACATAAAACGACGAAGTGTTCATGAACACAAAACCAATACCAGTTTATTTGCCGCGAAACAAGCATTGAGGTCTGCAGCATCCCGGTGGAACAATCAAGTTGCGAGACTTACGAGTTCACGGGACCGTGCCACGAGGAAGGCTGCGACATGAAAACCAAGGAAAGCCGGACAATTTCGCATAAAAGTCGGGCGTTTTAAAAAAATTTGGTTAGAAACTTCCAAAGCCAAAAAAGCTTCTTTGGAGTAAATTCTAAAAAGTTCCTTATTGCTTCCTCAGTGGATTCCTCTTATCCCCGTAAACGACACCTTCCGGCAATAGCCTTTTATAGTAAAATCCGCCTTTTCAGACCTAGTTAGAGCATGAAACTTCCAGGGTTCCAGGAAACCCTTTCAGGGCTGTATTATTGGATAATGCTTATCCCTAAAAATCAACGACCGTCATTTTACGGCTGTAAAACAGCAGCGTGGTTTTAAATCTCACACCTAAATACTAGTTTGACGATTTTAAGCACATTATCTTTGTTTGACTGGCCTGTCAGCTCAGATGATACATTATGACATTATGATGATACTCTGCCTACATTAATACAAAAATTATTACAATTATATATTTAAAAATATATAAATGTTCTATTAGTCATCTGATCACCAGAATATAAGCTATGCTTAGTATGGGGCTAGATGGTGTTGTGTGCATTGTTCACTAATATTTATTTTTATTCTATTTGTATTCCTAGAGGTAATTAGAGGCTCTACGGTACTCTCAAGACCTCGTTAACAATAAAGTGTGTTTTTTTAAACTTAATTCAATGTTGACATCAGTGCTTTTATGTATATAAACAAACTAGTGGTCGCCCACTGGTCGATATTCGACCATAATTAATTAATAATTAATGTATTTTTTATGCATAATATAAAAAAAATATCAGCATTCTGCACTTCTTCTCTGTATAAGCTATAAGTGTGCGAAATTTCATACTCCTCCGTCCGCCAAATTTTCGTAAAAAGAGATACAAAGTTTCTGCTTTATGTAATAATATATAGATAAAAAGAAAATCTCCATAGACTCGTAAGTCCATGTTGTAAATATTACCTACCACTTTTACGATGCTGTAATTTGCAAAATGAGACCATACATTTGGTACATAAAACAGCCTCTCAGTCAGGCTGTGTGGTGATTCTTCATAATAGCTAGAGATATCCATAAACGTTAGTAAAACTAGAGAGTTTACGATACCTGATTAGTGGTGAATTGCTGTGCCAGCTTGTGTCAATGAGGCAATAGCTTGCGGTCTGACTCAGCTTCGCAGGGCACAGTTAATTGGTTAATGAACGAACAAAGGCCACTTTATTGAATGACATTAAAATTCATGAGGAATATGAAGTTGTTGATGATAAGAACCTCTAGCGACCTAGTATATTGACTCAGCGGCGCTGTATGTTGAGGCTTTAGGTTGAAATTTAAGTCGTTCTTTGACCCAGCCTTCATGAGACCCTGGGCCCGTGGGGAACAGGAGCCCACCGCGTTTTCAAAATTATCTCACGGCGTCTGGTAGATACATTGCGTGACCCAAGAGCTGGCTCCTATCTGGCTCAGCGTATTAACATTCAACGTGGCAACGCCGCCAGTGTCTTGGGAACGCAGCCTTCTGGCAGTGATCTGGTTCAGTTGAATTATCTGTAGATCGTTTTAAACGGTCCTTAGATAGCTCTACTGTTTCATATGTATTTTATATTATTCTGTACGTTTCTGATATTATTTTTGTAAGTAGGTATCTTAGCTACACAATATTTGACCCATCTTCAGTACGCTAGGACTGAAACGTGAATATTGCTAAAATACTAAGTACGAATTAGGTAACAGTTATTTTCTCTGATGGGGTTGGTTAGTTATTAATTATTATAAAGTTTGCAAGCACAACACCATACAGAGCATATTAATGTAGGTAAGTACACATCAAAGTAAAATGGCGTAGGCGGTCTCTTTGTACGCAGTGTGTTACTATTATTTATTCTACGGCAGTGTTTGCCACGAGATCAATACACTGTATCACATCAAAGGATTTGTGGAATTCTCTCCCATAATTTATGAACATGTCAATATTATGAAAGCAACAAAAGCAGCGAGTTGGACGCGAAGAGAAACGAGCGGTTCTAGCTTTGATTCTTTATTCCAAAACGATGGTTTGCTTAGAAAATGCGACCGTCATAAGATGTACGTAACACAAAGGTTGATTTATAGGTTAAAAAAAACTGATTTAATTTTAATTAGGTACTTCTTTTGCAACGCCAGTCACATATTTTTCGTATGAGTCAGTTCAAATCACCGAATCGCAAACCTAAATAAAATGTTCTAAAATAATTACGATCAAATAAAATATCTAGCCATATTTTTTTATCGTGTCTGTTATTTCAAACAAGTGTGGTAAAAGCTGCTTCAGAGGCACCTTTCGTACAGACTTGTCTTGAAACTTTTTTAGGTTCTTCGAGGTTTCCGGCGGTTTCCTTGTCATAAATATACCTTTATTAAGTAACATTTTGATAAACATGGGTTTTATTCATGTATTATTTTGTCAATGGATGCATCAGCACTGTTTCGGATCATCTAGAGAATCTTCATCCGAGTTTGATTTCAGTTTGAGATTTGAAACAAAGTCAACAGGAATGTTTACATTCTACGAATATTCGAACGCTAATAAATTAGAGTAACCTACCCTGTCCTAGTTTTACGAGTCTCCTGTTTACGTGCTCTGAGACAAAGGAACAGACCGTGGGCTCTAAATTCTGTTTTTTATTTAATCTTAATCTGGTCGTAAAAAGGACACTCTTTATAGACCACCCGGTTTTGTTTACGAGATACAGGGGCAATTGGATTGGTAGGTACTTAGCGCGGACTTGACGTTGATATATTGTTGTTTTTCTCAATGTGTGATGAATGTCGATCTGTGATATGATTATTTGAAACTATATCGTTGCGTTTTGGAATTTCTATATATATATCTCGCTATACTCAAAATTATTAAGAAATTTATAAAGTACTAGCTGCTGCCCGCTGCTTCGCACACCGGGTACCTACATAAAAAGTAGCCCTTGTCTGTCACCAAGAATACACTCTTATCAGATCACCAAATTTTATCAAGATCCGTTCAGCCGTTTAGACGTAAAAAGGTATCTTACAGACAGACAGAAAGACACAGACTGAGACACTTTTGAATTTATTTATTACTAGCTGCTGCCCGCGGCTTCGCACGCGTGGCACCCACATAAAAAGTAGCCTATGTCCTTCTCCAAAGTATCATCTATCTCCATACCAACATTCATCAAAATCGGTTCAGCGGTTTAGGGGTGAAAACGTAACAAACAAATAGACAGACAGACAGAGTTACTTTCACATTTATAATATTAGTAAGATTACTAGCTGCTGTCTGCGGCTTTGCATGCGTGGTACCTACATAAAAAGTAGTTTATGTCCTTTTCCAAAGCCCCATCTATCTCTATACCCAAATTCATCAAAATCGGTTCAGAGGTTTAGGCGTGAAAAAGTAACAAACAGAGAGACAGACAGACAGACAGAGTTACTTTCGCATTTATAATATTAGTAAGATGATGGATGGCTTGGGGCGTGTTATTGGTAGAGCGCGAAGCCAACAGAAGGAGCTTTAAGATTTTCCCGACAAATGTGTTCTATACCTACTTCAATGGAACATTTCTTCAACATCTTAGCGACGAATTAAATGAGATCGCGTTGTCTGTATAGTCCCAGGGCGCGCCATCGACCGAGGAGAGAGTGAGTTTCCACAGAACGGACCGTAAAGTTTTTATAGTTTCCGGGTCACAGCGCCCCGACAATTCGGTTTTCCAATCAACATCTTTATAGTGATCGAGAGCGTGATACAGACTTGACTAAAGCGTTTTCTGGAGCAAGAGGATATGAGGGATTCACAGTTTTTCCTTTGCATTTTGAAGTAGATTGCGCGTCTTTATCGTAGTAATAGTACTTACTCTAACTTCGAATGTGTTTCGAACTATCAAAAGCAAGAATATAATTTTACAATCTTCAACGCATTTCGTCTTTTTAATGACATTGTAGCAATGGCACGTTAACAATTAGAGAAACAGAAAAGTACCTACATGTATGCACTTTCCAAAAAAACATGAGTCTAAAGATATCCTAGCTTTGCTTCCACATTTATAATGCGTACAGACAAAGATTGGAATGCTTTGCCGTTGTCTGTCTTTCCTGAAAAATAAAATTTGGGTCTCTTCAAGTCAAGAGTAAATAGGTATCTTCTAGACCTGCGTGCCCCGTCGTCGGCCACCTCGTCGCTTAACATCAGGCGAGTACGTGGTCAAATGTAGTCAAATCTATGATAAAAAAAATATATATATTTTCATAATGTTTCTCATATTTCTACACGGCAATAACAAAAGAAAATACGCTTTCTTTCAAGTACGACACATCATACTTATCACATCTATACGTAGGTATGTACTTATAAACTTCCGACTCCACAGTTCCCGGCTGTTGCTGTGGCAGACACAATTAAATTTTTATAGCCAATCATATTCGCCCACAATAACATTCGATTCTGTCGGAGGTCGCATTACTTTGTTGACTTTATTATCTACATATATATTTATTTACAGCAATAATTACAGATATGTAATACAGAATAATTAATTCAATTCAATTCAGTTTATTTACACTTTATTTTAACATTACCTACCGATACTATCAAATGAGTAAAAATAGGAAAACATATTAAGAATAAACATTTACGTTTTAAAAATAAAGAAAACCGGCTAGAATGAAATTTGAGCCCAAAAAATACAACCAAATTGAGAACCTCCTCCTTTTTTTGAAGTCCAATGGTTCCACCTGTCTGTGTCTATCAGCTTGTGACCATAACAATCTCATCGATAGATAAATGTGCCATAATCGAAGCTGGAAACTGTACTACGCATCAGTATACCTACATATATCTAATACCAGGTAAGCTTATGAAATTCTTTGATACGAACAAAATTAATTTCACGTTTGCGTTTGGTTTCTGATGAGCCTGGGAATGAGAAGAGTTCGCGCAACGTTAAACAGATAACTTAATTCCTTTGAAGCCTAATCGTGTACCTATTGTCCCGAACGTTTAGGATTATTGTCGTTGGATCTTAATTATTTCGAAGGAAAAATAAGCAATATTAAAAAACCAATTTATTGTAGGTAGGTAAGCAAACATACGATTTCATTATGTACTTATGTCCTTTGGATTATTGAAGCCTCTCAAACAAGTAAGATCAGCAAAATAGCTGTTTAGTTAAGTTGTTAACCTACACGAGTTGACAATAAAGCTAAGGGGTATGTAGAACCTACCTTTACTCACTGACCCGAATCTTTAATGTTGCTAATTGCTTGTGCTTTTTGTACATTGTAATTACCTGTTAGGTTAGGCAGAACTTTTTACAAATATAGCGAATGTTGATTAAATTTAATGTGTTAGAGAATATATTAATAATAATGCTGGACATTTCATACACCATAATCTGGGCCCAAAATAAGCAGTGTTCGTGTTACATGACTGATATACTAATTACATGTGCTTTTTTGTAAATAAATTCGTATTATACATAGAAATACCCAGAAGAGAAACAAGTACTTTCAGATCATACAAACATTTGACCCTCAGCCAGGCCCTGGCCCACTGCGCTACAGAGGTTGTCAAAAAAGTAGGTTTGAGAGCAAGTCTTTATTTTTAGGGTTTCGTACCAAACTGGGAAAAAGGAACTTGAAGACTGGCAGCAGCAAAATTCATTACATCCGCACAATGCATGATATTAACCAAATTGAAAAACAGTACTCAGTTCAGTTTGAAAACCCACCAAAAGGGTCCACCCCCATGTAAATTCAAGTTATTTACATGGTACCTAGTTTTAATAGTCCTACTTTTCATTAATTATGGTTATGGAAGTAAAAGAATTATCTACTTGCATTTCTACTAATGATTTCTTCCATCAACTGCCACCTAAAAACAGTCTTAGTCTGTCATGTATACATTTTAATATTAGATCACTTAATTAAAAACGAAATTACAGCAAGTCATTCATAGCTGTATATTTCCTTTAGATTTAATAGTTCTAACCGAAGTAGGAGTCTCTGACAACATTATCCAATTGTTTAACCTAACGGGCTATAAATTGTACTCACAGCTACGCACTCCTAATAAAAGAGGTGGTGGTGTTATTATCTACGTACGAAATCACATAAAATTTACATCAATTCAACAAAAAACTAGAACTTTCGAAAGCCTTACAGGCACCATTAAATTCAACTCAAATAGCGATGTAGTTGTGTGTGCAGTTTATAGGCTACCATCTACAAATAAAAACCTGTTTCTTAAAGAACTAAGAAATTCCATATCTAAATTCAATATAAATCAAAACTTCCTTCTTGTTGGTGATACTAACATTGACCTGAAAAAGATTTCGTCATTCAAAGATTCATATCTGGGAGCATTGAGCGAGCACGGATTAATGTGTGGAATAAGCGATTTCACCAGAATTGAAACTAAACAAAATATTATCACAAAATCTTGTATTGACCACTTTTTTGCGCGTTTCCCCACATATAGTCCGTTCTTGGCTGTGCTCGTCACAGTACTGGCTGACCATCGAGGTATTTTATTTACCTGCATCGACAACTCACCTTCAATGCCCAAGCGTATACAGGTTGTCACGAAATTTTTTGTGAACTATGACATTCTTGCAAGTGAGCTCAAAAAAGTAGAATGGATAAGACAAAAGAAATGAGTTCACCTGACAGTATTCTTGATTTTATTCGTTATCCCTTCCAAACGGCAAAGGAAAAAGCAACTAACATCAAAACTAAATTCTCAAAGAGAACGAATAAACGTTATATTATACCATGGATTGATGAAAACGTAATCCGACTTTGTGAAAAAAGTGATAAAACTTTTTGTGATTGGAAAAAATCAAATGATGTAAAGTTAAAATTAGAATTTAATAAAATACGCAACAAAATACATAAAGTATTAGAAAATATATATATAATAATATATATATAATATAATCAACCAAATGTTAGGAAGAGTGACACTGTCAGTAGATGAAGCTATAATCAAGGCATTTGATGCACAAGGATTGACAACTAAAGTAATTGCAAACAACTTTGCGATAAGTTTTCACAGAGCGGTTAAAGATATAATCCCCGACTGTAACATAAAATTATCAAATCCCAATGACACAATACGTAAACTTGATTCTAGTATTCGATTTAATAAAGCTACAACTAATGATATACATATAATTATAAATAAATTAAACTCAAATAATCCAGGCTCAGATAATATTAAAATATCTGATATAAAAATTGTAGGCGAAAATGTTGCCTCTGCTGTTGCCGACCTAATTAACAGTAGTGTTAAAACTGGTATATACCCGAATGAACTGAAAGTCGGATGTATAAGGCCTATTCATAAAAAGGGTAAGCGAAATGATTATTCTAATTATCGTCCGATTACATTATTATCCTAAATAGATAAAATAGTTGAAAAATACGTTTGTGAGCAAATACATAAATTCTATAATAAACATAATGTAATTAACCATCACCAGTTCGGTTTTCAACCAGGAAAAAGTGCCTCAGATTTTTTATCAAGGTTCACTTATGACGTCAATAAGCACTTAAATGAGAAAAAATACGTACTTGCTCATTTTATTGACTTCTCACGTGCTTTTGATACTTTGGTGCACAGTCAGCTAATAGAAAGATTAGATAACTGCGGAATTCGTGGTTTGTTTGTTGACCTGGTGTGAAAATTACGTTAATAACCGTACCTTTACGGTAAAAATAAATGACACCAGCAGTAAACCTATATCAGTAACAGAAGGTACAGCGCAAGGTTCAGTTTTAGGGCCCTTGCATTTTTTGACTTACGTACATGACATGAGCAACTGCATTACCAATTGTATATGCTACCAGTTTGCTGATGATACATGCCTGGTTATCGCTGATAGGAATCCCCAACATGCTTGTAATCTTTTACAATCAGACCTAGACACTTTGAATAAATGGTGTCACGATTCCGGCTTGGTACTTAACTCAAGTAAAACCAATTTATTAGTTATTAAATCTCCTTATCTAAAACATTATTTTGTACAAAATCTAATAGCCCACGACCATAACTGCTTACATAGTGCTAACTATGTGAGTTGTAGATGTCCATCCATTGACATTGTTGAAAAACAAACATACTTGGGATTGATAATAGATAGTAAATTTAATTGGATTTATTACGTTGAGCGAGTTTGTAATAAGCTTAGGCAGTTTCTAGCAAATATAACTATTCTTAACAATCGTATCCCCTTTAAGATTAAACTAATGCTTTACAACTCACTTGCGGATTCATACATACAATACGGCCTCAGCAGTTATGGCAGAACTTATAAATCATACTTGGATGATATTTATAAATTACAATTAAAAATTATTAAAACTTTAGTGTCACATAAAATCAAAACCCAGTTCCATGACAATGACAGCGGTCTCTTTAATCATTGTAAAATTTTGCCCGTCCAAACGCAAGTTTGTTATTTATTAAAAAAGATCATTTTTTTATGAATCAATATTAAATTTTATTGAACACCCTGTATACACTCGTTCTATTGCAAGGAATCAGCTCTGTACGCCGCGCGCAAACAATGTGTATGGCGAACGGACAACCGGTTATCTTGTGACTCGGCTAATTAATAATTTACCTACCGACTTACGTAACAGCCTTACTCATAAAAATATTAAGATAAATTAAAAAAACATTTTTTAATGAATGTTTAGATAGTAAGTATCGCGAGTATCGAGGTAGGTAGGTGCTTGTATTGCTAACCTACCTACCTGGATACTCATGTTCTATGTTAGTTTTAAGTTTGTACCTATCTAGTTTGTTTATTACAATTATTAAATAATGGTAAACTCAAATAGTGTCGGGACAAACCTTAGTGGTTTAAGATGCTATTTTTTAATTTGAAGAACGTTCATATTGTTTAAATGAAAAAAAATAAAAAATAAAATATAAATGATCATTTTATTGTCCGTCTGTCTGTATGTCTGGTAAAACTAATATCAACTACATCTACTTTGTCTAATGTCTACGATCCCTTGGAGTTGTTAAAAATCAAGCTTCTAACTCATCATATCATCATAAAGGCCTTTATGAAGTCCACTGCTGAAGATAGGCCTCCCCAATAGATTTCCAGGAAGAACGATTTTGAGCACTCTCCATCCACCGACTTCCTGCGATCTTTACAACGTTGTCAGTACATCTGGTGGGAGGTGAACAGTTGGAGTTCAGATCAGAGTTGGAGTTCAGAGGTGAACAGTTTCGGTGAAATAACATCTTCCTTTCTCACCCCTCTTTGCAATGGGATTGGATTCGTGCTTAGATCCTGAACTCGGATAGATATGGTGGCGTTGCTGTACAGACATTTCAACACTTCAATATACCGATAGTCGATTTGGCACCGCTAGAGTGACCGCAACACACTTAAGTGTTGACAGAATCAAAGGCTTTCTCATAGTCCACAAACGCTAAACAATGTGGCCGGTTATACTCTTCGGTCTTCTGTATAACCTGCCGGAGCGTATGGTGAGGTCTATGTTGTTAAAGCCTTTTCGGAACCCGGCTTTTCGGGAGGCTGGAAGTCGTCAAACTTACGAGCAAGACGATAATAATCGTCTTATAGTAATTACTAAATTACTCTCGAAAACAGCTTATAGCGAGCTCAACAGCGAGATGGGCCTGCAATTCTTTAAGAGGATATTATCCCCTTTCTTAAAGAACAGTACCACCACGCTCCTGCTCCACGCCTCTGGCGTAGTTCCCTCGAAGATGACGGAGTTGAACAGATTCTGGAGGACCTTAAGTACCGATGACCCACCCGCTCTCAGAAGCTCTGTCGTTATTCCTTCTTCCCCCGCTGCCTTGTTGTTCTTAAACTGCTTGAGAGCCGTTCGGATCTCGTATAGGATGACGTCCGGAATGTCTTCTGTGTAGTGTCGGGTTAGGCGGGCTCTTTCATCGCTGGTCGTGCTTGTAGTAGGACTTTGCGATGAGGTGTATAGTATAGAACTTCTCGAGCTCTCGTAAAACTTCTGGCTTCGAGGAAACGACACTGCCATTATCGGTCTTCAGTTTCTTCACCAGGCTTTGCCCAATAGACAGATCTCTCGCGACCACTTTGGAGTCTTGGTTGCGTTATATTGCGTTCTTTATACTATAAGTATTAAAGAGACGCACATCGCGTCGCATAGACTTAGAGATCTGTTTATTGAGCGTGCTGTGTTTGGACATGTCCACTAAAGACTGCAGTTTCATTTCGCTGCGTTCTGCCATGAGTTTTAGAGTGTGCTCAGAGAGTTTTTGGGTTCTACTTTTACGGTCTTACAGAACTTTGACCTAACGGCATGGACAATTTCCACCAGCCCGTCATTTAGCTTCTAAGTCAACGTAATCAAAAAATATGGCCTATATACGGTCAATTGATTCAATCAGTCAGTAGCTCTGCTTTTTGCACTGTAGGTTGTGGGTTCGATGTCCATCGAAGACAAACATTTGTGTGATAACGATTTTGTTCTGTGTCTGAGTGTAAAAAAGTATAATATCATAAGTATTTATTTAGGAATTTATCAGTATAACATCACTCATCTGGATCCCAAAGTACAAGCTATGCTTAGTTTGGTGCTAGATGACACTGTGTAGATTGTCCAACAATATGTATTGTACTAACCGACATCAAAAAAGAAGGCGGTCCTCAATTAATTTGATTTTCTAATATTTTTGTAACCTCATAACTCCGTCATTTATGAATATACTTTCCGATTAGTCCCATTAAAAATTCATCGAAATCAGTTGTCAAACTGTCATCCAAGTGAAGGAAATTTCGATGTTTTGCTTTCCTATGACTTTCCAGTGGTGTTTACGAATTTCGATCCCTACTAATATCCTTACTAATATTATAAATGCGAAAGTAACTCTGTCTGTCTGTCTGTCTGTTTGTCACGTTTTCACGCCTAAACCGCTGAACCGATTTTGATGAGTTTTGGTATAGAGATAGATAGGACCTTGGAGAAGGACATAGGCTACTTTTTACGTAGGTATTACGCGCGCGAAGCCGCGGGCAGCAGCTAGTAAATTATAAATTACTAAAACGCGTAAAATATAAACCTTTTTACCGACTTCAAAAAAGAAGGATCTTCTTAATTCGGTTGTATTATTATGGGCTCAAGTTTAATTTAATGAAGACTGTTTTCTTTTTAGTTTTTAAATGTAATCATTTATTTATGTCGCATATGTTGATTATCAAAACCTATAGGTTATTTTCCGTTGACCTAGAATCATTAATTCGGCAAGAAGCAAGGTTTCACAGTACAAGTAAGAAATTACTTAATTTACAGTATTTTTATGACAAAAACTAACATGCGATTACATACTAACGTGACCGTGACGTATGGAAACATTTTCGCAACTACTAAATTATTTGTCCTTCAATTTTGTTACAAATACTGCATTTATTTTCAGAAATAATTACAGAAATGTACAAAATAATATACAATAAAATAAAGTACACGTGAAACAGTTGAGCTATCTAAGGACCGTTTAAAACGATCTATAGATAGCTCAATTGATCCAGATCACTGCCAGAGGGCAGCGTTCTCAAGATACTGGCGGCATTACCACGTTGAATGGCAATGCTAATACGCTGAGCCAGATAGGAGCCAGCTCTCGGGTCATGCAACGTATCTACCAGACGCCGAGACATAATTTTGAAAACGCGGTGGGCTCCTGTTTGCCACGGACTTATCTTTTCGTTAGAGCAATGTTAATAGTTTCTGACTGCTAAAAGTAAAAGTAAATAATGGTAAAAAAAGTAGGTAGATAAATAGATACGGTAACCTTCTTAGGCGCGACTTTCGCACTTGCACGTTTTATTTTCATCAACCCTTGTATAATCCAAACATTGTTATATAACCTTATATCAATGCTGGTAATAATAATAATAATGCCGGACCTTTCGCACAGGATCATCTGGCCCCTAAGTAAGCAGAGCTTGTGTTATGGGTACTACATGATTGATATACTATATTAATACTTTTTTTTAAATACATACATATGTATTATACATAGAAACACCCAGACCCGATACAAATACTTGCAGAACGCACAAACATTTGTTCGCGGGAATCGAACCCGCAATCTTCTGCGTCTCAGCCGGACTTTAGCCTACTGCGCCACAGAGGCCGTAAATGCGTATGTTGTTGAAATAATACTTAAACTAACTCGTAAACAGTTTTTTTTTTTTTTTTTTTTATCATCAATAAACCTACGTTTGACCACGATCTCGCCTGATGTTAAGCGACGATGTGGCCGACGATGGGGCACGCAGGTCTAGAAAACACCTATTTACTCGAGACTTGAAGAGACCTAGATTGTAGTTTTCAGGAAAGACAGACGATGGCAAAGCATTCCAATCCTTGGCTGTACGCATTATAAATGTGGAAGCAAAGCGCTTTGTTCGTAAGGGTGGTAGGTTGACAAGGTATGGATGGTATTGAGCGGTACGTCTGCTTGTCCTGTTGTGAAAAGGAGATGGTGGAATCAGCTTAATTCAAAGCAAACTCAATATACAAGTTTTCCAGACCTTCTTTTAAAACAAAAATAGCAATCCATCAAGAGGAAAGTTCGTCAAAGTTGGCACAATTCCGTAAGGCTCGTCCGCACTCTTGTATATAATAACAAGAAATATTGAAGAAATGCTTTTCGTTCGCCTTTTCTTTTCAAAGCGCCCTAAGGTAAGCGCCTAAGTAGTGCTTCTGGCGCTGACTCATGCTGACGCTGACTCATTAAAAATGCTGCATGCAAGCAGAGAAAGACACAAGATAAATACTTGTTCTAAAAGCTTTCACGAATTATTTGCGTAGATTCGTTAAAAGTTTGGTTTGCTTTCAACTTTGTGCTTCACCAAAAAAAACTTTACATTTATTTTTATGTTATAAAATACGTTACATAAGAATACTTGTATTTATTGCAAAGTTCATGAAAAAATATATCTGTTTCTATCGTGGTGATTTTTAATTTTCATATTTTAATAATAATAATAATAATCATCATTTATTCCTCTCTTTAGACAAACAGGTTAAAACTAACTAACATTCTAAGGAACTTAAGTAGATAGATACGTATTACTGACAATAGAAAATAAAAACTAAAACAAAACAAATTTGAAATGGTAGCAATGGTACCAATAGTGTACACAATGTTAGCTGGTAGTGTAGCTAATATTCGGTGATATTTGAAAATCACCAATATAATAGGGGTTTACATATGAAATTGCGGTTCTTGTACTGATACTTTGAATTGAAATTAAGCCTGCATGGCGTGGGACTTCAATGTGAAACTTTTTTCCCATCATACCAATAATATTCTAAATTTAAAAATATATTTATTTGATTTGACATTTGATCGTTAGCTTTCAATTGTTTCTACATTCAAATCTAAACGTAAAGATGGACACAACAATTTGAATATTTTTTGGTGAATAAGTAGGTTTTGACCGCCAGATAAATTATAAATGTTTTAATGTTACCACAGGAACAAGTCTCAGGAGTGTGTTCCCGGCTTTACGGAAGTGGGTAAGTAGGTCTGAGGGTGTATATCGATGTAGGAAGGTATTGAATCATTATGGATTCAGATCACAGATGAACCTTTGCTGAATACGTGACTATACAGATAAATTCTGAAGTCGCGCTATAAGAACATTGGAAAAATTTAGATGCCTACATACCTATAGCGTACCCTCGGTCGCTTACGTTCGGCCCTAACCTAGAAATGTTTTGCTACGAGAGTAGAATTCAAGTCAATGTCAATATCTTGTGTTTTTCCACAATATTTTCTAATTACGGCATCTAACCATGATTATGAAAATGATTAGCTTAAAGCCCGAAAAAATTCCGAGTCTTCACGGCCTTTATAAAGTTGTAAGTTAGCACCTACGGGAGAAACGGCCAAACGGCGCGACTATATTTTTAACAGTCTTCAAAAGGAGAAGGCTCTCAATTTCAGTTTTTTATTGTTGTTACCTCATATCACCGTAATTTATGAACCGATTTGGATATTTATATATGTTTTTTTTATACTTTCAGTTTGGACTTAAATATATACCACCCCTAAGGGTGAAAAAATAGGGGAAGAATTTTGTATTTAACTTTTCATTGATATTGTATATATGAAGAAAATATTTTTAATACAATAAAAAATAAATTGTATCTCTGAAGATGGTACACAGATGCAATTTTTTATGTGCTCAAATTTTATTCAATGACGTCGGTTTTCTTTTTAGTTTTTGAAACGTAATTACTTGTTGTTGTATCAGCAAGGATACCTGTGACGTTCCTAATACTAGTAAGATACCACTTAGTGCTACCAAGTGCTCGGCTAAACATCTACCTGGTAGATGTCTAGCGGAGCACGTGTTTTCGGCAGTAGATCAAATCTAATCAAAACATACTTTATTCAATAAAACCACTTGGACCACTTACATACTAGTGAATCTAGGTGCCAGTTTCTCCTAATCCCAGTTTAAGAAATATAAAACAAGAAACTCATCTGGTCTTAACACTTTTTTATTTCCTTGCAAATATTGTTACGGATGTTTCAGAACAGATTCATCCCAAGCTTTATTATCATCTTAATAATCTGTTATTTTATAATATGCTTTATGAGACAGTTTCTGTTTTATTTAGCACGACAAATTTAACACTAGCCCCTTTGATTATAAACGGCTCTCAATATCTGTCAAAAGATAATCACTCTTCTAATAGTGCCAACCCCTATTGTAAGGTAGTGACAAAAAGAAAAAAAAAAGTGATAGAGCAAATCTTAAGCAATGATTAGGCAGTGTTCAAGTTGAGATGCGTTGATAAGTATGGCTGTGTTTGACTAATTGATTGCAGCGGTAGTCTTCTGTCCAAGAACTGAATGCTCAATCATAGCCAACCTGCCAAGAATCCTCAATGAATGGAGTTCAACTAGGCTACTCGCTATAATCACCAACTGTATCGAATTGGTAAATGGTTATTTTTTGCTTCGAATTTTGATTAATGACTAAGGCCGTGTTCTGAACGATATTTAAACTCAAATCTAGGCTAAGCATAGACGATTAAAATCTATTTGTAACTTTGAGTTTGAATATGATTCAGAATTAAGGCTCTTATTGCTATAATGCTTTGCTTAGACGAGTTTAGGTTAATTTGATTTTAGTAGCTCTTCTTTAGTAGCTCTATCTTTATATAAAAATCTCGCGTCACGATGCTTGTCTGGGATAAACTCCGGAACTACTAAGCAAATGTTTATGAAATTTGGCTTACGTGTGTAATTTGGCCAAACTTAAAAGATAGGATAGTTTTTCTCTCAATTATTGTCCTCATTATTTTCTCATTGCAAATTTAATGTTTTATACAATAAGTTCCATAGGTTTCCAACAGATGGCAGTGTTAGTTAACTTCATCATCTTTAGCTATCTAGGTTGGGTACCTACACGTACATATATTGGTTCAACATATCAGAACGACTGAGTCAGCCACGCATGGTCATATCAGCAAGTAAAAATAATATATATTATTGAATATAATGAATACTAGCCTTCTTAAGTTATTGATAATAAAAAATATAATAAATAATAAATAATATAAAAAAATAATATAAAATTTCATCCTACCAGCATCTTTTATTATTCTTCAAATCACTTTACCTACCTGTAAATATGTATGTACATATTATTTTAATCGTAAATCACTCATATTATTTTCATCACCCCATATTCAGCTATATTGATTTCTATCCATCCCAAGGTTGTCTGGCTGAGATCGCTATCTAGCGATAATACCGCCCATTGTACTACCGTGTAGGTAAACATTGTGTCTTATAACAGTCTAATGTATTTGTGCTGTGCGATAAAGTATTTTCTATTCTATTCTATTCTCTAAGTACATGAAAACGTACACTAATATACGGTTAGCTTTCTTTCCGTTAGTTGGGTTAAGAAGAAGTAACTAAACATAAATCAGCTCAAAAAGGTTAAATACCAACAAGGCTACCTCTTTTGTACATTACAGTCAAAAGTACGCCTGTTAATGTAGTGTAGAGCAATCAAGCTCTATGGATACAAGGTTGTTGCAACTAACCAGTTCCGTGTCCACGAATTCACATTGTTGCGCAAGGTCGTTTCATAATCATTTCTTAAACTTTTGTAAGTAATCAAGTTTTGTACACACCTACATATTTCAATTAGAACAATTAAAGTTACACCTTGTTTTATTACTTAGATATTTAAGCAAACTATGCGCAACAAAACTAATTAGGTAATTATATACCCAGGTGCGTAGGTAAAACATTGGTACCTAGTCTTAATATTTAGTGTGGTTCCAATAAATATATCTACGTATAACATTACTTTTAAAACATGAATGAAAGTTCTTTTGCAGTCACACAGAAAGCAAACTAAATATTTGACAATACATAATAATTTTTTACCGCTTTTGGTAAGTCATAATACTTACCTCTACACTCTCATCCTAGTGCTTCCTACCATGCATTTTAGTGTTCCGAAGTCCACAAGGAACCCGCTAGTATCGCTATGTCCGTATGTCTGTCTGTCTATTCGCCCCAGACTATTAGTGTTATTGTGATGAAATTTTGCGTGGTAACACTTATTGGGACCCCTACAAAATTATGAAATAAAAACTAAAAATAACGGGATTTATAAATATTACCCATCGTGTGTTGAATAGGTCTTTTAAAGATACTAGCAGTCTTCTTAAATAGTTATTATATACAGATATTCGTATGATAAATATTAAGCACTGAAAGGTCGGTGTCCTTTCGGCTCCTTAACGGCTAACTATTTTTTGGAGAAACCCGAAATGTTTTACAAAATAGTTGGATATATAATTCAATTATAAGCAAAATTATCACAGATGGTATGGCTCTGCTAGATTTTGAGTATAATCCTGATTTGTAAACCTTCAAAAATTCAAAAAGGCCCATATTTTTTTTGTCTATGGTTTTTTTTATACGCTTTATATTAGCTTCATTTGTATGTATGTTTGTATGTTTGTATGTACCCGACTCCATAGGACGCGATTTTGACCAACTTTAAACGGCCAGATTTCACTCAAATTGCACACCTGTTAAAGACCGATGACAATGCAATACTTCAAAAAAAAAAAACAAAAAAAAACCGATTATCCTAAAACTAAAAAGTAGAAAATAAATAATAGTTAAAAAAAACTAAAAAACACGCTTTATATAGAAAACCAAACTAAAAAATAGAAAATAAATTTTAATAAATGTAAGTAAGAAAAATATTTTCTATTTTTTAGTTTGGTTTTCTATATAAAGCGTGTTTTTAGTTTTTTTAAACTATTATTTATTATGAAAGAGCTATCTAGTTACGCTTTAGGGCAACTTTCAGACGACAGACAACAGAAGTTCACACAAAAGTCATAAAGGTCGCTCTGTATTACCCGGACGTTTTGAGTGGATAAGATGGTGTTGAATTGGTTTGAAACCTGGTCAGTAGTCTTAACCTTACTGACTTCGGAAGCCTTCACTGTGCGTGGTCACATGCACTTGGCCAAGTTATTAACCTAAGTGGTATTTATCGACTACCCAGCCGTGTGGGCTGGGTAGTCGATAAATACCACAACATCCAAATAAAATACAATATTACTTAGTAAATCAATGCGGCTAACGAATCGAACATGCTAAATCGTTAATTAAAAGTATTTTTTTGTATGAAAATAGGTAAAGTCTTTGAGAATCCCTAGGTGGGTGTAGGTAGCATCTACTCGAACAAACCTGTGCCAACGAAAGACTCGCGCGCATTCTTATTATTTTATTTGATTAGGTAGGTAATAGCATAAACTCGTGTTGTTGTTCTATGTTTATAATAAAACACTTAACTTTAATTTTCTCATATTTTATATTTTATACAAAGGCAAACAGCCTTATTTTGCTTAAACTAAAGTCCAAATTAGAGTAAAATTTTTAAATCTAAGTTTTAAAATAACATAAAACTGACATTTTGTTTGTTTATTGAATTGATTTTCCTAGTATTCATAGCAGTTTTACAAATACTTCTTAATATGATGACTAAAATGAGAAAACACACGTCAACACGCGTTAATTTAGTAAATTTAATAATATTTAGTAATAAAAAAAATGTTATACTAATTTAGAATTTAGTGTCAACTAAATACGTTTGTATTTTACGAAATTTTAGTTAGTCCGGTCAGTATTATGTTATCTGTGGTCCGGTGAAACTACAGATAGGGGCCAATATCTACTCATTATGAATACGTAACTTTAATCAGTTATTGCTTAGATTACTTTGAGCCCCTTCATGCAGTTTTCGAGCTTGTCAATGTCCCAGATAATCAACTGACTATCCAGCCCCGAAGTACTGAACATCTTGGTTTGTGCTTTAGTGCCTTTGAACAGGCTAATGCAAGTAATAGCGTTCTGGTGAATAGAATCAAGTGATGTATCATCAGTGTCAGCAGCTTGCTTATCAAGCCGCTGAAATTTCTTCATAGCCGATATTCCTCCCGCCGACTTTTTCTGAAAATTGTCTAGTTCGGCTACGAACTTTATCTCTCTGCCACTAAATGAGTACAACATTGGAGTACGACTATGTCCCGCTGCAATAAGGGACTGATTTGTGATCCAAGTGCACACCATAAATGGAAGATGTTTAGTCTTTAGTTTGTAGACAGATTTTCCTTGAGTAGCATCGGCTACATTTATGGAACTGTCATGTCCAACCCAAGCAATCTTGTTGCCATCTGCGGAGAATGAAACACTGTGAACCCATCCTCCTGATGAAGTGTTAGAGAACTCAGCCAGTAGTTGTCCAAGAGGCATCTTAGAGCCCCAAACGTTAGGGCTAGGTTGATCCTCGATTTCTTTTACATAAACAGAAAAAACTCTTACTTTGAAATCAGAAGAACCAGCTACCAGCAGCATGTTATTCGGATGCCAATCTAGGGAGGTAACGGTAGACCGAATGGGCTTTTTGATGTGCCTGGATACCCACCAGTTGTTTTCTTTGTCTAAGTAGCAGATAGAGAGCAGTCTTGCTGCTGAACCGACTGCGAATTTATTTTCCATGGGAGACCATTTCACGCAAGTTGCCGCGCGATTGATACGAAGAATCACAAGAGTAGTGGTCCACTTGCCATCCTGGCTTTGTGTCCAGACATAAGCGTTGCGGTCTGCAGAACAAGTAACGATTTGATTTGAGTTCTGGGCCCAGTCTATGCCCATTATACGCAGGTCATGTTCCAGAAGTTTGTGGGTTTGTTTCCATGCGTTTACATCCTTTTTATAGATGTGGAGCTCGTTGTTGTTGGGAGAGAATGCTATTTCTGAAAAAGATATAAAATTAAATGCGGCTTGTCTAATACGTAAGCAAAGAGCTACATACTTTTATATACCTTGAGGATAAATATTCAGTTAACGATAACATTACATCATATATCCTCAAAGTATTCATATAAAAGTGACGTGTTATATCAACATTGTGTTGGAGAAAAAACGATGAATTTTCTACTTACGTGTTCTATCTTTATTCCAAGCATAAACAGGAATGGCGCATGAGTCACCAAAAGTTAGCGTTTGAGACATTTTGCATTCCTGAAAAGTAAGTAGGAAGATAAAGATAAAAAGATAAAAGGTATTTATTACAGCAAAATACAAGTTTAAGTATCAAAATTTACAAATCATAAAAATAATATATTTGATACACATTGTAGTAATGCTGAGAACGAGCAATCTAGAATGAGTTGCTGTTGCCTTCCTAACTAGGCTAAGCCTGTATGGAGGGATCCTGATACGAACGATATTGGATTTTGTGTTTATGCTCAGTTGACAGTTTTAGGATACTTATGGTTCTAATCTAGGTCTAGCCAAATAAATACTTAAAAATAAACATGCATTTAGATATTTGTAATATGAAGTATATATTTTAACTAAGATGTAAGCAGGTAGGTACTAATTGTTGAAAGCGAATATTGTAATTATATAACATTTGACACTAAATAAAAAAGTAAGTAGGAACTTATGCATATATTGGAAAAAGTCAAATATACTACGAAAATAATGTGCAATAAATCAATATAATTAAAAGTACGTACCTTTTCCTTATTCTCGATGTATTATATTTTAAAGCGATGGCTGGTCATTAAAATTGATATGGTACGAGTGATTCGTGGACTCTGGGCAGTCAACGCGAATTCCTACGAAAAACATTAAAATTTTACAAAGTTAAGTAATATAAAACACAGAAAACCTGATCAACAAATCAACAATATTATTAATTGAATTAACGAGAACATTACAAATGACAACATACATCAACAAAGCAGTAATTGAGACTGGTTGATTATACAGAGAAGGAAATAAAATTATGTGATGTGACTCAACATAATAAACATGGGAGGTGTATCCACTTATTATAAAATAATTTATTAAAATATCGAACTGCATTTTTTTGGATTAGTATTACATTTGCGGAAATTCATATTATTAATAATTACCTACCAACTTTATACTTATGTTAATAATAAATCCCTACTATAATATAATAAATGCGAAAGTAACTCTATCTGTCTGTCTGTCTATCACGTTTACACGCCAAAACCACTGAACCGATTTTGATGAATTTGGTATAGAGATAGATGGGACCTTGGAGAAGGACATAGGCTATTTTTTTGTAGGTACCACGCATGCGAAGTCGCGGGCAGCACCTAGTAAATAATAAATATTGGTGGACAATGAACTACACCATTTAGCCCATAAGCCATAGCTTGTATTATAGTGACCAGATGACTGACAGAACATTTATATATTTTTAAATAAATAATTATGATACTTTATAACACACAGACACTGAACAAACACCTGTGTTCATCACACAAATGTTTATCCTCAGAGGGAATCGAACCCTCAACATCAATGCAGAAGGTAGAAGTACTACCTATTGAGCTGACCGGCGAGTAGTTAGGTTAGGTACTAAATACAATTGAACCGGTGATGACCGATATAGCCAATAGTATATTTAAGGGCGTCGCACGGGTGGATACATGTATTATGTCATTCCATCAGAACCAAGGATACCTGGAAGGGGGCTGGCACCCTAACCCCATTAAACGTGACCACAGGAACGAATACTACCGCTTTGTATGTATCTAACAATAATGGTAGAAATCGAGTAAGAGTATAGATTCTAATATCCTGTGAACTAAAATGTAATCTATATATCTATTTAGGTACCTGTTTCCATTAAGACCTGGATTCGACTAGCACAGAATCGGTTACAGTCGAACCTAATGGCTTACGCCGGACTTTGTGGGCCAAACTAGTACAATGTAAATTATAGAAATAAGGCAATAAGTACAAGTAAAACACATCTTTGGGAATAAATAAATAAATAATGCCTGAAAATGTGTGAAAGTCGCGCATTATTTATTTCTTATTTATTATTATCTGACCCCAAAGTAAGCAGAGCTTGTATTATGGATACCACATGACTGATTTACTACTCATATAGATAACTTATTTTTTAATACATACATATTTTAAGTACATATAAACACTCAGACCCAAGACAATACATGCAGATCATACAACCATTTGTTCCGCGGTGGGAATCGAACCCGCTACCTTCTGCGTCGCAGCCGAGCCTTGGCCCACTGCGCGACAGAGGTCGTCAATGCTTTGTTATTATTATTACGTGTTTCCATTGAGTTTGTATCGAAAACCTGTAGCAATATAATATGTGATAAGACAACAAAAACACGCCGGCGCTCTGTATGCGTTGATATTAATGATTGGGGATTTGGGACCCTGTTTACCCAAAACACCAAATTGGAGATTTGATTACGTGACTAAATACAGAATGAAGATAAACGGGAGCTTGGATTATATTAAAGCTTTAAATTTATTCATACTCTACAAAATAATACGTACCTCAGTATGTATTTAGATACCGCCCACCACAGCTTCCATTTTGTTTTTGTTACGTATGTAAGGGCTTATCTTAAACGATGTTGCTAAATGCTTTGACTTATTTTGAGAACATTGGTTGTGGGTTCGAATCACCGACCGAACGAACATGGTTCTGCTATGGAGGAAAAAAACGCTCTAGAACAAAATGTGCGTCGGTTTTTATTATAAGCGAGTATTTATAGAGTTCTGAAATATATATTTCAGATGAAGCCTGTGATTTCACACATAATTTCTTCGAGGTTTTGTAAATTGATGAGATTGAGATGTCATCCCCATGCCTGGAGACTACAATAGAGATCTTTTTTAATCAATATTTTTCGTAAAAATACCTATCAATATTCAACTGGTGGAACTTCTCGCGACTTTGTAAGCATCACAGAACTATAATTATATTGTTACAATATCTGTTTAACATTACAAAATTATGCCAAGTGCATTTTAGGTTTGAATTTCGCAAACTTAGTTGAATTTCATAGTGTGCGCTTACACACTCTAAAGAATACAATCTCCAAATTTAAATTATCTTTATCTAAAGGTTTATTCCAATATTTTTTCCTGGTGTCATGGGTCGGATAAGAAAAAAAAACCGGCCAAGTGCGAGTCGGATTTGCGCACCGAGGGATCCGTACAAACCTGTAGGTATATAAGTACCCATCACGAGTCATGGTTATGGCATTTTTATTGCAAAATGAAATCCATATTGATTATTAAAAATATTTTTATTATATATGATATAACTAAAAATTTACGGTTTCCGCAATTTTTCCTTTATCTGTGCCATAAGACGTTGCTTCGTACCAAATTTCAAGATTCTGAGTTCACGGGAAGTTATTTACTTCCCGTGAACTCAGAATCTTGAAATCCCTGTATGTTTTGATTCCTTTGCGAGTGTCGAAAATTTGCGGCATAATCTTTTGATTGCGTTGGCTTAGAAGTATGATTTTTTCACAGCTTTACGGGACAGTAGACCTGAGTATTTGATATAAATTTCAGCTTGATACCTCCACGTGTTCCTGAGAAAAAGGGTTTTGCAGACAGACAGACGGACAACAAAATGATTCTTTAAGGGTTCCGTTTTTTCCTTTCGAGACCCTTAAGCAAAAAGGTCGTTCCAGTAGCTCGGATTTCGTTGACTTTCCAGTAGCGTCTCACGTTCAATCTATCATGACGGGAAATAGAGTCTACTTTGGAAAAGAAAAAGTATCCCACTTCATAAAAAATCAGAGCTTTTTTCACAAAAATAATTTTCCTGTTTACTTAACCTGTTTTTCAAGTAAAACATATGAGTAGAAACAATCATATGTTCAAATGAGCTGTGGATTACAGCACGCGAATGCCTACAGAATACAAAGTACATACCTACACCGAAACTTTAGACAGTATAATATTTAGACTCTACTTTTAGCGGATGAGTCGTGGGAAAATCCGCAAAGAATCATAAAAATCTAACAAGGTCCCACATGCATACCGATCAGCACATCGAAGTAACAGAATTCCAAAAGGCTCTCAGAACAAATGGCATTCTACTCGTACAAAACATTAACCATTCAAAATGACAATACATTTTTTTTGCTTTTCATTTGAGCGAGTACCTAATACTCATAATAAACGATTGAGCAAGTATACCTTTCAAATAATTCACAAAGCTAAAGCACGGTCTAACTAAGCAGTAACTTAGAACTATCAAGACTCGAGTTGGGGTTTTTCTGAGGCTGTGCTATAACCGTCTCAGTCCCTCCCATATTGCCGGGAGCTTTAGATGTTCTGTTTCACTCTACAGCTAGAGAAGGCTTGCGCGGAAAGAGAATGTGGGTAACGAACGACCTTTTGCCGTTATGGGCAAGCAGTGCGGCCCGTGCGTTCACCGGGAGCGGTACACTTAGTCCGACTGATACTTACCGCCGATAGTCTGACAGACTGAAAAAAAATTACGTAAATATTACAACACTCACGCATTGATTATGAAACGTCTATAGACGCCGGAGAGACGCAGCATTCCTCCCCATCGGACCCTGGACTCGAGCTCAGTGCATGTGTTCGAGTTTTGTTTGAATTTGTGTAATTTCTGTTTGACCCTGGTGATTTTATTTTATTATTATTGTTTTCCTAACCCTGCCCGTGGTGTACCTGTGTTCTGTTTGTGATCCTTTTTGGCTGATTGGATTGTCACTGAGTTTGGTAAGTAAGTTACTCGTACAGTTTTAATGTTATCACGTGTTATGATTTACCTATACTTTTTTCTTGTATTTTTTTATCATGCTAAATTCATAGGTACATAGTTCAATTTCATTATTATGATATTATTAATTGAAATTAAATAGTAGCTGTTATTTATCAACATACATATTATTATTTGCTATAATGACAAAAATATTTGAAATTGACACAATATTTTAAGGAATTGAGTCAATTTTAAGGGAATACGGGTTTTTTAAACATAGGTAGGTTTAAAAAACCCGTATTCCAGAATACACAAAGTTTTTTTTTAATTTCATTCAGATAAAATCTGTGCTTAGTTCTTTAATTGAGATTATTTTTATCACTCGAATACGGCCCTATAATTATTATTTATTGTTTATTTCGCGTTTTTGAACACTAAATCCTTTTTGCAAACATTGCAATGCCGTTGACTTTCTATGGTACCTAAGTAAAACCATACTTATGTAACTTGTTTTATGCTGCCTTATCCTTGGCATGTGGAAACTATTTTCCTCTTTTCATCGAGTATTCGCGGCTGGGCAGGAATCCGTATCGCATTCTTTTGTATACTTGTTTGTATTGATCATATTATTCATACTTTGCACAATGCTTGTTTTTTTCAACCTAGATGAATCTAAAGCTTAGGAATGGAGTTAATACCTATATCCGGACAATATAGCTGAGAAAATCACTTGCCTAATAGAAGCTAAAGTATAACAATCCAACAATTCAGGTCAGACTCCGATGACAAGGCGAAGAAAATTGCAAGCAATTCTTTTGCCTCTGCACAAATGGACACAAACGAGGAGAAATCTCGAAGTGGGGAAGCCAATTTTGTTACTTACTTTTATTAAATTGATTAATTGAAACGTCGCAATACGAAAAATAGAGCCCGCGTTTCTACTTATGTTTAATCGATGGTGAATAAAGTCTACTGAAGCATCGATTTTTTTAAATAGCTAGCAGATGAACAAGACTCCAGTTTTAATAGTTTTAATAAGTCTTATGGGGTACGTATGTACTTATTTTATTCTTACGGATGACTAGGTAGGTCTTTCAAAAGTGATTGCAACGAAAATACATTATAAACCTAGACTTATCCGTAAATAAAAGCTAAATCTGCGTATGTTTGCAACATAACAATTTCTACGATGATAAAACCGTGCAAGATTTCGATATGCAGCGCAACCTTCTCATTGTAAATTGCAGGAGGTAGATATCATGTGTATGGAATTCGACCTTAACAGCGCCTGTCGAAACCGGATGGAGAACAAGAACATGGGATATTTTTTCATTGACAACTTGGCATGATCTTGTCATTAACCGACTTCAAAAAGGAGGAGATTCTATATTTAGTTTTTTTATGTTTGTTACCATTATTCCGTCATTTAAGAACCGATTTAAAAAAATATTTTTTTTAATTATATGATTGTCAAATCAGAATATCTGAAAAAAATAAAATCCAAGTAAACGATATTTCAATATTTTGCTTTTTTGTGACTTTCCAGTGGAGTTAACTGACTTCAAAAAAGGAGGAAGTACCCAATCTGATTATATTTTTATGGGCTCAAATTTCAATCAATGAAGTCTGCTTTCTTTATAGTTCTTAAAACGTAATGATTTTATGAACATAAAGGCCATTCAACAATTAAAGACGGTGCCCACTGAAAACATTCAAGTTAATGTTGAACGTAAATTCGCTTCAAAATCATTTGATCAGAGAATCGCCTTATCATGATTTTGTATCGACTTAAATGTCCTCCACCAATATTTGTTTATCCTATTTATATCCTAATCTCTTAATCGGGTTAAATATAGGTATTATATTTTATTTATATTATTAAATATATGGAATTTGTATATTTATACAAATTACAAAACGCAGTGTCGTGTCTTCTATTTTTTCCTGTGGTGCTATCTAGTTTGGTATATAGGAATGTATATAAAAATCTTTTTAATTTATATGAAATTTTATATGTCTGAGAATAGGTTTATAACTAATTTTTATACCCCTAAGTGTTAAGGGTGGCTCTCCCCAACAATTTTTATATTCAATAAGGCAAAACAACGTCAGCTAGTACTAGTAGGTATATAACTCAATAGCCGCGCCTCAGTCTCGCGAAAACTTGATAATGGCTCGACCGAAATGAATAGTTTTTACTGTTTTGTTCGTCTCAATACTAGGTATGTGGTGGTTTATCAAATAAATTTAAGGAAGTATGAAGATCACCCATTTTTAGGTTATGTTATTATCTATCTGATAGAGCCCATATATATAAAAGAGAACACTGGTGGTCGCGGGTTCGAATCTGGTCGTGCATTAATAGATTTCTCTGTCGAGAAATGTATGTTATTAGTACAACCACTAGCACTATTTATTCCTCGAACCCAGTAAATTTTGACAAGCTCAAGTCTTTGTGCTAAGGATTTATTCTCATACGGCCACACTGCCCCGCCCACGCATGGGCCCTTTGAAACCTTTTATCATGCTCTTAGTATTAAATAATAATGTTTTCTGTCAGCATCGTCTTTTAAACATTACGTTCTAAAAAATAAAAATAAAACGAATGACGTCATCGGTTTTTTTTCATACTTATTGAAATCTATAATTCCTCAATTAAAAGTCCAATACAAAATTGACTACCCCTATTTTTGCACCCTTAGGTGTTGTCTCTTTTCTTTAAATTTAAATGGAACAGGAAGTATTACCTTACCAATCAAATACATATTTTTCCAAATCGGTTCATAAAAGACGGAGTTCCAAGGTAGCTAACATAAAAAATACAATCGAATTAAGAACCTCCTTCTTTTTTGAAATCTGTTAAAAATAGATAGCCTTGCCTTATGAAACAATGTAGTAGGTATCGTATGAGTCAAGTCATCTCATGAAAAACAAACGGTCAAAATTATTGATCGTATATCAAATTAATAATAGCAATGTTTTGTAAATAGAAGTAGTCTTAACAACATAAATTTAATGTTTGTAAACTACCTTTCAATTAAATAAAAATCACTGGCCTGTCAGGTTAGTTAGTAGTAGCTCTGCCTTCTACACTGTAGGTTGAAGGTTCGATTTCTTCCTTGTATATTTGTGTGATGAACATAGGTATTTGATCTGTCTGGGTGTTATAAAGTATTATATGCTTGTATTTAAACATATGTAAGTCTTCTATCAGTCGTTTGGTGAGCATAGTACAAGCTTTGATTAGTTTTGGGCTAGATGGGTTGTGTGTGTGTGCATTGTCCACCAATATTTTATTATATATATTTTAAATACACCAATTTCAAACTTTTACCTTAACCTCAGCTGTGAACGCTAAATCATCATCATAAATGTTTTGTAGCACTCGTAGAGCATCACAATTTTCGGACTTATGCGGTTATCAAAATATTTACCTAATGCTGATTGGTCGAATGATTAAAGCTACAACCATCTCATAAAGTAACGATTACACATCGGTATGTATAAAAATGTTAATTCTTCTTTATAAAATAAAATAACAAATACGTATTTTTTAGATCCGGCTGTGACAAGAATGACTGGGTATTATTGCAATATGATGACGTAATACCTAATACTCTGGCAGTGATCTTGAGATCTATAAATCGTTTTTAGAGGTCCTTAGATAGTTCAACTGATATACTCGTAATATATATTATTGACGATTTCTGTGGAGAGGTCCGGCTGAAACGCAGGAAGGTTGCGGGTCCAATTCCCGCAGCGGGACAAATATTTGTATGAAGTATTTATCTCGGGTCTGGGTGTTTCTACGTATATTATTTATGTATTTAAAAAAAGTATATAAGTAGTATATTAGTTAAAACACAAGCTCAGCTTACTTTGGGGCCAGATGATGTTGTATGAAATGTCGGGCATTATTTATTTATTGATTATGTACATTTCTCTGATGACCTTTGTGGCGCGGTGGGTAAAGGCCAGAAGGTTGCGGGTTCGATTCCCGCCGCGGTACAAATGTTTGTATGATCTGCAACTATTTGTCTCGGGTCTGGGTGTTTTTATGTATAATATGAATGTATTTAAAAAAAAAAGTATATAAGTAGTAGGTATATCAGTCATGTGGTACCCATAACACAAGCTCTGCTTACTTTTGGGCCAGAAGATGCTGTGTGAAATGTTCGGCATTATTTATTTATTTTTATGTTATTTCTGTAATTATTTTCTATTTTTATACATTAAATTGTTTATACATGATAATAATATTATATAAGATAGTATGTCATCGAATTAAAAAAAAAAACTGTTTTAAATACATTTTGAACAAGAGACTAGCGACAATCGTGGAACATATTACTATGATTAGGAATCTCTGGTTTATATGATCAGTTCGTTGATATAGTTGATTTGGTGTCAAGTTTAGTGGGCACGTTAAAATACTAGAACAATAATAATAATAATAATAATAATAATACCGGACATTTCACACAGTATCATCTGGCCCCAAAGTAAGCAGAGCTTGTGTTATGGGTACCACACGACTGATAATTAAACACTACTGTGTTCAGTATACAGAAACCAACTATATGTATTGCTCTCCAACTTTATCAGACTAACTTCTTTTATTGATAGCGTATCCCACATTTCTCAATAACTATCCAACAGACATTATCATCCCTGTGCTGGCGTTATGAAGTATAATAAGTATATATTTAATAATATTTAAGTAAGTATATATCTGGTCATCATGCGTGGGGTTAGATAGTGTTCTATATATTGCTCACCAATATTTGTTATTATATTATTATTATTATTTGAAACTACGTGTAAGTAGGTAGACTTAGAGACAGTAAAAACTTACCTGATTCGTATGTACCTACCTGAAGCCTATATACCTGAAGATTACTTACCGAAACATACCTATCTGAAAACCTTTCTCAAAATAAACAACATCTTTTGGAATCTTTTAGATCTTGAAACAGCTTTATAACTTTATTAAAATTAAAGTTTTTTATTACTTCTCTTAAACCTAACCTTAGTGGAAATCAAATCAGCACTTCTTGCAGTCTCAGTTACTAGCAGCGTCGCCTAGGTCATTAGAAATTATTTGGTCATTGAATTCTTTGAAATGCGTCATTGCATTATTTTGTATATGTAAGCCTAACCAGCATACCGAATATAACGTAAAATAATATAAATACACAGGAATTAATTTTTGCAGAAGTAAATAAGGTACCGAAGATCAGTTTAAGCCAGCAAACAGAATTTATACTAGATATATATTGGTCTTTCTCAGAATACGACCAAAATAATTGGAACCAACCATTGAGAGAATATTTAAATATTCCCAGAAGGCTGCTAATTGTTAGGGCAAAGTTTGAACTCGTTACATTACTTGTTAGAGATAGAAATTCAAATGAAATTAATTGCTGCGCCTAATAAATGTCTCCACTCTTCATTCCAAATTCGTTGTGAAAATATCCATTTATTTCATAAGTACATAGTTAAAGTATATTGAGTGATATTTTGCGTTTTGTGTCAAAACTCTCTTACACTAAATAATACAACATTTATATTTAAAACAGAGTTACATAGTTGTAGAGCAAAATATAAAGCACAGAAATAAAATTGTCGTATAATAACTTTTCACGATAGATATAAAGTCATGTTTACACTTGATGCTTGTAAGCTGAACGACAACGCAGGCTTATATAGTTTCACTTCACGGAGCTTTATGTAAGTGACAAAAGTGGATTGAAGAGAACCGTGTCAGTCAACAGCATTTACCACCACGGATAAATAAAACTGTTGTTTATTTTTGTAATACCCTTCTAGACATAATCATTTTAATATTTTTTGTGACACCAAGATCGCCAACCGACTAGCAAGGAACTGTATAAATTGTCCTTGTATTAGTTTTTCGTAGTTAAAGTAGCTATAAGATGGACCATGCAAAAAAGCGCTAGGACCAGGACGAGTTTCTTGCTAGTTCTTCTCGGGCTTGGGTAAAGATGAATTGGCTCCTAAATTCACCTAGTATGTAATACGTTTCAAAGTGATCCTTGAAATTTTATTGAACAAAGTATCTTTTGACTTTGACTGTTTTATTCCCGTTTTTAGTATCAGTTTACCTAATTGTTTGTACATACTTTTAGGCCATCTGAATATGGAAAATAAAGTTCTGAATATCTTTTCCTCATAATCATAATGTTTCAAGTTTCAACTATATTGGATATAGCAGTATCATTTTTAACTTTTGCCCCGGATTTTCCACTATAAACGCATCCGGCACGGGGGTTTTCATTCTGCAGTGTTTGCAAAATTGCTCTCCACATGGTTAACCGTCGTCCCCGGCGCATGTATAGCTCAATTTGTAGAGTTTACTCTATCAATGTGCACTCTGCTTGCAGTGTATGCGGGCAAATGAGCGGAACCACGTTTCACCTAGCCACTAGTACCTAGAGCTAACAGTATGGAAAGCTACGAGTATTAGGTAGGTTTTATCACGAAACATTGATGCACTGGTGCGTGACTGGCCCCTCAGCTCAGCTGGTAGTAACACTGCCTTTTGCGCTGTTGGTTGAAGATTCGATTCTCTCTCAGGAAAAACATTGTGATGTGTATTGAATTTTTATTGTGTGATGAATATAGGTTTTTGTTCTGCGTCTGGGTGTTAGTATTATAAATATAATTTTCACTGAAAACGAGATATTTACCGTATGTAAGTTTTACTGCTTCCCGATATTTCGGCACAGTTGCAGGCGCCATGATCATGAGGTAAACGGAAATATCGTGCCGAAATATCTTGAAGCTGCAAAACTCACATATCATGGTTAATATCCCGCTTTGAGTGATAAGTATGTTCAAAACCATGATAGTTTCATAAGTTATATATTATAAATATGTATGTATTCTATCAGTTATCCTGATCACCATAATACAAGCTAAGCTTAGATTGGAGCAGATGGTGCTGTTTGTATTGTCCACCAATATTTATTTATTTATTATTATAATTCGTCCAGAAGTCTCATTATTAACACAGCAATAATAGGTTTGTTCACCTGAATGGTCCTAGAACGAGATGCAAGGTCGCCTGTCTGCAAATCCTGTTGATACACAGGAAATATATGTTATTATGTAATTAATAATTTTCTACAATTTCAAAATAGCCATAAAGAACGAACATAAAGAACATAAAAACGATAAATACGCGTGCAATTTACTCGTACTACACTGCAATAGCCTGCGTATTGGATTAGGACTGAACCACTCTCTAAAGTCCACTGGTTTTAATGATGATGATTCGGTCCAGTCTAGACGTAAATGGGCCACAACACAATCCCATCATATTTCTCGTCACGTATCAGGTTACCGTTCCTTTGTTACGTGGGCTACTTTCAGTTAGTGAGTAGTGTTGGAACCAGGGTGTGAGTGGAATATGATTAATTACTTTACGCATACATTAGCTGTTGACTCTATTGCAGCAGTACCTACCTACAGTGTAGAAATAAATATGTTAATATCAATAAAAACTAATGAAGAGGGATAATTACTGGCCTCAGAGCTCAAGCTTTGCCTTCTGCGCTGTAGTTTGAAGATAATGTTCCCTCCCCGAATAAACATTTGAGTAATGTACAAAGATGGTTCTTCTGTGTCTGGGTGTAGTAAAGTATCATAAGTATGTATTTAAAAATATATAAGTATTATATAAGTATTCTATCAGTCATCTGATTCCGATAGCACAAGCTATGCTTAGTTTTGGCTAAATGGGTTTGTGTAAATGATCCACCAATATTTACTTCTATACTAATATTATATTATAATATTGTAAAGAGAAAATATTTGATTGTTTGTTTGTTTGTATTGAATAAGCTCCGAAACTACAAAACCGATTTGAAAAATTATTTTACCGTTGGAAAGCTACACTATCCCCGGGTGACATAGGCTACTTTTTATCCCGGGAAAATTGGTTTGTCCTGGGAAAAATCTTCAACGCGGGCAAAGCTGCGCGCGGACAGCTAGTATTTAATAAAAAGATAATTAAGGTTCTAAGTATAATGAATGGAGCACATATTCTCACAAAACAATGCATTAATTCGATATGAGGTGCGCTACAACTTTCCAACATATTATAATTACTAACTCATAGTGTTTAAAATGAAGAGTTTTATTTCACTCTACAGTTTTATTTTTTTCAAGCACTTAATTATTAAATGTTGTTACAATATCTACCTCGTTAGCAAATAGAATATGCAACAGCCGCAATGTAATGTTTACAAAAAACAAAAAACCTCATTATACATATATTTACAGAGTTTATTCAGGTATTAGTAACAAAGTAAGTACCTACACGTAGTAAAATTTACATAAAATTATAAACAGCGTCTGAAACGATATTGCACGCAAAATGTTTTTATGAATGGATAAAAAACGGTTTTTAATTTAAGATTTCATAAATATTTAACACCCAATTATTTTGTAACAATGTTACATCATGAGATGGAGATGGACAAAGGCGGTAACGCAATGGTGGCCAAGGGATGCTCAACGACCAAGAGGCAGACCACCCGCCCGATGGTCGAACGATATAGTCAGCGTTGTCGGGAACCATTGGATGAAACTTGCTAGGGATCGGAAAGAGTGGCATAATTAAGAGGAGGCCTATACCCAGCAGTGGGTGCAATCGGGATGAAATGATGATGATGATGAATGTTACATCTACGCCAATAGGGTAAATAATTGGTAAAATACCAAATTACCAACGTTGGGAAACTACAAAAGATTTATATTTCTAAATTTAACTTAACAAAGTCAGCAGTAAAACCTTAAGATTTTTTTACATTTCTGCCTTTAAATAGCCTTCGTCTCACGCAACGACATTGGCTCTAGTCCAAGATATCTTGCCAAGGTTCAAAGACATGGGACGACTTTTTTGTTCAGGGTTTAATGCTATCACTCTCCTTGAGATAAGACAATAAACGCCACTTGAAAGCAAAGCTCGTTTATTCGCGGAAGATAGCGCAGTGCACATTTTTAATAAAATAATGAATGCTTATTATATTCAAGATCCCTAGAGTTGGCAAGAAATTTGTAACATTACTATTTTATTATTTTTCAATTTACGAGATCATTCCTACCCCATACGTGCAGGTTGTGGAATGATCTTCCTTCTGAAGGTTTTCCGCAGAACTATAACATGAATAGTTTCAAGTATCATAATAAAAAGCGTACTTGAGGGCAGGCAACGCATCGGCAATGCTTCTGGTGTTGCCGTAAACGACGGCTTTTCCTGCTTACGATTAGCCTATTAAAACTTTATGTATTATAAAAAAAATTTTTGTGAATATTAATTACAGAAATGTACAGAATAATATAAAGTACAAATTAAACAGTTAATCTATATAAGGACACTTAAAAATAGATCTATAGATAACTTCCACAGGGCAGTGTCCCGAAGATACTGGTGGCATTGCCACGGTGAAGGACAATCCCAATACATGCAAGAGGAGTTAGAGGAGTTATTAGGTCACCGGATGACTAACAGACGGCCTGAAATAACTTTAAAAACACGATTGGTTTTAGCAGTGTTTATAAAAAAAAAATGTTTTATTGATGTTTTTCTAATTTTAATAATGTCCAACAACGTAAAAAGTCTTTAAGTGGTTACATAATTACAAACTCAAAGTCGAAGCCCTTTAAATTCCGAACAATACAAATACTTTCTTCAACAAAACTGTTAGCAAAGTTGAAAACGGATTAAACGAGAGATGAATTTTAAATAGGTAGCTGTTATAAACCGCAAAGTAAGAAATGTTTAAAAAAATTGAGTAAAAATTCAAAGGCCGTTGGTTCGTGAGGACACTTCCTACACAACGCCAGTCTTTGGATCTTTTGTTTTGTTTGTCTTCTGTCTCCCTTTGGGGCATCAATTCGTTGGATAAAGCTGACGAAAACAGATATTTGTTTTATAAAAAGTTTTAAGTCTGTACATTGATATTTATTTATTTATTTATTATTAATAATATGGTATGATATGATATGGTTTTAGTTTAGTTACTTACCTATGTAGGTACTAACCTATACGAAAAGGTGTTCATATGAATAAAATAGATCACGAGGTCATTTTGCCACCTACATACACAGATCTGTCTGTAGCTTACGAGTAAATGAAACAAGACACAAGTTATTGTTTAATTTATTCACATAACTAGTACATTGTTGTCTGTATCTACCTTCATATCAACCGCATTACCAAAAACCTAAAATAAAATAAAAACTGCTAAGTGATGCGATGAATCTCCGCGTGAGAAAGTATCACTTGTGTTTCTCAGATTTCTAATGCAAATATCAATAGTTCTAACAAAATACTTTCTAACCTGACCATTCACTTTCTCTTTGATTTGGGAGCCCTAAACCACTTTGTTCGCTGCATTATGTAATTCGATATGACAAGCAATCATGGGGACAATTAAAAGTTTTGCAATTTTATGTGTCTACCTAAAATGTTTTGTATGTTTCGAAACAAGTAACAATAAACATGGAAGGTTAATTTGCGGGAACTTTTTTGAATACAGCTTTACATAATGGCAGCGTAGTACTTCCTTGTATGAGCAGCGGTAGGTGATTAATTACTTTAACAAAATAAAACCAAAGCGGCTTGTGAAAATTCATAACATAATGTTCTTCATTGCTAATATGCTATTACGTCACTTATACCCAAATGTCATAAAATACATGTAAGAATGCTTCTACCCCTTGCAATGTGCAAATATTATAAAATTGAATACATTTTACTTGCTAATGTCGGAGCAAACAATTTTCGACATGGCTTTTGGCATGAACATACAATGTTGTACAATTATGTAAATGGTGAAATAAAGCAATTAGAGCGGGTAGTTTGAATTTTTAACGGATTGTCCGGCGGCGGCGGGTCAGACAGTCCACGGAATCCAACCGCGGTGGAATGCACACGTTGCGCGACGGGGTTAAGTCATGTTGAATGAAAACATTATACATACTGCAAAGTTTTAAAATATTAGGTAGGGCTGAATTTCAAACTGAAAATAAACCTGTCTACACCAATCAAAAGATTCAACAACTAACGTTTTTTTTAATATCTTTAACATTTTGGCAGGTACCGCTACCTATGAAACCACTCGTGCTTCAAGGGGTGACAGCGTGTGTAGCGATTTGTTATGTCACAATGTCGCACGCATTACCGACCTATTAACACTAAATAAATCAATCTCGTAACTATTAAACCTTCGTCTATCTTTGCCAATTTTTCAAACAAAAATCTAAAATATAAACATAGAACTCACTTAAATACTGCATAAACACTCCTCAGGATGTCACTGTTTGTCACTATATAACAAAAAGAGATGGAATTATATTAAACAGTGATTACCTTTTGGCAAATGTTAAGCGTCGCTTCTAAGTATAGGGAAAAGGGTTCAAATTAACAAAATACAATGCAATACAAAATGTTTTTGCAATGTTAATTACTCGAGTATTTCATATTCAATTCATACCAAAGTGGTTTGTACGACATTAAAAACTTATTTCGTTCTCTTTCTGCAATATTGCCGTATGAGAAATATAGAACGAAATAAATAATAGTAAGTCATGCAGTTAATATGAGAACGACGGATTTTGTGAAAACCACTCGAGCCTATGAGGGTGACCGCGTGTGTCGCGACTTGTAGTGTCGCAGTGTCGCACGACCAAACCACATGTAATGCCGACCCGTTGCACACGGTCACACTACTTAAATCATTCACGTAAGTACCAATAAAAATCTAGAGTAAATCTAGAAAAGCTTAATTTAATATTTATTGCAATGTTCATTACTCGAGTATTTCAATTGAATTCATACATATCTAAGGCCTAGCGCACATTGCAGATTAATCTGCGGTGAGTTTTTTCTCGCTTTTCTGTGGAACGTGACACGAACGTCACACATGCTACACGCACTAGCAGAAAAAACAGCGTTGAAAATTACATACTTCAAAATAGACTTCAGAATTGCGGGATTTAAACCGCGCGGAATTATTCGCTAGCTTGTGCTAGGCTTAATTGGCTTGTGCGACATTAAAAACTAATTTCGTTCTAAATATCTCATACGGCAATGTACCAAGGCAAGGCAGGCAGTTAATATGTGAGAACCTCGCGTCGGGCTTGTGCCTTTCGAGTCAATCTTCGGTTATAGGCGGGTTGAGACAATATTGGAACTCCAGTTCGATTCAATATCAATAAGTTATAGGTTCGCAACCACATGAAACACCGATTTTGTTTGGATGTATTGCTCTATCACGGTGCCGCCTGTGAGGTTGCCTGAAAGAGATAGCCGTAATATGTATAGCGAAGATTGCATTATTTACAAAAAATAAATTTCGACACCATATTTAAATATTGTATGTTTTATTTTATATTTTGAAATAGTAATTATATCATAATATAATATTTCATACAATATTATGTTAAAATATTTTTTACAGGTTAATATATAGGCAGCCATTGCTTCCTAAAGGCAAATTAGTAATTAAATATCATTTTAAGAAAAAAGTATGGGTACTTTATGTAGCTCGTTGCTCTCTGTGGGTAGTTTAATGATGAGGCATGTGAGATGAACGTCTGTAAAAGCCAATAACGTCACGCATTCATATTAGCAAGTTAATAGAGTACGTCATGCTCGGAGGAAGGCCAACTGAGTCATCTTGAGAGCTGTTAAGTAACGTCATCTGCTTAGGAATGCGAAACTAACTTTGGGTATGACAGAGTGTGTCCAAAATATTCAGTGGTTTAATTAGTTTACTTGACTTTAGCCTACTTTGAAGCAAATTTGAAATGCGCCGTACGGTTTTCTTAAGAAATAGTAAATCCTGTTTTTTTAGAACGGTGTGACCTCGTTACACCGTTCTAAAAAAACTGTCGTTATTATGGGTTCACTGTTCGCTTATTATGGGTTGTATACCATACGTCTATTTAAAATGAGACTAAATAAAAATGATTTTTATCAAATAATAATAATATCTGATGTGCAAATATTTGTCTGTATTTAAAAAAAAATACTGTAAATATTTGTAATAGTAAAAAAAAGTAGTTCATCTGCTTAACACAAGCTCAGCTTACTTTGAGGCTAGGTGATACTGTGTGTAAAGTCCAGCATTATTGTTACATTCAGCAAAAATCTAGCGTATCTCAAAATACCTTCAAAGTAAAATCGAGAACTAAAGCATATATTTTTGGATATCATTTCATTCAGAACTCTCAGAAATTCTATTCTGTATTTATCTGAGTTTGAGTTTTAAACTACAGTACCTTAAGTAGTTGTGAGTTAAGACACAAATTATAATCTGTACGTATAATGACAGACGCTCATTTGAAATTTGATATTTTGCACGAAGCACTTTAATAAACACTAAAACATATCCATTACACATATAACCATATAACCATTACAATACAGACGTTGATAAAAATACCTGTCTCGACACTAATGGAACATCCTAAAAATCTCCGAGGAAATTGTTCTCCGGAAATCCTACCCTTTGTGCTACAACTTTTGTGTCACGTTCTGTAAATGTGCTCGGGGTTAAGATTAATGAAAAGACATAATAAAACATTCATAGTTACAATGTTTTAGTCAGTGACAGCCTGACAAGAAAATTTAAACACTCCTTTGGGGTTACTGATGCCGAGTATATAGTAATATTGTTTTATTTGTTTGAACCGGCCACGTCCCTTTTAGGGTTTTCGAAGTCCACAAGGAACTCTTATAGTTTCGCTATGTCTGTATGTCTTCTGTTTGCCGCTAATCAATCTTAGCTTATAGTAATAGTACTATTAGTCTTAACTAATAGTCTGCGAGCTGGAGCTCTAACCAGTGTATAATATTAACCGTAAAATTTTATCACAATATATAAATATCAAGTACTACAGTATTGTCATGAAATTTTGCACGGTACCTAGTTAGATAAGTATGTAGTGTTGAATTGGTTTTCGGAAGTCTTCACTGTGCGTGGTCTTGCAATCGCAATTGCCTCATTGCAAAAAACCGTGAGTACGTCCCTATACTCGTGGTTTTTTGCAATGAGGATCAGTAAAGTTATAGCAAATTCAATAGATCTATTCACGTTATTCTTTATGACATAAGACTGTAATAAACATTATACCGTTCCTGCCGGTAAAATCAATGTACGCGGGTGCGTGTGACGTCACTGGGACGGTACGAGCGCAGCCCTATTATTTCACGATCCGATAACTGGCGGCGACCGTCCCTTTGTCGTCACTGATACCGACAATGAACTTCGCTACTCATTTCGTCATAACTTCGCAAATTTTAGTCGTAGAACAAAAATTATTGCACTGTATGTTAAGGATTTTTTAACTCTATAAATCTGCATTCTGAGCTCAAAACGTTACGGATGCTCATATGCTCATTGCATTATGTAAATATATAAATTAGTAAAGTCTTATGGAATAATTCTTAGCATCGATCATCGAGCATCCTGTTAGTGAGGGTGAGGTGAATATTTCCAGAAGCTAATGTCTAGAGCTATTGAAACTTTATACTCTTCAGGTGCGAACGCCTAATTAAGTTAAAAAACTTTGAAGCGTGTTTTATAACTAAAAGTGTCGGCGTTAATAAGTTTTTGCAGAAATACTATGCTAACTAGTCCAAGTAAAGTAATGTACTTCACTTTTTTACCCTTGTTGGCTTATTTTTGAAAGTTTCTCTCAGCTGCGGCTTTATAAAAAGCATCGGTTGAATTGCACATTGCTGATACTTGTAGTAAATAAAAATAATAAAATATTTATTCAAAAAGATCTTAAATAAATTTACAGTTATTCAACCTAGCGTAAAGTTCAGTTGTGTAATAAGACCCTTGGACCAGTTTTGCTGGGGACCTCGCTCTATGTTTCCACTTGTAGACGCGAGGGATCACTGCTTCAGGTAGTGCCAAAAGGTAGTGTTCACAAAACAAATTTAGCAATGTATACAGCATAATGTGTAAGGTTAAGTAATTACATAAAAAGAAGTATAAGAAAAACAATTACAGTTAAAAGTATAAAACTAAAATTAAATACGAACAAGAACAAGAACAAGTTAAAAAACTTAAAATATATAAATAAAAAGTAAGTAGTTGTATAGAAGAAGTGAACTTACTTAGAGCTTACAGTTTTTGTCGTTATCTGGTAGTAGGTAAGTATAAACAATGGTATCCTAGAAATGGGAAAATACAAAAGGGACGTCAAATCAAGAGATGACGAAGATGACTTACCAAAAGGATGGAGAAGATTAGCACGTGATAGAGAGGAGTGGAAGAAATTAGGGGATGCCTCTAAGAGACAACCTGACCAACAACACGGTTGAAGAATGTTTTTTATCATTTTTTTTTTTTATTAAACTAGATTTAAAAATTTATTGTAAATTTATCAGCGAATAAAGGCTTTTATTACTATTATTATCTATCTAATACCTTTAAACGAGCAATTTTTGTATATATATATATATAATCTCGGAAACGGCTCCAACAATTATCATGAAATTTAGTATGCATTTCGGAGGCGATAAATCGATTTAACTAAGTAACATTTTTAGAAAACGTTGTTTTATTCTTGTTTTATAACAAGCAAAGCTCGGTCATTAGTATAAACAAGCACCCAGTGTAGAGTTCGCTAAGGAGTAAATGTTTGCAAGATCCTATGTCTATGAGTTTTGGTACTACGAGAGTTTGGCACTCGTACTGAAGGATTCTACAGTATATATACCCTATATTCATACTTGTGCGAGGTAAACTAATGTTTGTTTCTATAGGGCCGTAACCATACTGACCACAGGGGTCGAAAAAAATAACTCACGCTTTGCTTTCCTTCACGCTAACCCCTTTGAGGAAAGATCAAATCCAATGGAAATAACAGTGACGCTTCATATCCATAACAAGCTAGTGTTATATCAATACAATTCTTTCCGAAGACGTAAATGCCAACAGAAAGTCGATTTTTTCCAGGCCCTCAATTCTGAAAAAAATGCTTTCAATATATTTATGTTTTTTTTATATATGGGTTTTTATAAATAATAGAATTGTCCACAGTTTCAGCTGCAATACGGCTGCCGTTTCCCACCACATTTTATTTTTATCTTAGCTTTTTATTTTCGTTCGCTTCTTAGTTAGTTATTTGTTCATTTATATATTTTATTTATTTGATTAAAAATAAAGCTAATAAACGGAACGGTACAGAATCAGAATATATGTAAAAATTACGTACAAAAAAAGGAACTGTTATTTGTCGGCGATGCCTGACTTCTCTGCGTAATTTGGACAGTGTATTAAAATATCAATATTAATAAAAATATCGTTGTGAATCTTCAGAATCATTTTTTTATAGTCTGTTTTTTAAATTGGATTTTGGTAGGTATATTAAGTTCATTATTAAGTTTTACATAAAAAAAAAAATCCCGAACATTTCACACAGCATCATCTGGCCAAAAGTAAGCAGAACTTGTGTTATGGATACATACATATTTTCTTGTAAATACATACATATTTTACATAGAAACACCCAGAACCGAGAAAAATACTTGCAGATCATACAAACATTTTTCCCGCATTGGGAATCAAACCCGTTACGTTCTGCGTCTGAGTCAGACTTTAGCCCACTGCGCCACAGAGGTCGCCACAGAATTATTGAAAGAAGAAAACATGTAGTGCCAGCCCCATTTAGTGTGGAGTAAGGCCAAGAAGATGCCGATGATCATGACACTATAAAAAGGATATATTTGTTTGAAGTTCAGCTCCTACCTTCTTACGAAGGTGAAAAACGAAAGTCAAACATTCTGAATTTAACTTTGAAAAGCTAACAGTTCTAAAAGTCGATTAAAGTTTCAGGTGATCAAAACAAACATCAAACATGGCTCTTCGTACTTGTTACATTGGCAAGGTAGATTTAGTATTGTTTTATCTACTCGTATAAACTCTTAGACTACTAAGGATATTTCAGCTAAACTGCTAAAGCTAAAGTTTAAATGGCACAGAATGTTACTGTAAAATACTTTACTACTTTTATATATACATAAATAAATCATAAATAAATATAGCTGGATAGTTGCACACAACACTATCTAGATAAACTTGGCATAACTTGTATTATGGTGACCAGATGACTGATAGAATACCTATATATAAAGTTTTTTTAAACTTACGCGATCAGAACACATTATTATAAAGATTTACCGGTATTTATCGCGTTTATTTGCCTATTTTTCCCGAAGTGATAAGTCATCCCGTGACCACGACAGAGTGTAAACCTTTCTTTGGAAACGTCGGGAAAAATAGGTAAATAAACGCTATAAATACCCGTAAATATTTATAATAGAATATATATATATTGAAATACATTCCTATGACACCTTGTAACACCCAGACACAGAACAAAGACCTATATTTATCACACATATGTTTATCTTGGGAGGGAAAATGCAACCTATAGCGCAGAAGGCAGAACTACTACCAATTGAGCTGACAGGCCAGTCAAGCAAAACCTATTAAATATCAGTGTAATAAAAAAAAATAAAAACCCTTACATTAAAATAACATATATTAATAATCTATTTATTGATACCAGTAAAATGAGCCCAAACACGATAACTCTGCTGTAAGTTGGCGAGGAGTTAGGTAGGTATTCCAGATGAATCTGCAGATGCTGCAGCAACAAGTCTAGCTAACCATGTTCTTGCAATATCATTGAAGTAAAAGGATACCAAATTTCTAATCGATCAGACCTGTGGAAATTGCTCACATCCCTTCATGAACCATGACGACCTCTGTGGCGCAGTGAGCTAAGATCCGGCTGAACGCAGAAGGTTGCGGGTTCGATTCCCGCCGCGGGACAAATGTTTGTATGATCTGCAAGTATTTGTCTCAGGTGTTTCTATGAATAATATGTATGTATTTACAAAAAAAAATAGTGTATAAGTATATCATTCATGTGGCACTCATAACACAAGCTTTGCTTACTTTGGGGCCAGACGATGCTGCGTGAAATGTCTAGGACTATTTATTTTTATTATTATTATTTATTAACCGAAATCATAAAAAAGGAGGATGTTCTCAATTCGTCGGAATCTTATGTATTAACTAGAAAAGAGTCGACGATCTTCAAATGATTAAACAGGTTTTTTGAATCATAGCTAAGAACATTCTTGATAAGTTACATTTAAAATAAAAATAAACTTAATTTAAAATGGTTTTGGCAGCTACGAGCGCACAGACATACACACATAAACACATACATACAGACACACACATCAAACTTATAACACATCTCTGTTTATTTCGGGAGTTAAAAACATAGAATGTATTTAATTATTTAATTATCTGAGACTAACGCAGCATCTGAGGAGTTTAGCGAACTATTCGCATTGCGTAAGTAGGTACTTAACTTACCTACTTGTAGTAATAGCAGCCATATGATTTTTTCCACTATAGAAAGAGATAAAACATTAAACCTCCATTGCAACATTAATTCTTGTTGACTTAAACTCAAAACAGAAAGAGACTGTGTGTATTCAAGTCACAAATGAACAACACCGCCAGCAGTGATTTGCGAAAATAATTGGACAAGAGGCAGGTGGCGCTCACCGGAATTTCCTCGTTCATTGTCAAGCGCTTTCCATTAGCCAGTGACTGCTAGTGTACAGTCAACGAGAAAACCTCGTCGGCCTTCCAAATACTAGTAAACTTCTCAGTGTAATGTTATAAACATAACACGGTATAAAAATCTAACTTAGTAAACTAAGTACTTACAACTGTAAGTACTTATAACGATCTTGTTCCCAGTAATCTTGTTCCCATAGTACAAGCTATGCTTAGTTTAAGCCTAGATAGTGTTGTGTGAACTGTCCACCTATAGGTATTTATTTATTTATTTACTGAAATTACAAAAATGCACAGGATAATATAAAATAATATAAAATACACGTGAAACAGTTGAGTTGTCTAAGGACCGTTTAAAACGATCTATAAATAGCTCAACTGATCCAGATCACTGCCAGAGGGCAACGTTCCCAAGACACTGGCGGCATTGCCACGTTGTATGTCAATGCTAATACGCTGAGCCAGATAGGAGCCAGCTCTTGGGTCACGTAATATATCTACCAGACGCCGTGAAATAATTTTGATAACTCGGTGCGCTCATGTTCCCCACGGGCCCAGGATCTCGACTCCAAAAGGCTCAAATATGTAGGCCTTACCTGCATATTTATTTACTTATTAAAATATACTGGCTTGGCTAGACTTGACCACTAAAAACCACGTTTACTAAATTATACGCAGACGAGCTCATACGCAATTTCCGAATATACAAGCGGTTGTTTGTAAACGTTGTTGACCCGGGATACTACAAACAGTTTAATTACATGCATAAATTAATATTACTAGCATGCTTTACGTAAAACATTTATTCTGGCAATTGCAAAACCTTATTTTAATGAGGGATAAGATAAATTAATTATATGTATATAGTTGCTATAAGTAACGGATTATGGTAATGATTATGGTTTGAATATGTGACTACCATTAAAACTTGTGAAAACAGGGTACTGATAATTCAGTGGTAGTGGCCCCGCCTTCAGATCCTTCCGTTCGAAAATTGATGTGCTATGCAAGTGGTCTCAACTGGTTGTAGGAAAATATCGTGAGGAAACGTAAAAAGTTCGAACACATGTACCAAGTGCACGAAAGGAGCGTTTGAGGCGTACTTTAATCCTTTCACCAGACTAGTTCGTAATAGTGACACGATATGAAAAATAATTAAAACTTTTTATTTGAAACTACGTTGGCAACTTGTGTCGTTCACTGTACGTGCCCCGAGACGGATCGAGAAATCCACAAAGAGCTGTTCCACGTGGGTGATGCCTCCGCATCTTTGTTAATGATATTGGGCAAATTTACATTAGTTCCAGATGAACTAGCTAGTTCAAACCAAGAAGTGGTCCAATGGTAAGATCATACTGCTAACTCTGACGAGTGTGATGAGATTTCGGCTGTTTAGAATGTCTAAGGTTTCGACGCCCGCACAGAAAACATAAATGTCTTGCGTTAGGTAGGTTCACAGCATAGAGTTTTTAATTGGCACATGCTCTGTTTTATAATAAATCTAAAAATACTTATTATATCGAATAGAAGTTACACCGTAGCGTACAATGAGCCTTCTGGCATTCTGCGACTTTCCGTGTGAATGCGACAACGGTAAGCATTAAAACTGACACCGTGACTATATACTTCTTCATAATTATAGACTCTAATAACCTGGAACCTTTGAGCCAACAGAAGTAAATTAGTTTAGTACAAATGTATTTATTTATAATTAATATGGGGATTAGTAGTTGCCCCGGACTGAGATCTCACGATGTATGATTATCCTTAAGTGATTTGTAGACTGACTGCTTATGATGATGATGATTCGTTAACACTAGAATAACAAGAACAGATTAAACTTAACCTGTCCGCTTGCAGCCCTTAAAATCTTTGATACCCCTTAAATTACCACAGGTGTGACAGGTATTAAAAAAAAATGGCGTCGGTAATGGGTCGTCATAAAAGTTCAAGTTTATAATATACTTACCTAAAGCCTGGTTCATTGCAGCACTGTAGTAGGAGTAGGACGTAATGTAAAAGGCCACATAAAAATACATTTAAATTATTTGGAAATTTGTTTGTTTGTGTGATGACAGGGTAGATGGCTAGAATAAACGTGTCTGTGCTAACAACGATTTAGTAAGGTTTTAATGTCAGAAACATTATTATAATAATATAAAATACATGTGAAACTGTTAAGCTATCTAAGAACCGTTTAAAACGATCTATTAATAGCTCAACTGAGATAGATCACTGGCAGAGGGCAGCGTTCCCAAGACACTGGCGGCATTGCTACGTTGAATGGCAATGCTATTATGCTGAGCCAGGTAGGAGCCAGCTCTCGGGTCACGCAATTTATCTACCAGACGCCTAAAATATAGGAGTAACTTTAGTATTACTATTATTTTGATGTCAGTTTTAATAAATATTATCTTATTTTTCAACGCACACATCCTACTTTCTCCGAGCCTATTTTACTTAAAGGAGCTTAAAAAATTAGAATAATATTTCTTTGTGCGAATCGTTTCATGAAGAAATATTTCACATTTTTGGCCTGTTCTTTGAGGTTCTTTCTATAAGTAGGAAAATGAGTTTTTCGTTTCAGGTTGATTAAAACCTTGGATTATATTTGGAATTGTTGAGACAAAGCTTTCAGCTTTCTTTGTTTTACATTTTCTATGAGAAAAAGACAAAAGTTCGTTGTGGATTATAGAACCTACAAATTACCTAAATAAACTAAAATGTTAGGTTAGGTTCAGTTATTTAAATTAATTCAAAAAGAGAATGCATACCAAGGTAGGCAATACTAAAATAATGATAAACACGGGTTTTATTCTACTTTTCGATTAATTTAGCTAGAGAATCTTCATCAAGGTTTCTAGAGTTTCATCCGTGGTCCGCTCGTTGCCGCTCGCGTTTACGGTTCCTACTTTATTAAGGTATTAAACTCAGACTTCTTAACAAGTCATGTAGGTAAGTACCTAAACACCTACCTACTTTAAACAACAAATCAGAAGCTCAACTTAACAAAGTCACGCGTTCACAGTTCGCGTGTGTGGTTTAGTGCATAAAACCTATTTAATCAAAATGTATAGTACTACTGTCGAAAGTTTTGAAAGTATATAACCAATGATATATATTTTTATAAGCTTACAATATTATAGGACGGGACTTGTATAATACTATCGAATAATATAATTATTTGCTATGTTTTTATAGAGGACTAGATAGGAGTCTAGTAATTGGCAAAACGACTAGGCTAACAAACAAAGCTAAAGTCGCCCTACAACATTGTAATCGGAATTGTATTACGATTGCTTGCGTGAGCAATGTGATTCGATTAGAAGCTGGTTTTAAAACGAGTTTAGGTTAAGAACACACTGGTTGGAATAATAAACTAGGTAGCTATAGGCGTCGCACACACCATACCGTGCAACGCGACGACGACACGACACAACGTTTAAGTAACAGCATTTTTTTTGCGTTATTTTTTACAATATGGAATTAGACGTTTGACATTTATAATAAATTTCAGAAAATCACGCCTTCTTTTTTTTTGTTAAACGCAATTGTCATAATAATGTAAATTTTGCTAGTGTTAAGTGTTTATTGTATATATTATGTCACAAATCGTACGTATCTTGTCGTTCGTAATATTTTATTTTTTATAAAATGGTGCCTTTCTATTTCTTTCAAATAACTATGGATTATTTTTGCACGAATCACAAAGAAACATAAAGCATTGATTCCAATTATTCACAACCGACTCAATAACTCTAGCTCTATTTACATAAAAACACCAAAATAACTAATAAAATCGGAAATAACTCTAGAAAAATAAATAAAATAAAAGCGCAATGTGTACTTCGCAATACAACCAAAAAAAATTTTAATGAACAACATCACGCCTTAAACCACGCGTAAAACGTACGACGTGGCCGGCTGTCAAACTATGCTATCAATGGGTTAGCTAGACAGTTTTATTGTCTTAAAATATATACTGTAGCAGTAAGTACCAATTATGTTGTAAATAACATCATGGTTTATCATAGGCAATACGTCGTCTATTCAGAAATTTTATAATCATATAATTACCGTAGCGTTTAAGTAAGGTCTGTCCTTGTCATTTTAATGTCAATGAAAGACAGATTTAAACAAAACATTAGATAATGTGCTATTATAAGATAGAGCTTCAGTCTATAGCTGTGTTATTATGACTCTGAGTGCGCCCAGTATGGAGTGTGACTGGCTTTAGGCTTGGTGGAGCCGAGGTCGCCTGCTCGCAAAATTGAAAGTATCTACTCTTATACTCCATTATGGCACCGGCAAGAAAACTTGTTTTTTTGCGATTATAGAATATTCCGATTCGATAGACACTTTTAAAATGAATTTTGTTAGATACTTGTCTAGCTTAAATAAAATTTTAAGATCAATGTTTAGTATATTTTTGTTTAGATTCTATCCAAGTATGTAGATTATGTAATATACTTGGAGGCCTGGTGAACTTCGTACCACCTAAAAACCACCCCAGCATTGAGTCCAGACTAACGCGACACAGTTTAATTATTTACATTTTTTATATTATTATATAGATATATATATACAGAAATGTACAGAATAATATACAAAAATATAAAATACATGTAAACCAGTTAAGCTAGCTAAGGACCGTTTAAAACTAAGTATCTATAGATAGTTCAACTGATCCAGATCACTGCCTCAGACCAGCGATCCCAAGACACTGGCGGCATTGCCACGTTGAGTGGCAATGGTAATTCGCTGAGCTAGATAGGTGCCAGCTCTTGCGTCACGCAATGTTTATACCACACCAAATAATTTAGAAAACGAGGTGTTCTCCTGCTTTCCTCGGGCCCAGGGTCTCGACTCCAAAAGGCTTAAATTTGTAGGCCTTATCAAGACCGGTATATTTTCGCCTTTTGACGTCCTCGACACATACAGGCACCGTACCAGTTCTAACGGAAGTCCCTGACAGATGGGATGCAGCCAGGGTGTCTACGCAAAGATAAATGATATTTGTTTGTCTAATCAGTTTGTCAGTTAGAGTTGTAGTTTTTCCTATCCTCCTGTTTTTATCTTGAGATATAGACACAAGATCCACCTTCCTATATTCTTTATATAAAGTTAGTTTTTTCAACGAATGTCGTTCAGTAAGTATAGCTACATAATAGTAAATCTGGTTTGAAACTACATTTACCACGGTACGAATAACTTGATCATTTACATTTTTGTCTAGTGACTTTATAGCTAATAGATCAGGAAGAAATTCTCGTCTGAATTGTCCGTTTCCTGTGACACAAGGTAAAACTTTTATATACCCGTGAGGCGAAAGATTGCTGATGACAAATGATGTAGGTACCTACTTATCCTTTTCCTTCAAAAACCCTTTTTCGTTATAAAACTTGGATACTGAAACCCAAAAATATATTTCATAAGGAAAGCCAACGAAAGGGTTCATGATCCTGCAAATAAATTCAGACATCTAGCTAAGTGCCGCCATCATCATTATTATAAAAAGGATGTTTATACAGTGGCGAAGCGACCCAGAACAAACATTTTGCAAAATTATGAAACAATATTATATTATGTTGCCATCATCGCCCATTTTGATTTTTCACGTTTCATTTTCCCGGAAAATAGGGTGTAATTTTTTTCCGCCGTTTACCCTCCAATAAAACGGTGCAAACTTAGCAGTTTCCCTTAAAGTGTGATATTAAATTGCCGCCTGTAAGGCTTTTAGTTATGTATACACATGCAGCGCGAAAACTAAATTATGCCGCAGTTTTCGACACTTTGTTTTTTAGCAGGTTTTTGCATGTCTCTATCATAGTCTAGGTTTTATATAAACAGGGGATCGTGGTACTTTCACACCTAGAATCGTTCAGTGGATCCTTTGGCAGTCGAGTAAATAGATAATAGAATAGATCTATGGAAGATTTGTTTATTTATTTGTGATATTTTCAATATCCCTGTAAAGAAACACTTTGTTATCGAGAAGCTACGTGAACTGAAACTGAACTGCTTTGTTCGATTATCATGCTTATTATTGTGCCACAACATGAGACTCAGTATGAGAGCAACCTCGCCTATTTTATATTAAAGTTAGCAAAAAAAAACGATTTTTACTCCAGTAACTCGCGCAACTTGGCAGAAATATTCTCTGACGCTACACAAATGGTAAAAGATTTATAAGAATAAAATTGTGCGGTGGCGGCGTCTTGTCGACAGCAACTTAGAGGGGGTGGATATAAAAGTTTTCTTATGCGGCTATAACTCCAAAACTTAGCTAATATTCAACCAGTTATAAATTACAGAGATAATGTTCTTTACAGATTTCATTAGAGGGTGGAATTTTGGAAGTGGATGGCAGATACTAAAAAGCAGACGACAGTTATAACTTTACACCACTGTTTTACTTGTACAATTCCACACAGCTTTTGTCTCAAATTGTTACATTCAGTAAAAGAAAACTAGGCATTATTTTCTCCTTTTAACCGAAAGCACGTTTTTATCTGTATTGCTACCGCAAACCAACTCATTATTTCGAATTTCCATTTATCAAGTCAGTCTGCGAGAATCAGTGAATAGGTCCCACCTTCATATTGGTGCGAATCCAATGAATGGGGTTTCAGTTCGTGGTTATCCCACTAATTGGAGCCTGGGAAACGTTAATTTGATAACTGGCAAGTTTACATAAATTGTGTCTGTAATAAATAAACGCATGCGTCATTGGAAGTTTCGAGTTTGTGTCATTTATTTTAGCGGTTTTGTTGCGATGGCTATCGAGGACCACTACACTGGAAATTTGTAATTGCTTTAATGGCTATGATTTTTTTTTTATTTGGTAAAATAACCTATAGGAGTATGTAACAATTGCGTGTTGGTTTTATTAACTTATTTTAGTTTATGTTCCGTCAGTTCATTGACCTCATCTGCATGACGACTTTGCAGGATCTTCTCCATAGATTATCTCAAAGAGGCGGACCGAACGACTTTGACCAGAAGCATCTCTTTGTATAAGTTAAAATCTAATTTAGTTTCCACTTTGAGATGGCCTTTTTGAATTATTCGAACAAGTTAAATGGGTAATAAGTGAAATAGTAAATACATGCTTAATATTTGTTTAACCCTTGAACCAAAGTGTCTAGTATTTATAGACATGACACATGTTCGTTCTCAAGACCGTGATCAAGTGACATTTAAGACGAACTCTTCCGCAGGTTATGTTATTTCGTGCCATTTGCATGAACCGGTCCATGCACCGCCATTTTGAATTTTTGTGGACCATCAACATCATACAGGTCATGGGCCCCGGACGCTGTATGAATGTCGATAAAATAAAGCCGAACTAATGTTGATGTTTTTGTTTATAGATAAATTACGAAAATAAGATAACTATTCTTGATATTCGGCAATTTATTTTGGACAATGTAGAATGTCAATTTTAGGTGACCTTTGACATCGAAGGTAAATGGCTAAGCATTTATACAAATGATGTCACGAATGATTTTAACCATCAAGTAATAAACAACTTAATTAGCTACGAAGCAATTATAAGTTACGAAACATATTGCCGGTTATACCCGTATAATATACTTAATTATATTTATTGGATAAGTATGTACAAATATTTGGCATAAAATTGTATAAGTAATTTAATATAGGTACTTATTAATTATGAATTTGACTTCAAAAAAATATTGCTTTATCAATTTTAATATAATTTTTGCTTTTGTCAATTTATTTACTATAAAAAATTATTTGAAATTACACTGTTTGTTACCTCATTAATTCATTCTGATACATCTCCAAAGAAAATAAATGAAATAACATACCTAGGTTAAGATAATTTTAAAAGAAAATTGCATGCCAAAGAATATGGTATGACATAAAATGGACAAACTACCTACTTAAAGACGAAATTGTATTACATGTAGGTATGTTCAAACAAATAAATGATATGGTATATTTCATTTCAATAGTTCATATATTATACAAGCAGGGGCTTGTTGTAAAATGTTTAGTAAAAAAATGCAATAGAATATCTATAAATATATCAACATCTACTTATACGAATCGGCAACGAAACGAAAACATTACAGCTATATAAGGCTTATTCCCAGAGGTCCATGGTTCTATTGTTTTAAGTTTCCCAAAGGGTCCATGGAAAATATTTATAGAATTTGAAATATTCTTACATTAACTCCCAATAGGTCCATGAGATTTAACTAATGTACAGTCAGTTTAAAAAATACATGAGCGTATATCATTAGTTAGTGTGTCTTAGTCTAAAAACCCACACGTTGCATCTGTTCAACAAATCTTGTCACAAGAATGTTAGTGGCAGTCATATACCCATTACCAAGGTCTATAAAGAGGCAGTAAAACAACATGTACATGCTGGTAATGACCTGGTGGATGACACTCCCACTTTTAATAGTATGAAAAGTTTATTATACAGAACGAGAAACAAGAGTCTCAACGTTACGAAAATATATTTCAAGCATAGAGAAGACGTGGAAATTTCTGGAGAATTCAGAGACTTCGTGTTGTTTGACTACAAGAGGACGAATGCATAATAATTTTCTCATCAAAAGCCGGTAGAAAATTAATTCAAGAGAGAGAGAGTTCTTCCTCATGGACGGCACATTTCACAGTTGTTCCTCACTATTCTATCAAATACACTCAATGCACGCTGATGTTGGAAGCACCGAGAGAGAAACGAATATAATGCCCGTTCTATTCGGGCTTTTACCAAATAAACTGCATAAAATAAATATAATTTGCAAGGTGGGTTTCCACAGACAATCAGTAAGCTTATCATCATAAACATACTAGAAAATGCTATCAAGCCGCATTGTTGCGTTATAAGTATGTTTTTTATTTGGGACTGTTGATTGTTGTTCTAAAACAGTGATTTTTAATATTTAATCTATTTAGCTTAGGATTGATATTATTTACCTTAATGTTTAATACTTTAGGTGATTTTTTGTGATTATGTTGAAACTGTGATTGTTAAGGTTTAAGTACTTATATTTGTATTAGATTGATATTATTTAATTTAACTTTTAATGACTAGGTAAGTGAGTTCTTTAATATTTTTTATAATAAAGAAAAGTCCTGATTAATTTATCTATTGTGTTTTATTTCATAAAGAAACAAATATTTCCCTTATCTTATCGAAATTATATTCTTAACTTCCGTAAGTTCTTAGTTACTTTTATTGCTTACTGTACCAAACAATTTAATGGACCCGTTGGGAAAGGAAATATTATTAAATTTAAAATGTCGTGGACCCGTTGGGAATAAAAGTATCAACCTATTTTTATTGAAAACAATGAAGTCGTGGACCTCTGGGAATAAGCCCTATATAAAAGACATAAACGAGCTACTCTACGACATTTTTTTTTACGGAATCGAAAATTTTAAAAGGTATTTCAATATTTTTACACTTAACTTGTAATTTTTTAACTTCCTCATTGTCCAATCCATTGTATTCAATTTTCAAATCCGGTGCCGAATTGTCAAAAACGTTCCTCCTAATGTTAATTACAATGACGTAACATTTTGTTTGTAAACAATAGAATTATTTTTAACTTTGTATTTTTAAATAAACGTCAGAATACCGGAGATGGCCGAGGAAGGCCGAGTAAAGCCAAGTCGAGTGAAAGTGAATCGAGGGCGTTACGAGGGGGGGCACGGGGGGAAGAGGGGAGGTGGCAAGGTTGCGATCCGGCCTAGACGTGCCAAACAACACGTTGAGTAATAAGGATTGCATTAGCTGGCTTAATGATTTGGTGATGTATGGTGCCATTGCCGAGGCGACACATGATTGCCATCTCGTCAGGTTTAATTTGATGGTGTGTTGAGCAGAGACTTTGGACGGGATAATTTTGTCGTGATAAAGTTCCGTGATCCATCAGTCTTCATGTTTATTTTTTGCAAATTAGCCTTAAATTGACGTATAACTTTGAAAAGTCAAAATGTCAAACCTAGAGAAACATTTAACATCTGTTTTAAGTTCGATAAAACTAAATTGAAAGTTAAGATTCATTCTAGACAATTTGTGTGTAGTAAATCAGGTCAACCTAATTACTGAATGTAACATTCAACAACATAACCCTCATACCAGTTATTCTTGAAATGAGGTCATTTCCAGTTCCGGCGATATCATTCACCGGATGTTTGAGCTGTGCTTGCCTCCTCAGGGGAAATACTAGTTTATTCGTTTCTATCAAATGCAAATGTCAAATACATCTATTGACCAACCAAAATACAAAATTCTCGTTCGGTTACGGAAACCAACCGTCAGCTAGCAACTTTCGAGAGTTGTTAAAGTATACACAAAGGGTAGTATTTTGAAGAAAGCGTATTTTGATATAAATGACTATATTATTGATAAGAATGCATGGCCTCATGTCGATCTGCCCTCAGACAGTTAACCGACACATTTGAAATGTATAAACTCTCTTGTGTTAGTTTTTCGTAGTTAACGTAGTTATAAAGAATAAAGAGCTAGAACCAGGACGAGATTCTTTGCCAGTTCTTCTCGGGCTTGGGATAGGATTAATTGTCACCTAAATTCACCTAGTATGTAAGATCCTTGTGATTGTATTGAATAAAGAATCTTTTGACTTTGTCATTTATTATTTGATTATTCACTAATGGTTAGTGTGTATAAATAATCAAATATTTTTTAGACAATAAACACGACACCATTTAGCCCCAACAGTACAGACGGCAGTACTACCAACAGGAGGCAATTATTTGAATAAGGCCTTACTTATAAATGCCTCTTAACTTGAACACTGCCTAAGCAGGTTGTCACTATTTAAACTAGTGGCTCTATGAGCTGTAGACCTCGCTAATATTTTTCGAAATGACTCAAATATAACTTTTTTAACCTACATTCAAAATTTTTGAAATTTTGAAAAATACGCCATTTTGAAAAAAAATCCAAAAACTGAATAAACAAATAAAGCAAAGTGAGTTATTAATGCACGAGTATTAAGTTAGTGCCCGAGCGCAAGCGAGGGCACTGAATTAACACGAGTTGTTGTTGTTGTTGTTTTTTTAACCAAGTAGGTAAAACCTACTTCAGTCGATTTTTATTATCAGTCAGTATCTTTTTGATACAATGCAAACATTTTATATTAAACTTAATGGGAGATATTAAACTTATCTAAATAAAAAGTAAAAAACAGTGCAATAATGAGATTTCATATAACATTACTGCACTGTTTTTCTTCTAAGCAAGAAATACGTCCTTTGTGATCGGTTTTGTAGTGATTAATGATAACATTACTACGTAGTTGAAAGAAAACATCTTTTCTTTCAAAAAGATACTGGCTGATAATAAAAATCCGCTGAATAAAACCGACTTGGTGAAAAAAATAACAAATGGCGCGCATCTTGTATCATTGTAAAACTTTGATTCTGCATATTTTTAGTTTGAGTAGGTATATTTTATCACAGTAGGTAGATTGGTAATTGAATGAAAAGTAAATTATGCACCTTGCTAAAGAGAGTAATTAATGCACTCGTGTTAATTCAGTGTCCTCGCTTGCGCTCGGGCACCAACATAACACTCGTGCATTAATAACTCTCTTTGCGCTCGGTGCAACTATCTACTATTACTTTCTAAGCTTAATGTAAAAACAATTGAAAACCAAACAATCAAATGTCATATTTTTTAAAGTTAATAATATTATAGCAATCGTGTGAAAAAATGTTACTCTGAAATTCCATACTATGCCGGATTCATTTATATTCAAAGGATCAGTACATTAGAACGGGAATATCATATTTAAACCTCTACTATTATATTCTTTGATATGTAATTATAGCTTTGATTATTCTAAATGAAAAATAAATTAACATGCGGAGCAAACGTACGCGACAAATGACATCAAAAGATAGGCTTGTCTCTTTAGTGTAATATAATTTGACATTTGGAATCTACTCGCTAGCTATCTATATAATAAAAATCAATTGTTGTTCTTTAGTCTCGCTAAAACTCGAGAACGGCCGGACTGATTTAGCTGATTTTGGTGTTAAAATGTTTGTCGTAGTCCAGGGAAGGTTTAAACGGTGAGAAAATGTATGGCAATGCAACGCATGCCGGGTACAGCTAGTTTGTAATAAACTTGTGCACGATTTTTTATCTATATCTATATATTTCTGCGCACTGAGTTTTTATACCCAGAAACCAGCCAGTGACACAAACTTGCTTACCAGAAACGATCAAGAATTTATTACGCTCTAGTTATGTGCATGCGCACTCAGTCGTACAAATATTGCGTTTTATTGTATTAGGTCATCAGATTAGTATTTAATTATGAAACGTTACTTTAAAATGGTTTTTTTGCACATTGAGCTAGTTCTATATGATTCTGAATAAAATTAAATAAATAAATGTGGATGTTTGACAATCCACACAAAACCATTTCGCCCTAAAATTATCATAGTATTGAGTATTCATATGCATAGGAATAAGCATAGGAATAGCATAGTAATAATGCTGTGGGAACTTGATAGAATACTTATATATTTTTTAATATATATTTTAATACTTTACATATAAACTAAATCATATAGAATCGACTTTGACTCAGCCTCAGCTTAACCGATTCGATTAATCTTTTTTTATATAATCTAATATTTTGTAGAAGTTTAAAGTTTTTTAAACTTACGCGATCAGAACACATTATTATAAATATTTACGGGTATTTATCGCGTTTATTTACCTATTTTTCCCGTCGACGTTTCGACAGGTTTACACTCTGTCGCTGTCACGGGATGACTTTATAATAATTGTAGAAGTTTCTTACAGAAAAAAAAGAGTATTGTGACAGACTACTTTTTATATAGGTACCACGCGTGCGAGGCTGCGGGTGGCAGCTATCTTAAGATTAAAACGAACTACTTAATATTGTTTAGTATTTTTTATAATATTATACTATACTATACTTATGTATAGTCTGTATAGGGTTCGTAATAGGTATTTCTACATTATTTGACCATAAGCGACTGTTGTAATTTTCGAATTATTCTTGTATTCACTATGTCTTTTCTAATATAAGAGTTTAAACGTGATTACTAAGATAGCGCTCATTAGGCGAAACGTTGATAAATCCAGTAATCTATACTAATATTATAAATGCGAAAGTGTCTCTATCTGTCTGTTTGTTACGTGTTCACGGCTAACGGCTGAACGGATCTTGATGAAATTTTGTAAGATGTATTGCAATCGAAAAATGACGAACAAAGGCAACCACCTTGAAGGGCTAAAATAGGAGATGAAAGTTTATTTGGGCAACTCATATTTCCTTAAGTTAGGGATCTGAAAATTCTTTTTTAGACTTATGGTAAGAAACAAAGAAATATGTGTCTCAACGTTCATGCAAAATAATTCCCGAAGGGGGTAAAATAGGGGATTAAACTTATGAGATGTTCTTTAGATGCACAGAATGCATACTTTCAAAAAAAAAAAAGGTTCTAAGCATACACGTCGCGTGTAACAGCTAGCTTATTAAATAACTTTATATAAGGTACGCAGTTTACTGGAGGTTATAGCCAAATACACTATCAATACAACCTTCGTTGTTCTATTAACACATAATCACACCTTGGAGTCGTTAATATTTGATACGTCCTTACAATGTTAATATATTGAAATGCCACAAACATTAAGATGATCATGTCAGGTGTTTATCAAATCGGTTTAAGTACATGTGCTACTCGATGGTTAAGTCCTTGACACAATATTTAAGTATAAATAAGAATTTGGCTTTTTATGAGTAGTGTTTTGTAATTTATGTATTCTCTGAGAATATTGATGCAACTATAGTTCGAGTTGTCAAAATGACTGGGTTTCATACGCGTTTGGAAACCTTATTCTGATACAGCCTGTATAAAACAGCTTTATTTTTCGTATGTCAGAAGTACACTTATATATCTATATATACTAGTGGTCGCCCACTGGTCGAAATTTGACTATAATTAAATTAAACTTAAAAAAAAGTAAAAAAATGCATTCTGCACTCCTCCTTTATATAAACTACTAGCTGCTGCCAGCGGCTTCGCACGCGTGGTACCTACTACATAAAAGGTAGCCTATGCCCTGCTCCAAGGTCCCATCTATCTCCATACCAAAATTCATCAAAATCGGTTCAGTGGTTTAGGCGTGAAAACGTGACAGACAGACAGACAGACAGAATTACTTTCGCATTAATAATATTAGTAGGGTTATCCCTACTAATATCGAAATATCGAAATGTGTGCGAAATTTTATACTGTTCCGTCCGCGCATTTTCGGAAAAAGGGGTAACAAAGTTTTTGCTTCACGTATTAATATATAGATAAAAGAAAGTCGTGTTAGTTACACCACTTATAACTTGAGGACCGAAACTTAAAATGAATATAGTTAGTAACTTGGATTAGGGTATAGGCTATTTTTTATCCTGAAAAAAACAACAGGAACGGGAACGGTAATGGGGCCGGCGAAGCCGCAAGTGGCCGCTCGCGCATCTATCAATATATATCCGTAACTTTGTAATTATTACAATAATTTGAATGGCTATTTATTGTTTAATAGCGATATTAGTACTTTAATATATTTTATGAAGTTGTAACCACCCAACGAAGTGAGCACGGGTCAGCTAGTATACTATATAATATTGTAGTTCTATCTGGAACACTACGTAACTTATCAGCAACATAGAACGGATTCAACATAAATTTATAACTCACCTGAACTTTAGAAAACATATTTATTGACATGTCTAGTATCGCTTAGTATAGTGGGCTTAGGTCCGGCTGAGACGCAAAAGGTTACGGGTTCGATTCCCTCTCGGGACAAATGTTTGTATGATCTGCAAGTATTTGTTTCGGGTCTTGGTGTTTCTATGTATAATATGTATGTATTTACAAAAAAAGTATATAAATAGTATATCAGTCATGTGGTACCCATAACACAAGCTCTGCTTACTTTGGGGCCAGATGATGCTGTGTGAAATGTCCGGTATTATTATTATTATTATTGACCGACGTACGCTTATGGGTCTGATTCTCCTTCATAGCCTGTGTGACAGTAGTATATAATTATTGTCCCGTAGGTACTCAGTCATAGAGTTCTGCGTTTTTGTACCCCTAAATCTCGAACTAGAAACACAAAATGATCTGCAGTATCATGTTTATCAACAAACCATCCTCAATATTCTATTATTAATAAATTTCAAGGAGTATATAATACGGAGTTTTCTTTTAGTGATGTTTTTCATTATAGTAAGGTAGTTTTTAAATGTTAGGTTATCGAATATTCGAAGACAGCTAACTAACGTAAATAATTTTTACAACATCCGGTAATTGTATATGTGTAGGTAGGTATCTTTTAACAAAACGATTTATGTATTTTTGTATATCACTCTTAGTTTGAAGAATTTTATTATCTTTATTGTCGAAATAGGCTGTCGACCTAAAAATTAAGTCATATATAAATTTAATCCTTTACTGGCCGTAAGATAAGTTGTGTAAGAAACAATATATTATTAATAAGGGTTGTGGATTTTGTATAATAATAAAATTATATCATCAAATCGGCTCATAAATGACGGAGTTATGAGATAACAAACATATAAAAAAAAATACAAATGAAATCAGAATCTTCTCCTTTTTTTGAAGTCGGTTAAAAAGGCAGGCCTATATATAGTAATGGGTGTTAACAAATTGAATTGATGAAATGAAATATTGATGTTAACATAAATTGGTACATTAGTAAATCTATAGAATCTCTTTAATTCGAATTATGGCCGAGCCTATTTTACTTTAAAAAAAAGAATCTATTCATAAGAATCAATAAGAATCGATTCATAAGATACCCGCTGCGTTTGGTCATAAGAAATCAATTAAAATTCTCAACCGAAAAAAATGCTATTGCCGCAAAACGACCTTGCGGCTACCAAACATTGCAAACATACATTCCTATTTTTATTAAAACTCTTAATGAACCACGTCGTTAGCAAAACGACATTTTAACTTATCTACTAACAAGAATGCATATATGTGTTGTGTGCGTATGGCACTCATAGACACACACTTGCTCGGGTACAGTCAATATCAGAAATTGTTAAGCCTCAGACTAAAAATGTTCACCGACGAGTTACTACCACCCACCTTGTTGGTGGGTAGTAACTCGTCTTCTGCGCTGTAGGTTGTGCAATTTTTTCTGTATTTAGGTTTAATAAATAAATTAATATTGCAGGACATTTCTCACAGCATCATTTAGCCCCAAAGTAAGCAAATCTTGTGTTGACTAATCAGTCTATGAGTGAGCAAGTGTGTGTCTATGAGTGCCATACGCACACAACAAAAAAATAGTATAAGTAGTATAATCATACTACTTATACTATTTTTTTGTATATACGTACATATTATATATAGATTGATCCAGACCCGAGGCAAATACTTACAGATGATACAAATATTTGTCCCGCTACGGAAAACAAACCCGGGCTACTCAGCCGGGCCTTGGCCCACTGCGCCATTAGCGGAAGTTATTATAAAGTATCATAAGTATGTTTTAAAAATATGTAAGTATTTTATCGGTGATCTGGTCACCATAATATAAACTATGCTTAGTTTGGGGTTAGACGGGTTTGTGTGCATTGTACACCAATATTTATTTATTATATATTTAAGGCTAAAATGGTGCTAAAATCTTCTAGCATCTTTTTTTATTGACATTTGAATGATAAGGAAGCCATATTAAGCATTTGAAAATGGCATGTTATGATGAAATAGAGCGGTTATTTTTTTATTTGTAATGGAAAGATGATATAACGAGTAGATATTGTAGCAATAATTAATGTGCATGAAAGTACCTATCGATATGTATCGATAGTTAAGTTAAGTAATTTTTATTGTAAAGTAAAGCAGTATCTGGCCAAAATCATTTTTATTATTTTATTTGTTCAGGGATAATAATAACAAATTAAATATATGCTAGATAAAATTGTACGTTATATATTTATATATATTAACTATATGATAGCCCACTGCATTATCCACATAATAAGTAAACAAAATATGTTTGTCCAGGATTCCTGGTCCATTTTTGCTTTTGATTACTATCAAGCTAATTTTCCGTGCGTAGCTTCATTTTGATGAGACGCCCAACAATTTCCTGTACGAAACTCTCTATCGTGGTAGCTAACAGAGGAAGCAAGGATAATATATGTCGATTTTATGATTTTTAAATATTTATTACTAACTGATTTTTTTTGGTCAATTAAACTTTTAACTTAGTTAATATTTATATAATTTAACAGTCATATTGTCCTACAAATTGCGTGGTACGTTATCCCGGTCCTACGCTCTGATATTGGATATCAAGAATACTTTTGAGCGTAGGACCGGGATAACGTACCACGCAATTTGTAGGACAATATGACTTTTAAATTATATAAATATTAACTAAGTAAAAAAAGAAATAATCAGCTGGTTAGTAATCATTTATGATCACCTCGTTATCGATACATGTTGGAAGGAGGGGACTCTTTGATCAAACCTTAGATTTTGTAGGACAAATATTTTTTCGAATAATTTAGATAATTAACTTGAGATTTAATAAAAAAAAATCTGTTAGTAATCAATATTTGATAATCATAAAATCGACATATTTTATCCTTGCTTCCTCTGTTAGCTACCACGGTAGAGAGTTTAGTACAATAAATTGTTGGGCGTCTCATCAAAATGAAGCTACTCACGGAAAATTAGCTTGATAGTAATCAAAAGCAAAAATGGACCAGGGATCCTGGACTATATGTTTTTAGGTGTAGTATGCCGATAGAGACTTTTATAAAAATTTTAGTTCAAAAACAATTTGCAATAAGGTATCGTGAATCGTTATACAATAACAGAATTAGGTAACAAAGAGAAAAAAAAGTATATTAAAAAATATTGTCTGTGAAAGTAGAATTATAAGACAACAATTCGATGCATTATACTACTGCCAGTGACTGTACCACACACTAGTGTAAACCTTACAATACTTGGCCGTGAGAATGTGTTGTAACCTCTACAAAAGGGGCAATTTAAATCTGCCTCAGACACGCTTGGACTTACTCTATACAGCTTTTGAAGGTAACTCCTGGTTCACAATAACATGAACCTTCTATAACTTTAACTATTACATATGGTAATTGAATAATATACTAACCTAAACATTGATTTAATTCTTCTCGACTAAAAGTATAAGTAAAATGTCAAGATGGTAGTAAAATTTTAGATATAACGTAATTTAGACAAGTCAATTATTGTAGTATTTAGACGAGTTTGGTCGAACCTAAGCTTAGATCATCATCATCATCATTAGCCTTTGTTCATCTGCATAGGTGGCGTCAGTATTTTACAGAGCAGTTAATTGTATTTGAATAATAATAATAATAATAATAATAATGATTCCGGACATTTCACACAACATCATCTGGCCCCAAAGTAAGCAGAGCTTGTGTTATGGGTACCACATGACTGATATACTACTTATATACTTTTTTTTTTTGTAAATAACACGCAACCTTTTGCGTACACTAGATACTAATACACTAGAATAAACTAGTCAGCGCGGCACAAACTCGCCGGTGCAGCTAAAATGTATGCTATTTCACCTAGCAAAGTGTGTGAAAAGGATAGGCGTGCACGAAGATGATAATGATGAGCAATGAGATAGAATGATTGCGATTTCTAATTAAATAATTAGATTTGACTGGTTTCGACATAAAATACAGCGTAAGAATCATGAACAGACTTTTGGCTGAAGGATTCTTACAAAAAACTACTTTATTTCGAAAAAAACCTATGCGTGTATCGGCATCATTTTGGATGAGATTTATTAACGTCCAAAGTTGCGCTACAATCAGTGTTTAGATACGTTTGTTTTTGAGGCTTGTATCTTTCGAACCCATATTTGTTTACAAACATAGATTATGACGAGACAAATCGATTCATGTTAGATTTGATTGTTCAATATCAATGTGATCCTTCGACTTTTACTCATAATGCATGATATAATCTATTTAACCATTGTTATTATTTTTTATTTTATTAAAGTTTTTTAAATGTACGCGATCAGAACACATTATTATAAATATTAACGGGTATTTATCGCGTTTATTTGCCTATTTTTCCCGACGTTTCGACAGGTTTACACTCTGTCGTGGTCACGGGATAACTGCTGCTTGCTTATATTGTTTGTTTATTTTGTGTTTGGGTGTTATAAAATAGCCTGTCAGCTTAGTTGGTAGTAGCTCTACCTTTTACGCTGTAGGTTGAGGATTCGCTTCCCTCCTATGATAAGCATTTGTCTGATGAACATAGGTGTTTTCTGTGTCTGGGTGTTATAAAGAATCATAAGTATGTATTTAAAAATATATAAGTATTCTATCAGTCATCTGATCACCATAATACAAGCTTAGTTTGGGGCTAGCTGGTCCATCAATATTTATATTTATATAATTATTCTTTTAGGCATCTGGTTACCATAATAGAAGATGCGCTTAGTTTAGGGCTAAATGGTGTTTTGAGTGTTCTGCATTGTGAATCAACATATTTTACAAGTACACTTTCCTTTTGAAGTTTAGTATTTTTTAAACATTCGCGATTAGAATTTTTATTGTTTTAGTAGTTAACGGGTATTTATCACGTCTTAAATTTTAATTTATGCCCGACGTTTCAGTTACGCAATAACCGTGGTCGCAGGCTGATTTAAATCGCGGATAATATGCGTAAAAACGATGTTTAAATTAGGAAAACACTTTATACTTGTATACTATTTTACTTATATCTCATAAATACATGTTTCTGAATCGAGGGAACTCTACCTCGGTTTCAAATAATCGACCAGTAAGTTGTACCAGTTAATTGTATAATCATTTTCAATTAAGAAACGAATCTTAAGCGGTGTAAGTCATGTTGAAACAGGTTCATAAAGAGGTATCTTACTTTGATTCAGAAACTGTCAAACTAAAACTCTGAATCTCACGCAGGATATTATTGGTACCTCAGTACTTGTACCTTGAATTCTTTCAAACATGCATTCCTGTTAAACCATTGCACACATATGTGATGTAATCACAAATATCTACTAATATCCGTATTGCTAATTTTAGTATTGCAATTTTGTTTTGTATTCCACACTATCATAAAACAAACTCAAGTAAGCTGCGCTTCTGCACATGGATCTAATTTATTGTTTGTGGGAACCGCTGAGAGTAAACTTTCGTGAAGTTTTAATGCATTCGCAATTTCTAGCCCAACTTTTAATAGCCTTTGTCTTTGTGGATGAAAACACGTCTGACCTAAATAGATAACTCGAGCCCTAACACAATATACAGCCCTCTACAAGACCTGTGTTTATGCGGAATCTCAAATATTTTCAACTATTTTCACAACATAATAATGAACAAATGGAATAAATGTAAGTTTTAGCCTGAATAGGATGTGTTGTAATTTATTAATGTGGTATAAAGCCTTTTTTGCCAATATACAGAATTGTCTTCCCTATCTTCTTATTGAAGCTCCGGGCTCTAGTCTGTTTTTAATGCAGCTCTTTCTACCTGTAGCGCAGCCTCCATGATCTCCTTATGCGACACCTATTAAGATGTAGCTGTCACCGGCCACGAAAACCTTCCGCGACCTCTCTATCAACTTTCCCTTCTATGTCAGTGTTTATGAAACTGTCGTGCCGTTTAATATGACCACTCATTTATCCTATACATATTCTTAGTAAAGTACAAACCTTTAAATTGCGGGAGTTCCCGATAGTTTTTAAAATGATGTTTTCAAGTGTTTTGTGAGAAAAATATATATCTAAAACGGGGACATCTTCAAGTTATCTAAGATCCGCATCACGTCTGATCAAGATCACAACGCCGTATGTCAGCGTGGCACGGCGATGCGTCTAGAAACTGCCCGGCGAGGTGGAACCGCTTTCACGAGCTGCGTGTGTGACGTCGCCGTGACGTCTCGATACGTTTCACTACCTTCGATATGCGGACGCAGATCTAAACCGCACATGTTGAATGGAAACGGCATGCACAAAAATGTATCTATAACGTGATGCGACTAAAATAATATGTGAATTTAAATTTGCGAAAAAAACAGGGCCGCGGCCACTGTAATTTAGAACGCATATACCTTAGTTAAACTAAAACTAACAAACAAACTTTATTTTAGACACATTTGTTACCGCGTTATTCATTATAATGAAAATATTTAGCTCTATTAACTACGTTGATCGAACATTGAAGGACCGCGTCATTTTGGCAGCCCTTTTAAACGAACGTTTTTGATCATATAACTTCAGCTCATTCAAACATTTAAATTAATAGTTCATAAACCTTCAAAAGTCAGTCTCCGTTAACAACAGCTGCGATCAAACTGCCAACTGGATCAAGTTTTAAGCTGTCACATAAAGTTTGTATAGAGCGTGACGAACTTATCCAGGATATTGTTAGAACATAATCTTGAGCAGCATTGCTCGTTGGCCCTTCCCAGAGAGTAGGTACTAATAACAGAGATGAAATTTACTCGTGATCTTGAACCACTTGACCATAATTGGTCAGGAGGCTTTCTTGTGAGCATTATTATAAGATAGCGCGAAATTGTTTAAAGTTTTAAAGCATTGTTTTTCCTTACCAGTACGGCCAAAAAGCTTTTTCATTAGGCTTAGAAACAATAAGAAGATGAGGGTGATGTGCAGGGTTATCCTAGTGAATACGAGTTTTTGTAGGATTTGAAAATAGTGTATCTACATAATTGTTGGTTAAGGTACCTATTCTATATCCCCGTCGAACTAATCAGCAAAGTTTTACCGCTACCTGACACCTCGTCCTCTGGTTTGGGGTCTTGATTGGGCCCACTCAATTTTAAGCTTATTGATTAGCTACCTATAAGGAGCTTATCTACAAATTGCTGAATCTGGGCTATTGGTTTAGTAAGTTTTCTGAATAATCAAATTGAGGGTTTTGATAGGATGCTGGACCTACTACACTTTATCAAGGAGCCGAACTTTTGTTGCTTATTTATTATTCAAAATATTACGCTTTATGGTTTAAACATTATAAATAATAACTAACTTACCCAAAAGTGGACCGCTTGCTAGTTTGGTTACGGAAAAGTAAATTGGCATAATTTCACATCATCATTTCATCACACTTTCAAAATGACATATCTAGTATCTTTATGAAATTCCTCAACGTAATAATGATTGTTTGTGCAATTATAGTTTCAGTATCTTTCGTTACATACGGTTGGTAACCTACTTTTGCTTGGATAGTTTTTGTACAGTAAACAACTCTTGCCAAGACACATCGTGGATGAGCACCCAAGTAATTCGTGTTGCTAAACCTAAACTCAAAAATTGCCAAATATATGTCTTGTTTGTATTATACGAGTTGTAATATAAACACCACTAACGCGATTTTGTAATATTAAATATATATGTTGGTGGGTAAATTTATTTGACGACCTCTGTGGCGCAGTGGGCTAAGGTCCGGCTGAGACGCAGAAGGTTGCGGTGCGAGTATTTGTCCCGGGTCCGGGTGTTTCTATGTATAATACGTATGTATTTACAAAAAGACGTATTTAAGTAGTATATCAGTCATGAAGTACCCATAACACAAGCTCTGCTTACTTTGGGGCCAGATGATGCTGTGTGAAATGTCCGGCATTATTATTATACAACACCATCTATCTAAGCCATATAACTGAGCAAAGCTTGTATTATGGTGACCAGATGACTGATAGAATACTTATATATTTTTAAATACATATGTACTTATTTATAACACCCAAAAACTTATATTGAACACAAATATTCTGGGAGGGAGTCGAACCCCCAACCTATAACAATTGAGATGACAGACCCGTCAATATTTTAAATACTGATCGGCTGCATTTTAGATGCATGTAATTGGTAGACGTTAAAGGCACCATCTAGCCCCAAACTAAGTAAAGCTTGTATTATGGGAACAGGTACCTTTAAATACATACATAATCATTTATTAACACCCAGACACAGAACAAACGTCTATTATTACATCATTAAATGTTTTCGCTGGGTGGGGATCGAACCCACAATCTACAGCGCAGAAGGCAAGTCAGTTTAGGGTCAATGAGGTCAGACATTTTTAGATTATTTTTCTTATTCTTAATGTGCTGAAAGATGATAACTTAATGATATTTAATGTTACATATAATGTGATATTGGTACGCAATTTCTTATCAATTTATATATTGTAAATATATAGTATTTATGTTTATATACATACAAAATAATAATCTGTCTCACATAGTGTGTAATTTTCTTTTTTACAAACCCACATATACACATACACACACTCAAACACATATGTATTTACAAACAAATACCTTACCTACCTTGATTAGTATCTGTTTGCTTTATTGATTAATGTTAATCTGTTTGTTACAAATTAATGTTTAGTGTATACTATTTTTAAGTGGATTTGTACAATAAATAAATAGAGGTTAAGTTAAAATAAAAATAAATGCTGCAGTAATAGCGAGAGACTGTGTTCCAATATTCTATTTGTTCTTTCCCTTGTTTCAGATGTGACAGCGACATGGCGTAAACCGAATCGATGTGCCAATTTCTCCTTTGCCAAAAATGGCGATCTTCTATACTCATGGGACTTTCGAATAACTTTTTAAGTTCTTGATGACGTAGACGAATCGTATCCAATGATACGGTGAACGTAAGTTAATGATACAAAATGGGGCGACGACGTTGGAGGATCGTTACCATCACAGCGTTCCTGCTATTTGTCATAAAGGACGCCCAGTGCCAAGGTGAGATTTTAAAATTTTATTAAAGTTTTTACAGCGTCGGTTTCTTTGTGTGGCGCGTTGGATTTATGAGCAGAGTTTTGGCATACGCCTCTTCTTGTAATTCATAACAATCTATGATTTAATATATAGATAGCAATTTGTCTTAACTTTTAATATGTTTTCTACGCTTTTATGTTTGTAGCAACTGTTTGTAAGCCATGTGAATAAATTCTGTATAAAATGTTGAGTATAACATTAAATGAAACCACTCATTTTACGGTAGATGGCACTCTATGTACCACATAAACAGCTATGGACTGAGCAATATGCAATTGGTGTCAAATCTACGTAAACTTAGCTTATGAAATATCCCACCTTAAACGCCAGCAGAAATTGAGTGTTTGAATTTTGCCGCTCTTGACTTGCAAACGATTGCACAAGATGAGCTGTAAGTATAAGCTATGTAATACGCAAGCTCTACGCAATTGCATCAAAAAATAAGGTTTAATTTAAAGTAAAATAAACCTACTTTTAATAAAGTTAAGTAATTACATGAGCTAGCAAACACGCAATTAATTATACCATATAATACTTCTCATTTCAATATTCATGCCGTATAACATAACAAACGCATAATTTTAGCCAAGAGTGTAACATACTTACTCGTATGCTTAACCTTGGTATGAGTATAGAGTGAAATACATAGAAAGCAGATTACCGGCACCGACGTGACGCCATAGTATATAATTATTATTAGTGGATTATAAAGTATAGCAAATTATGTGAAAAAGAATAGTGTACTTGTCGCAATGATTAGGAATGTCTTTGCGTTTATCAAACTATTTTTTTTAAACTTTCGCGATCAGAATTCATATTGTTGTAGTAGTTAACGAGTATTTATCGAGTATTATCTCTTAATTTATTCCGACGTTTCGGTTATGTTATATTAGAACAATGTCAAATTAATAATTGTTCACATTTGCACAAATTCACTGACCGAAGACGTGAATTGAATACATAAACCGTACATTTTCGAGCGCTGCATGTTTACTCTGTTATCTGTATCTTATGTAAATGTGCCTCATGCAAAGTGGGTACGCACTCTACATCTAAAATTCATATTTCACTGTCATTAGATTAAAATGTGTTGGGCATAAAAGTATCCTCATGAAACCACATAGGTACGTGTATTCTCGGCGTAATAGCTACGCGCAGTTTCATTATTTTTAGAGAAATACGGTCGAGGGACTACTCCAGTTCAGCAGAGTGTAGCTTTTTCATTTGGTGTCAGACATCATTTATTAAAGGCTCTGCGGTTATTTTTTCTAGAAATTAAAGTCTGAACTGAACCAGGTGGAAAATACACTTTATTTTGCTTAACAAATTAAAAAAGACATTATGTTTTTTGAAATCGTTTTTGCTGAAACGAACACAATTAACTACTTAATTTACCAGTTCTATCTCAGTATATCAGCGTCTCGGCATTGTGCTGGCTGTATATCTACATTATATAGATCTTGGTGCAAATTGCATGTCTCCATCTCGTATACAGCAACCTATTTCTGACGTAATTGGGAATTCTCCTGCATTATTAGGCACCGGACGAGCTTGGTAATTACTGAAACATGCCACAGAGGCAAGGTACGACACAACAGCATGCGAATACATAGGTTATTCGTATCGGATTTGGCCAGGTTCTATTTACGCCTTTGAACCGTTTCATGCCTATGCTCTACCTGTATATATCAAAGTTGCTCTAATTAGCCAATTCAATTCAATAAATCTTTATTCAATAAAATCACAAGGACCACTTTAAATCGTCTTCTAACATGCTAGTAAATCTAGGTGCCGGTTCGTACTAACCCCAGTTCAGGAAGAATCCGACAAGAAACGGTCTTAACACTTTTTTTGTATGATCCTTGCCAATTTTGTTACGGATGCCGAGTCGAGTTGGAGCAGATTCATCCCAAGCTTTTTTGTCATCTAAATAATCAGATATTTTATGATATGTTCAAATAGACAGTTTCTGTTTAATTACGTTTTTAATGCCAATCGACAAATCTAACACGTCGCTTGGGACCTTGTTATAGAAGCGTACACTTTGCCCTATAAAAGACTTAAAAACATTAGCGAGCCAAACAGTGGGAACAGCGAGTTTATCTTTATTTCTAGTGTTAATACTATGATTATCGCAATTTTTTTTAAATAAACGAAAATGTTTGTGCACATACATTAAATTTTCGTATATATACTGACAAGGCACTGTCATAATATTAATTTCTTTAAACTTATTTCTATGAGATTCTCTAGATAACTCGCCAGACAACCCTCAGATACCCTGAGTGGTATGAAATTGCTCTACGCAATTTTTATATTAAGCTTGTTAAGATGGTTCGAAGAGCGAACGTGCCCTTAAGACGCCCTATGACAGACTTGTCATAGAAATATTTCATTTCAGTTTCTATTTCATTTATTTTTTAGGTAATTTTAATAAAACTTTAATATACCCTACCTACCATGAAGCCAGATACTGAAGTTAATTATTGAGAGAGAGATTTCGTACGATTTTTTTATTAGGTACGAAAACAATAAATATCTTATTACCAATAAAGATTTTGATAACAAAAATAATAATGTGAAATTATATTGCTTCGCTTTGATTTCCCGCGGGAGCAGAGTACGTAGGTGTAGGTATAGAAATAAATGTTTTAGTTTGTTCATTAGGAGAGTAAAATTTATATATAGACTTTTTAGTTATTTCTTTTAGCCAATAAATTTAACTCTTAAATACCTCAGTATTTACACCGCAAGGCAACAAAATATCTCAAACTGCAATATTTCATGTCCAAACAATAACAGCCTTGAGGTTGAGACACAATGCAGCGCACAATAAGAGCTAAAACTCTTTTTATTTGGCAAAACGACAAATATGTAACATAGACCTTGTAGTGTACAATAGACTGAGCGACAAAGACACAAATCAACATGGTATAAATGCCCGTACTAAGAAAAGCGTAGGTGTCATGTCACCCACATCAGACCCCCAGCTAGAAACATAGCCATGAAACTAGCATATATCCAGATCGACGGTGAGAACATGTGCAATGGTATCAAATTTAACTATTTCTATTTATAAATAAATTTATAAAACAATAGTATTTATTCGACTGGCCTGTAAGCTCAGTTGGTAGTAGCTCTGCCTTCTGCGCTGTAGGTTGAGGGTTCGATTCCCTCCCAGGGTAAACATTTGTGTGAAGAACGTAGGTGTTTGTTCTGTGTCTGGGTGTTATAAAGTATCATAAGTATGTATTTAAAAATGTATAAGTATTCTATCGGTCATCTAGTCACGATAATACAAGCAATGCTTAGTTTGGGGCTAGATAGTGTTGTGTGCATTGTCCAGCAATATTTATATATTTATTTACTTACAGGATATAAACTACAGAGATGTACATAATAACATACTCTAATATAAAATACGTTAAATAGTTGAGCTATCTAAGGACCTTTTATACATAGCTTACCTGATCAAGATCACTGCCAGAGGGCAGCCTCCCCAAGAAACTAGGCGGCATAGCCACGTTGAATGGCTATGCTGCGCTGGGCTAGCTAGGAGCCAGTTCTTGGTTCATGTGATGTTTCTACCAGACGCGGTGAAATAATTTTGACAACGTGATGGATTCCTGTTTCCCATAAGCCCAGGGTCTCGTCTCCAAAAGTTTCATATAGGCTCTATCCAGGGCGGCATATTTGCGCCTTTTGAGATCCTCGACACAATTAGCCGTCGCGCCAGCTCTAACAGAAGTCTCTGACAGATGAGATGAGGCCAGGGTGTCGACGCAAGTAGGATCCTATACCAACAGCTGTCCCAAAGACAAAAGTCATAACCATCAGGCCATCAGGCCTCGTACCAGAGGCAGAAATAAAAACATATTTTTGACTCTTTTCTTGTTTTCGTGGAACAGTGCATTGAAAAATACTCACTACACTCAGACCTAAGGTTTTGATCCTTCTAAAGAAATTAGAACACCGTTGAACTAAGCACGTAGGAACCAAATAATTATATATAATAATAAATATTGCTGGACAATGCACACAACTCCATCTAGTCCCAAAATAGTGTTGTGGTGACTAGATGACTGATAGAATACTTATATATTTTTAAATACATACTTATGATTCTTTATAACACCCAGACACAGAACAAACACCTATGTTAATCACACAAATGTTTATCCTGGGAAGCAATCTAAACTTCAACCTACAGCGCAGAAGGCAGAGCTACTACCAACAGAGCTGACAGGCCAGTCTTTAAGTACAAGTTATTTTCGATATAAACAAAAACATGATTTTCCTATGTAAATATTTGCACGCCCGTAATAATTAAAAGTCGAGCTCCGTCCTCGTTATCGAATAAGTGCTCAAAACATAAATTGAAAGAGACAAATAATGAAAATAAAGAAAAGACGAGAACGTTTTAGTACACAGAGCCTCCTTAAGTACATTAGGCTCAGAAAGAGAAAAACGAAATGAATGGTAAATAATAGATCTTACAAAACAATTTTATTTTATTTCTTGAAAGTTTCACTGAGCACAATCTTGAGAAACAATTTATTGTGGAGCGGAGACTTGGTGGCGCGGAAAATATCTAAATGAATCCGCGGTTTACTACATTACGTTTATGACTATTCTATTACTTAACCGGTTATATTCGAATTACGAAAACTGTATAAAACTCGCTTTTATTTTTATATCATACAACAAAATTTAAACACTGGAAAACCCTATCCCTTCGGATCCCCAATATACCATTCCAATATATTTCATAAATGGGGTTATCTCGTCAATCGCCCTAATCTTGCCAATTAGGGCGAGAGATGAGCCTGCGATGTTCATTTCAATAAACGATTGCCAAACAAATTCAATCTTACGAGGGGTTTGTGTACAATAATCAATTTGGTTTACCATTATGACTATAATAATGAATAGGTATTTGTCCCTAAAGTCCCTATTCGGAATATTTGAAAGGTGTAAGTGGGTTTGCTTTTTAGAGATGAAGTGACGACCTTGTCGTCTACATATACCCCGATAAAGCGAACTATAGCTACAACATGCCGGATTTCTAACGATGTTTTCCATGCCGAATGAGTAATAATAATAATAAACCTTTATTCATTACCTTAGAGCTAAGGGTTACAACAGGTAAAATAATATTTATATAGGTTACAATATAAATGGTGATATAAGTTCATGTAAAAGACAAACATAGCGAAAACTTATTTAAACATAATGGTAGGTAGAATGTTTAAAGCATTACCTATCTTACTACAGCCAACAACTCCTCAGTTTCTTCGTAAGATAGACATGATAACGCATGTTGTAGGGTTATTTTACAATTAGTAAAATTCATTGCATAGATAGTTTACGATTAAGTCTTTTATAAACGAAAGGCCCGAGGAATACAAAAAATCTAGAGGCGAAAGCATGTTTTAGTGGGATGCTATACTACTACTTCTACTACTACTACTGGTATATGGCACATACATTTATCAAACAGAAAAAATCACATTTATAATGCGTGCAGCCAAGGATTGGAATGCGTTGCCGTCGTCTGTCTTTCCTGATAACTACAATCTAGGCGAGATCGTGGTCAAATAATAATAATAATAATATTTATTTAGCATCTAACAAGAAATAACAATGAAAAATATAAACTAACTAAATACGTAAGCACGTACCAGTTATAAAATACAATGGATGTACTTAAATCTAATTATAACTAGTTTCACATGTTCATTAGCAGCTGTGCTAGGTAAACCTGTGTTACAGCTGCTATACTTCCTTTACAGTTTAAACACCACTAATCTGGATACATATTACAAATGCAGGTTTAACGACGATAAAATAGAAAAAAAAACCATTGGTGCAAAATTGGATTTTTACCACTACTACTAGACCACTAGTGCTCTCTATACATAGACTTAGCACATGCTTACATAATAGGGCTTGAGTTTGACTAGTCTGTCAGCTCAGATGGTAGTAGCTCTAACTTCTAGTTCTACGCTGTAGCTTAAGGGTTCGATTCCTTCCCAGGATAAACATTTGTGTAATGAACATAGGTATTTGTTCTGTATCTGGGTGTAATAAAGTATCATAAGTATATTTCACTTTCAAAACTTTCGTGAGTTGTACTATACATTTTGATAAACACGGGCTTTACTCACGTATTATTTTGTCTATAGAGGCACCGACAATGTTTCGATTCATCTAGAGAATCTTAATCAGGGTGAGTTTGATCCGCGGTCCGCTCGTTCACGGTTCGCACTGGATTCTCTATCTAGAGAATCCATCTGAAGAGAATTCATCTAGAGAATTCATCTGAATCGAAACATTGTCGGTGCCTCCATCGACAAAATAATACGTGAGTAAATCCCGTGTTTATCAAAATGTATCATAAGTATGTATTTTTAAAATACTAGTGACCGCCCACTGGGCGAAATTCAACCATAATTTATTAATAATTATTGTATTTTTTATGAACAATTAAAAAAAAATATTAGCATTCGGCTCTTCTTCTCTATATAAACTGTAAGTGTGCGAATTTCATACTCCTCCGTCCGCGCAATTTTCGTAAAAAGGGGTACAAAGTTTTTGCTTTACGTATTAATATATAGATATAAGCATTCTATCAGTCATCTGTTTACCATATTACAAGCTATGCTTAGTTTGGTTCTAGATGGTGTTGTGTGCATTATCAAGCAATATTAATTAATTTGTTTAAATGGTTAATAAGAATATAATTGAATTAAGCAATAAGCATTTACTTACATAAAAGATGAAAGCCTGATGTAAGGTTTTTCCGCAGTTCGTCCATTTCGTGCTAATGGTCGTGGTTACTTTCCCTTTTTAAATTTCAGCCTCATTTACCCCCTTTTACCCTTTTAGTATAACAAATGACTAATTAAGCACCTTCGAGTCTCGTGCACTCGAAACATAACGATCATTACGCCGGATTTTTTTAAGCTGTAGTATCATTCTAATTACGCTTTGAAATTTAGATTACATGAAAATCAAAAGACTTTGTCGACAATTTAGTATAAGTATAATAATTATCAATATGTGCAACATCTTTCCTATCGCTTTTCTACAATCTTTGAGTGATTTCGTGAAAAGGGACGGATGTTTGGCCGAACAGTGATGGAACAGGAAGCCGGAGAAGCGAGGTAGCGCTCTCTTTTTGATTTGACCAATGAGCGCGCGCGGTTTAGATGCCGTCAGATGGTACCAACCCATTTTCTGAGAGGTTAGTACTGTCAGCCAACAGTGTGTGCGTGTGTGTGATGAGAAAGAGAAAGGAAAATAGAGAATGAGACTGCATCAGTTGTGTGTTTAACCGTTACAGTGTTGTCTAAAACGTTTGCTGATAAATACACTAATTCAGGATATAATGTCAATTTTGCTTATTATCAATTATCAAGGTGAGATGACAGATGTTACACGTCATATGCGACTATTGTAATGATCGTTTAATTCGTTTAAAATCTTTAAAAGTATTTGTCACGGGTCTGGGTGTTTTTATGTATCATATATATGTATCAACAAATCAAAAAATCAAGTATATAAGTTGTATATCACCCATAACACAATCTCTGTTTCCTTTGGGGCCAGATGATGCTGTGTGACATGTCCGGCATTCATAAGCAGATTTCAATGCACCGGGTACCCAAGCACGTAAAATCGATTTTTAAAAGTATCTTTCCATAAAACATTATCCAATATATACCGCAGTGGATACCATCGAAGATAAATGTGGTATAGAACGTGATCCTTTTCCAAATTTATATGGGTAGTGTTTATTAGATGGTGTGGCTTCGCATGAAGCTTATTTTGCACTTACCGGTAGCGTACACACTTTATGGCTCCCGTTCTGGTACTTTGCCTAAAATAGGTCAATTGCTGCCATGTAGGATGCTTTGAAATTCCGAATACTATCCTTGTAATTGCTGCTTTTAGTGCTGTTAAATTTTCAATTACTTGCATACCATGCGTATAGGTAAACGGTATCCACCTTTATGGTGTACCTTAGTCCTACTACCTAAAGTCGAATTGAAAATTGAATTTACAAATTGAATTTTAGGTTTCTTACCTAAAATATGTCTAAATATGCCACACGATGTAATAGTAAAACATTTAAAAAATCAACTTCACTTTACGTTTTGAGGAGGTATCCCGTTTTTTTGAGTTGTTTGGATTTTTAGTGTTTCTTAAAAAAGGGTTCCATTTTTTCGTTCGTATTCCATGTCTGTAAATATTCTTTTCTCAGGAACGATTAGAGGGTATCTACTCGTAGTTGAAATTAGATCAAATTCTATGGTCTACAGTCTCCTAAAATCGTAAAATAAGCTTTTAAGTCAACGCAATCAAAAGATACACATACGCACATTTATCCCGCATATTTTAACACGAGCAAATAAATAAAATCTTAAAATTGGGCAGGTAATTCCCGTTGACAATAATCATGAAAATTGGCAATCAAAAAAAAAACATTTAAGGTAGATCAAATAAAAAAAATGCTTCGACAGCTTTATTTACTGGCATTTTCATTTGGAATATTGACCGTGACATATTACGATGTATGGGAGAACATTTTTACGACCACAGAATTTAGTTTGTCCATTTATCAGACAGTTACAGAAGCTGCGGTGCGCGAGTCGCATTGGTATTTGTCCAGTTTTTTTCTGTTTCCTAATTAAATATCCGTCTTTAAAGTCCTTTTAAACAGGGTACGCATCTTTGCTAAACTTCGCTCAGACTCGTTTACTGTGATAACAAATTACAAAGGAGCCATATTAAATAGACACCCCGCCTACTTTTGTCCTACATAAAATAAGCTTCCGAATATTTTACGGGCCGAACTCACCTGAAGACACCGAAACCACCCGTTATAATAATCTCACCGCAACCCATATGATAATATTTAGCCGAAGGATCGTACATTTCCCTTTTTTATTCGACACAGTAAAATTTTCCGTACCTTTTACGGTCACAAAAAGAAAATGTTTATCTCTAAGCGGGTTTCAAAAGTACTATGGTACAAAGTGGTTTTAAGCTCTACATCTGTCACTCGTACGTTTACTCGTACTTGTATGCTTTTGCCGTATTCGAAGCAGAAGAATGAACGATATAATTAAATATAACGATGACCTAGCGAGAGCCAGCGCCAACCCTTGGGTAAGCGCTGACCATAGCGATCTATGGCTGATAGAAATTGATAGCGTGCGGATTGTTGAAGTGATAACATCTTATGGGAGGGTAAACCGCTTCGTTGCGTAAAGCGTTACGGCACCAGTCTGGCTTTCTTTTCTCTCACGCATACGGCAGCGGTATGCAGGCTCCTCCTCTTTCACTCTAACCCACAGTGCTAGTTAGATTAGTTTAAGTTATCACTTCTGTCGGGCAATTAGGATGTTACTCTTAATCTCATAATCTAGTAGGTACCTTAGTAGCCGTGATCATTTTTCTTCTAAATTCATCATATTTGAACAGGAATCCATACCCTTTTGGGGATACCTACATGTTTGGGTTTGGATTCCTCATAAAGAGTTTTAAAAAATATAACCACTAAAAAGCTTAATATTTACCTAACGAATATCTGTATCTGATGAGGTAGTAAAATAACCACAAGTCAAAACCACTTAACATTATAGGGAAAGGTACTCATAATAATAATTTTTCAAAGTTTAAATTTCTGAACTTTGTAGAAGCCATTAATAGTATTAACGTAAAAAAAATAACAACGATAAAACTAATAATCTGCGTACAGACAGATAGACGAACATAGCGAAACTATAAATGTTTCTTGTAGACTATACTTCAGAACTTTAAAAACGCAACGTTATAAAATCGTGACATCTATCTTTGTTGCATTTCTACGAGAGATAGTCAGCAAAGTAAACTGCTTCTGGTAGAAACTTCGCGTGACAAGACAAGAGCTGGCTCTTATCTAGCCCAGCGTATTAGCATTGCCATTCAACGTAGCAATGCCGCTTGTGTCGTGGGGACGCTGCCCTCTGGCCGAGATTTGGATTAGTTTAGTTATTTTAAATAGTTTTAAATTGTCCTTAGATGGCTCAACTGTTTTACATGTAGAATATGTTTAATAGTATTAGCCTGTACATTCAGTATTATCCTGAATACATATTATTTTTATCATAAATCATTTACATTATTTTCATCACCTCATATTCAGCTATATTGATTTATATCCATCCCAAAGTTGTCTGGCAGAGATCGCTGTCTAGCGGTAAGACCGTCCATTGTACTACCGTGTAGCTAAACATTGTTTCTTATTATGTATTTGTGGTGTGCAATAAAGTATTTTCTGTTCTATTCTATTATATACTTATTTGTTTGACTGTGCGTCAAGACCCTGTTCCTCAGGAACGCGTGGAGTTAATTAGCTGAAATTAATATCAAATACTTAGTAAGCCTGCAGTCTCTTAAAGCCGTTAAAAACCAAGATTTTACGTCAACGCAGTCAAAAAGTACGGCCTAAATACGGTCACATATGCCGCATATTTAGAACTCCCAGTAAATCTAAATCTAATCCCAGTACTTCCAATTCGTTACCATAAAATATGGCAGGAAGCAATGTAAAAAAAACAGAAACCTTTAATTTTACCTATTCCACATAACAACATATATTATCTGAGATTACCAACTTAAAAACAAACTTCAGACAAATTAGTATTATTTTTAGTTTGAAACAAATTTCAAACTAAAATTATTTATGGCGGTTTAATTGGACTTGTAATTGTAAACCAATGCTAAAAGAACCACGACGCTGAAAAAAATAAGTAGGTATGTATAGATACATACCTACGCTACATACGACGCTGAAAAAAATAAGTAGGTATGTATAGATACATACCTACGGTACTCTCGGTACGATATTTATTGAAGTGATAACTTCTTATGTGAGGGTAAACCACTTCGTTACGCAACGCGTTACGGCGCCAGTCTGTCTGGCTTCCATTTCACTCACGCATACGGCAGCGGTAGGCAGGCTCCTCCTCTCTAACTCTAACCCACAGCGCTAGTTAGATTAATTTAAGTTATCACTACTGTCGGGCGTCCCGAGACGCACACGTTTTTTTAAAAATTTAGTTGAGTAACTGAAATTATTTAACATAAGAAAAATATTTGTCGAACATTTGACCTTTGTAAATGCAGTTAAAACACGTTCGAATTGGGTGATGCTAATTTTATTTAGGTTTCAGAATGAACTTTATATAAATAAATAATGCCAGACATTTAACACAGCGTCATCTTCCCCCAAAGTAAGCAGCGCTTGTGTTATGGGTACAACATGACTGATATACTACTTACATACTTTTTTGTCAATACAATATATTATACATAGAAATTACCCAGTCCAGAGACAAATACTTGCAGATCATCCAAACATTAGTCCCGCGACAAGAACGTACCCGCAACAAATGGTTGTCTTAGGCAGGCCTTCGCCACAGATGCCGTTGAAATTTATTCACAATAAACACTTGCCAAATTTTATTCAATAATATTTCCTCCGCGAACTTCGTACCTTATCCACATATCACGCGCAGGCTCGGTGCTGTAACGCGCATGCCTAATTAGCTAATTACCCAAGATTAAATACGTTCCAACCCCAAATTAATTACATGTTATTAGTACTGCATGGAAAACCGCGCAATAAGCAGAAAGTGTTTAAAAACTAAGCTGAAATCTTTGTATATATTACTAGCTATTTCCCGCGGCTTTGCCCGCGTGGTAGATAAAAAGTAGCAAGATAATAATTGAACGAATGAATGTATCGGAAAAATTACAAAGCATAATCGCGGTTTTTGCGATTTGATCATAATCCCGAGTATTTTTTTCTTTCTCTAAAAACCTTCTTAGCGATCACCTTCAGCCCTAGGAAGTTGCATGCCAAATTTAATTCTATTCCGGTGGTTTCTGAGATTTCGTGATCGTAAATCGTAAATCTTCTGTGCGTGTATTTGTAATTAAACTCCTCCTAAACGGCTAGAATGCTGCTGCGGCTGGTGGTTTTTTTGTGTGTGTTCAAGTGGATTCGAGAATGGTATACATTTACAATTATGGATATTTTTTATTTATATTTTTCTTTTTAAAACGCGCGGACAAAGTCGCGAACGGGACAGCTACAGGGGTTCAGGGGGGGACAGGGGTTGCTAAATATAAATGTACACAGAAGACCTCTGTGGCGCAGTTTCCGCTGCGGGACAAATGTTCGTATGATTTTCAAGTATTTGTCTCGAGTCTATGTGTTTTTCTATGTAATACGTATGTTTTTCAAAAGAAAAAAGAAAAATTATAAGTAGTATATGAGGTATATGAGTACATGAGGTATCCATAACACAAGCTCTGCTTGCTTTGGGGCTAGATGATGCTATGTGAAATGTTCGGCGTTATTACTTTTATTTATTTACATATTAGCAACTACTTCAAACCGATATAAAATCTATATTATCATAATGGGTACTATGTATTAAAATCTAATCTATAAATTAGCTGTCTTATTGTGTCACAGGTTATTTTTATACCAGTATAGTGAACAAATTTCAATGCACTTCAGAGGTCCCTTTCGTGCACTTGGCACATATCTTTTTAGGCTCTGTCGGATTAACTTACATCTTTCGATCAGAAAAATCCATTGTTGCACAACTGGATTTGAACACTTCATCATAGGATCGGAAGGAAGGGCCATTAATACTACTACGAAACCGCAGGAAGCAGCTTGTAGGTATTAAACGCATTTTATACATACTCGTACATATACAGTATTATTTTCTCACACCCATAACTAGAACTCTTTACTCTCGAGGGTACTTGAGGCTTCACCATTGTGCCTCAGCCAAGATCAACATGGGCGACAAACATTGACACCGCGATACAGCGGCAAAATTCGACCACGTCTCTGGGGAAATTTCAGCTTCTCACAGAAACTGAGTTAATCAGAAAAAGTATATACCTATACATGGTGTTTCTCGATTTCTGATTACTAGGTACTATGAATTACTTACTGGAAAAATCATCTTTATTGACACAGCTGTGTTGTCTTCCCAAAGTGTTACGTCTTCAATACTTGAGAAGGTTATCTGCAAAAAAAAACTTATTGAATTAATACTCCATATTAATGTATAAATTCTGTCTGTCTATCTGTCTTCACGGCTATACAGGTCATGATTAAATTTGGTTAGCAGATATATTATACCTTGAGAACGGATATAGGCTACTGTTTATGTAAGTACCACAAGTGCGAAACCGCGAGCAGCAGCTAGTACATACATAAACAAGACTGTTTGAACAAGACTCGTTATCTATGCGTTCCCAATAAAATAATTATGTCAATCGCATTATTACTATTACGATTTCTGTCTATCTATCATATTTATCTATATATTTCTATCTTTTCAATTACAAAAATCCCCTGCCTCTAAGAGAACAAACACCCTCTAATTAAATACCAAAGTGGAAATGAACAGAAACTAGATTTTTTTAATCAGGTGATCCCTGATTCCTGGGCGTCTACTCTGCGAAACGATTTCGATATATAGAAATGATAATGTCGATGATATGTATGTCGAACTTAGTCGAACTGACAGTTGTTTCGTTTTCAAATTTAAATGAATCGTCTGTTATGAAGAATTACGACACGACGTCGAGCGTTAAAAGTATTATCGATCGTTCCATCGCCCAAAACGAGTCAAAATGATGTAGGTAAGAGTAGGGTTTTGCACGAATATTGACCGGATATATCGTTTTCCGATTTTAAGAGTAGGCCCCCTAATCAATAGTTTCCCGAATAGGTGTTATTAGGTAAGTATACCTTTCTACTACGGTAAAAATTGAGCTACTTACTTCGGGACTTTGAGCTATGTAACGTTGTGTACTTGCGTACTGAAGCAGAACAGTTTATAATGAAACATCACCAGCGTTTGTATACAAGTGTACAGAACGCTAGTCAGTGCCAGTTTTAGATAATATCTAGCTGTCCCTTAAAAAGAAAAATATATCACATTAAAATACTTCGCTTGACTTTGCTTCTTTACTATACAATTCATTATGCGCGCACAATGACAACTGTCATAACCTTGCAAACCAAACGTCGTCAAAGATTGTAGCAAACTGAACTCCTCATACTCACATACTATGAAACGTTGAAATTCTCCCTCATATAACTTCCCACTCCGGGTAGTGTGTGACAATATTATCGATTTCCTATCACCGTATGCTCTAATGCCGTAATGAGAACCGCCATTCTTAATTAGGGACATGATGTGATCCGCACAAAGTAATTTTCCTGAGATTATCTTCCAAATGCTGCAAAAGCTAATCGTTCTCGGAGGTAGGACACATAACTAGCTACATATATGTCTGTTCTCAACTAGAGAATTAGGTAGAGCAAGCTTTATAACCCAGAGCAACATTTTCAAAGTTTTAAAACCGTGTTTTTTCTTTGTTTCAGATGATGACTTTTATTACTCATCGCCTGTAGAAAGAAATTTTGCTCAAGTTCAACCACCTCTATACCCCAACACTCGACAAGCATCATTTTATGAGAATGGCGGTGATAGTTTCAGAACCGCACAGGCATCGCAACCGCCGCTTTACAGCGAGGGCCACGTTAGATTTCCGAGTCCCAACTATAATCAAAACCCATCTCCGTTCCAACTACCCACTGGCAGGAGTCAGTCCGGCGCACAATTTTATGCAAACCAACCCGAATTTACATCTCAACGACAGAGATTTAGGCCGGCCTTACCTTATAACTTTCATCTAGTTCATCCAGCGTCGACGACTAAAAAGCCTGATGTCTCGCAAATTCATTCTGTTGCCTATCTAAATGATCCCTCGAAACCGGAAACATTTTTGGGTCAAATAACATTAAATAACCCTGACATCGACTACCTTCAGAATAGCAGGTTTAAAAATTTACCATTTGATAGTAATAGTCTGAAAAGTAACGGACAAATCGGCCACATTCCTCATGATGATATTGAGAATGAAAACCAAGATTTATTTGATCAGTCAGTCAACCATAGAGTGACCACATACAACCCAAACAAACTGTCAAGTAAACAAAGACTGAATATTAAGCCTGCCAGTACACGTTTCTCTACTTACGTTTCAGAGGAAGAGGAAAAGGCAGAATACCAGAATCCACCTAAAGTAGTATCAAGAAATAACTTTAATACACCCAAAGTCAACGCAAATGTTTATCAACGCTCTTCTACAGAATACAAAGCATTATTAGATTTAGAACCATTACTTGAAGATGATATAAGTGACTTGAACTCGTTTAGGGAGTTAATGAAAAACAAACAAGGCTCTTTTGATGTTCAAGTCATCAAATCGAACCAAACAGATTATTCTGGATCTGCGGATGATAGTAAACCTGATGCTAGTTCAATGAATACTGATAACTTTTTAAAAGAAATACCTGTTGAGACGCCTAGTACGAAGTCAACATCAACTACAACCACGAGTACGACGCCAATTCCTAAGCACGATGATACTGAAGATGACCAAGTTGAGAATGAAGAGGAGTATGTAGAGTATTATGACGAATCTGAAAGTACTGAAATTAAACATACTACTCAAACACCACAGTCACATAACACGGAACATGAAGATATCTATGATGAATATGACTCAGCAGAAGAACAAGAACATAGAACCGAGGAACCTAAATCGAAAACAAAAGAAAATTTTGATGTATTAGTAATCAAACCAGGAAACAAAACTGTTCAAGATTTCAAACAGTTTGTTGATACGACCATTATAGATCAAATGGAGTTCAAAAAGGATCTTTCAACTCCTACTTCATCTGAACAAGATGCTACTTCTCTAGAAACGCCTTCTATCTTAGGACAAGAAGTTGTATCCGTTGTTACAACTAAAAGTGTTGTTAATGGAACTATTTCTATACCAGATATTGTAACGAATGCACCAAGCACTCAAAAAATTAGTTCTGCTGCTGAAGATGTATTTTCTGCCAATGACACTGATGATGATTCTATTCCTATAACGACTGAAAATTGGATAGTAGTGGCTTCTGTACAAACAAGTAGAAGCGTTTCAGGTGCTCGGTTCCTGCCATTCCCAACTGTTGAACAAGAAGAGAAAAAACAAGTTTTGACTGATGAAGAAGAAGAGGAAAGTGATGAAGAAACGGTTACGAAAGACCCACTTCAAGAAATAAGTAGCTCTATAGGTTCAACAGAGAATATCAACGATAAATTGGACAGCATACAATCGGAACTATCGAGTGGAGTGCTAACAGGGTCTTTGGATACGGATAATAAGAATATTGAGCTTATAACTGAATCGACCACTGAACAAAGCACCACCACCTCAAGTACTACGACAACAACGACAACAACGACGACAACAACTCCACCTCCTCCAAATGTTTTCACATTGAAAAGCACAACAATTGCTTCATTTACAGAACGATCATCACCTGACCCCTTACCAGTACAAATCAAAAAGTTTGCTCATCGTACTAGTACTAGTTCGACCACGCCCAGGCCAAAGAAAAAACCTTCTTTAGTAACCGTGATGGATGACTTGACCGGCTTACTACCACCAGGGTATAAACCCAGACTGTCATTCAAAGACAAAAGGACAAGTACAACGACAACAACCACAACTACAACTAAAGCACCGACGTCGACAAGTGAGATTCCACTCGTCTTCAATGAAACCCAAGGACGATCTTCTGGCATAAGTTCCAAAAACAAAGTCATCGTTTTAGATGGTAAATCGTTACTCCCCAGAGAATATAGACCAAAAGAACAAAGACCTCAAGAAGATATTTTCAAGAAACTCCAAAAAGATGATCTCAGTAAGTTATTACCTCCAGGATACAAGCCTCCAACATCAGAAGTTCCTGCGTTAAAAGAAACCGCAAAAACAGACATCAATGAGAAGATTCAGCAAATTGATATATCAGCTGTCTTACCAAAAAACTTCAAACTTAACTCATCTTCTACTGAAAAACCAAAAGTTAAATTACCCTTACCACCTCAGGCAATACCTATTGATATAACAGCTCTATTGCCTCCTGGTTTTAAGTTAAATAGCACCGAAAAAGAAGAACCCTTACTCAAAAAAATTAAGGTCGCTGACGTTGCAAGTTTGCTGCCACCTGGTTTCAAACTTAACGAGACCGAAACAGAAGAAGCACCAGAAGAAGAAGCTAAAGCTACGTCAAGTACAACCAAAGCTCCGGGTGGTATAAAATTGGTATTCCCTTCAAGGCCTGGAGGAAAAGTCAATAGGAAGACCACTACACCAAAACCGATGGGGCCTCCCCCAGTCACTAAAAAGATACAGAAGGGTTGGCCTACAAGGTAGGTTCTCTTTAAAATATCTCGATATGTTGTTTATGTTTTATGAATGTAAATAGTTATCTTAATATGAAATATTTTACAGACCTTCGACTGAATTCACGGGTTGGCCGTCACCGTCTACTACGCCATTCTCTATAGAAAAGCTGTTGGAAGCTCAAAGGAATGCTACAGCTACCAGTCCCCTGCCTGACTTTACTGATAGTACGACGAGACGAACAACGACTACGAGTACAACAACGCCAGTACCTCCGCCGGCTACTACCCCTGGAGTGTGCAAAAAGGATTGTGATATTGCGGCTACTATAAAAATAGTATCAGGTATTTTTCTCTTAGATTATTTTGCATAGATTATTAGCGCTTAGATTTTTAGCGTATATTTTGCTTCGTATTTAGTAACCCTTTCAGGTGTCAGTTCTAAATAAATGGCTTTTAATGTAATTTTAGAACTTTTTTATGATCATTTTCCAAAATTCTCTCATTTTGTTATACCCTGCTCCTTACATTATGGAGGATGCTAAATTTATCTCGTGTTACCTACTACTTATAAATTTTCAGGAGTCAAATGGGTGCCTGAGCTTTTGGATCACCATACTGATGAATGGCAACGCCTAGCAAAAGAAGTAAAAGATGAGGTATTCAAATTATTATGTTGTACTAGTTGTGAAAAGTCCATAATCAGGCGCCTTGTTTTTTCACTTGTTGTAAAATTTTCAGCTTAACTCGGTGTATTCTAAATCAGACAGTCTACAAAAATGGTTCAAGGGTGTTCGCATTGATGGTTTTACCAAAGGATCAGTATTAGTTGATTATTTCATTGAACTTAACAACGTTGAGGCAAGAATTGATACGCTAGACTTGAAGAAGATGTTCCACAAATCCCTTAACGAAGCCCAGCCTGGATCGGTTGTGGAGACAGTAGTAGAAGAAAAGAAAGAGGAGACTTTTGATCCTGATTCCATGCTCGGAGACCAACCTGAGGAAGAAAGAATGAGGAAGAGTAATGAGAAAATGACTAAGACCATTGATAAATCGGCAGGGAAGCTGGAAATCGGAAAGTTTGTTATGGATCCAGCGTATACGGAATTTATTGGTAATAGTAAAACACCAATTAATTGAAGTCAATTAATAAAAAAAAACAATACAAGATCATCTCTTTTATTTGTAACTTTTTCATTTACAGTGTTGCCGAAACGTGAGGAACCAACGCTGATAGTACCTGAAGAAGAGTCTTTCTTGCCTCAATGGGGTATCGCTGTTATAGTTATTGCAATGGCTTCTCTACTGTTTGTCATCATATTTGGAGTCACAGTAGTGAGTATACCCTGGATTTGGGTTTATATAAAATGATTTACAAAGAGTATAAAAATATAACGAATGATTTTTCAGTTGGTGAACCGCCAGAAGAGTTCCAAAGCAAAGCAACCAATACCATTAAGTGAAGAGATGCTTAGAGACTTAGACAAGAGCCACATGGGAGGCTTTGATGACCTACATCAAATGAAAGAACGAGACCTACCGTATCTACCACCTGGCAAGGTAATTATGATTGCGTCGTAAAAAATCTGAACGAACCCTTTAACTTATTAACCTATTAGCTATATGTAAAATGACCCAACTATATCAATTTTTTTCATTATACTTTTTTTCTATTTTCAGCGTATGTCAACTGCGTTTATCGAGCAACTGGCATATACGAACCCTGGTGACTCCTGGCGGTCAGAGTGGACGCCTCAGCTCCAGAAGTATATGCAGCACTATACCCCGGATTCAGGCAGGGGTTCACAAACCTACGGAGCTGCGTATGGGTAAGCTTAGTACATTTCAGTCAGTAAATCTTCGTTCAGTAAATAAGCCGAAAACATATTTGCAATTTGACAAAGTGTAACTTCGAGTTTTTCAAATTCTCTATGCAACTATAACTTCAAAAATATTTATGCAACTACACCTTCTCCAAGTACACTGTTTCAAGTACAAGTTTCAACATAGTTAAAAAGCCCACATTGATTTTTGTTTACTCATATTATTCTGTTTTAACATAAATTATAATTTAATTACCTATTAAAATATATATAACCCCACTCACTATTGGCGTTCCATTTAATTGACGCAATTTCTATTGAATCTAAGCGGAGGCATCATTCAAAGCCCATTTTCTCTATTTTTCTTGCGAGAAAAATGACACAGGCGGAATTGAGATTTGCATAATTGCACGGAATAAAATAAAGCTTTGCCAGAATGTACTTAAAACCAGGGTAATGATGATTAACACAAAAATAATATCGCCTTTTTGTTGGAGCGCATCAAGAATTCACAAAACCTTTTTTTCAGTTTATGAGATCATTTTTAGAAAGCCTATTTGATACGTATTTTTGTTTACGTATTACGAAGTTGCTTTAAGTCCGTTATATGTTAGAAGTGTTCAAGGGTGCTAATATTAAACGATTTTGTCGACAGATACGGAGGGTCACAGCTGTATGGGCAAACAGGTGGCGGCGGCGGCTCTCAAGTATACGGCTACACGGGAGAGTACCCAGCACCGCGCTCGCACTACTCCAGGCGACGCTCTGAATACGACAGCAACTTCTAAAATGTAAAATAATTCTCCCAGAACTTTGTAGAACTCTCTAATAGAGACTTAAACACCCTTGACAATATCTCCTTATAACCTCGATCTTAGAATACTCATACTTGTAACTATTATATAATGTGAATCGACCATAGTGTTTCAATCTAACATCAGTAACAGGTTGTGAAGTAAGTTTATCATTGTAAAATCATCATTAGATTCGAATTTCCGAACTTTATACGATTTTACATTTGCATAATAATTTTAAAAGCTTTTATAGTCCGGCCTATTTGGGACTTTACAGTACCAACCCAAGAGGTTATTTTGCGTTTTGTAATTAACATATTTTCTGTAAACTAAAAATTAAATAGTCTTAAAAAAAATTGTCTGCCAAAATATGAAATATTTACGACTGATTGTGAGATGTATATAATGTAGAATAAGTTCTCACCATTACTGTAAGAGACGATTCGTAGGTGAAGTCATGGTTTCTGTAGATATATCTGTACCTACATACCTATATTTGCTCAGTCCCTGTAGTGGAGCGGCAGTGGCAGTGTGTGCGCGTGAAACGCCTCTTTGTGCCAAGATGTTCGTTATCCGTGTGTAAATATTTTATAAACCTTAATACTTTACATATTCGTATTATTCGAGACGGGTGCCAATATTGTGGCAACTCGATTGCACGTCGCGCTCGAAATCATTGTGTCGGGGGTTCCGGAGACAATTACGTGAGCCGTCGTTTATGGAACCCAGCTCCACCCGAGTAACAATTTATAGATCATTCTTTATTCCGAGTTATCGTGTAAATCGTGTTTTATTTACGATTTTTGTGAAACAAATTCGTATCTTTAGGAATTTAGATAATGGACGACCGTCAATTTAAATGTAGATACGCGAAAGTCGCTAAACAGGTTCACGAACGATTACGATTTTCTATTATCATACTGACGCGAGTAGATCATAAATTAATACATAATATTAGAATAGTTAAATATCTGCCGGCGGACACCTTTTAAAACACACTTATTTATCATTAACAAGATATTTATTAAAATATACTTACATAAAGTTTCTTGTTTGTGTCAAATTATCGATTTCTAAAATACCTTAGTATAGATGTTGAATGTATTGTACATTTTTTGTGTAACCTACCAATTAGATTAAGACCTTAAACTAGCGATTGCATGGTAATTATCCGTTATTTGTGTATATAAAATCGATTTTTGTACATTACATGACTAGTTTTTTATTTGAATATTATTAAATTATTAGTAAGATTCAAATTAAACCCCTAAGATTCTAAATATAGACATATTAATAAACATTAATGCTTTCTCATTTCGTATTCCTTTAAGTTAGTTCTGAGCATAAAAACAGGTTGGCTAGATTTACCCGGTTAAATTACCATCGAAATAAAAAGGCATGAACGATCGCTCTCATTGCCAGAAGAGAAAGATGCTGTAAGTTACGAGGAAATTGGAATAAGTTTTATTTCAGGGGCTCTGATATTTGAATAGTTACAAACTTTTCCTTGGTACCATTGTAAAAAAAACAGTACTACTAAGATATATAATTCTTGACACAAGGACAAAAAAGAAGAAGAAGGATTTGAAAGTTATTTTATAGGATATAAGAGTTGAGTTAGGCTTAAGAACTCCTCTATCCATCTTGAATGAACTGTGTGAATGATGTTCTGTGTTTGACTGCTGAGAAGACTGATGATTGAAGGGAGTTAAAATTAATAAATGGTCACCACAATAAGTGTGGTGACCACACTTAGATAAGATAAGAGATAAGAGAAGCAAGATGATGACAATGGCAAAGAAAACATACAATAACAATGGTTAAGTTACGGGCATAACTAATTTACACAAATGAATATACAATTACGTACAATTTGCAAAATCTATTTAAAATTTGGTAAAAAAAACAAAGCTAGGCAAAGCTACCAACTGAACTGTCAGAAAAATCAGTAACATGACACTGTATTTAAAGTTGGATGTGTTGGATTATTTTTGTATATTTTATTTCGGGTTTTATTTGTAATTTTGGTGATTTTTTCAAATAAAGCTTTCAAATTACTCTAATTGACTCAGGTGTGAATAATTAGAATGAAAGTTTTGTGTTTCTTGGTAGCAAAAATAATCCGTATAATTATTTTATAAAGAGACACCTATTTTTATATAATAACAAACGACGAACGACAACATACGACTTTGTGACGACTTACTATAAATAATCTAAACACTTGACATTGGCAATTGACACATGTCATTAACGAAGATGAAGAAGAAGAAGAAGAAGGCTGGTATTTAAAGCTACATTTAAAGGGTATTTAATGGTATTTAAAGGGAACTGAACGATATTTTAATAAAGGTTCCATGTCACAGATAGGGCGGAACGCTTAGGAAAGTTCTAAAAAACAAGAAGTGCAAAACAGGGTTGTTCTCAATCTTACAGGGAAACTCCAAGTCCCATTTATACTTTAAAAGTGCAGTAAAGTTAAGTGCTCATTAGTTTCAGGAGCGATTTAAAAGTAGCGATTTTGGCCATTGAAAGTTAAAAGTAAAAGACCTCTCAGAACTTTTAAGATCTTGATTTATGAGTCATGTGCTGAAAGAAATTCTAAGTTAAACCTACAATGAATTGTAAGTTTAACCTATTAAGTTGCCGCTCTATGGCCATTTGGAATACAATTTTACTATAGATAGCCAAGAATTGTAATTTCGACATCAGTCATTTGTTTATTGATTATTGTTTTGTTTCTGTATTCATCTCATTTGTATCTTTTTCGTCAGAATCCCGGACTAATCACACAGCATAATTTGGCCCCGATTCTTTTTAAATCATGTAGTAATTGATTTATTTATTTATTTATTTAATACAGTTATGATATAAGCTTACAGTTAAAACCAAAGTGCTATCTATCTCAAATTAAAACTTAAATAGGAGTTGAAAATATCGGAAATTATCTGTCATTAAAAATATCTATATGTTGAACCTCGTGTAAATATGCATTAAGTAAGATAAACGCCCTTAGGGTTGGTGCGTTGTTCGCGAGATGGGTACGCGGTGTGTGGCATGCAAACAGAGGATGGCGACGTCTGCCACAACGCACGTAGTTGTCAGGAGAATAAAGTGGCATCATGCTCAATATAGTCGGATTATTGACTTTGCCACGGAGAATCAGGCAGTAGTGATAAGCTAATTGTAACTTACGCCTCAGTTTGAGTGTGTCCATGCCGACCATACCAGAAACAAATAAGGATGGGAAAAGGTAGGGATAGTATCCGTACTGTCTTTTATATACATACCTAGCAAATTTGCGTTGGAGCCTTTCAATCAATAATGTATATTTGTCCTCACGTGGATCCAACCCTATAGAGCCAAATTCGAGCTTGCTTCGAACGAAAGCATTGTAAAGCATGATTGCCACTCGCCATCGCTGAGAAGCAGTCCTCATTATGAATCCTAGGTTACGGTTAGCCGTTTTACACAAAGAAATAATGTGATCGCGGAAGTCCAGACTAGTATCCTCATGGAGACCTAAATCCCGAATACCACTAACTCGCTCTAATGTGGTAACTGCCAAGGCATAAGGTGTTAATGTAGGCACTTGCAATCAGGTAAAAGTGATTGATTTACATTTTGTGACGTTAAATGCAAGTCTATTACAACAACTCCATCTATCCAAAGAATTAATGTCTTGTTGGAGTAATTGGCCATCAAACTCATTACACACTGAATGGTTAACTTTTAAATCATCTGCAAACATCAGACAGCAGTGTTTAAGATTCTAGGGAGGTCATTGATCATAACCAAAAACAGAGTTGGTAATACTCATCAGATCTATAATTTTTAAGTTGCACGTACTACCTACGGTCATTCAAATAATTTGCAAAAAAAATCAATAGTCTGGGAGAGGTACCTATAGACGAGAGCTTGGCCAATAGGAGGTCGTTATCCACAACATCAAATGCTTTTCTAAAGTCGAGGAAAACAGCATCAACCTGACGGCGTGAATCCATTTGTGTCGCCACAAAATCCAGGAAGATGGTGTAGTTTGTTGTTGTAGAGCGGGCAGAACGAAAACCATGCTGAGAATCGTCTAAGGTACGATCAAGTTGACGAGTTAGATGAGAATTTAAAATTGACTCAAATACCTTGGCAAATACATTTAATACTGCTATGGGTCTAAACATAGTAACGTCAGTAGATGACTTAGTTTTAGGGACAGGTGTTACTCTAGATAGTTTCCATCTAGCCGGATAGCAACTTGTCCGTAGGGAAAGATTAAACAAGAATAAAAGTGGCTCCTCTAGGGCGGATATACAGTCTTTGACTACAAATGGAGGTATGGCATCTGGACCAGCGGCCGACAAAGGCTTAAGGCGGCGGACGACTTTAAGTAGATCTCCACTAGAAACAGCATCTATGGTCATTAATCGCGCATCAGCAACCTCTGAGATACTCCCTAGCTTCTCAGCATCCTCAGCATCCAATTTAGGAATACTATCAAGAAATACTGAACCATAGTATTTAGCAAATGCAGCAGCAGCTTCTTGGGCTAAAATTGATTTTCCATCAATCGTATAGTTGTTAGACTGATCCCTACTTTTACGCCTATCATTTACATAACGTTGACAAGCGGTATGTGAATATCTTACGGGAATTATACAAGAATGCCACTCTGCAAGTCCGTATGCATAGTCTTTCAGACTACATACCGATTCAACGAGGCGTGCGGCAAGGAGACACCATCTCACCCAAATTATTTACCAGCGTGCTCGAAGATATTATGAAAACACTCGACTGGGATGAAATGGGCATTAACATCGATGGCCGCAACATACCGCACCTGCGCTTTGCCGATGATTTAGTCCTCCTAACTGAAAACGTCGACAACTTACAAAGAATGCTAGAAGACCTACAGCAAGCCTCACTGAGGGTGGGCCTTAAGATGAACATGTCCAAAACCAACCTTCCGGGTACTAAACCTAAAACAATCGTAGGTAACTGCCAGATAGAGGCAGTGGACGACTACATATACCTTGGACATTATTTATCTTTCGGCCCACAGTCCCAATTAAAAGAGATCTCAAGACGAATCCAGCTAGGATGAGCTGCCTTGAGTAAGTTGGAGGACGTCTTAAAATCGAAAATTCCTCAGAGCCTGAAAACCAAGATGTTCAACCAACGTGTCCTGCCTATACTAACTTATGGATCCGAGACATGGGCGCTCACAAAGGAATACATGCATAAAATCAGAGTAGCACAACGGGCAATGGAGCGCACCATGCTCGTAATATCACTTTTGGATCACATACCCAATGTCGAAATCAGACGTCGGACGAAAGTCGTGGACGTAGGTATGCAGATCGCCAGGTTGAAGTGGAAATGGGCGGGACACTTGGCAAGAATGGATAACGGGAGATGGACAAAGGCGGTAACGCAATGGTGGCCAAGGGATGCTCAACGACCAAGAGGCAGACCACCCGCCCGATGGTCGACCGATATAGTCAGCGTTGTCGTGAACCATTGGATGAAACTTGCTAGGGATCGGAAAGAGTGGCATAATAAAGAGGAGGCCTATACCCAACAGTGGGTGCCATGGGGCTGAAATGATGATGATTTACATATCTCCAAAATTGTTTCGGATCACGACTAATATTAGATCCTACCGACGCTATATAACGATGATACGCATCATCCACTAATTCTTTAATATGGCTTCTATAACACCTGAAGACCTCATGGTTGAACTGTAGCCCTAAGTCTTTGTATTTAAATGAAAATATTTAATTTTAAGTTTACTTATTATTTCTTGTGTAAACCAAGGAGGATACTGTCGATTTTCGAGAGGCAGTTGGTTTTTCTTGATCGGCACGTGCTTTTGGACAACATCATACAACATTTCATAAAACAGATCAGTGGCTGAGTCCATATTCCGCTGAGCAAGAACATCAGTCCAGTCAATAGTGAGAATGCTAGAATATAGCAAAATAAAGTTTGCTTTACGAAAATTATAGTCGTTAGCGTAAGATGGACTATTACAGAATGACGAGGGGGTCACTGAGACTGGTGTTATGTGAGGTAGAGATACCGTAACTTTCAGCGGTGGATGGTAACCCTCTAATCTAACCAGAGGTTGCATATTTCCGCTGACAGTTATACTCGGACTCTAATCCAGCTGTCAACACGAGGTCCAACATGTGGCCATCACAATTTAGAATGGTATTACGCTGTTCTAGTTTGCAAAATTCAACAAAACAGCTAAATTGTGAAATAACATTTGCACTACAAGAATTAAGATTGAAGTCTCCAATTATTATAACATCAAGTAAAGATAAATTACAAATCATATTTTCTAAGCAATCCAAAACATTTAGGTATTGCTCGTCACAATAACTGGGCGGGAGATATACAACACAAATTAGGATTTTTTTTTTTTTTTTTTACTATTTTGAATATCAATATTTCTTTATCGTCAGTTAAACCATCAACATCAGTAATCAAAGCAATCACGCAAGCCCAACATAGTTCCTTCATGGCCGACGTCACCCTGACGGTCTCTACGCAGTACCACATAGCCCGGGGAAAACAGCTCACCATCACATACTGAACTATTCAATTTAGACTCCGTAACAGCTATAATACGAAAAGAATAGATCGAAACGTTATTAGAAAACTCAACAGTTTTTGTTCTTAGTCCTCTGACATTTTGATAGTATATTTGGATGGATTTACTGTTTTGCATGGTCTTCTTTGGTTTTTGAACGAAAGGAGTGACTCCAGGGTTTCACACAGATATCTTCGGCCCAGTTTTCTGGTGACATAATAGTGTCCGCAAGCTTGGAAGCTTCAAGCTGCATTTAAGCATCAAGCTTAAATGACGCATAATTTCCGCGTGACTTGAGTATTTCAACCTTACACGAATCACCTCCACAAATAGTCTTTAAGTGACTACTTACTTCAGCTTCCGTGGTGCCGACTTTAACGTAGTAAAGGTGGAGATACCTGCCCCGCTCAGCTGCCTCCAACATTGTTAAGCCCGGTGCGGCTGCCCCTCTCACCACTCCCGCCAGAGTACTGCGGGGACGTTTTCTTGCCACTTCAGTCCATGCAGAAACCGAGGTCTCATTCCCTGGGATGTTATCCTTGAGCTCTTCAGCCATTGGGAGAGTCAGACTAACCTTCTTGGTTTCAAGGTTTCGGCCAGCCACATCAAGAACGGTCGAATCACTCATCGGTGGTATCGGAGATGATTGAGAAGAGCGTTTCATGTGATCTCGTGTTTTACACGTTGGTACTTCATTGGAAGATTGACTTTTTTGAAACATTTAAAATTTATTCTCCAGAACAATCACTCTGCTAGTGAGGTCAGCAATCTCTTTAGAAATAGGTAGAATGACCTGCTCCGTGACCTTGGATATGAGGTATGACAAGCGCTCATCCATTACGCGTTCTAGTTCATCCCGTTCTCATGTTATCTAAATAATAAGTATCTTCAGTGTATGAATCGTCTAGGCCACGTCTGGTATTAGGAACGCTGCCACCACGTTGAATATTAATGTTTTCAGAGTCACTATATGTTGCTGTGGGACTATCCTGCCTCAGGTTTAGACGAAAGCTAGATCCATGCGTGGCTCCAACAGGCGTGTTAATGTTGCTAGCTTTCGGCATCTTATTTACACATTCTGGACATTTCCAGGAACTCTTAGCTTCTTTATTTATAAACTTTAAAAAGCGATTTTCAGTAACATTAGCACATACAAGATCGTACATATGCGCACATAAACCGCAGCTCAGATAATGCTTGGTCATGATGAATGCGCGACAGCCATGGCAAGTGATCTTAGTAATTTTCAATTCGATGAAGAAGTGAGCAGGTAACTTAGAAGGCAATAGGACCCACGCAGTTACTGTTAATAGAACTGTGTACCACCGCGTCGACCGAGCCACAGATTCAGTAACAGTACTGCAGCGAAACGCGTTCGGGTTGAATAGGTTAGTAGCGGTACCACGAACTCAAAATATTAACTGTTCATTTATGAAGATTACCGTCAATACCAAAACAATTTTGGAAATAACTTTCAACTTACAACAGTATTTTAAGATTCAATATCCCCAAACACTCACTAGCACACAGCTGTTCTAAGTTTTCCAAAAACACTACTAAATCAATGGGAATTCACTTCTAATTTTAATTATTTAGTAAGAGCAACATAAATAAAGTCTACCGTCCAATACTTCACGGTTGTACCTCCTGTAATAAGTAGTAATAAGTACTAATCGCAGTAATAAGTTATTTCTGAATTTTTTTGTCTATGGTCTGGGTGTTATAGAAACACAACTTGCAGCAGATCATACAAACATTTGGCCCGATATGAATACTTCAAAAATACGAGTAATTATGGACACTTGAAAACTATGGTCAACAACGACTATAAAGACGATTGTGGAAGGTAGGTACTGATCGAAGTGATCATCAAAACAATATTGGTTCAATTGCATCAAATTGACAAAGTAAAAAACCTTGACAAATGTGTGCCACACGAACTGAATGATTGCCAGCGCGACGTAAGCGTTCAGGCATGCCTTGCAATGTTCATCAGACACTGGATCGTAGGGATTTTGAAACGCTTTGTCACTTGCGACAAAAAAATATTCATTTTTAATCATAAGCGCACATCATGTTGGCCTCATTTGTATCATGTTTAATTTGTTAGCATCATGTTGTAGACCCTGGTTCATCACCTAGGCAATGTCCTTAACGAAACCTGGTGATGGTCCTTACTTTGGGGCCAGATGATGTGTGAAATGTCCGGGATTATTATTGTTTGCTGGTCTAGTGCCGGTATGATTAATCACTTCTTACCAAATGGCACGAGCATTACTGCGGATGTGCACTGTCAAGGACTGAACACAATGGTGGAGAAGATTGGGTTGGACCTAACTCTTGTAGCTGAAGACCGTATGTTGAGCAGTGTGGGAGCCACGGGTACAAGCAATTGAATAAAGGAGATTTGCGAGCTTCTCCTTTATCCACCGTACTTACCGAACCGTGTGCTCACGTACTTCTACCTTTTTCAGAATTGGGACAACTTCTTATATAAAAAATTGGATATTAAAATTGTATACCCGTCAGGCAATACAAAATGCATTGCAGTACAAAATGTTTGTTGCCTTCCGTCCAGCAGACTTCTTTAAGAAAAGGATCGATAAATTGCCTCTGTGCTGGCCAAGATGCATCAACAGCATGGGTGAATACATCGATAAAAGAAATAATATGACGAAAATATTACATGTACTTTTTTACAAAGCGGCAATTTCATAGGTGTAATTAATTAATAATTATGACATAGCAGGTACAGAGTCAACTTAACTAATAGGAAATATATTTTTTTTACCATTATGAGTAGGTACTTGCAAGTACGTGTACCCACCCTGTACCAAACTTATTCTGCGTTTGTCAAAGAGGTAGTCTAGGTTACTGTTATTTCACACAATGCATAATAAAGCTGGCTTTATTAGACTGCGCCGAACAAGGAAGGTGACGTCATACTGTGACAAAACGATCAATAATACAATTAAAACAGATAAAAGTAAACAAAAAAAGAAAACTTGTAATATTAAATACTTAAATATGGACTTAGTTTAATCGATAACAGCATGTATATAACATGCTGTAAATAACAGCATGTACTAGGATTTACTAAATCAAAAACGTTCGTTTAAAAGCACTGCCAAAATAACGCGAAATTAGAGCCAAATATTTTCCATTGTAGTGATTAGCGCGGTACGAAATTTGTCAAAAATAAAGTTTTGACTTTGGCTTAGATTAGGTTCAGACGTTCAAAATTTATAAATACTAATTAATAATCAATAATCCTGGACTTTTCATACAGTATCATCTGGTGCCAAAGTAAGCAGAACTTGTGTCATCACCACATATATACTACTTATATCAATTTTTATATAAGTAAATTTATATATTTTTTTGTAAATACATACATATTATACATAGAAACACCCAGATCAGAGACAAATATTTGCAGGTCATACAAACATTAGTCCCGCGGCGGGAATCGAACCCGTAACCTTCTGCGTCTTAGCCGGACCTTAGTCCACTGCGCTACAGAGGAATTACCGCGGTCGGGGCCCTGGGAACAAACTAGGCCACATAAAATCAAATTGTCACTACAAATCACTACAAATAACACTAATATTTATAGGACTAGGTGATGTAAGGTAACGGGCACAAGCCAATGAGTTGTTTAAATCTGTTATTATTTTTAAAGATAAAGGTCTAATATTTAACAATTTTCATTAGTACTTACTGATAAAATGAGCGTTTGCGGAAAATTTTTAATTAAAAACTTGATTTAGTAATATATAAGCCTAATCTATAAACTAATTGGGTACTTTCAATCTATCTAAATCAAAATCTATAAACCTAATCTATAAGTAAACTAAACAAAACCTAGTGAACAAAAACTATTTAGAAAATGTAGGTAGCTCACAATAATAAGATTTTGTTTACGTCCCAACTTCACTAAGTAGAGTCGCTTAGTCAAAGACCAAAATGGGAGGGTATAGAGCTTCGTAGAATAATACGAGGGTATAAAAGCCAAGCTTCCATTAGGTACGTTAATAACCTGCCTTGAGAAGCCTCAAGTAATCTAGAAGGCATACTTTGGTCTCGTAGTAAGTGCACTTATATATCTACTTATAAAACAAAGAAATTAGGTTAACTTGGTGGGTAAAAGAGCCTCGGAATTAGTTACCATTGTCTGAACGTTACATAAGTCTAAAAATCATTGGTGGCCATCCATACGATTAGCAGTCGAATCGAATCTTGTATGTGACACAAAACTGCACCATTACTCGATTCTACGCGGTCCAAAAAAATAATAATTAAAAAAAAATCCTTTATTGCCGCATATGGACCAAAAATAAAATAATTAAAATTAAACATACTTAATTACATAAACTTAAACTAGTTCACAGGGCAAAGGGGATAAATTCAGCAGAAAGCTGCAACTAGGTACAGCGCTGATTTTCAATTTACCCCCCTCGGATAGTTCTTAACCGAGTGTTTAAGTGGAGTGGGTTACAATCAAATTAAAATTATCACAGTATAATGACAATACTTAGTTTATGTTAGTATGTTTGCGTGTGTATATATGTATGTGAGTGAGTGTTGTGTGTTGTTGTAATAAAAAATAAAAATAAGTATTGGTAGACAAACCACACAAAACAACAGAGCACTGAGATGACTGATAAACATCATCTAGCCCCAAACTAAACATAGCATGTATTATGGTGACCAGACTGATAGAATACTTTTATATTGAAACACTTACTTATGTATCATATATATACATATAATATATATCATTCATTGACGACCTCTGTGGCACAGTGGGCTAAGGTCTGGCTGAGACGCAGAAGGTTGGGGGTTCGATTCCCGCCACGGGACAAATGTTTGTATGATCTGCAAGTATTTGTCTCGGGTCTGGGTGTTTCTATGTATAATATGTATGTATTTACAAAAAAAAAAGGTATTTAAGTAGTATATCAGTCATATGGTACCCATAATACAAGCTCTGCTTACTTTGGGGCCAGATGATGCTGTGTGAAATGGCCGGCATTATTATTATTATCATATGTATTTATAACATCCAAACACCGAATAAACACCTATATTCATAACACAAATGTTTGTCCTAGGAGATAATCGAACCCCCAACCTAGCGCAGGTGGCAGAGCTAATATCATCTGAGCTGAGCTTACAAGCCAGTCGATTCTTATATATTTTAAATAAATAATTAATAAATTAATAAATATTGAAGGGCAATGCAAACAACACCATCTAGCCTCAAACTAAGTATATTATAGTGACCAGATATCTAATAAAATACTTACTTATATATTTTTTAAGATAATGATGATGTTTTAAAACACCCATAGACAGAACTAACACCTATGTTCATCACACAAATGTTTATCCTGGTAGGGAATCGAACCCTCAACTTACAGCGCAGAAGGCGCACTACACATAAACAAGATATTATAAAACCGTCAGACCCAGACAGAAAATACGAAACTTTAGTATTTACTGCGACATCCTGAATTTTGAAATACAACGTACTACCTACTGTTTATTCTGTAACACCATGTTTGTTTTCCCTTGACGTCGGGTTCACTTTGAATTCGAACGCCTGTTAGCGGACAGAAACAAATACCCACTAGCATTCAATTCGGGCACCGTAGAAGGGCAATGCGAATTGCTTATTCGGCATGCGGGCTCGTTTCGTATTTAGTTTCGGTGTAATTTCATAGCTCGTTGATAGTTATTTTGTGCAAACTGGGACTATTAAATACAAATCAACGACTTGGGAGTTTCCCTCATGTGTATCAAAACTGTAATAATGTACCGAAATAGGTAAGATAAAGTCTTCTCAATAAAAGGTTTTATTAATTTGAACTATCTAGGTCATAATAACATAATTAGCTAATGTAACGGTATAGTACGAACTGCTTTTTCCATTCTAATGTCCTAAATAATGATATGGCAACAGAATTTAACGCCATATTGGCTAGATGAAAAAGAACTCGTGATTATGAAAACCTCTTTACAAAAATATGGTTTAAGATGTTTTGGAGAAAGAAGACTACGAGTCATCTTTTCGATGACTTTTCCCTCTACACTTACATTCTACATTCAACGTTGCAACTTCTATTATTTTATGGTATAACATACAGTTCGCCGCCATGTCAGACAAGATGTTTTTTTTATTTTTTTGTCAGATAAGTTTTTTGTAAGACAACAGTCAAGTCAAAAATATTTCTGTCAGAATAACGACTCTTAAAAAAGTACAATCCCAAAACATGCTGCCCCTAAAACATACCATTCAATTATTTGATTGTCAGTTTAATCAGCAAATTGTAGATTGCGCCCGTCTCCTTGCCGTTTCGAAATAAGAGCAAGAACATTGGTTACAAGCACTACCATCATTTAACATTGACACCGTATTAGATCCTACAACGTTTTGAACTGCAATTTGTCTGCGGTTGGGAGCGCGATGCTGCGCTATCAGTATTAGTGTGGTACAGATATCGGCCAGCTTAGTCTCGACGAGCTATCGTGTTCTAGGGCCACCGGTAGGTTTGTCACACGAGCCCCAACGATGTCAATCATCGGGCACTGGTCAGCGTCAACGTACCAGCTGTTCTCAAGCCAAACGGTCTGATACGTAATAATGGCAAGATGCCTGATGGTATGACTTTTGTCCCTGAGGAGATGATGGATGATGAGGGAGATGATGATGGGATGCTACTTGTGCTGCCACCCAGGCTGTATCTGCTTCCCATCTGTCGGGGACTTCTGTTAGAGCTGGTGCGGTGGCTGAAAACCTTAAAAGGCAAATACCTTAAACCTTAAAAAGAACATATGCCTACATATTTATACATATTACCTATTACAGGAACCAATTGCGTCTGGTCGCGTGACCCAAGAGCTGGCTCTTATCTTTCCCAGCGTATTAGCAATGCCAATCAACGTGGCAATGCCGCCAGTATCCTGGAGACGTAGCCCTCTGGCAGTGATCTGGATCAGTATATCTATTATAATAATAATAATAACAATAACAATGCCGAAAATTTCACACATTTGGCCACAAAGTAAGCAGAGTTTGTGTTATGGGCACTACACGACTGATATACTACTTATATACTTTTTTATGATTACATACATATTAGGTATACATAGGAACACCCGGACTCGAGATACAACTTGCAGATTGTACAAACATTTGTCCCGTGGGATTCGAATCCGCAACCTTCTTCGTCGCAGCCGAGCCTTGCCCACTGTGTCACAGATCAAATTATAAATCTAAACTTCGGTTTAAACGGTCCTTAGATAGCTTACCTGTTTCAAATGTATTTTATGTTATTGTAAATTATTCAGTACATATCTGTTATTAATTTTCTTAAATAAATATACTAGCTTTAAAAAAAAAACAAAAGCATAAATCAGTTTTGCCAAAAAAGGCATTACTGTATTTACTGTAAATAAGCCACCTTTTGGTGGCAAAAATGTATACTTAAGAATTGTGTAAATCCGCCACTGGGTGTACGTTTGGTATGTCAAAAATAATTTCTCTAAACAAAAAATAATTGTTTCTACTAAAGTTTCTTATGTCACACTAAAAGCTGTGCCACCTGCCTCACGTGTAAAATTACCAACTTCCCTTATAACTCAACGAAAGTTTCGGACCCCACTTTCGACCCAAAAAAATTTGACATTTCCAGAAAACTTTTGTCCTTTATAAATTCCCTTCAAGAATTCGTGCAGAAATCGGCCAATTTCAAGGTACCTAAGTAAGGCCCACTTTCCACTAAACAGTTGGTTGCATCACAACATTTTACACTTATTGTGCGTATTTACAAAAAAAAAGTATATAAGTAGTATATCAGTCATGTGGTACCCATAACACAAGCTCTGCTTACTTTGGGGCCAGATGATGCTGTGTGAAATGTCCGGTATTATTATTATTGTTATTATTATAAATACCAGGAGAAAAACTAATTCATTTATAAAAGCTATGTTACTTCATAAAATTACAAACGAAGGAGTTATAGTTACCATGCATGTTATAAATTGTTTCAATAAAGAAACGAATCTTAAATGGCGGATTTAGTCATGTCCTCTCACTCGCATAAAAATATATTTGTACGGCATGTACAGGGAAAGTTGTAGTGTTTAGATATAGATAGATAGATTTATTTCAAAATTGTAACAAACATTGGTTATTAGTGTTTCTAAGCAAATGGTTTAGGTTTGTCTAAACACTAGGTTCTCGTTTAAAATCACAGTAAATGTATATTAGTACAACTCTGAAGTACATTTTAAGGGATATAGAACTTATGATAAATTATAATGAAATTGCGTGGTTTGATTGGTTACAGGTCGCGAACTGATATAAGTAAACGACGTAAAGTGTTAAATTAGCTCAATTTAAGTAGGTGTACGTGCTCGTTCCTTTATTGAAACAGGTTATACATTATCGTCTTCTCTTCTCCTCTTTGATGGATATACGACTTGATGCAAAGACAGTGAGCATAAAAAGCAGTCAGCTGTGTATGTTTCAGTAGACAGGAGCCTTAAATGATTGCGGAGGTGTAAAGGGATAATAATTTTAATCCTTCCGCGTGCCTACATTTTACGATGGGTGACACCACCCCTCGAGTGTTATTGAAAACGATGTCGTAAATTTGATTTATACGAGTCACGAGATTTCACTGGGATATCAAAAATATACCTACATAAATTTTCGGAGATAAATATTATATTTATTATTTTCCTTTTGTATTCGGTGATTTATTATATGTAATGTATTTACAGCTGAAACAGATTTTTTCACCGTAAGTTTAAGTTTTCGCCGTATTAGACGGATCAACTAATTTAACCATGGGACCACGTAATTATATGACGTGCGGCAAATTTCGTTACATGACAATATACGAGTTAAGTTCGATAGTAGCTACCTACCACGTTCTATGTAAGAAGGTGGCAACTATATTATTATTTTTTATTGTATTGTTCGTGTGCTTTCTGTATTTACTCTATTTCATATTTGTTTGAATTACCGACGTATCTGCTTATTTCTACTGTCTTTATATTTTTCATGTGTGTGTATGTTCTAAATTAACGTATTCTAATCTATTGCTCGTAGCATGGTCGTAGCACGGCGTAGCTAATGACGTCGTAGCACAAAAGTGCAAGTTTAATAAAACCAAAACCTTCATTTGTTTATTGTGCTACATCTACTCTTCGGAATTTAAACTGAGCCGAATCTTAGGATCTGTCTACTAGAACACATGGTAGACATAGTGTATAGCAGCAGTTAGATAGATAGAAAAGGCATTTATTTGTGGCTTCAGACACACATACTTAATAACAATAAAATAAAATAATAAGTAACAATGATGTGGTTAGGTAAGGAATAAAATATTTTATCTTTACTAATATTAATATGTAAATACGAAATTGTCTCTGAAAAGTGTGTCTCTATGTTACTTTTTCACGGCTAAACAGCTGAACGGATTTTCATGAAGTTTGGTACGCAGATAGATTGTATCTTGGGGTCGAACATAGGCTACATTAAAACGTGTATAACATATAAAACGTGTGCAAAGCTGCAGGCAGCAGCTAGTTTTAAATAAATGATAAATATTATAATTATAAATATTTTATTTTGATCTGTCTAATGGGAGACGGTAATTAAATAACACGTGGCAGACGACATGAGAAATTCCCAAGCACGTGCGTTCTGTAATTATCGCTAAGCCATCCGCACTGTTCTGCGGCATTCTGTAATGGAATGATAATACTCGTCCCGGGCGTGATCCGGGTTCTAATTCTAACAGTAGGTACTGGCTTAGATCTCGAAAACGGGAGATAGGTCTTGCACTTGTCTATTTAGCCGATGAATTTACTTAAGTTAAATAAGTAGATATGGTAACCTTTGTGCCGCAGTGGGCGAAGGCCCGCCGGAGACGTAGAAGGTTGCGAGTTTGATTTCCGCCGCGGGACATATGTTTTTATAATCTACAAATATTTGTCTCGGGTCTGAGTTTTTTTATGTAATATATGTATGTACTAGCTGTCCGCGCGCAGCTTGGGCCGCGTTGAAGATTTTTCCCGAGACAAACCAATTTTCCCGAGATAAAAGTAGCCTATGTCACCCGGGGATAGTATTGCTTAACGGTAACAGAATGTTTAAAATCGGTCCAGTAGTTTTTAAGTTTATTCGTTACATATAAAAATACAAATCTTTCCTTTTTATAATATTAATGTAGATGTAGATAAAAAAAAAGGATATCAGTCATGTGGTTCCCATAAAATAAGTTTTATTTACTTTGGACTAGACTAGATGATGCTGTGTGAAATGTGTAGTATTATCATATATTACTTATTTATTTATTTTATTATATTTCTACCGAAACCAAACTGATCGTAGAAGAAGAGTAGTATAACCTACTCTTCTTCTATATTCAGAGTCGAAAGCACCGCGTGCTGAGATCGGCAAAACTACGTCTTTGGCGTGGATACAATTTCATTTTGAGTTTCATATTATACGCTATTCGCCACGTGCGCTTAATTATAATATTGTTTATTATTGTAGTGCGTAATTGAAAATTATTGTCTCAAACAGCGCTTATTGAAACCTCTTGAATGTGGATCTTAGTCCGATAACGTAGAGTCTGAATTACAATAAAACTTTCCATACTTATATATCAATTATAAAGTGTATTTGTCTGTAGGTCTGTATACATTTTCACGGCCAAACATCTCTTCATAACATATGCTGAGACACGACACAGAAGAGACTAATTATCACCATACTATACCAATTTATTAATTACTATTTTTTCTATTGTTCTATATCTTATTTTCTGTTTGACCTTATCTATAATGTTCTCTGTGTATTGTGTCAAATATACAACTTATATTCCATTATATTCTACATTAAAATTTATAAGAGATTTATCTTGGATTTATAGGTTACTATTTATGTAGATAACACGCGTGCAAAGCCGCGGGCAGCAGCTAGAATGCTATAAAACTAAGCTAAGACTTAGCTAAGCTATATAAGAATGGTATATCTTTAAATGTTTGTTTTTCTAAGGTTTGCTTACCTACGTAATAATAGTTTTTCTAAGGTTTTATAATATAACAGCGTTGACAAGTAAACGTTCTACTTGACGGTATCTAATTAGATACAATCGACATGTTTATTATTTACCAGCTCCTACTCGCAGCTTCGCACGCGTGATACTTAAAAAGTGATGTCCATCCTCAAGATACGATATATCTTCGTATCAAATTAAATTAAAATCCGTTAAGACCTTTAGCCTTCAAACGGTAACAAAAAAATAGACAAACTGCGAAAAGTGACTGTCATGACTAAAAGACACAAAAGTGTCATGTTTAAAATATTAGCAAGTTTTATTATAACTAGTGGTCGCCCATTGGTTGAAAGTCGACCATAATTAAATTTAATTTAATGTATTTTAATGCATAATTTAAAGAAAATATTAGCATTCTGTATTTCTTCTCTATATAAACTATAAGTGTGCGAAAGATTATACTCCTCCGTCCGCGCAATATTCGTAAAAAGAGGTTCAAAGTTTTTTCTTCACGTATTAATATATAGATATTTAAAACAACACATATATTATATAACAGATAGGTTATATAATTAAATAAAAATAAATATAAACAACACATAGGTGTTGGTTCTGCGTCTGAGTGTTATAAAGTATCATATGTATGTATTTAATTTATAAGTACTCTATCAGTCACCTGGTCTCCTTAATACAAGCTATGCTTTGTTTGGGGCTAGATGGGGTTGTGTGCATTGTACACCAATATTTGTTTATTTTTATATTCATTACATATAAAGTAGGTAAAGTATCCAAAAGGCTGGCAACGTTACCTCGTTAAATAACCATACTTATCCTTTGTCTGAGGTAAGCTCCGATAGCCCTTTGACCATTGGTCTCGTCTACCAATTTATTGGATAACTCTCTAAATAGGAGCCTCAGGTCCCCACGGGTCAAAAGTATTTACCCTAAAAGGTAGAAATATAAATTACCTCTTAAGATCTTCTGCCGCAGCAGCAGCGGTACAAACGGTCTTCGACGTAGACAATACGTGAGATGCCGCTAGCATGTCCAGACAAGTTGCATCCCACACCAGAGACTTACTCACCTCGACTCTAGGGAATTAATGAAATGTCGAGTCGAGTCGGGTAAAAATATATATTTAGGAAATATTTTTTTTGACACACACGAATAGTAACATAATAACAGGACAAACTAACTAATAAAATAAGTAATACTAAACATTTTTCTAACTATTATGAGTAAATACCTACTAAAATAAAATTAATAAAAAATAGAACAAGTAAACATTTCTTCGTTAATGGCTTGTGTAACAATAATGTAAATTTTGCCAGTGTCAAGTGTTTATATTTTTTATAGTATGTCACAAAGTCGTATCTAATCTAGTCTTCGTATAGTTATCTAGTATTTCGTCTTATAAATATAAAATGGTGCCATTCATATAAAATAACTACGGATTACTTTTATTCGATTCACAAAGAAACACAAAACTTTTATTCCAATTATTCACACCCGAGTCTCTACCCGAATAACTGTAGGTCTATTTAAATAAAAATTCCGAAATTACTAATAAAACCGGAAATAACTTGAGACAAATAAATAATACAAGAACGCAATGTTTGCTTCGCAAGACGACCAAAAAATCCCGTGTAAACCTTGTACCAAACCTAGTCTGCGCTTGTCAAAAAGGCACAGTCTCACCTTTGACATACCGTCAGGTACCGTCAGGTCATGTCTACCGACATACCTTACTATCGTTACGGGTCTCGTTAATATAATTATACAACATGGGTATTATATTTTCGAACACATCTAGTTAGATACATTTGTGACATATATTTGCATAGTGGGCTAGGATCCATGGCTTCAGTGTCAAAAACATATTGGTAACGTTTTACTTGATCTTAAAATAAATTTATTTAGGTACAACTAATTAGAGTTTAACTCGTCACTTTGAATAATTGAATTAGTTATATAAGTACCTCAAACTCAACAGTAGCCAGCTTAATGAAGCCCTTGGAATAAAAATACCAGACGTGTTACAGCGGAATTTGTTTATTTTCGACATATAATCCAAACAGTTAAACAAAAAATATACCAAAACAATTATGAGACAGAATTAAATATTTTGCTTTGATCTAATGTATCAAAACGTATCGAAAATAAATGCTGATACAAAAACATGAACAATTTTAGTAAAAATAAATTTAAATAAATCCCGTTTTGTATCTGAATCAGCATGAGAACACACCCTTATAATTGTCCAACAGCCTTTGTTGTTAATTTATTTTCACAAACTTATTTTCAGGACGCTTGTGTAAACAGAATCAAAGCTTCAGTAAACATGAAACGGAAATTCGCACTTCATCAGGGCGTAATTGGTTTTCTGATAAATAAAAATCTGGGCGTCTACTATGCGGAACGATTTCGATACATCGAAACGATAATGTCGAACTTAGTCAAACTTAGACAGCTGTTTCGTTTTCAAATTCAAATTAATCACGTTTACAGAACATCCACTTTAGAAAGAGAACTATGTGATGCCCACCATCAAATCACATTACTGGAAGAGGCCGCTCAGAGCTCTGATGCACTGCAAACCCAAAGCTTATTTGATGAGCTAGTATCAGCTAGTAGGGAAAATGGCCCTGATGCATGTTGTACGGCACCAACAGTAACTATAAACTTGACAAATGATGACTCGGAGGGAGTTACAGCATGCATCAGAAATACTGTAAGCAAAAATAAACATAAAAAATATGTAAAAGTAAACAAACTCATAACAAAAACTAAAAGAAAATTAAAAAATCTAAAATGTATACCAAATATAATAGCCAGTAAGAGAAAAGTTATTGAAATGTCAAACCACTTAAAAATGTACACTTTGCAGCTAGAATATAATAAGACTAAGTATGAATCTGACATGCAGCAGCTTCAGTGTGAACTTGCCAGCGTTGAGGAGTGCTTGAGATCCATAACTAACCGTTATGAGAAGTCTCAGGAGGCGATACGTGAGTACTCAATGACTGTGCATGAACTACTCAAAGTCTCAAACAATGATCAAGTCCGCTTCGATTCATCTGTGACTAACCCCACCTGTGAAAGTCAGAGTTCTGAGAATCCTAGGCTAGTGTGTGCTTCTGTATCATCATCCCAAGCGTGTTCAAACTCACACAAAAATTAAAATTTGGAAAAAACCATAATGTTCTGTGATGAAATTGGAAAAAATATGGGCCAATTATTATTAAACACTAGCATGGGACATACAGTAATAAATAATTGCTTACCAAACTGTGACCTGCATGACATAATGCAATTAATAACGAAGTATAATTTTAAGCACAACTCTAATTTAGTAATTTGGCTTGGAAATAGGGGTAATGTTAATAAAGCTGAATTAATAAAATATTTTGAAACACTTTGTTCATTGCAAGTAAACAAAACTGTAATGTTTACATTCCCCTACAGCGACAGCTTGCCACAAGCAGAAAATGACCATAGATTTAAATTAAATCAGGTTTTGCATACAATGTCATGCAATAATAATAATGTAATCCATATGATTGACACTAACAACATTGTTAGTAAAAAATATTATTTGACAAAAGGTAGATACTACCTTCCTAATTATTACAAACGACAGGTAGCTGTTTCGCTATCTTATTATTTTAGTATTACAGCCAAAAATTTGGCTACACACAATGCTTCTATTGAGCATAATCATGACATTCCAAATCAGACTCTGGAATTTTTTCCTAGTAATTTAAATTAGATAAAAAGACAATAGAGGATGTCTCTAGCACTGACAATTCAAATAATATATTTTATAAAAATAATCAATCAAACAAAAACACTAAAAACTGTAAAATAAATACTGTAAATAAGTTTAAGTTTACTAACTTGGTGCATCAAAATATTCAAGGAATTTGTAACAAAGAATTAAAACTAGACTTGTACATGAACTCAAACAATATTGACATAATCTGCTTAACAGAACATTGGCTGAAAAGTCATGAGCTCATGTTCAACTTCAAGAATCACCAAGTTGGTAGTTCTTTCTGCAGAGTACATTCTATAAGAGGCGGGTCATTCATATTAATAAATAAACAAATAAAATTCAAAGAACGTAAAGACATTGTCGCCCACTCTGTAGAAAGACACATTGAGATAGCCTGCATAGAGTTGGAGCAGTTCCTTGTTATAAGCACTTATAGCCCACCAACCGCCTCATTTGATATTTTTGAGAAAATTATGGAGGAAATTTTGCATAAGTCTATTACAAAATCAAATAAAGAAATTGTTGTATGCGGTGATTTTAATATAAATTTGCTTGAGAAATATTCATTGAGTATCAGAATAACTAGTTTATTTAATTCATTTGGTCTTGAACCTATATTTATGGAGCCAACTAGAATAACTGCCACTTCGGCCAAATGCATAGCTAATATCTTTACCAATATAAACATAATAAGCAAAAATATAATTAGTAATATTCACTCTGACCATCTCGGTCAACTAGTTCAAATAGAAACTAAAATAAACAATAAAGATGTACAAAAAAAAATTACTTATATACCAGTTACCACTGATCGTTTAGAGAAAGTAAGATTGAACCTGAATACCAACTTGCCTTTTTTATTGTATAATGATGATAATCCAAATGATTTATACAATACATTTTTCACTGAATTTAATAATGTATTCAGTTCCATTTTCACATCCAAAACTATTGTGTCTCTGGCAGTTCAACATTTTGTGAGTGGGCAACAGCAGGTATTCATAAGAGTAGGCGTACCTTGTATGAATTGTACAGTGAAAAACGGTATAACTTTAGTGAAGAGTTTAAAGAAAAAGTAAAAAATTACTCAAGAATCTTTAAGAATGTTTGTCGCTTTGCTAAATCTCAGTATTTAAGCTCAAAAATTAGAAACAGTCAAGATAAAATAAAAGCAGCTTGGAAAATAATTAATAGTGAGACCGGAAAATCCAAAACTCATAATAGTGTAATAAATTTAAATATTAACAATAATATAATTAAGCAAGATATAGATGTGGCAAAGGCATTTGAAACTTTTTTTACTGATATTCCAGTCTCCACTATAAAGTCTTTAAACTCTTCTCATGTAATAGCAGTATCATTGTTAAAAGATAGTTTACCTGAATGTGTCACACAATTTTACTTTGAACATGTGGACAAAAACGATATTATCAAGGCATTCAAAATAATTAATGTAAAAAAGACCACTGATCTCTGGGGCATTTCTGTCAGTGTTATAAAACCACTAATTGACATTATTGCACCAGATCTAGCTTTCATATTTAATCAATGTATTGACAGTGGAGTATTTCCTGATTTGATGAAACATAGCAAGATCATACCTCTATTCAAATGAGATAGTCATTCCGATCCTAGTAACTTTAGGCCTATATCAGTACTTCCTACATTTAGTAAAATATTTGAAAAACTTATACTAAACCAATTACAACGGCATTTTAATACCAACAATTTACTAGACAGTAAACAATTCGGATTCACAAAGGGACGCTCAACGACTGATGCCGGTGTTGAGTTAATATCACATATTTTTGATATCTGGGAGGAATCACGCGATGCCTTAGGTATTTTTTGTGATCTGTCGAAAGCTTTTGATTGCGTTCACCATGAAACTCTAATCAGCAAACTACACCACTATGGTGTTAAGGGAGTTTCACTTAAGCTTCTCACATCCTACTTAACTGACCGAACACAACGAGTAGATGTAAATGGAAAGCATTCTCCGGGGTCAATGGTAAAAATGGGTGTACCACAAGGATCAATACTCGGGCCATTCTTGTTTTTAATTTATATAAATGATCTACCTAAACTTGTAAAGGATGATCACGAGATTGTACTGTTTGCTGATGACACGTCACTTTTATTTAAATTAAAGCGACGACTTACTAATCTTGACGATGTAAACAATGCAATCTCTAAAGTTGTAACATGGTTTAATGTAAACAACTTATTACTTAACGAGAAAAAAACGAAATGCATTCGTTTTATACTGCCCAACGTTAAACAGGTGAAAGCTAATGTAAAAATTAATAACGAAAAGATAGATCTCGTCGACACCACAGTGTTCCTAGGCATTACTTTAGATAATAAGCTGCAATGGGGCCCGCAAATAGATAAATTGTCGAAGAGACTCAGCTCTGCCGCATACGCTGTCAAAAAGATCCGTCATTTTACCGACGTAGATACCGCTAGACTCGTTTACTTCAGCTACTTTCATAGCATTATGTCTTATGGCATTTTGTTGTGGGGGAGTGCTGCTGATATTAACACCATATTTGTGTTGCAGAAGAGGGCTGTTCGTGCAATTTATAACATGGGCCCCAGAGAATCACTTAGAGATAAGTTTAAAGAAATTAATATTATGACAGTGCCTTGTCAGTATATATACGAAAATTTAATGTATGTGCACAAAAATGTTCATTTAATTAAAAAAAATTGCGATAATCATAGTATTAACACTAGAAATAAAGATAAACTCGCTGTTCCCACTGTTAGGCTCGCTAAAGTTAATAATTCTTTTATAGGGCAATGTGTACGCTTCTATAACAAGGTCCCAAGCGACGTGTTAGATTTGTCGATTGGCAAATTTAAAAACGTAATTAAACATAAACTGTCTATTAAAGCATATTATAAAATATCTGATTATTTAGAAGACAAAAAAGCTTGGGATGAATCTGCTCCAACTCGACTCGGCATCCGTAACAAAATTGTCAAGGATCATACAAAAAAGTGTTAAGACCAGACAAGTTTCTTGCCGGATTCTTCTTGAACTGGGGTTAGGAGGAACCGGCACCTAGATTCACTAGCATGTAAGAAGACGATTCAAAGTGGTCCTTGTGATTGTAATGAATAAAGTTATTTTGAATTTTGAATTTTGTTTGTTATGGAGAATTACGATACAACGTCGAGCGTCAAAAGTAATATCGATCGTTCTATCGCCCAAAACGAGTCGAAGCGATGTAGCTAAAAGTAGGGTTTTGCACGAATATTTACCCGATATATCGTTTATTGTTTTCAAGAGGAGATCCCCTGGTATCCTGAGAATTGGTGTTCGACAAAGGCGGCCGTAATAATTAAAAGTAAACTTTAAACCATATCGGAAAAAAGGTGATAACATAAGACCTCTTTTTTTTGCTATTATTATTTCATATTCTCCTGGCAAGAATCTGGCGCCAGATTACGCGGCAACTAGCACGAGGCGTGAATTGCGCGATCACTGCTATCAAATACACTTTTTGTACGTTGTAATATCTCTGCCATAACCTGCAGGTGGGCGGCAGGTGAGTAAAAGGCAACGGCTTGCATCCATATTAATAAATAAACAAATAATCCTGGAAATTTCACACAGCATCGTCAGGCCCCAAAGTAAGCAGAGCTTGTGTTGAGTCATGGGTACCACATGACTGATATACTACTTTTTTGTGTTTAACTTATATACATGATTTTTTGATTTGTTAATATATACATATTATACATAGAAAGACCAGACCCCAGACCCGAGACAAATACTTACAGATCATACAAACGTTTATCCCGTGGCGGGAATCGAACCCGCAACCGTCTGCGTCTCAGCCGAACCTTAGCCGACTGCGCCACAGAGGTCGACAAATAAGAGATTATAAAAGTATGTTTTAGATACTGATTTCACACAAATTAATCGCTATAGCTACTTTAACGCAATAAACGTACAGGTCTCTTTGGAAGCACTTTATACCAACTTTATATATAAAAAATATTGCTTTGAAAGTTACCCCGGTCACTACTGAAACCAAATTCCATCCGCAACATACAATATCCATCAAAGGGATTGGCCGAGCCCCGGGGTCATATAATACGTAAGTACTTCACTCATTATACACGTAGGCTAAAGTGATTGTTTAACTTTGGAATACTAAAAAGCTATTGTGCTGTGTGCTTTCCAGTGAAAGACCCTGGATAATTTTGAATTATAGCTTCAGGCCATGTATGTAGCAAGGGTAATAATTTACTTGTGGGTCATGAAAAACAGTAAATTTGTAAAAAAAACCATTTATAGAGGCCAGGTTATTTTATTTGAGATCGAACCCGACCGAGTTTGCAAACCAAACTCGGTTGGTTATATTGCACCTATTGATAACGAATGATACTATTGGAACGAAGTTCCTTATCGCACGGTACGGACTTGGCGGATGGGGGCTAGGCGAAAAAATTGTATGATTTTTCCGTCACGAATTTCTGTCGCAACCCTTTCTTTAGTGTAGACGATTATCCTTAGGGTGACACGATTCTTCACCTCCGGACAAAGTATCCACTGACAATATCCCTAGTCAAAATATAATATATTTTATCGGGGATATTTTGTCACTACAAAATATTGTAGAAAATTTCGTAATTAATATATATTATGGAGTTGTGCAAATAAACATTTTATTATTATAAATACTTACGGGTATTTATCGCGTTTATTTACCTATTTTTCCCGACGTTTCGACAGGTTTACACTCTGTCGTGGTCACGGGATGACGGGATGAAAATAGGTAAATAAACGCGATAAATACCCGTAAGTATTTATAATAATGTGTTCTGATCGCGTAAGTTTAAAAAACTTTAAACATTTTATTGTACATCATTCAATACATCTAACTCATTAGTTATTACTGCGTTTTATTTAATTGCTCTAGTAATTTAGTAATTCGGCTACATTCATTTTGTATTTGTTAATCAATAATAATATACTACCATAGGAACTTGGTTCAAACCGAGTGGTCCACAACACTCACGCATATAGTTTAAATGCCTTTGAAATATTGTGTTTTTATAGTAAAACTGCAAAATTATGGACAATAAAAGCTTTTACTGAAAACAATAAGGAGTGTGCGAGCGACATTCGTGCGGTAAATTGCTTGAAAGCGATTAAAGCGTGTAAATTGTTTCATAACAATATTGTTCTGCAACGGTGCGGCGCATCGTCGCCGCTGCCGTCGTGCTTCTTTTGAATGGCTGCATCTGATTGCGCTTGGCAGATAGCGCTACAATTTTTCTATTATTTACACCAAAGTATCAGTGATAACGTTAAAAACAGAAGAGGTCACTAACTAGGGCATTTTTTTATTTCTGAGATATAACAAATATAAGTATACGTAAAGAAAGTATTAAGAATATTTGTATAGTAAGTCATTTTGATAAATAATTTGTAAGTACTTACGTAAAAGTTCTCAACATTTGTGATTGAGTTAATAGGCTGCTCGAAATAATGTTTCATGGCCTAAAACTTTTTTATAAGCAACAAATATCTCAGATGAAAATGTCACTGCTGTCAATCATCCAGGGTTCAACTCTGTTAATTTACAACGGTTATCGTTCTACTCCAATCCATCTAATTTCGGCTCCAATTACGGTTCGATAATTACCTAAAAACCTATTCTGTTATCTCTATGACCAAACAAAAGAAAACATTCGATCGATCATTAACGTCTTCGTAAAAGTAGCGTAAGCTCAGCCGTTGTTAATTAGCAGAATACAAAAGCTGCCATTCGGCTGAGGTTTGATTCCAATCGAGCTTACGGAAATTAAAAGAATAACCCTCAGCTACTGACACACAGCGTTTCTTAACATCGTTGATCTTATAAGAACAAATTACGCTACAAGCGCCTTGATATTCTATAGTAGTACTTGTTTCTAGAGCGCATTGCAGGTTAATACACGGACAATTGTTACGCTCTTTTCTGTGAAACATGAAATCAGTCGTTGTAGTTATTTTACGTACCTAACTCATGTTTTTTTTATAAACTTTGACAATTAGATACTTCAGAATAGCGGGGTTTATATCGCGCGGTTATTAATTTGCTAGGGCGTGCTTAACCCAAGTATATTATAGTTATCTTATTCTTGTACCCTGAGAGAAACCAGTTTTAATAGTAATTGTCTAACATAAATTTCACTTTCAAAACAAAAAAAAAACAAAACTTTCGTGCTTTGTACTATGCATTTTGACAGACACGAGTTTTATTCACGCATTATTTTGTCGATGGAGGCATCGGCACTGTTTCGAATCATCTATGTACCTATATTCATCTAATATATTCATCTCCATCGACAAAATAATACGTGAGTAAAACTCGTGTTTGTCAAAACGTAAAAATCCTCAATATTGGTTAAGCGACGGGCAGCGAAATAATCATTTATCTTGTGAATGCAAACTGAGAATCAGCGGTCAAGCAAACAGCGGACCGCAACGCTCCGCGTGCCACGTTGGTTGAGCCAAACCGTATAACAAAATGACTAATGTTTTTGGTAGGTACACAGTTTCTTATAGAGTTCATGTTTATTGTAATGCATAATGTTACTTTTATGTAGGACCGGCGCAATATTTTAGAAAAGGGTACCGCTGAACCTTTCTGAGTACCTCGGGAAGCAAGTATCATAACCTACATTTTATATTTTTTGTTGTACATTATTTTTGTTTATATGAGTATGTTTATGGTTGTTTCTCGACCTGCATCTGTTTTAAGCGGTACCTACTAAGATGGTTTAACTATAACTATAAATGGCCCGTCAGCTCAGTTGGTAGTACGAGTAGTTCTGCCTTCTGCGCGAAGTATGCTAGATTCACTAGCGTGTAAGAAGACGATTCAAAGTGGTCCTTGTGATTTTATTTAATAAATAAATATTGAATTGAATTTTGAATTTTTATCAGTCATCTGTAGGGCGATTAGGAACTCTTGATACAATCAATGTCTATCAATCAATCAATTTCGATTAGCAATAGGGATTATTTCAATCAATCATATACGTTGTATTTAAATGCTTAGTACGCTAAACACGGTTCATACCACGATCGTACTTTGTAAATTGGTCGAGTTATAGTTTGACACCAACTTCACATTGTAACTAGCAATAAAAGCCGATAGAAATTGCAGCGATCTGTAATACCAATTCATCAATAGTAACTGAAAGCTATTAGTATCAATGTTTTGATAGTATCAAAGTTCCATAATCGCCCCACTGGTCTCATAATACATGCTATGTTTACTTTGCATCTAGATGGTAATGTGTGCATTGTCCACCAATATTTATTATCATATATTTCACAGGTATTCTGTACATTTCTGTAATTAATTTCTATTTTTATTTTATCTATGTAGTCAAGTAGTTAAACGGTGGTATCGGTTATTTATATAATACTTTTATAAAACTTGTCGATTACAACGAACTTTCAAAAGGCTTCAAACAAATTATCTAGTTCAGCTACTTCAATTCAGTACATTTCCGCTACGTTAACGATCCGCTAGTTTTTCCGAAAACCATTAAAAATTATCATGGGTATAAAAAACCCGTGCGATGTCATTTGAGGAAGGGACCTATCATTAATCACAGCGCGTTGGTTGGTTGGATTTCAAGCGCGAAATCTGTGAAAAGCAACCGTACGCACAACATAACGTATCTGTAATGCTATCTTAAATTGTGAGGCATAAAATAATGCGGGACAGACTTTGGGGACTGCCGATAGAAGTTAAAACTAATTATCTTGTGAATTGTATCGTCGAGCTATTATATTAATATTTTTGGTTTGTAAAGAAGTGTTAATAACCAATTTAAACTTTAATCCTTGATCATAAACACTTCTTTATAAACCAAAAATAATTCTAAAATAATAATCTAATATTGTTATATTGTAGCTCATGGAAAGCGTTCGGTGACGATGACGCGAGTTTCACGCTTTTTGTTTACCCAAAAAGTACACATATATACACAGTAGGTATACATATAGCTCATGGAAAGCGTTCGGTGACGATGACGCGAGTTTCACGCTTTTTGTTCACCCAAAAAGTACACATATATACACAATATACATATAGCTCATGGAAAGCGTTCGGTGACGATGACGCGAGTTTCACGCTTTTTGTTTACCCAAAAAGTACACATATATAACAGTAGGTATACATATAGCTCATGGATAGCGTACGGTGACGATGACGCGAGTTTCACGCTTTTTGTTCACCCAAAAAGTACACATATATACACACAGTATACATATAGCTCATGGAAAGCGTTCGGTGACGATGACGCGAGTTTCACGCTTTTTGTTCACCCAAAAAGTACACATAAATATAAACACAGTATACATATAGCTCATGGAAAGCGTTCGGTGACAATGACGCAAGTTCCATGATTTTTGTTCACCCAAAAAGGGCTCAACGCGCCTAAAGAAGTTTTCACTTCAAAAAGGTTATACACATTTACGCCTTTGAAAATATATAGAAAATGCATTGGAAATATCTAAAACCGGGGAATACCAGGCCACGATCTCCTTATCGTGGTACTAGTATTCGAATCAGAAAGACACGCCTTTGTTAAAGTCATTCGATGTAAAGTTCGAAGACGGTCAGTGTAACTTTTGATTAACGGTTATATTTGCAGACATTATAAACTACTAAAAAAATTTTGGCAAAGTGAAATACAGATAAGGTTTCGGCATTGAGCCGATATCCGTCAACAGTTCCAGCCATGTTCCAACGAAAAGAGTAACTCAAGGCTGCCATTAATCAGATGTCACATTGGTATTCGATGAGTTCGTTTGAACCATGGAAAGATTTCTAAAATTCTGGCGCAGATTACTTACTAGTAAGTACTAAGTTTTTACCGTATTTTCCACTGGACAACGGCAACTTACCGTCTTTAGATATCATGAACCAGTTCAATGTTATTGAATTGCTTGAATTGCTGATAAGCTACTGAGAAATGAAGGCATTTATGAATAAAGATTTTCTAATTTAATTCCATTACGATCAAAGAGAATATAATTACGTTTTAAAAACTAAAAAGAAAACCGACTTCATTGAATGAAATTTGAGCATATAATACATTTTTAGAGGAAAGTATTTTTGTATGTATATAATATGGGTAGGCCAAATAAACGCACTGCTCCAATGAGACAGCGAGTTATAGGAGTAAAAGAAAATATCATCGATGTACACAATTTTTAGATTTTTTTTGATATATCAGCTCGACCGATTTCGATAAAATTTAAATGGGACCTGGGTATACCCTTTCAAATAAAAAAAGAATTTTCGAGTAATCGGTGAACATACATTAAAAACATAGACTCCGACGAATTGAGAACCTCCTCCTTTTTGATGAAGTCGGTTAAAAAATAATAAATAAATATATATTGGTGTACACATGCAATGCACACAACACCATCTAGATCCAAGCAAAGCATAGCTTGTATTATGGTTACCATCTTGTATAATATAATTTCTATATATGTATAAAATTTTAATCAAGATTTGATCAGCCGCTTGACGGGAAAATACAACAAACAAACAGACACACAGAGGCAGTTTAGAATTTATAATTTAGTATGGGATTATTGTATATTATTCTGTAAGTAGGTCTGGCAAGAAAGAAGTACTAATACAGATCTAAGATCTAATCTAATACACAAAATGTAAGTTATTCTTCTAAATTTATTTTATTACCTTCAATTCAAAGTATGCTCCTTCAGAAATGATGTACACGCAACGAATAATCCTATTATTAAAAAAATTTTTAAACGCTTATTTCGGATTTTTTTTTCAATTATACTCCGAATAGCAGAATAAAAAAAAACATGTGGTGAATTCAGTTTGATACAAACATTGACGATGTTCGGTTTGTTAGGTTATGCGCGCATGAACAGTTGCCATTGTGCGCGCATGAACAATTGTGTCATATAGAAGCAAAGTCGAGAAAAATGTTTTAATAGTAATTTTTTTTTATTAACGCCCTGACGAAGTCTTGAACGGACAGCTAGTTTATAAAAAAAAGGTATATAAGTGGTAAATCAGTCATATGGTACTCATAACACAAGCAATGCCAGATGATGCTGTGTGAAATGTCCAGCACTATTTTAATTATTATACTTGCTAAGTATTACAGTAATTATAGGAGACAGGCATAAAACAGCCGAAATTTTAACAAACTTTTACAATATTAGTAGATATATTTTATTTCGATGCAATAACAATAATAATGTTCACGATTTTGTAAATCGTCTTCGATAACTGTTCGGGTTACAGGAGCTTTGTAGTTACCCTCGAAGTAAGATACCGAATCTTTCAATTGAACGGCCGCCATCATGCCCGCGTTATCTATCAGCTGCGCGAAAATAAATCCTGAAAAATTTCCTGGAGCCTGGCTTTTTCGGATTTTCCCTTTGAAGCAGGAAATGTTCTGTGAAATATGTATGCAAGTAGGTAAAACTTTTTCATTGAACTATAGACGACCTATGTGGCACTGTGGGCCAAGGTCTGACTGAGACGCAGAAGGTTGGGGGTTCGATTCCCACCGTGGGACAAATGTTTATATGATCTGCAAATATTTGTCTCATTTCTGTGTGTTTCTATGTATAATATGGATGTATTTACAAAAAAAGTGTATAAGTAGGTATATCAGTCATGTGGTACCCTTAACATAAGCTCTGCTTACTTAGAGACCAGATAATGCTGTGCGAAATGTCCGGCATTATTTATTTTCTAGTAAATACCTACTTAATACCTATTCTACCAAACAAACGGAGCAAATATGGCGGTCTCAATAGGGCCACATATTCGAGCCTTTTAAAGTTGCGTCAAGACCCAGGGTCCGTGGGACAAAGGAGTCCAACGAGTTTTCTAAATTAATTCACGGCTTCTGAAGAAACATTACATGACCTAAGAGCTGGCTTCGTATGATGCGTATGTTTGATGCTCAGTATATGTTAGCATTGCCATTCAATGTGACAATACCGCCTTAGGACCGTGTCTTAGAGACGCAGCTGTCTGGCAGTGATCTGGATTAGTGGAGCTATTGGTCGTTTCAAACTTTCTTTAGATAGATCAACTGATTCACATTTATTTTATATTACTGTATACTAGCAACCTAGCAACCAAAAAAAAACCGGCCAAGTGCGAGTCGGACTCGCGCACCGAGGGTTCCGTACAAACCTGTAGGTATCTAAGTAAAAGTTCACCCATCACGACAATCGAGTCATAGTTATGGTATTTTTATTGCAAAATAATGTTTTTTTAGATCTCAAGAAAGGGGTAGTAAGTTTAAAATTATTAAAAATATTTCTATTATATGATGTAACTAAAAATTTACGCTTTTTGCAATTTTTCCTTTATATGTGCTATAAGACGTTGCTTCGCACCTAATTTCAAGATTCTGAGTTCACGGGAAGCACCCTGTAGGTTCTAATTCCCTTGCGAGTGTCGAAAATTTGCGGCATAAGCGGCTGTATCTTTTGATTGCGTTGGCTTAGAAGTTTGATTTTTTCACAGCTTTAAGTACAGTAGACCTGAGTATTTGATAAAAATTTCAGCTTTATACCTCCACGTGTTCCTGAGAAAAAGGGTCTTGACAGACAGACGGACGGACGGACAACAAAGTGATCTATTTATTTATTAAAGCACACACACATCATACATATTAACATTATACAAAATTATTAGTGAAAAAATGATACACTTCTGATATGCATGACAATTACGGTGTGCCAACATTCACCATAATGGACTCTATGATAAACAGTGATCCTATAAGGGTTCCGTTTTTTCCTTTCGAGGCACGGAACCCTAAAAACTGATATTTCACACAGCATCATCTGGCCCCAAAATAAGCAGAGCTTGTGTTATGGGTACCACATGATTGATATACTATTTATATGCTTTTTTTTGTAAAATTTATTATACATAGAAACACCTAGAACCAAAATAAATGCAGATCATACAAACATTTATACCGCGACGGGAAACCTTTTGCGCCTCAGCCGGGCTTTTGCCTTTTGCCCACTGTGTCACAGAGGTCGTCAAATCCGTAATCCGGATTTTTATAAGTGAAAACCGTATAAAAATCTGTTTGGTAGTTTTTGTATTTAACGATACAGACGCGGCTCGGATTTTTATATATAATACGAGTAAGTACTGATTATTTTGTACATTTCTGTAAATATATGTTTCTACTATTAGAACATGAGTTGACCTGAATAAATGCTTATCACTATATTACTTATATTATATGTGAATTGTCCAGCAATATTTATTTATTTATAGACAAAAGTTACTTTCGTATACCACTAGCACAATCTCTTTTATTTATTACTGAGATCATCTAATTCCGTTCCCCAGGTATTAGCTGGGATGGACCTTAAGCCGTGGTTTCTAAGAAAGCGCTGATTCCTCAATAATTTGATGAAGATGTTACTTATCTAATAATACTCGTAGTATGGCGCGGTCCACAATTTTACCTCTCTTAAATAGTAATTTATTAAAACTTCGAAGGTATGTACACGAAAGGAACCAATGAGGCGTATTTTAACCCTTTCACAACACATGTTTAAAAGAACTAGTGACACAATAAAAAGAAGAAGATTAATGAATTTACTGCTGCTGACAATCAGACTAATGCCTATCGCGCACTGCGAAATAATTCGCAGCGAATTTTTTCGCACTATCTGTGGAACTTGGAATCAGACGTAGGCGCACGCACTAGCTGAAAAAAATGCGTTGTTTTTACATACTCTAGAATAGACTTAGAATAGTAGTACTGTTTAAACCGCTCGGTTAATTCGCTAGTGCGTACTTGATACTGATCTAATTCAGAATTGGTTTTGGTCGGAGACGGTATACCTTCTTATAAAAGCAACCTTTCTTGACGCGACGCATCACGTGCCTGGCCGAGACGCCGCGCCGTCAGCGCCGAATTTTGTACGGAAGAAGCTGTTTTTCATAGTAAAGCTATAACAAATACCTCAACCCTCTATGTTAGATTTGTCGATTGGCAAATTTAAAAACGTAATTAAACAGAAACTGTCTATTAACTAACTGTGTATTTTATAATATGCTTTAAGCATATTATAAAATATCTAAATTTTTAGATGACATAAAAGCTTGGGATGAATCTGCTCCAACTCGCCTCGGCATCCGTAACAAAATTGTCAAGGATCATACAAAAGTGTTAAGACCAGACAAGTTTCTTGCCGGATTCTTCTTGAACTGGGGTTAGGAGGAACCGGCACCTACATTTACTAGCATGTAAGAAGACGATTTAAAGTGGTCCTTGTGATTTTATTGAATAAAGTTATATTGAATTTTGAATTTTTGAATTTTGTAACGAACCTAAATCTAGACCTAAACCTTATTAATTAAGCGCTGTTGTCGGCAAAATGGCGGCATAAGATGTATTTTCAGAATATCAATTATTTTAAACAAACTACTGCTTCTATCAACAATCCAAGAACAGCCAAAGAATCCTATTGAATTTTTCTATTAGATTATTGTAGTTTCATCTATTATTCTATAATTATTATTATTATTGTTTTATTAAATTTTATTTATATGTTGTTATGTTTGTCAATATATTGTTTGATAAGTGACATATCTAATTTTACTTACTTCAATATAAAAATACCATGTTATTTCTACTTGAAATAGGGGCCAAGTGCAATAGCGAAAAAATGTCGCCGAATTTTTACTGATTATCTCAATCAAAATGTGAAGGACGGAATACAATACTCTATGGTCTCAACGACCATAGAGTATTGTACATCAAATGAACGGTAAAGATTCCGTCCTTCAGGCCACATCAATCAACCGCCAACCGCCGGAACAAAATAATACGCGGGAAAGGTTTATGTGTAATAATTCCCGCGCTAGCACTTTCGGGACAGTTGGGAGTCAACGGAGTTTTCACTACCGGGTCAATTGTTCCATTAAAGAGTCAACGGGTTAACAGTAGTTTCAAAAATCGTTTCACCAGTTTATGACGCTCTTCATGATGGTGGCTACTCCTTAGTAAACCAAAGCTCTGCTTCCACCGCAGGCAGTAGATAATACGGTGGAGTGGTCTCTAAGGAAAATGATTCTCCTTGAAACAAATTCGTAATTTTTGGACGCTAGGAATGATTTCCCCATTGCATTCATGGGTAAGTGAGCAACTAGGATAGGCAAAGTAGATATCTATTAAGTTCTGCTTGAGTCGCTATAAAATAAAATATGTTTCGTATGCGTATGACGCACGTTGAGATGAAATTTTGATCTAAAAACATATCTTATAACAAGTTTTCCAATACTTGACAAAAGTTGTTGCTGTAAAATGGGTCTCAGCGCATCCAAAGAATACTTAAATAGGGCGCGGCGCATACATCGACAATTTTAACACTTTACCAGTCCTCGGACAAATCCTATAGTAATAGTGATGTCTTAATTGCTTTCTATGAGTAATAACGTTTAGTTTGAGATTTCATCAATTAATAGGTTGAGGAAAAAGTTTCTTCGCATTTTTAAAGAAAATGTTTGAATTTTTTTTAATACCTATAGTTTATTTACATTAAACTAAAGTATGTAGGTACCATTTTGTTCGATAACTTTTTGCCATCTTGTAGGTAGGGACATGATCCCATTGCTATAGAAATTTTTGGACTTCTGATCAAAATACCGCGACAAGTGGTTTTGGCAGTCCTCTCGTGATGTTAACCTGCAGCCTGCAACCTGACACTGCCTAAAGAATTCTGAAGAGACCGAAACAGGTGGAAATCTGAAGGTCAGGACTATACGGCGGAAGCATTAACACCTCCCAGCCAAACTCTCTTAATTTTTGCTTAATGGCTAATGATGTGTGAGGTCTAGCATTCAAGTTCAAATTCAAGTTATTTAATGGTAACAAAATAAGGTTACATGTCAGTTTCTTCACAATAATAGATAGGTTCGTAAATACATTGTGTTGTAAATACACCAAGCATTTAAACGTACATCGTTCAAATTTACAATATAAAAACGTATAATGTACTCGTATATTAATTTAAATCAGATAATAAATTGTAATAATCGATTCATTCAATTGATACAATATAATAATTTAATTATTAATAATAATATGTCAAAATAATAGTAGTTATATAATAATAATTATATAATAAATTCGTCAACCCCTTAATGCGATTGATCAATGAGCCAATTTTTTAATTTGAATTTAATGGATTGCGTTGACGGAGCGTGTGATGGTTTCAGAAAGACGGTTGTATACCGCCGGCCCCATTACATGCACTAGCTTCGACGATTTAGTAAGGCGCCGCGGTACGGCTCGCAGCTTTTTTGCGTTCCGCGTTATATACCTGTGACCGTCTCCAAACCTCGCGTACTCGTTAAGGTGGTTCTTAATATACAATGGCAGCATGAAAAATTACGAGGTCTGGTACTGTCATTATTTTAAGCGACCGAAAAATGGGGCGAGCGGGGGTATCCCATGGAGCTCGAACTATCGCTCTTACAGCTCTCTTCTGCATTCTGAAAAATCATGATGAAAAACCACACCCTTTCTGTTGATTAATTCCAGCCGCTTTCTCTCAACTTGCTTTAATCTCATCAGTTGTTCGCAGTAGAGTTCAGAATCGATGGTCCTGCCTGGTGGTAACAGCTCATAATGAATAATGCCCTTCCAATCCCACCACACACACAGCATCACCTTGTTGCGAGTTAACCCGGGTTTCGCCACAGTCTGTGAAGGCAGACCGGCCTTTGACCACGACCTTTTTCGCACGTTCTTGTCGTACGTGATCCACTTTTAATCACCAGTTATCAGCTTCTTCAAAAATGGTTCGGTTTCATTACGTCGTAATAAAGGATCACAAATTAGTACACGGTTCATTAGGTTTCTTTCAGTGAGCTCGTGAGGTACCCAAATATCATGCTTTTTTGTGTACCCAGTTTTTTTCAAATGCGCCACAACTGTTTTGTGGTCAATTCCCAGTTCTTCAGCTACGTCGTAACTACTGATATGCTCCACTTTTTCAAAAATGCCATCCATTTTATCCGTAATAGGGCGACCAGAGCGACGTGCATCTTTGACATCAAAATTTCCGGATTGAAAACGCTTACTACTCTCACAGACACTGCACTAGGTCCATAAACATCGCAAATTTTTTTCGAGGCTTGCGTTGCATTTTTATCTTTTTGTAGTAAAATTTTAAAATGTATCGAATTTCTTCATTAGATTCACTCATCTTGACAGTACGAAAAACAAATAAAAAAATGTGATAAAAAAATAGGAAAATGTGTAATTTTACACATTTTCCTAATTTGAATTCGGAATTATGTTCTTTAAAATTTAAACTTTTAATGATACCAAAACCAGCCAGATACAAATAGTATAGCCAAAGAGATTTTATTTTAAGTTCATACATACTATAATGCGAAAAGACTTTCCCTAACCTAATATAATTAGAAAATTAGCTGAAAACCTAAAAAAAACATGTGGGAAAACATAATCCTGTCTAGACGTTGACTTTTATATCTAAATATCTAATATTTCAATAAAATAATAATAATCTAATATTTAAAACTATAATGTACAAATGAAACATACAATGTAGGCTCTTTTTTTTATTTCAGTTACATATCTTTTTATTCATATTCTAGATTAATTTTAATGTAAAATAACCGTTAGCAAACCAAAAAATAAAACCCGCGGCAAAAAGCTAGTACAAAATAAAGATTTAAATTCACCGGGCAATGGACATATTACTGTAATTTATTTACATATCACTAGAAAAACTCTAATTCTACAACATATAAAATTACATTTTACAAAAGATACATTTGACAATGTGTAACAGTGTAAATATTTTTTTTGGTGGTAAGATTTCTATTTAGGCATTTTTGACAGTTTGTGGTAGACTTTTTACCAAAACCTGGTTATAACATCCTAAAGCCGATGTGGGAGACCATCAATCCATAGCCTGGTTAAGGGTAAAATTCAAAATTGTGATAAAATATACTTTCTATTCCTTTTCGACAACATGTGTATAAATATAGCTCTACATAATCTAACTATATGTCCAATCAGCCTACATTCACTCATTGTTGGGTACCTGATAGACTTCATTTATATCTTAGTTTATATATAAGTCAAAACAATACCAAATACATGCCAGCTAAACAAAGCTGTCTAAGATTGAAACAATATACTTAATTACTTTGTTTTCGTTGTTGGTTATTCTCAATAGACCCCAAACAACTCAAACGTCAATAGGCGGTTGGTTTTGTTAGGGTTCCGTATCCCTTAAATAACGTTCGGATAGGATGAGAGATTGAAGGGCTGATAACATCCCAGTCTATCACAGTGATGTCACAGAACATTGTTTGTAATGAACCGTGTTTGTGCGGCCTGCGGCTTAGAACGCGTGGTACCTTACTTACATACGAGAAACTAGTCGTTCGTCCCGAACTGAGATCTCGCGATGTCCGTATTAGGTATACCTCAATTTTGTAATAAACAAAAAAAAATAGCCTAGTGCATGTGACCAGTGAAGGATTCCAAAGTCAGTAAGGTTAATAATGACAAGTGGTCTCTATTCAACACTATTTAATTAGCATAGCAAAAAAAAATTGTATCCGCCTTTTTGTTTATGGTTTATGGTTTATGGTATATAAATCTGGCCGTTACTCAAAAAGCTTCACTATTCGTGAATTATCCGTATACTTTAATTATATGCCTATCCAATTATTTTCTAAAACATTATGGGTTTCTCCAACCTGTAGTTTAACCGGAACGGTCTCTGACCTCTATCAAAAATGGCCACTTCAAAGCTGAATCAAATATCTGTAACGAAAAACAGTTTGAGAAAACTCGTCGTATCTTTATAAGACCTAATACATGTGACCATGCACAATGCAAGAGCAAGGTTAGGAGCGGACAGATAGACAGCCATAGCGAAACTATAAGGGTTCCATGTCTTCGGAACCCTTAAAAAAAAACTGGCACGATTTAAGCTCAGACCTATAAATATATATATATATATATATGTGGTACCCATAACACAAGCTCTGCTTACTTTGGGGCCAGATGATGCTGTGTATTATATGTCCGGTATTATTATTATTATTATTATAAAGTCAACAATCACGAGTAGGAGCTCAAGTTAAAATGGATTTGTTTTTACGTTACATCTTAAAAACTATACATCCTAGAATAAAAATAGTATTAAAATTTACAAATAAAATCTCTTTCATAAGACAATTTCACTTGACTTATTTAAATAACTTTGTTTTTTTTTTACCTAGTAGGACCTTATAACTTAACAAACCTTTGTCTAATTTGGTTCGATAAGTTAAAACCTACCAAATTTCATGCAGATTAAATCATTGGTTCGATAGTTATTCTCGAACAAACATACAAAGCCATATCGCCCATGTTGCCCTAAGACCTATGCTCGCTTGATCAAAACTTAGGCTATGTCCGTCCCCAAGTTACAATCAGAATAATATATGCCATCAAAAACATAACTTGTGACACAAATCCATTTTAACTTGAGCTTCCATTCGTGATTGTTGACTTTATAGGTCTGAGCTTAAATCGGGCTAGTTTTTTTAAGGGTTCCGAAGAAATGGAACCCTTATGGTTTCGTTATGGCCGACTTTCTATTTGTGTGTCTGTCTGCTCCTAATCTTGCTCTTGCATTGTGCATGGTCACATGCATTAGGTGGTCTTTTAAAAAAAAACAAGTCCCGCATCTCAGTTCTTCTACCGTAAAAAGTTGTAAGATTCTTGTAATAACAAATCGGTTAATTTATTCAGGCCTTACTTAAGGGACCTAAGTTATTACGTAATTATCTAACCTAACACCATCTTATAGTGACCATATCAATATTAAAAATCTTTAATGTTTTAAATAAATAGATTGACTTGGCAATCATTATTTTACGTTTCATCCAAATCGGTCCAGCGGTTCTTGAGTTATAAGTGGTGTAACTAACACGGCTTTTTTATGGAATAGATATTTAAAAATCTTCTGTGCGTGTGTTTGTAATTGAACTCCTCCTTAACGGCTGGACCGGTTTTTAAGTAATTTTTGTGTGTGTGTTCAAATGGATTCGAGAATGGTTTGGATTTACAACTTTTTTTTTTAAACGCGCTAACGAAGTATCGCACGGGACAGCTACTATATAATTATATAAAATCAGGTACAATTATTACACCTATGTGTGGTGTTTTCTCAAACCATGCGATTGTGTAAGGGCCATTGGCGGGATACCGCCCTGGGAATCATGCAAACCACTCTTTAAACAATTAAATATTCTCACACTACCTTGTATGTATATCCTGGAGTGCTTTGTTTGTTAGAAAGCACAATCAACTGTTTGTTAAAGCTAGTGAGGTATATCATAGAAGCACAAGAAACCAGGACAGAATTGTATTGCCTAAAGTTCCAAAGACGAGTATGTATATAAATAGTAGCTATGCAATATGCGGAAATGTATATAATTCCATACCAGACTATATAAAAAAATTACCATTAAATAAATTTATTAAGGAACTCAAGACCTGGTTACAAGCTAAATGTTTTTATAACGTATCTGAATTAATAAAATGACATAAATTTAATTATGTAATATTCCTAAGTGACGTTTATATTGAATTATTATTATGTTACCTAGTTTTTTTTTATAAATGTCTCACATTGTTAGAAAATATTGTACACCATTTATCAAATGGTAGCATAGCGAACTTACCAAATAATAAAACCTGCAATATACCGATGTTCCACAATAAATGAATTATGAATTATGAATTATGATTGAATTGAGTTACCAGAGACCTGGATGAAAATACCGTTAAACCTGACGATGATCCCGATGCCCCAGCCAGAGCCGGGCCCAGTACCGATTACCTCGGCCACGGAGCCTAGTCCTGAGGATAATGTACCCACTTACTAGTAGATTTACTTTAGGGTATAGAGCTAAATATTTGGATATTTTGAGGTGAGGTTTTAGATATTTTAGGCAAAAATCCCATCAGCGCTTCCAGATAAGTCTGGAAGCGCTGATGGGATTTTCGCCTAAAATATCTAAAACCTCACCTCAAAATATCCAAATATTTATTACATCTATCCACGTCGTCTTAACGACGAACACGTCGTCTTATCTGGAATGCAGCTCACTAGTAGACCTATTTGTTTAGTAATGTACCACTTTCACTTCCCACCTTCCAGCCCCCAGCTTCCAGCTCCCACCCACCACCTCCTACTTCCCATCTCCCATCTCCCATCTCCCATCTCCCATCTCCCATCTCCCATCTCCCATCTCCCATCTCCCATCTCCCATCTCCCATCTCCCATCTCCCATCTCCCATCTCCCATCTCCCATCTCCCATCTCCCATCTCCCATCTCCCAACTCCCATCCCATTCAATTTGAACCTGTAGTTTAAGAATTATAACTAGTCAAAGTTTCTGAATTTTGACACTCACTCACTGACTGACTGACCGATCATTAAAACTCTAAGGCACTTCTAGCAGACATAGACGCTCTAAATTTAAAAACAGTGTCCACATCTCCACCTAAAGTTTAGTCATCCAAGTACCAAACATTGAGTTTAGATTGGAGACGTTGAATTATCGGTTGGATGGCAAGGCTGAATATGGCTGGACCAAGGGGGTCGCCTTGCTGACATCCAACGGCAGACGAAATAATATTGTTCCGATAGATCAATTTAGATAATTCTGATCGCGTAAGTTTAAAAAACTCAATTTAGATAATATTGAAATTTATATACCGAATCAAAATTCAAATTTCGAAGAAATTTCCGTGCATGCCTTTATTACTTGGGAGATATTAAACCTCTGTGGTAAATTTATATCTAAATAAGGAGAAAAAAACAGGGCAATAGTGAGATTTCAATAACATTACTGCACTGTTCTGGTTCTAAGCAATAAATACGTAAAATACTTTGTGATCGGTTTTGTAGTGATTAATGATAACATTACTACTACTAGTTAAAAGAAATAGTACATTATGGTACTAGTGTGTAATGTTGGTGATTACCGCTGAGGCGCCATTGAGACCCGAGCCGTTAGGTGAGGGTCTTAAGAGAGCCGAGGACGGTAATCATCAATACACACGTGTATCATACGACGTTTTTCAACACACTTGTGAATAATATAACAATAAAAACTCATTTTATTTCAGTGAAAACGAGTTGTGAAAAATGGATTCGCTATGGCGGGAAAAATTAAACAGTATTCCTATGCGCGCGCAATGCGAAAAAAAACCTTTTTTTTTTATTTTCCGCGCATAATGTTTGCGCCTATTCTGCCACGAACGAAATTCGCCGTACACGGGGAGAAAACTTTAGATTCCCCGTACACGGGGAATTCAAAGTATTCTTTTATTACAGAGAAAACAAAATTTATATTTGAGTGAAAGTTTTATTTATTAACCACGTACGAGTTAAAATTATCTATTTAAATAAGAAGTTGCATGAAATGAGCAAGCAACAGGAAGCACCTCAACCAATAAAATTAAAAAAAAGTTTAAGTAAAAGTTTAACTCACTAGTGAGTTATAGCAATGAAAAAGTCACAGTTTGTTAATGGGTGTCATTCTGTGCCTAATTGCGGTGACCATAGAGCCACTTTATGAGCAAGTGAACACACTTGCTCATAACAGAAAACAACTGTTTTGACTGTGTTGTTTCTGTTTTCAACAGAAAACAATATTATTCCCCACCATTAGGAGATCGGAGGTGGGAGGTGAGGAGATCGGAGGTGGGAGGTGGGGAGTGGGAGGTGGGAGGTGGGAGGAGGGAGGTGGGAGGTGGGAGATGGGAGATGGGAGATGGGAGATAGGAGATGGGAGATGGGAGATGGGAGATGGGAGATGGGAGATGGGAGATGGGAGATGGGAGATGGGAGATGGGAGATGGGAGATGGGAGATGGGAGATGGGAGATGGGAGATGGGAGATGGGAGATGGGAGATGGGAGATGGGAGATGGGAGATGGGAGATGGGAGATGGGAGATGGGAGATGGGAGATGGGAGATGGGAGATGGGAGATGGGAGATGGGAGATGGGAGATGGGAGATGGGAGATGGGAGATGGGAGATGGGAGATGGGAGATGGGAGATGGGAGATGGGAGATGGGAGATGGGAGATGGGAGATGGGAGATGGGAGATGGGAGATGGGAGATGGGAAGTAAGAGGTGGTGGGTGGGAGCTGGGAGATGGGAGATGGGAGATGGGAGATGGGAGATGGGAGATGGGAGATGGGAGATGGGAGATGGGAGATGGGAGATGGGAGATGGGAGATGGGAGATGGGAGATGGGAGATGGGAGATGGGAGATGGGAGATGGGAGATGGGAGATGGGAAGTAAGAGGTGGTGGGTGGGAGCTGGGAGATGGGAGATGGGAGATGGGAGATGGGAGATGGGAGATGGGAGATGGGAGATGGGAGATGGGAGATGGCAGATGGGAGATGGGAGATGGGAGATGGGAGATGGGAGATGGGAGATGGGAGATGGGAGATGGGAGATGGGAGATGGGAGATGGGAGATGGGAGATGGGAGATGGGAGATGGGAGATGGGAGATGGGAGATGGGAGATGGGAGATGGGAGATGGGAGATGGGAGATGGGAGATGGGAGATGGGAGATGGGAAGTAGGAGGTGGTGGGTGGGAGCTGGAAGCTGGGGGCTGGAAGGTGGGAAGTGAAAGTGGTACATTACTAAACAAATAGGTCTACTAGTGAGCTGCATTCCAGATAAGACGACGTGTACGTCGTTAAGACGACGTAGATAGATGTAATAAATATTTGGATATTTTGAGGTAAGGTTTTAGATATTTTAGGCGAAAATTATCTATTTAAATAAGAAGTTGCATGAAATGAGCAAGCAACAGGAAAATTAATTTATTTGTTATTAAACACGATCTATTTTTGAATAAAAACTTTTTTAGGAACAAAGCACCTAAACCAATAATATTAAAAAAAAGTTTAAGTAAAAGTTTAACTCACTAGTGAGTTAAACTTTGAATGAAATGAAAAAGTCACAGTTTGATATGGGGGGTCATTCTGTGCCTAATTGCGGTATTGCGGTGACCATAGAGCCACTTTATGAGCAAGTGTGTTGAAAACAATATTATTCCCCACCATTAGGAGATCGGAGATGGGAGATGGGGAGTGGGAGGTGGGGAGTGGGAGGTGGGAGGTGGGAGGTTAGAGATGGGAGATGGGAGATGGGAGATGGGAGATGGGAGATGGGAGATGGGAGATGGGAGATGGGAGATGGGAGATGGGAGATGGGAAGTAGGAGGTGGTGGGTGGTAGCTGGAAGCTGGGAGATTGGAGATGGGAGATGGGAGATGGGAGATGGGAGATGGGAGATGGGAGATGGGAGATGGGAGATGGGAGATGGGAGATGGGAGATGGGAGATGGGAGATGGGAGATGGGAGATGGGAGATGGGAGATGGGAGATGGGAGATGGGAGATGGGAGATGGGAGATGGGAGATGGGAGATGGGAGATGGGAGATGGGAGATGGGAGATGGGAGATGGGAGATGGGAGATGGGAGATGGGAGATGGGAGATGGGAGATGGGAGATGGGAGATGGGAGATGGGAGATGGGAGATGGGAGATGGGAGATGGGAGATGGGAGATGGGAGATGGGAGATGGGAGATGGGAGATGGGAGATGGGAGATGGGAGATGGGAGATGGGAAGTAGGAGGTGGTGGGTGGGAGCTGGAAGCTGGGGGCTGGAAGGTGGGAAGTGAAAGTGGTACATTACTAAACAAATAGGTCTACTAGTGAGCTGCATTCCAGATAAGACGACGTGTACGTCGTTAAGACGACGTAGATAGATGTAATAAATATTTGGATATTTTGAGGTAAGGTTTTAGATATTTTAGGCGAAAATTATCTATTTAAATAAGAAGTTGCATGAAATGAGCAAGCAACAGGAAAATTAATTTATTTGTTATTAAACACGATCTATTTTTGAATAAAAACTTTTTTAGGAACAAAGCACCTAAACCAATAATATTAAAAAATAGTTTAAGTAAAAGTTTAACTCACTAGTGAGTTAAACTTTGAATGAAATGAAAAAGTCACAGTTTGATAATGGGTGTCATTCTGTGCCTAATTGCGGTATTGCGGTGACCATAGAGCCACTTTATGAGCAAGTGTGTTGAAAACAATATTATTCCCCACCATTAGGAGATCGGAGATGGGAGATGGGGAGTGGGAGGTGGGGAGTGGGAGGTGGGAGGTGGGAGGTTAGAGATGGGAGATGGGAGATGGGAGATGGGAGATGGGAGATGGGAGATGGGAGATGGGAGATGGGAGATGGGAGATGGGAGATGGGAAGTAGGAGGTGGTGGGTGGTAGCTGGAAGCTGGGAGATTGGAGATGGGAGATGGGAGATGGGAGATGGGAGATGGGAGATGGGAGATGGGAGATGGGAGATGGGAGATGGGAGATGGGAGATGGGAGATGGGAGATGGGAGATGGGAGATGGGAGATGGGAGATGGGAGATGGGAGATGGGAGATGGGAGATGGGAGATGGGAGATGGGAGATGGGAGATGGGAGATGGGAGATGGGAGATGGGAGATGGGAAGTAGGAGGTGGTGGGTGGGAGCTGGAAGGTGGGAAGTGAAAGTGGTACATTACTGAACAAATAGGTCAACTAGTGAGCTGCATTCCAGATAAGACGACTTGTACTTACGTCGTTAAGACGACGTAGATAGATGTAATAAATATTTGGATATTTTGAGGTGAGGTTTTAGATATTTTAGGCGAAAATCCCATCTGGGAGATGGGAGATGGGAGATGGGAGATGGGAGATGGGAGATGGGAGATGGGAGATGGGAGATGGGAGATGGGAGATGGGAGATGGGAGATGGGAGATGGGAAGTAGGAGGTGGTGGGTGGGAGCTGGAAGCTGGGAGATGGGAGATGGGAGATGGGAGATGGGAGATGGGAGATGGGAGATGGGAGATGGGAGATGGGAAATGGGAGATGGGAGATGGGAGATGGGAGATGGGAGATGGGAGATGGGAGATGGGAGATGGGAGATGGGAGATGGGAGATGGGAGATGGGAGATGGGAGATGGGAGATGGGAGATGGGAGATGGGAGATGGGAGATGTGAGATGTGAGATGGGAGATGGGAGATGGGAGATGGGAAGTAGGAGGTGGTGGGTGGGAGCTGGAAGCTGGGGGCTGGAAGGTGGGAAGTGAAAGTGGTACATTACTAAACAAATAGGTCTACTAGTGAGCTGCATTCCAGATAAGACGACGTGTACGTCGTTAAGACGACGTAGATAGATGTAATAAATATTTGGATATTTTGAGGTAAGGTTTTAGATATTTTAGGCGAAAATTATCTATTTAAATAAGAAGTTGCATGAAATGAGCAAGCAACAGGAAAATTTATTTATTTGTTCTATTAAACACGATCTTTTTTTGAATAAAAACTTTTTTAAGAACAAAGCACCTCAACCAATAAAATTAAAAAAAAGTTTAAGTAAAAGTTTAACTCACTAGTGAGTTATAGCAATGAAAAAGTCACAGTTTGTTAATGGGTGTCATTCTGTGCCTAATTGCGGTGACCATAGAGCCACTTTATGAGCAAGTGTGTTGAAAACAATATTATTCCCCACCATTAGGAGATCGGAGGTGGGAGGTGAGGAGATCGGAGGTGGGAGGTGGGGAGTGGGAGGTGGGAGGTGGGAGATGGGAGATGGGAGATGGGAGATAGGAGATGGGAGATGGGAGATGGGAGATGGGAGATGGGAGATGGGAGATGGGAGATGGGAGATGGGAGATGGGAGATGGGAGATGGGAGATGGGAGATGGGAGATGGGAAGTAGGAGGTGGTGGGAGGGAGCGGGAAAATGGGAGATAGGAGATGGGAGATGGGAGATGGGAGATGGGAGATGGGAGATGGGAGATGGGAGATGGGAAGTAGGAGGTGGTGGGTGGGAGCTGGAAGCTGGGAGATGGGAGATGGGAGATGGGAGATGGGAGATGGGAGATGGGAGATGGGAGATGGGAGATGGGAGATGGGAGATGGGAGATGGGAGATGGGAGATGGGAGATGGGAGATGGGAGATGGGAGATGGGAGATGGGAGATGGGAGATGGGAGATGGGAGATGGGAGATGGGAGATGGGAGATGGGAGATGGGAGATGGGAGATGGGAGATGGGAGATGGGAGATGGGAGATGTGAGATGGGAGATGGGAGATGGGAGATGGGAGATGGGAGATGGGAGATGGGAGATGGGAGATGGGAGATGGGAGATGGGAGATGGGAGATGGGAGATGGGAGATGGGAGATGGGAGATGGGAGATGGGAGATGGGAGATGGGAGATGGGAGATGGGAGATGGGAGATGGGAGATGGGAGATGGGAGATGGGAGATGGGAGATGGGAAGTAGGAGGTGGTGGGTGGGAGCTGGAAGCTGGGAGATGGGAGATGGGAGATGGGAGATGGGAGATGGGAGATGGGAGATGGGAAGTAGGAGGTGGTGGGTGGGAGCTGGAAGCTGGGAGATGGGAGATGGGAGATGGGAAGTAGGAGGTGGTGGGTGGGAGCCGGAAGCTGGGAGATGGGAGATGGGAGATGGGAGATGGGAGATGGGAGATGGGAGATGGGAGATGGGAGATGGGAGATGGGAGATGGGAGATGGGAGATGTGAGATGTGAGATGGGAGATGGGAGATGGGAGATGGGAGATGGGAGATGGGAGATGGGAGATGGGAGATGGGAGATGGGAGATGGGAGATGGGAGATGGGAGATGGGAGATGGGAGATGGGAGATGGGAGATGGGAGATGGGAGATGGGAGATGGGAGATGGGAGATGGGAGATGGGAGATGGGAGATGGGAGATGGGAGATGGGAGATGGGAGATGGGAGATGGGAGATGGGAGATGGGAGATGGGAGATGGGAGATGGGAAGTAGGAGGTGGTGGGTGGGAGCTGGAAGCTGGGAGATGGGAGATGGGAGATGGGAGATGGGAGATGGGAGATGGGAGATGGGAGATGGGAGATGGGAGATGGGAGATGGGAGATGGGAGATGGGAGATGGGAGATGGGAGATGAGAGATGGGAGATGGGAGATGGGAGATGGGAGATGGGAGATGGGAGATGGGAGATGGGAGATGGGAAGTAGGAGGTGGTGGGTGGGAGCTGGAAGCTGGGAGATGGGAGATGGGAGATGGGAGATGGGAGATGGGAGATGGGAGATGGGAGATGGGAGATGGGAGATGGGAGATGGGAGATGGGAGATGGGAGATGGGAGATGGGAGATGAGAGATGGGAGATGGGAGATGGGAGATGGGAGATGGGAGATGGGAGATGGGAGATGGGAGATGGGAGATGGGAGATGGGAGATGGGAGATGGGAGATGGGAGATGGGAGATGGGAGATGGGAGATGGGAGATGGGAGATGGGAGATGGGAGATGGGAGATGGGAAGTAGGAGGTGGTGGGTGGGAGCTGGAAGGTGGGAAGTGAATGGAAATGGAGTTATTGAAATCTCATTATTGCCCTGTTTTTTTCTCCTTATTTAGATATAAATTTACCACAGAGGTTTAATATCTCCCAAGTAATAAAGGCATGCACGGAAATTTCTTCGAAATTTGAATTTGGATTCGGTATATAAATTTCAATATTATCTAAATTGATCTATCGGAACAATATTATTTCGTCTGCCGTTGGATGTCAGCAAGGCGACCCCCTTGGTCCAGCCATATTCAGCCTTGCCATCCAACCGATAATTCAACGTCTCCAATCTAAACTCAATGTTTGGTACTTGGATGACTAAACTTTAGGTGGAGATGTGGACACTGTTTTTAAATTTAGAGCGTCTATGTCTGCTAGAAGTGCCTTAGAGTTTTAATGATCGGTCAGTCAGTCAGTGAGTGAGTGAGTGTCAAAATTCAGAAACTTTGACTAGTTATAATTCTTAAACTACAGGTTCAAATTGAATGAAATTTAAAATATACCATGTTTATACAATGTCTGCTTTGTTACTAAAAATTCAGGCTTCTAGGTTTATCCACAATGAAGTTGTACGGGGTTGAAAATGGCCTGAACTGTTTAGAGAAAGTTATGTTACTTTTTTGCTCGACTTGGCGGGGGCACTGCCGTGCCCCCAGATCTCCGATTATAATAACAGATAGACAGACAGTTTTGAATTATTCTACATCTTATTGTGTTACAAGTTATTTCTAACTATTGTGGTAAAAGGACTAAAGTGCACGAATAGCTCCTTTCGTGCACTTGGCTGAAGTCTACGACCTTTTTGTTTAGTAGGTTCTAAATCATGGTTTCCTCACAATATGTTCCTTTATCGTTTGAGAGTACTGGTATGGCGCATATATATTTTTTAAACAGAAATATCCATTGGTGCTCGACCGCATTTGAACCCACGGACCTTAAGAACGGAAGGTCACTACCACCAGACCATCATTGCTCTCTTCGAATTTATTACATTAACCCGGTATACAAAATAATAGGATGAATGCATGCTATCTCTACATTCATACCATATTTTTTTAAATAATTCTGGTTACGGAATTAGGTAATCATCTATTTGGATGCGGATCCTACGCTAAGCGTCTACGACACGCACTTGGCCAGTTTTCTCCGTAATAGGGGAAAAACTGAAATATGATTGAGAAACTTTTTCATTAGTAATCTAACAGACGTGACTTTGTCTACGCCTCTACACCTGCAAAGGTATAATCGTGTAGAGGCTGCTCACATGATTGTTTCGTATACGTACCTAGAAGCAAGGCTGTGTTTTTACTCAACGCTTATAGTCGTGTGAACGTCTTCATAAGGCTTATATCGCATCGGTCCTTGAAAAAGGTACGGAAAGGTAGAAAAATCCTACCAGATCAAAATCGGAAAACGCCCCGGGAGTTGTTATTTGAGGCTCTTTATACGACAACCGCAGATTTTTTGAAATTTGAATGATATTGAGACTCGGTTTTTTTTCGATCTGTGTACATGCACATTTTGCGTGTTTATTAAATCAAATCGATTCATCTAGAGAATCTTCATCAGGGTGAGTTTGATCTGCGGTCCGCTCGTTGCACATCGCTCGAGTTCACGGTTCATACTCAAGATTCTCTAGATGAATCGAAACAGTGTCGGTGCCTCTATCGACAAAATAACACGTGAGTAAAGCCCCTGCTTATCAAAATGTATAGTACAAGTCTCGAATGTTTTGAATGTGTACATGCAGCCTAATACTACACATTGAATGTTTTATGAGTTTGTTACGGACGGGATTTAACGATCATGAAAGATTTTTCATAAAGACAAAAGAAAATAAAGATTTAAGCAGCCTAAAACCACACATGAAATCACATATAAAGCTGTTTTTCTCTACGTGAAAAAAGCATGGTAAAAAGACAGAATATCTAGAGAAGGGTTACTTGTATTTTTTTTTTAAATGAACTGGGCCGCTTTCAGTTTTCTCTATGCGTGCGGAAATGTTTAATAAAAAAACAATCGGTGTCCATTTCGAATCAACATATAAGTAGATAAATCAAACATGAAACATCATCCGTCACTAGTCAAATGCCTTTTGATATAATAATCTAAAGCTGCTCTGAAAACTGTTATAATGTAGTTAATTAATATTCGACACAATGTGCGTATAAAATATGCACAAAGAGAATTGAAAGGTGTACATTCCGTGAATTGTATATATATTTTCCTAAAATTAAGAGAAATCATTTTGAAAACGCGGTGAGCTCCTGTTCCCCACGGGCCCAGGGTCTCGACTCTAAAAGGCTCAAATATTATAAATACCTGCATATTTGCGCCTTTTGAGGTCCTCGGCACATTGTATATTTTAATCTAGAAATATTTCTAGAAATATTAATAATTAAACGTATCAGCATCTGTAGTAAGTTTTTACTCGAAACGGGATATTTATTGATATATGAGTTTTTCTGCTTCCTGATATTTCGGCACAGTTACGTGCGCTATGATTACGAGATAAACTGAAGTGTTTGCGGGTGGATGTTATTGGCAGACAAAACGGTCTACCCTCTTACTACCCTTTTAGAAGTTATATCTGTAATAAGTATAGTCAATTAGTTGTTCTTCTAGAGCCGCCCGTCGGCAATTGCCCGCCACGCAAATCTTAATAATGTCATTCGTCGGGCTCTTACAAGCGTCAACGTACCAGCTATTCTCGAACCGAACGGTCTGATACGTGATGATGTTAAGAGGCCTGATGGTATGACTCTTGTTCCTTGAAAGATGGGTAGGCTGTATGGGATGCTACTAATGGGATTTATTATTATTATAAATATTATTAACTATATTAGTTAGACATATAGCAATGCGGACTTTTTTGTGGGTATTGATGAGTACTAGGTAGGTAGGTTGAGGGTTGAGGTAGGTTCATGGACGTCCTAGGACAAACATTTAAATAAAAAAAAATTATGCCAGATATTTCCCATAACATCATCTTGTCCCAAAGTAAGCAGAGCTTGTGTTATGGGTACCACATGAGTGATACTTAAATACTTTTTTTTGTTTTTTGTAAATACATACTATAGATACATATTATATTATTTGTGTGATGAACATAGATGTTTACTCTGTGTCTGGGTGTTATAAAGTATCATAAGAATGTATTTAAAGATATATAAGTACCTCATCTGTTAGATTTGTCGATTGGTAAATTCAAAAACGTAATTAAACAGAAACTGTCTATTAAAGCATATTATAAAATATCTGATTATTTAGATGACAAAAAAGCTTGGGATGAATCTGCTCCAACTCGACACGGCATCCGTAATAAAATTGGCAAGGATCATACAAAAAAGTGTTAAGACCAGACAAGTTTCTTGCCGGATTCTTCTTGAACTGGGGTTAGGAGGAACCGGCACCTAGAATTACTAGCATGTAAGAAGACGATTCAAAGTGGTCCTTGTGATTATATTGAATTTTAAATTGAATTTTGATTTTTTTAAATTTTCTATCCGTCATCAGGTTACCATATTGAAAACAATGATTAGTTTGGGGCTCGATGGTACTGTGTGATACTGTGATTATTATTTTAATATTAGTTTAGAATAATTACATTCATAGGCAATTCATTTGATACTTAGGATTACTTTATTGGTATTATCGTCGCTATCTCTATATCTCTATTTATGTCGTAATTATTCTATATCTATAAAAGGTGATATGTGTATGTATGTATGCTATCTATAGACTCCGAAACGGCTGGACTGATTTCGATGAAATTTCTAGAAAATCTTCAGATTGGCCTAGCGGGTGATGTTTGGTAGCGATCGGATCAACAGAACTTTTTTATTGGATCAACAAATTTAGTATTTAAATAGATTGTATCTTAAAAAGAAGCAGGAGGTTCTCAATTCGGTTGTATGTTTTATTTTTTTTAATTTTAAGTTTGCTACCTTATAGCTTCATCATTTATGAACCGATTTCAAAAAACTATTTTTTATGTGAAGATATACTTTCCGATTGGTCCCATAGAAATTTCGTTAAAATCGGTTCAGTAGTTTGGTTTCTAAATAGCTGACAAAATATGTCATCCAGGTAAACGAAATTTCGTATTTTGCTTTCCTGAGACTTTCCAGTTTACGAGTTTCGAAAAATAATAAAGTACTAAAGAGCGTAAATAAAAACATTTGTAACCGACTTTATAAAAATGAGGAGGTTCTCAATTCGGTTTTACTTTTATAGGCTCAAATTTTATTCAATGAAGTCGGTTTTCTTTTAGTTTTTAACACTAAATTAATTATTAGTTTTGTCTCTCAACAAAGGATCAATATCATAACAAAAGCGTAAAGAGATTTGCTGATTCAGCATTAGTACCTCATTAAATACAACATGTATTCAGATTGACCGCGGTTTCCAGAAAGGTAAAGGTATCCTACCAATAAATAAATAATCCTGGACATTTCACACATCATCATCTGGCCGGAATGTAAGCGGAGCTTGTATTACGGGTACCACATGACAATTCATAATGCACCACAATGCCAGTTGCCTACCAGATGATGCTGTGTGAAATCTCCGGGATTATTATTATGTTTCGATTTTAACCAGCTCGGCTGTATGCCGGAAAATGAATAATACGCACGGGCTTAAGCCAAGTGCGCATCAGATGATAGGTAATTTGATGAGTCTTGGGCATCATTATTTGGTGTCTGTATGTCAGTTGAGAGGTTGGTTTGTAGAAACTTTCTGACGATTCGGCAGGTATTTAAAATTACTGCTTTTTGCATTACACTAAATGTGTGTTTGGGTAAGTCAAGTAGAGTGAGTGACTGGAATCATTGGTTTGGAATAACTCCAGTTGAAGATTGGACGATAGGAATGATAGTAACGTTTTCCAGTCTCCACATCCGGATTATTACATTTTTCAGGTCATAGTATTTGGATAACTTTTCCGTTATTGTATTTTGCAAGTTGTGTGTGTTGGGGATGGCTATATTTATAAGAAGTGCTGTCTTATTTATTTTGTCAATAAGTGTTAGGTCCGGTCTATTGTTATTATTTTGTCTGTTAAAATGGCTCTATCGAAATATAATTTGTGGGTAGAGTTTTCCAGCACAGTTTGGGGGTTGTATTTGTAATACGGAGTTGGTCCTGTAGTTGTCTATATAACGTTGTATTTCGTCGATAATCGTTGGTGTATAATGTTAGCTACCTGGTCCTGTCTGTACTTATAGTCCATTTGAGCTATTGATTTACAAGCCCCCGTAATATGCTGTATCGTTTCGGACGAACTGTTGCAGCGTCTGCACATGTCTGTAGTCAAATTGCGTATCTTCATGATGAACTTTTGGTAGTTCCGAGTTTCAACCACCTGGTCCTGGATGGCTATCATAAACCCCTCTGTCTCTGGGAAAAGTTCGCCTCGACTAAGCCATTCGTTCGACGCCTGCATGTCGACGATGGGCTGGCTCAGATCGTTGCGATGTCTTCCGTGTAGAGACTTGAGGCTTCATTCAGAAACTAATGTCTGTTTGTCAGTCAATTCTTCGTTTATTGTGGTTAAGTGGTGTAAGTTTACAGTACAGTTTAACTACTGAATTGAAGAATAGATGATTCGGATTTGTTGTGAAAGTATGTCCGTAATGTTGTTATTTGTCGGTTATGTAAAATATGAATGTTTATAATACCTCTTCCTCCTGCTCGTAGCAGCATCTGTCGCTAAACACAAGCTCGCGGGTGATGTTTTTGTTGCTTCGTCATGCTGACATTAATAAGACGCTGTAAATTTTTAAATTCCGTTTTGTTCCAATTGATTATGCCGAAGGAGTAGGTTAGAATTGGGATGGCGTATGAGTTTATTGCTTTTGTTGTATTCTTTGAACAAAGTTGTGATTTTAGTATTGACGTTAGCCTGTGTTTAAAACTTTGTGTAAGTTTATTTTTAATATTTTTATAATGGATTAAGTGAGATTGATGGTAACCTAAATACTTGTATGCTTCATTTTCACTAAGAGCTTCAATGGTTTCGCCAGATTGCATTTGATACGAATGTTGGTAGCTTTGTCCTGCTTTTATGGAATTTATTTTGCATTTATCTATGCCGAAATCCATTGCTATGTCTTATCCATTGCTAGAAAATTGTTCAGTGGTTTGGATGAGTAGTTCCAGGTCTTCTTCATTTGAAGCATATATTTTTATGTCATCCATATACAAAAGGTGGTTTAATGTTTATTCTGGTTGGTCCATTTGTCGGTCATTAGAAGTAAGTAAATATCCTGTGTTCATTGAGTTAAGACTATTAGATAGTGGATTTAAAGCTAAGCAGAACCATAGCGGGCTGAGCGCATCTCCCTGAAATATACCGCGCCTAATTTGGATTGGTGTAGTTTCTATTACATTACTGGGAGTCTGCGCATGAAGTTGGGTGGTCCATTTGTTCATCGAGCTGCTTAGGAATGAGACAAGTTGGGGGTGGACTTTGTATATATCCAATATTTTGATAAGCCATGTGTGTGGGACTGAATCAAAGGCTTTTTTGTAATCGATATAGATGCTGTAGAGGTCTGCTTTGGTTTTTTATGTTTGCTGTAGAATGATAGAATCAATTAGAAGTTGCTCTTTAGAACCCTGACTGAATTTCCTGCAGCCTTTTTGTTGTTCAGCCAATATTTGATTAGTGTCTACATGTGTGTAAATTAATTGAGATAAGCAAGCTGTTATAACCTTATAAATAGTTTGTAGACAAGTGATCGGCCTATATTTGGCTGGGTTTGCCGTGTCCGTGATGTCTTTAGATATCATATAGGTGGTTCCGGCCGTTATGTAGCTAGGTATAATGTCAGGATTTTTGATAAAGTCGTTAATGTATTTGTATAGATAAGGGTGAATGTGTGTGAGTTTTTTGTACCAGTAATTATGTATATGGTCAGACCCGGGTGTTTTCCAGTTGTGCGTAGCTTTCAATACCTTTTGGTAAATATCTATGGGAATATTTTCATACTCCATTGGTGTCAGATCTGAGTATCTTTCACGTTCATCCTGAATCCATTGAGCTTCTTCTCTAAGTTCAGCTGGATTTTCCCATACAAAATTTTGAAGACGACTAATTGGAGAGACTGTTCCTGTGAACTACACAAAAATCACCTGGAGACCTTGGATAATCCTGGGGAGTATTTGTATTCAAAATTTCACTTGATTACTAACCCCTTACACACTTGTAAACAACATTATACAATTTCTCATCAATGTTGATGAGTCACGTCACGACACACATAGGCACCGTTTATTTCTCTCTCGGCTTGACAATAAATAGTGGAAGCTTGAGTTGATGTCTAAACATTTGCCTCACACAGATCTAATTACATAAAACACTTGCAATAAACACTAACCAGTATTTCTGAGTAGGATACATACAAAAATATAAAGTGACAAAGATACAACATAAGTATATATTTTTTTGTCAAATAGTATAAACATAAAGTACCAACATACCTACTGACTAATTAAGTAACTAGCAGTAGCTAAATATAACTCCCTTTTGTCATTATTCACTTGCTGAAAGCCTGAAGGCTGTTAAATATTGAAATAATAAGCAAGCTTTAACTTCTCCTTTCTAAATCTTAAAGCTATCTTTCTTATAACTTTCTACCACCTTTCTACCACCCCTTTTCAAGCTTTCTTAGCTTTGTGTCGAATTTCCACTTAATTTTATAAAACTCCTCCTCCTACTTCCTTTAACAAACATCATACTCACTTGCTTATCGGTTTATTTCAGACCAGAGGCACTATGACCATGACAAGGGGGCTTGTGACCTGGAAGCAAAGCTCAAGGCGACTACTGCGGAGCTCAAAGAATCCAATGAGATTCGTACACAGCTGCTGCAAGAACGAGATGAGAGTGAGGCCGAAATGATGGTGATTTTGAACAAAAATCTAATTTTAAAGAAACAACTTGCCGAACTCCACAAACGTTATGAAGATGTCATTGAGCAGATGGAGAACCAGCAGTCTATGCTGCAATCGGTGGACCACTGCCATGATACCTATGCTTCTGTGCTGCAGCAAAACTCGGACTTACAACAAGAAATATCCGAGTGTAGACTAAAGATTGACGAATTAGAATCAAGGCAAGTTTTGGATTCAAAACAGAATACCCGACTAAGTTTACAGGCGGAGCTGATAGATAGTGAACCTGACTTCTCATTGGTTGACCTCACAACACCCCATTGTAACAATAGATCCTCATTAATCAAAGGGAGTAACAAAATCAAAAAATATGTAAAACTTAATAACTTTATTAAAAAATCTGAAAAAAAGTTAAAAAAGCTTAAAAATGTATTTAAACATGCGAAGATGAGCAAAGAAAAATGTGATCTAAAAGAGGAATTACAATCCTGTTATAACCTTATAGGGAGAAACACAATAGACCAAGATCACATGGCAGATAAAATAATAACTTTAGAGAAGTTGCTTCGTGATTTAACATGCAGATATAGAGAAGCAGAAATGAAGATCTCTGATCATCAAGAAAATGTGAATAATGTTGGATTTCTAAACAATGACAGCATCTATGTGCATGTGCGTAATAATAGTACACAGACTGACCCACCCACGTGTAAGCAACTGCCTCCCAAACCAGCAGTACAGCAGCCTACTGTGATACAGGCTGCAAAGGTTAAGCCTCCGGTTAGACAGCTCGAACCCTGTCTCCAGACCCGGAAGACTGTATTGTACTCTGACAAGATAGGTACTGGCATGGGATTACTTCTTGGTGGACTAATGAAACAGGCAGTGAAAAATAACTGTTACACAGATGTCTCCATGGACTATTTTACCGATAGAATAAAAAATGATAAATTCTTAGACAAAGACACTACCTTGATTGTTCAATTAGGTGAAAGTAGTGGTGTCAAGCGATTAGACTTAATTAAACTAATTGAGACCCTGTTAGAAAAGCTAGATCTTGGGCTAGGGAAACTAATTTTATGTGCTTTCCCTTACTCAAAATCATTGAGTGTTAAAGACAATGACAAAATATTCAATTTGAATTTAATACTTTACAATTTGACATGTCATCATAGTGACATTTTATATTTAGACACTAATAATTTTATTAGTCATTTTTATTTGACAAAAGGTAATGTATACCTTAGTAGACGTAGTAAGTTAATTATTGCTAAATTGTTAGCATTTAATATTTCTGATTCTGTTATTAGAACTATAACACAGAGTAATGACAACCCCATATTTAGTAATAGTACTGGGGGAAACAATGTAGTAGGGCTAACTGATCAGCATTTAAACTAACCAAGTCGACAATGGGAAAAACAGGCAGTTTACATGTAGTTCACCAAAATATGCAAGGCCTGCCCAGCAAAGTATTAGAATGTGAATTATTTTTAAATTATTTCAGTGTAGATATTATGTGTATCACTGAACATTGGATGGTACAATCTGAGGTACTTCCTTTCTACGAAAATTACAATATTGTCAGCAGCTATAAACGCAAGAGCGCAATACGTGGTGGCTCGTTAATTATTGTAAAAAATAACTTAAAATGCAAGGAGCGTAAGGATATAAGAAATCTTTCTATTGAAAGAATTATTGAGGTGTCGTGTGTCGAGCTGGAGCGGCATGTCGTCGTGAGCGTTTACCGTCCTCCCAATGCTGATTTTGGGTTATATGAATGCACTATGGAAGAAGTATTGCAAAAAATAGCTTGTGATAAGATCATAATAGTTTGTGGTGATTTTAATATAAATATTCCGATTGATCCATTATCTGAAAGACTTTTAAACTTATTTAAGTGTTTCAATTTAAGTCCTCTTTTTGATGAACCTACAAGAGTGACACTAACAACAGCCACTTGTCTAGATAACATTTATTGCAGTTGCACACCAGTTCATAAGTGTGTACTAAAACATTTTAGTTCTGACCATTACGGTCACTGCGCCACCTTTTCTTGTGATCGTATAGTTGAAGCTCAGAACTTTACTCACCGACCTATTACAGAGAGCCGCATCAAAACATTTCAAAGTAGAATTGAACACAAAGTTTCCCTTGTACCATGCATCGATGATCCAAATGATCTTTTCACCACATTGTCTAATTTAATAATTAAAGAACATGCTGATATATTTACAGTAAAACCATGCAAAACAAAAAATTGTGCTAGATTTGTCGACTGGGCTACACCGGGTATTTATAGAAGTAGGAATACATTGTATGAATTATATGCTACCAGAGAGACAACGTTAGATGATCCAGTTTTTATCTTATATGTTAGGAACTACTCAAAAGTATTCAAAAAAGTTTGTCATGCGGCTAAGTCACTGTTTTTAAGAAAAATAATAGAAAATTCAACAAATAAAATAAAAGCAACTTGGAAATTAATCAATAATGAAACAGGTAAATCAAGGGCTCGCAATATACAGTTCAAATTAAATATAAATGGTACAATTTTGACAAAGGAACAGGATGTTGCGAATGCATTTGATAGTTTTTTCTGTTAAACTCTTCAGCCTCCAGAGCTTCCGTTCTATTAGAATCTAGTGTTGCTAAATGTAAGAATGAGTTTAGTTTTAGCTACATTAACGAGGCTAGTATTGTAAAAGCATTCAAGTTAATTAAAATAAAAAATACAGAAGATCTTTGGGGAATGTCTACAAAGGTGCTTGGTGTCATTATCTTAGATATTGCACCATGTTTAGCTTATATTTTTAATAGATGTATCGACGAGGGAGTTTTTCCCGATCTCATGAAACACAGTAAACTCATTCCTATGTTTAAGTCTGGAAGTGAAAGTGATCTCGCTAATTATAGACCGATATCGATATTACCTGCTTTAAGTAAAATCTTTGAAAAAATAATTCTTAATCAGTTATTATACCACTTTAACGTTAACGGCCTGCTACATAGTAATCAATACGGATTTACTAAAGGTCGATCAACAGCTGATGCAGGTATAGCGCTCTTAAAGCATATATTTGAGGCCTGGGAGAAGTCACAGGATGCAGTTGGGGTATTCTGCGATCTATCTAAGGCCTTTGACTGTGTGAGTCATGCAACCCTAATCACAAAGTTAAAATATTATGGCATTAAAAACCGGGCGATTGACCTCATACAGTCTTATCTATCCAATAGAGTCCAGAAAGTAGACGTGGGTGGTGAGAGGTCTTTGGGATCAATTATTGATATAGGGGTACCTCAGGGATCGATACTAGGCCCTTTTCTATTCCTAGTATACGTTAATGATTTACCTTTTTTTTGTAAAAAATATTTGTGATATAGTTTTATTTGCAGACGATACGTCTTTAATTTTTAAAGTTGATAGAGGTAAAACCAGTATATGCGATAACGTAAATGAATCCTTATCGTTAGTTCTTAACTGGTTCACTGTAAATAATCTTTTGCTTAATTCCAAAAAAAATAAATGTATCAAATTCACTTTGCCAAATGTTATTCATAGCCCGTCCAACATTGAAATAAATGGAGAGGCAATGAATCTTGTAAATTCCACGATCTTCCTAGGTCTTAATATTGATGCAAAACTACAGTGGGGACCACAAATTGAAACGCTTGCTGGTAGGCTTAGTTCCGCTGCATATGCAGTAATATATAGCTTCACAATATATATATGAAAATTTGTTATGTACACATAAAAATAGAGATGGAATTCAGCAAAATAGTGACCTTCATAAAATCAACACTAGGAATAAACATAAATTATACATACCTAGGTTTCGACTAGAAAAAGTTAATAAGTCATTTATGGGGAACACGGTGCGCTTCTATAATAAGCTTCCTGAAAATGCTACTAAACTACCTATTAAGAAATTTAAAGCATACATTAAAGGTAGTCTTTTGAAGAAAGCTTATTATAATATAGATGACTATATTATTGATAAGAATGCATGGCCTCATGTCGCTCTGCCGTCAGACAGTTAACCGACACACTTGAAATGTATAAACTCTCTTGTATTTGTATTTCGTAGTTAAGGTAGTTATAAGATGGATCATATAAAAAAGCGCTAGGACCAAGACGAGTTTCTTGCCAATTCTTCTCGAGCTTGGGTTAGGATGAATTGGCACCTAAATTCACCTAGTATGTAAGACGTTTCAAAGTGATCATTGTGATTGTATTGAATAAATCATCTTTTGACTTTGACTTTGACATATGTCAGACCAGAATTGACGCAGTTTATCAGCATCTAGCGCATTTGTATTCGTTTTATTACTAGTGGCAGTCGCGATGGATGGTGTTAAGCGGTTAAATGTGGTTTGTGAAAGATCTTGGTAAAATTTTATTTCATTATTGCAGAACTGAGTGTTTTGAGTTTTACGGCTGTTACACGCTTTGTATTTTCTGAGACGGCTACTAACAACGGTCAGTTTCTGCTTCAGAGTGTCTAGGTAGTGGTTAAGATTTGTGTTTGGTTGCTTATGAGTTGTGTGTATTTTAAACTGTTCTAATATTATATTCACCTGGTTCGTAAGTGCCTACTTCTATTACCATTCATGTAATGCGTAAGTTGTCCTGTCTTTTTACGTAATTCTTCTACTTACCTTTCAAGGCGTTTTTGCCAGTTGGGTGCGATTTCTACTTCTTTGATTTCCTGGTTCGAGTGGTGGTATGTTAAGTCTCGATCCATTACATTTAGTCATCATTACACTACATCCGCTGCCCATGCCACCGCATAAATACTAGTTTGAAGGCTTTTAAAATCAGTAGGTAGTTGCATTAACATTTTCGGGAAGGACTATTTCGTTTAGGTACCCGACAAGTTTACCAAAATTTTTTGTGGCCTTTTGTTTTGGAATCAAAGGTCTCTTTTCAGGGCTAGTATCTCTAAAATATTGCATGGCCTGCCTGAATGTTTCATCTACTTCCTGATTTCGGTCTTGATCAGGGACAACTCCTAACTGCATTGGAGCTTGAGCTGTTGTTAGTATGCCTACATCATGAGCTGTTGTTAGTATGCCTACATCATCAGTTTCCATTGAAACATTTATATCATTCATTGCATCATACCAAACTGTTGAATTTAGATCCTCCTGAGTCCCTTCATTTCGATTTGTGTGTTGTTGTGTTTAGCTGTTTTTAATGCATTTAACTCGGTTGTGATTTCTTCTTTGAGAGTGAGCATTTTATAAAGCCTTTCATCATTAATCAGTTTGTTAGCTATAATGACCCTTCTCTGGTCAGCTATTCTTTGTTCGCTAATATGGGCAAGGTGTGGGAGTGCGTTGATGAAATGTTGGTGTAATGGTTTTCGATATGCGGTTTTGATTGTCGATATGTGATCCGATATTATTCCCTAATTATAGTTTCATTGTGGTCGGTTGTCAAGTGCATTCGTTGTGAGCGGTGTGGTTGAGACCAAGGCGTTGAAATTATGTGTTGGTGGGTTGCTAGATACGATTCTACTTCATCTCTTATTTCAGTCATACTAGTTGTGGTAATAGCCTACTACTTATATTTGCTCTACGCTGGTCAGCGACTCTCTGTTTGCTAACATCAATATCAGATCGATGAACATACTAGGTATACAGTTCTGTCAAGTATAGATGAGTTTCGGTTTCGAGTTTGGTGATAATGAAATATGTGCGCAGGATGAAAATATTCATTTCTTCGGTCCATTTTTTGTTTAGCTTTAGCGTGTACAGGGTTATCGACAGTTGTTGTCTGCACAACGTCCTCAGCTATTGTGATTGAAGAATTTTCTGAAGGGGATGAAAGGGAGGAGGGTAATATAGGAGTAGGATCAAGGTAAGAGGGTGAATAAGAAGAAATAGAAGAAAAAATAGATTTACGTGAGGATATAGATGATTGGGCATCACGGTCCTCTTCAGCCCAATCCGCCTGACTCGGACCTTGTTCCTCAATCAAGGCAAGCCGTGTTACTCCCGCGTCAGCAGCACGCGTGCTGCTGCTACCTGTTGTGCCGGTTCGAGATGTGCTCCGGCTTGATCTTCTCAGTGGTCGTAGGTTGTACCTCCTATTGGGCTCACTTTGTTCGGGTTTCCCGGCAGAGGGCCACCTATTGCCCTCGCCACCGATGGCTTGCATGCTGTGACGTCCAGCATCGGCTCCAGACGTGCCCCGGCGATCACTCCCGATAAGCGACCATATACGTTTATTTAGGGCTTTAGGGGGCTTATTATTATTATTATTAAGAAATTTAAAGCTTACATAAAGGTCAGTTTTTTGAAGAAAGCGTTTTTAATATAAAATACTATATTATCGATAAGAATGCATGGCCTCATGTTGCTCTGCCCTCAGACAGTTAACCGACACATTTGAAATGTATAAACTCTTTTATATTCGTTTTTCGTAGTTAAGGTAGTTATAAGATGGATCATGTAAAAAAGCGCTAAGACCATGCTACTTTATACACTTTTGTGATATGCTTTACACCTTCTGTTTCTTAGCCAGACCATAGCCCAATGCGCCACAGACGTCTGCAAGCCAATCGGATTACAAGCCAGTTGCAAGTCTCGATTTGCATAACGTCGGGAACAGGGCATGCCACATCATCAGCAGACAAGTGCTGCTAACGAGGCTATAGCTCGGTTCGTTAGTCACAGTCTCGCAGATAGGATGCTGACTCAGGTAATTACCTACGAGCAAAGGAATATTATCAGATAACCTTTATTTTGAAGCTTGGTATAGTAGAACACGACTAACAAAGTTATTTTATTTCCGTCATAGCATATACTAGAGAATAAAACACATCACCGTTTTATTCTCTAGTATAGTAGTAGTAACGATGATTATTATATAAGTAGTACCTGCATGCCGAACTTTGCTCGATATAAAACACGGAAAAACGACGTTTTATAAAAATTAAACCTAGCTAGATCTAGTGATAATCGTTTGTATGATCTACAAGTATTGGTTGGATGTTTCTATTTATAATATTTATGTACTAGCTATTGTACTTTTGGTGCTTAAATTCTTCCTCAGGATGCAATTTATCTCCTTGCCAGGAAGCTACCTTCCGGGTCTGAGCTTTCTAGCTTCAGGGGTTTCGGCTCGGCGATGATGAATCAGTCAGTCAGTCAGGTTAAGCCATTTTATAGGTATAGATTAACAAAAAGTACCTATAAATAGTAAAACAGTCATGTGGTACCCATAACAGAGTCTGCTTACTTTAGGGCTAATAAATCCTGTATGAAATGTCCGGTATAATTTATTTTTTTATTTAATGTATAAAACCTCCTTAAAACCCCAACGTATAGAACCAGCGTCTATGCTTATTATTTCTATATCAAAGCCCTATCAAAGCTTTTATTGGCTTCAATAAATTGTATTTTTCGAAACAAAGAGGTTTTGGCTTTTGTTAGATATCATCCGTAGGCATAGAAATAACAATTTCCATGTATTGATTTATTTTACCAGGTTTGTTCGTTGTGTAGTTTATAGGTTTTTTTTGTAATTAGGTTTTATCTTTACCTTTTTTTTTTGGGTACTCCCAAAAATAACCTTAACCTTATTAAAACTTTGTATCAATATATCCTTTATAAACGTGTAATGATTCGAATAATATAATTTTGCATACCACCTTTACGCATAAATCTTTTCTCGCATAAAGTTTAGTGGCATAATTAAAAATGCATAATTTAAAAACACAATTAAAAGCTCCTATAAACCCATTTCCAATAAAAAAAAATTGCATAATGGTAAATTTTCATATATTAAATTATGATAAACGATACCTATAGGATAATGCATAAATTACAATCCAGATATTTTTGAATTAGAAGAAATAAAATTCTACAATTAAAAACTATCAATCATTTACATACAGGATACAGGTTTTCTCGATACAGGCTTTGCCTAGTAAGAAGCAGAATAAGTACTCTGCAAAACTTATTGGAACCAACCACAATTGGAATGCACTACCAGATGACGTTGTGACAGCTACCTCTGTGAATGAGCTTAAAAACAAGCTCGACAACTGGCTACGAACCCTTCCGGACCCAAGGCACAACTACTATGCTCAACTGATTGTGCCGTGGGTACTTTTGATTCCCTTCTACACAACTAATTGTTCCGTTCCGGAAAAAATATGTACCTATGACCCAACTGACGAAAACTCGAAACCCTGGTTGTGCCGTGGATTCTTTTGAGACACAACTGATTGATTCGTTGGGAAAAAAATGTACCTTTGGCCCAACTGACGAAAATTAGACGCAAATAGCCATACCTACACTGCCAAACTTAAAACTTAAAAATAAACCCATGAAAGAAAGGAAATTAATAAAACCTCATATATTTTAGTATTACTTATTTTATCTTAATTTATCTAAGGCATGGCCGAGGCTAATTTTACCGTTGATAAGTTGCATCTGGACAGATCTAATAACTTTGTCATTGATGATCTGATCTTTTTTACGTTTTGCGGAAACGCCTTTTGCTATTTGCATTTTAGAAGTGGATACAATTACTTTAAGAGCATTCAGTAGGCGCCAAACATTGACTGTGTTTTTGTTCACGACTTTATTTAATTTGCTGTGCCATCCTTCTAAGTAGTTATTTGTTCTGTGACGCTCACCAAATATGGACAGAACAGACAGCACATTACACTTTTTATAAAAAAGGTGATCAATGTACTTTGTAAATTTAGGCATTATTAAATTATGAATTTTGACTTCCTCCCTGATATATTGCCAGCCTTCTAATATTCTTTGTTTTGGCAACAACGGTAAAGCAGCGGTAAGGCCAACAATTCGTCTTTCGGTCTTTAGCGTGTGGCCTAAAATTTTACATTTTCACCACATATTTTTGTTCCAATGGTAATAACAACCACGAATCGCAGCTTTTGGAAAAAACTTAGCAACAGTGTTTATTATAGCAATTTCGAAATCGCAATGCGCTTTTGATATAGTCCATTTACAGCTGTCGCCTTCAGTAATTTGTGCAATCTGTGACTGTAGAAGATGGAATATCCTTTCGTAAGTTGCTTGCTTCTTATTTGGCATTAGTGCAAACACAAGTGGTTTTACATTCACTGTCTCTTGTGTACTCCCAAAGTCACCATGAATCGATAGCAACTGAGTGAAGGGCTTCGGGCAGCTTTTAACTCATTCACTGCCACCACGATTTTCTTGAAGTTTATCGAGATGCCGCCGTATAAAACCGCGGACACGCTAGGCGTGCTCGCGGCATTGCTTGGAAAAATAGATTTTAGTAAGTAAATTTATTATAACGTAATCTAAGGTTCTCAAACTTTTTTTACTAAAATTCCCATGCATAAATGAATAAAGTTCTTTGTGAACTGTAACATTGGCATTGTTAACAGTGCAAGTACATTTGTTTTAATAATATATTGAGTGACAATCATATATAAACATATTTTCAGTCATATATGAGTGAATTCATCTAAATTATAACCGATAAAAAGCTTTGAACTGCATAAAGTTTGTTTACGTTATTTATCTCGCATTATCGTAATGTTGGTTGATTGGCCTTACCTAATTACATAAGTATGAATTAAATTTAAAATATTCAAATGAAATAAATTGATTTCTTATCTTTTTTTCAGGAATAGTTAAATTTGTACCGGAATCGGAAGATATTAATGATGACAAAATTTTTAGCGAGACAAACGAACAGCAATTGATTTTTATATAATAGAGATAATTTTACTGTACGTGTGTATGTCACTGTGTGTGTATGTATAATTATATAAAGATATACATCGGATAGGTACGTTTTTTTTTCATTGATGGCGTATGGAGTTGTATAAGCGACTTCATATAAGTAGTATAATCAGTCATGTGGTACCCATAACACAAGCTCTGCTTACTTTGGGGCCAGATGGTGCTGTGTGAAATGTCCGGCATTATTTATTTATTTATTATTTATTCATATATGACACAGTACTGTATACGGTAAAAACAACGGTCCGATAAATTATGACATTCCGTTTTGTCATCAAATACTGGTTAAAAATCTCATATCGCAAGCTTATAACTCTGAAATTAGCGAAGCGTTTAATAGAATAAAAAATTTTGGGAATCTAAGGGTAGCTTCAGTAAGTGAACACACCTAGCGTGTTCTCGGCACTACAAAATATCTATTTTTCGTAAAAAAATCTAACAAGTTTTTTTAGGGAACCGCTTCAATATGCCATAGCCTATCCTTTAAAAATAATGCACTAAAAATTTGAACAGAAAATCTGGCCTAGTTTTAGAAATATAACCTAAACATTCAAAACACGCCTGGCGTGTTCTTGGCGTAGAGACTTAGATTAGCCTGAACACGCGAGGCGTGTCAGTGGCAGTGAATGTGTTAAATGTTGCATCTATAAAGTATTCTTTAATGTTACATAGTTGCAGTCTTAATTCAGGTGAACAGAAGATCAAAATTCTTTCTCCACCATCGTTGAAGTCAGCCATGAGAAACTCTTTAAATTTTTCTGGTATTTCCACTTCTTTTAAATCCTCGAATCTGGTCTTATTAGCACCTACAGCTTTCTTTCTGGCATCGTATAAAAAATGTTTCATATTTTTGAATTCCGGCATTTCAGTTACAAAATTCAATCCTTTGTCCATCAACCCGTCGATAGTCTCAGCATACTGTTGAGGTATAGGGCGGTCATCTCTTTTAACCAAATTTTTTAATGCTGCATTTTCTTTTATTATCACATTTTTGTTTGGATCTACTTGGCATTTATGTGGCTTTTCACTTATAACGCGTTTATCCTTAAAAAAAACAAATATAAGCGGCGCTAAAGAAGGAAATGATAAGGCTCAATTCAACACTATCGCTGAAAATTCAACTTACTGCTTACCAGTACTGTTATTTTTCCTGGGCACTTTGTTTTTTTATATGATGAACATCTCAGTACGCAAGAACCATTTTTATAATTGCGAATCTTGTGATACTGGTGTTCACGATAAAGTACAATCTTGCCACCATTGTAATCTATGCAGCAAATACCATCGTCTTCATTCATTTTTATAATATAAATTATAAATTGATTAACAAAACAGAAATTGTAATTACTACGACGCGACGTCAAAGCAAACAAAAAAGTGACGTACACATATTAATACGTTTCAAAAAGATGACAAATCTAAAGTGCAACACTTGAATAAAGAGGTTTACTTTCAGTGCTTGAGAGAATTGAAGTAGTTGTACTATGGGGTATCAAAGTGGTTTCAGAGTTCCCTACAACTCAACCAGGTGGGCATAGTAGTTGTGCAGAAGGTCTGGTTTGAGTCGCAGGGAACTCAGTTGTGTAGAAGGGAATCAAAAGTACCCACGGCACAATCAGTTGAGCATAGTAGTTGTGCCTTGGGTTCGGAAGGCTACGAACTAACAAATCAGTGCTTAAAATATTAACCAATAAATAACGATAATTTTCACTCAAAACGGGATATTTACCATGATATATGAGTTTTTCTGCTTCTCGATATTTCGGCACAGTTGCATGCGCCATGATCACGAGATAAACTGAAGTCTTTGCGGGTGGATGTTATTGGCAGACAAAACGGTCTACCCTCTTTCTCAGTCTTTTACTGCGAACATTACCCCTACTACCGGTTTCACTGTCACTAACAACTCGATCACGATTACGACACACAACACTCACGGTATCTGGACGCATAACTGGTACCTCACTTTTACGATTTCCACACATCCTCACCACAGGGTTCCAGGCTCCAGACAATTGAAAACCGTCTTCTCGATTGAAATTCCTGTGTTTGGTAATCTCTATTGCCTCTTGTACCAATCTTGGGATGTAATGTTTTTCAGTTGAGATTACCTGTGGATTGTGTAACTCGATCCAGTGGTTTGAGCCAGATTCTAGTAGATGTGTAGCTATGGCCGACTTTTGTGTGTCCATATTTTTGACCGCCCGGATGTGTTCTGTCACTCGACAAGCTATGGTACGTTTTGTTTGGCCGATGTAAGAGCTCCCACAGCTGCAGTCAATCTTGTACACTCCTGGTGTTTGAAGAGGAATCTTATCTTTAGGTGAGGGCAGGTAGTGTGTGATTGTTTTTATGGACAATTTTTGCAGGGCTTTCGCAATTTTGTCCGTCACTCCTTTGATGTACGGTAGAAAAGCAGGTTTTCGTTCTACTATACATCTGTGGGGCTTAGGCCTTTGTCTAACTGGAAAAGATCGAAGCTTATATCCATTTTTACGTAGGACATGCTGAACATGAGCTAGCTCACTCTTTATGGAGTACTCATCACATAGGTCGAAAGCACGGTTTGTGAGAGACATTACAACCGAGTTAAGCTGCCGAGGGTGATGGTGTGAATCAGCATGGAGATATCGATCCGTATGGGTCGGCTTCCTATAAACCGAATAGCCTAAATTACCATCATCACGAATCTGTACCATCACGTCCAGGAAAGCCAAGCTTCGATCACTTTCCATTTCATACGTAAACCGCATCTTGGTATGTACGCCATTTAGGTATGCCAAAAGGAGTTCAATCTCATGTTTATTGCCTCTTACAATACAGAAAACATCATCAACGTACCTTTTCCACAACTTCATTGGCAAGGGGGCAGAGCATATAGCCAGGTTCTCAAAATACTCCATCCATATATTGGCCACTACGGGAGCGACGGGACTTCCCATGGCAACACCATCAATTTGTAGGTAGTAATTTTCCCTATACAAGAAATAGTTTGTGGCCAGAATATGGTATAAAAGCTTGGCATATTCTGCTGGGATACCATTTCTCTGTATTCTAGTCTCTATCACCTTCATACAGTCGGCTATAGGGACGTTTGTAAAGAGGGATTCCACATCAAAACTAACCATCACCTCACTCTCATCAACCGTTGTCTGCTGAAGAATCTGTATGAAGTGACGTGAGTCTTTCACGAAAGATGATGTCAGGCCTACAGAAGGTTGCAACACACCCGCTACATGCTTCGCCAACTCGTAAGTAGGTGAGTCAATCTGACTAACGATGGGTCGCAGCGGAGCATTCTGTTTATGCACTTTAGGTAGACCATACAGTTTAGGTGGCTGGATGTTTTTAGGGCGCAACAGGTATTTTGTTAGTTCCTCTCCTATAGCGTATTGGCACTCCTTTATAATTTTCTGGGTACTACGATGTATTCTAGCCGTCGGGTTGTAATTCACCAGTTTGTATGTCTTTCAACAAGTTCAGGATTTTATCCTCGTATTCTGTGACGTTCATAACTACCGTAGCGTTCCCCTTATCAGCCTTAAGGACCAACAAGTTTGTATCTTGGCGGAACTCTTTTAACGCCATCAACTCATCCTTAGTAATGTTGGGTTCTGGAAGTTTAGTATGACGTAATATAAATGCAATGTCCTGTCTTAGACACTCCGCGTCACTTCCTGGTATCCTATTATAACGAATGACCTCCTCAACATTACCGATCACTTTCTCATAAGGGATGCGTTTCGTGGTAGGGGCAAAATTTAGACCCTTCTCTCCCTTCTCTGTGCCGAAATATCGAGAAGCAGAAAAACTCATATATCATGGTAAATATCCCGTTTTGAGTGAAAATTATGTGCAAAACCATGATAGTTTTAAAAGTTATGATCATCATTATTCTGCGTCTCATAGTCGTCGTACGACAGTAAATGACTATAGTCGTCGTACGACAGTAAATGACTATAGCCGTCGCAGTCGTTCAACTAACCATCGCGATCGTGCGGAGACGTGATAATTCACGTGATTCTCGTAGTAGCTCGCATAGGCATCGTAACATTTCGTCTAGTCGCTGTGATAGATCTAGTAAGTCTCGTGATGTCACCTTAGATATGATTTTGAATCGTCTCGAAGTAATCGAGGGTAGGTTTTTATCGAACGATGGACCATCCGCGTTCAACTAACGATGGCCATGCGTCATCATTACTGCCTCCGGCTATGCTGACGACTGTTAGTGAGCCGAACTCCGTCGTTACCGGGGCAGTGACCGATGATAGCATTTCGCGAGAACCAGAAGTAAGTGGCAGCGTCGAGAATGATCTCGCGCGTAGTATTGTCGGAGTTTTGGCGACTCTGCTGAAATCTTAATCTCGTGATTTTTACATATCACCTTTCGATCCGAGGATCAATGATATTGACGCGTGTTATGTGCACGAACTCGAATAAATTCTCGACTTATGTGGAGTACGCGCGTAAATCGCTTCTGCGTCTTAACATCGTGACGGGCCTGTCGAACGAGCTGAAGGTCGCTTATTGTTGAAAGAGGTATTTCCGATCTCCAGGTAAAGGCCTCAGCAACAAATGTCAAAACGCAGTTCAAGGATTTGGTGGAATTCTTGTCAGCTTATGTCGAACCCAAGATTGAGCACCCACAGGTAGGAAGCGTGGCTCATGGGACTCGTGGTCAGGGTGCTACTTTTCCAGTAAGATGTGAGGCGCCTAAGTCTGATGACAGTAAGGTAAGGTGTCATGCTTGTGGTAAGATAGGCCATAAAAAGTGGGAATGTTCGAAAAAAATCCAGGGTCGAGCCTCCTCCATCTCGTGTTTCAAACGCTTCGACACCAAAGCCAAGTGATGGTAAGACGGGGAAATTTTGTGTTTTCTGCAAACGCAATGGTCATCTAGTGGAATCGTGCTTCCAGAAACAACGTTCAGAGACTAACAACCGAACTCTCAAGGAGGTACATTTTTGCTCAGACTTGACCCAACACGAAACAACGTAATCCCAGCTGTAGTTCAAAAGGTGCCAGTTGACGTCTTGATCGATAGTGGGTCAGATATTTCTTTAATTTCAGAGTCTATCTTGAAACATTTTAATATTCACAGGAGCCAAGAAGTCGAGTCGTCTTCGTTCGTTACCGTTATCATCGAACTCAGAATGCATCAACGCACCGACTTTGATCAGTACAGATATATTAAATTGTAAGGGTTAAGGGTTAAGGGTATTGTAAGGGTTGTCATATATATGGACTGGTAACGAACAACGTCTGATTCGGTCTGATACTTCGTTCACCGTTCAGCACGTGTCCATTGTGGATTTTGATAAAATTAAAAGACCTTTGGAAGGTGGCGATAAAGACCGTTTGATGAAAGTAATTTCTGAGTATGCTGATTTGTTTATATCAGGTACCGCAACATCCACAGTGAACACGGGTAACATGGAAATAAAACTAACAGCTTTCAGTGGATGTAAAGAACGCGGGTTTTTCAGTGAACCTGATACCGAATGATACCGAAGTTGAGTATCTAGCCCGGCTAATAGGGTATGGTCAGGTGAGGCCGAGCCCAGGTAAGATTGAAGCTCTTTCTAAGTAACCAAAGCCTACCAGTGTAAGAGAGGTTAGTCAGTTCTTGAGGTTAGCTGGTTATTTTTGCCGCTATATTGCTGGTTACGCGTCTAAAACAGCCTGTGTCGAGAAAATATTTAGATCACTGTATAGTATGTTTAGCTCATAAGAAAGTTCCTAGAGCACCACATCAGCATTATATGATCTTACACCAAACTAGATGTTTCGTTCACTGTGCTTCACGCAGATGTTTTTGAACCTGTACCAGAATCCAATAGCTATAAGCACATTCGTGGTAAGGTAGAGAGGTACTGTCGAACTATTTTAAACATGCTGCGTATTGTAAGTAGGTAGTAAGGGCTCACAATGGTCTGATGTTTTTTGAAAGGTTCAGCTTACTCTGAACATTGTCAGGCAGGCCAAGACACAAACCTCACCTTTACAACTGTTAGTGGGTATAGATGCACCTATCATTAGGTCGCTGATCTTTGATGTGGCAATGGGAGCCGACGACGGCTTGTCCTCTAACCGTGAATCATTTTTAGTTCTCAGAAGGCAACGTGTGACATGCGCGTACTTTCTCACCACCGGTATGAGCTGGAATTGCTCGCTGGGTCGTACGGCAAGAAGACCAAAGTTGCCACCGAGCACATGGTGCTTTGGCGCGGGGAGTGGATGTCGGACGCATGCTCCGCTTTCATCGAGAGTGGAGAGTGAGGCCATCTGCGTCTTGGCACCGGCGGCTCGAAGCTTTATCTGCGTGGCGGCCAGATGGTTGAACACGCGAATGTTGAGGCCTCTGCTCGTTATTCACAACCAGACGTGAAAAATGTCGACTAGGCACAGCATGCGCTTGTTAATGCCTCTGCTCTGCCCATATCTCTCATCGGATTTTTCACGTTTACAACAAGCCAAACGTGTATAATGTCGACAAGCATAAGCACAGAATGATGGGTGATAAACTTCCAGAATTTACCACCTATCATGCTTTGCACTTAGCTTTCCCTAAAGCCATGTAGGTAGTTAAAGGTTAAAGTTTTGAGTCTAACTGCATGTGATGTTAGCGGGATCCTTGTCGTAGGCACTTGAGTGCACGCTTGTGTGTGTGATATGGATTGATTCTGTTACACTTTTACTAGAACTTCTTTTATTTTTTATGAATTAAAGTTAAGGGTAAATTTTGATTTATTTTATTATATTTTGTGTGTTAATAATGTGATATTAATAATAAAATTGTAAATTGTAATAAATGATTGAAAAATGTTGTAATTGATATTTATAATTAAATAAATAAAGTAACTACATACCAATAAGAAATAGCTAAGGCAAGAGCTACTTCATGTCTAACAAAATAAGTTAAACATAAACTATGCCAAATGTATATTATAAACTTTATTATGCATATTATTTATATTATATGCCCAGCAAAATCAATTAAAAAAGATTTTTTGGACAAAAGTAGATTATGCCTGATACATAATTATACTACATATATAACTAATATGCGAAAATAAATTATACGATGGCCTCAATTCTGTTGGCACCAATCTACCTTTTTCGTCTATACCAAGTTGGCCGTTACAAATGAAGAAAATATAATACAGTTTATTTACAGATATATTTACAGAAATGTACAAAATAATATACAATAATATAAAATACACGTGAAACAGTAGAGCTATCTAAGGACCGTTTAAAACGATCTATAGATAGCTCAACTGATCCAGATCACTGCCAGAGGGCAGCGTTCCCAAGATACTGGCGGCATTACCACGTTGAATGGCAATGCTAATACGCTGAGCCAGATAGGAGCCAGCTCTTGGGTCATGCAACGAATTGTTTAATTTTAGCTAAAATTAGGTTTATAAGTGTCAAATGAAACTTGGTATTCTGCTGTTACCAACTTATCCTAATTTAATTTTATCTAATTTAATTAGGCGTTCCTAATTTAGTTAGATGGTACCAACCGAATAGGTTTTACAAATGCTATGACTAACTAAAATATATTTTAGACAATTCCTAATTTTAGAAATTAACCAACCGAATTGCCACCAATACCTACTTGTTATGATATAATGATTATGACATTTATATTTATGCCAAAATTAGGTCAGATTACCCCTCCCCTACAGTAAAGTCGAGTTGATTTTTTTATTTGACTAACCCCATCATAGATATAATGAGCTCAACGATATGAACAGATATTTGTTATTAAGCTTTTTAAGGTATTTTTTCAAATAATCGTGTGTGTCCCCCATATTAAACCGCTGTTTGGGGGTGTTGTAAATAACACCAGATATGTAAACCTTATAAAACGTAAATGTTCCATACTAAATTCGTAGTTTGTAGTTTGATAACTAGATCGTCTTGATCGTCTCGTTATTGGTTTGGGACCTGACCAGGAGTCATATTACTGACTTTGGAAGTATTTACTGTGCGTAGTTCGACACGCACTTAAATTTATTTCATATTTAAACAAAAAGTAACTTAAATTATTGCTGTCATTCTCTTATAACACTGAAATGAAAGGGACGGCGTTCGCGGATCAAACTCACCTGAAAGATTCTTTAGAGATGAATAGAAACAGTTTCCGTGACTATATAGATTAAAACCCCATGTTTTTCAAAATGTATAGGACCGTAATTTTGTTAGTTTTAGGAACTGATAGTATAGATTCACTACCATTGAAACACTAGTTGTAAGATAGTTAATTAAGTACGATTAGGTATCCCGGGCGACCTTTTTTTTCTATAAAAATGAATTCACAATATTCTTGCTAATCCTAAATTCTCAGTAATTATCATTATTTGACGCATTTGCGCTCACCTATAAAAGTTTTCGACGTGACTAGACCCAAATAACTTACAAATAGAAAACCTCGGGTAAGTATCTCAAAAGTTTTCAATAATAAAACAATATTTTTAGAATCATGGTCTGAGCCAATATTTATATATTGTAGAGACTGGCTACTACATAGTTTAGGTATGCAGAGCACGTAGGTTTGAAAAGTATGCATACCTACTTTCTGTACTTACGTAGCCAAAAACAGTTACTTATTAGTATCACACAATCGATAGTTTTATGGACCAGCCTATATCCCTATAGGGTTATAACCTTCTCAAAAATATTTTCTCGTCAGACTTGCGGGTTACTAAAAATTTCCGTCAGGCGATGCTTTTACGTTGTTATGTGAGCTTAGGGCTGGCTCAGGGATATCCCGGCAAATTATTTCTCCTACGCTAAGGCTCCATTCTTGTCTCGCATTCCCGCTACGTTTTATTTATTTCCGGCACTTTTCTCGTCGGGGAATTAGTCCATTGAAAAGTTACATTTGGGTATGCATTTGTCAGAGGACGCAATTTTATTTTTTTAATGTGTAGGGGGGGTCAGTAGAAGCTTAAGTTCAAGTTTGTGGGGTCGGCACCCTTGTCCCCCGGCCGCCATCTTGGAAAAGGGGGTGCAAAGGGTTTTCGCGCTGTATCTCGTAAACTAGTTACCTTACAGAAAATTTAATCAAACATAAAATGTAGCAAATTAAATTTCCTACAATTTTATTTCTATTACTTTTTATCGTCAAGTGACCAACAAAAAAGTTATAAACAAAAATAAATGAAAATTTTGTTTGTTTGTTCTAGGTTTTACAGCGCTCCAAACTTAAACGGATTCTCGAATGCTCATAGGGATGCAATAAAAACTAAAAATTAGGCTTACTTTTCTATCTATATTTTTTTTATTCATACAATTTATTATGATCTTAACATTCCTATGCTATTATTGAACTATGTTTGACCCTTTTACCCACCACCTATGAGGTATAACATGGGCAAAGTCAAATTTATAAAAATTTTGCAGAAGCATCCAGAGTTAGCAAGTGGAACTAAATTATTTATGAGTGAGAAAGTCGAGTCATCGTTACTCAGTGTTGTTGGCGAACGTTTTTTCGTCTTTTTATATGGCGGAAATAAAGACGATACTCTAGACACTCTGCGATACAAACGATTTGCTAAGACAGTGACAAAAAATGCATTAAAAAATGCATTAAATTTTTATAAATTTGACTTTGCCCATGTTATACCTCATAGGTGGTGGGTAAAAGGGTCAAACATAGTTCAATAATAGCATAGGAATGTTAAGATCATAATAAATTGTATGAATAAAAAAAATATAGATAGAAAAGTAAGCCTAATTTTTAGTTTTTATTGCATCCCTATGAGCATTCGAGAATCCGTTTAAGTTTGGAGCGCTGTAAAACCTAGAACAAACAAACAAAATTTTCATTTATTTTTGTTTATAACTTTTTTGTTGGTCACTTGACGATAAAAAGTAATAGAAATAAAATTGTAGGAAATTTAATTTGCTACATTTTATGTTTGATTAAATTTTCTGTAAGGTAACTAGTTTACGAGATACAGCGCGAAAACCCTTTGCACCCCCTTTTCCAAGATGGCGGCCGGGGGACAAGGGTGCCGACCCCACAAACTTGAACTTAAGCTTCTACTGACCCCCCCTACACATTAAAAAAATAAAATTGCGTCCTCTGACAAATGCACACTAAGGCCTAAAAAATGTAACATTTTAATGGACTAAATAGGATATGTACAAGTGGGAGGTGGTATCAAACTTCAACAAAAATATGTTGTGCCGTCATATTAAATGCAGTGAAAGTGTGTTCATATGTAAAGCGTACTGATCTAATAAGGCTTTAATGACCTCAATTCTGTTGGCACCAACCTAACTAATTTTAGCTAAAATTAGGTTTAGAACTGTCAAATGAAACTTTGGTATTCTGCTGCTACCAACCTATCCTAATTTAATTTTATCTCATTTAATTAAGCGTTCCTAATTTTGTTAGATGGTACCAACCGAATAGGTTTTACAAATGCTATGACTAACTTAGTTTATTTTAGACAATTCCTAATTTTAGAAATGAACCAACCGAATTGCCACCAATCTTTTGTTTCATAGTAATGTCTTAGATACGTAGGTAACATTGTTGCATAATGCACAATCATTGAGATTTATTTATACCAAAAAATAACATGCTCTATGATTCGTGTGCCATATGCCACCGGAGATTGCTCTCCTACTGAAGACGGTGTCCAGAGCAAATTTATTTTTGTATGAAAAATAGTATTTTCTACCGCTATTTATCTGCACGTTAATTGAAGGAATTAATGAAAATTCTTTATTGTACACCTTTAAACTAAATATAACAACCTGATAACTAATATTATTATGAAAAAGTATGTACAATAGGCGGTCTCATCGCAATGGAAGCGATTTCTTCCAGACTGCCTTTGGATGGATAGAAGCTTAACTATTTGGAAGATTGGTCGAGGTGCACTAAATTATGAACTTTAACTTACTTAGTTATAGGAAATAAACTTATACAATATTATTGTACTTATATAATTTACATAAACGGAATACACAAATATAGATACCTAACACATATTTAAATAAGTAGAAAAATAAATAATAATAATAATAATAGTTATAAAAGGTATATGGTTTGTATATTCAATATTTTGCCTTCTTCTCCTATTGTTTTCAAAGTAATGTTTTTATAATTTTATTATGAAATAATGTCTAAAATTTTCAAATTTACACTAATATGCGGAAAGTAAGCTAATTAAATAATATAATAAATATTCCCGTACATTTAACACAACATCATCTGGCCCCAAAGTAAGCAGAGCTTGTGTTATGGGTACCACATGACTGATATACTACTTATATACTTTTTTTTTGTAAATACATACATATTATACATAGAAACACTCAGACCCGAGACAAACACTTGCAGATCGTACAAACATTTGTCCCGCGGCGGGAATCGAACCCGCAACCTTCTGCGTCTCAGCCGGAACTTAGCCCACTGCGCCACAGAGGTCGTCAAAATAATTACTCGTTAACCTTTTATCAGAAAGGAGTTCTTAAATTTAAATGTTATCTGATAAAAAGTCACGATTTGAGCGCCGTGAATACGTGTCAAGATTATTTAATCTTCTCATCTCTTCTTCTCTTCATCTTCACAAACTTCTCAGGGAGTCTCCTGAAGATACGCGTGGCTCCGCATAATCTTCGCCACGTGTTTCACCCAAATGCAACGTTCACATAAATCCACTCTCCAGGGCTTCCCTTGAATGAATCGCGGAGAGAAAAACAGTTCTCTGGGCTTAGTCTAATCTTGTTCCTGTAGCATGAGCTCACTTGCTGAGAGATTTAAGAAAATTGCCGGGAGTGAGTATCGCTTTGTGTTGAATTAACCGTATTACAAATTACCGCTTCAAAGTTATTTCTGTATTAATTTGCTTTGTTCTGGAAATTGCCTTTGAATTCATTTGTAAAATTAAATGTTATTGTACTTACGCTGTACAAAGGAGACATTTGGTTATTGTGAACTACCGTCTGTTGAATTTATAAACACGTTATTTTGATTAAAGTGCTTGGAAGGTATACCTGCTTGTGTCTTTGTCATGTTCTGACTACCTTTCTGAATATGCTAATAAATTACCTAATCAGGCTTAATTAAACCTACGTACCTACCCACACCTACACATGGGCTTACATTATAATAATAATTAGATACCTATTAATATATGTATATAAATTTTGAAACTATCGTGGTTTTGAACACAATCTTTATTCAAAACGGGATACCATGATATGTGAGTTTTTATCTCGTGATCGTGACGCACGCGACTGTGCCGATCTGAAAAACCATGCAGAAAAACCACATATATAGGTAACACGTATGTACCTTCTAATTACTCGGAAATGTAGTTTAATTTCTAACTGCAGTATTTTAAAATGTTTTCTGACTTCGCCTCATTACTTGTGTCGTGACCACAAGACGCCTCGCCCGCGCCAGTACTTCGATTTGAGCGACCTGCCTAATACAAACAAAAACACACTGTTATCCCAAGCGAGTGTTTGGCTTGATTGATGGATGCAATCAGTGCTTGAATGGTGTCTACACAGCGAAGCTAGTAGATAGAACGTACTATAGTCGATAGTTTCAGGTTATATGCAGCACAGTTCTAAAACATTCGCTATTTTGCATAAAGCTTCTTAATCTATAAGATTTTCAGTATTGATAAGGGAGGTATATTGTACTTGTTTAATTTCGTATGATCTTCCAGACAACCGATACCAATAGTAATAATAAATAACATCTTAGTAAAGTGTGCATTACACTCAAGCCCCAATGTAAGCATAGCTCAGTTGGTAGTAGCTCTGCCTTCTGCGCTCTAGGTTGAAGGTTCGATTCCCTTCCAGAATATACATTTCTGCGATTAGTTTATGCCAAGACCTTAGGATAATGTACCCACTTACTAGTTGATATACTCTATGGGTATACTTACCCATATATCTAAATATTCGGATATTTGGAGGTGTGGAAATACAAGTAATTTGGTTTTGTTTGTTTGTTTTACATTACCCCTGATATATTATATTTCACATTAATATGTTGTTTGAAACGAATCACTGGTTAGAGCAGTCATCTTATCTGGAAAAATGGTAAGTTCTGCGTTCCCGCCGCTTACTAGTACCTCCCATCTCTCATCTCCCATCTCCCATCTCCCATCTCCCATCTCCCATCTCCCATCTCCCATCTCCCATCTCCCATCTCCCATCTCCCATCTCCCATCTCCCATCTCCCATCTCCCATCTCCCATCTCCCATCTCCCATCTCCCATCTCCCATCTCCCATCTCCCATCTCCCATCTCCCATCTCCCATCTCCCATCTCCCATCTCCCATCTCCCATCTCCCATCTCCCATCTCCCATCTCCCATCTCCCATCTCCCATCTCCCATCTCCCATCTCCCATCTCCCACCCAGCAATATTTTCCATTGATGCTTCGCTCCTATTGGTCGGAGCGAGATGTTATAAAGCCTGCCTTTCTCAATAAATGAACTATCCAACACAAATATTGTTTTTTTCAATTCAAACCAGTAGTTCCATTATTAGCGCGTTCAACCAAACAAACAAAAAAACAAACTTTATGTATAGGTATAGATTATGGTGACCAGATGACTGATACATTACTTAATATATTTTTAAAAACACACTTATGATACCTTAAAACATCCAGACACGGAACAAATACCTATGTTCTTGACACAAATGTTTGTCCTGGGAGGGAATGGAACCTCCAACCTACAGCGCAGAAGGCAGAGCTACTAACAACTGAGCTGACAGACTAGTTCAATGCTTTGCTACCATGGTCCATTTCTTCACACCTTTTATTTTTTCGATTTTACCTTATAATTTCACGTTTGGTTTTTTTCTATGACGCCTCTCGATTTACTAACTAACTATTAACTTTCTTCAAAAAATGAGTACCGCTACCGTTAATAAAATAAAAATGCCAATGAAGAATGCTAAAAAAGATACGGAATTGTGCCACAAATATTTTCCAATCCATTTGTAGAGTGTTCAACGCGTTTAAATTAGAGAGTTTCCTCTTAAGTTACAGATGGCTAAGATGCCTAGAACGTCATATGATGACCGTTAAAACGGATTTCAAATACACATAGGGGCATACACACACCCAAAGATGCAGACAAATTCTTTTAACATTTATAATAGAGCGTACTGTTATTACCGCACTATTTTCTTTCGCATTTTAAAATAATTTAAAAAAAACTTTTACCAAACGCACATTTTAAAAAACCAAGCTTTGTATTAAAAACCATCAAAGCCCTTGACGTTCACGATTCAACGAAAATACTCCCTTGGCCTTTGAAATTAATTTCCGAATTCCGAACTGAATCAAATTGCCGATCAAAGATATCGAGTTCTCGAAAACAAATAGCTTTGAAGTCTGCGAATCAATTTGCCCACCCCAGTTATCCTATCAATATGCATCAAAAAAGCAAACAGACAATAATTCGAGCCCCTGTTTGTTCTGAACCTTTGGGAAAGCCCCAGCTGCCTTTACCAGAAGTAACGATGGATTTTACGTTCGAAGCAGGAAAGCCACATCACATCCGGAAGTGTAAGGTTCTTTAAAAAGCTCATGCAAACTCGCCCGCTTCGTCGTTTGCCAATCACGCCTCTCCGATAACATTTTAAAATCTTCGGAAACCACTTTCTGGGCTCTATATACGCTCTGCTCTCATCCTTATTTATGAGATTGGAGCGTCCTCGGAACACATAGAACCCATATTTACTTATCTACTTGTGTGCTGTTCACATTTGCTTCATGTGGATAAGTTTGTTCCGAATACATGTGCATGAGTAAAATCGCATGAGTTCGGAAGAGTGGAAGCTTCTATATTACGAGTAATTTTGAGTTGTTCATATACACAGAATTGGAAAACCCTAAAAATATTAGAATACGTACCTAGCGCATTTAGTGGAAGTTTATTTCAACCTCCACTAAAACCAAATGACAGATAACCCAATCATGCGGCTAGCACCGAGACCACGTCACATCTGTTCAGTAACATATGATCACGATTAGTGGCGAAGGTTGAAAATATTGTTCATAAAAAAAAGTAAGCGGCTGTATTCTAATACATAATATTTAGGTAATTACTCAAATAACGTTATTTAGTAGGCAGTGCAGACGTGCGGGCTTATAAAGCTTTTAGACCCTTTTAGCGATAAAACAGATTATTAACCACCTAATACCCACTGATACCATGCATAATATGATATGCCATTTGATTTTGGTTCAAGCTAAATCTCTTAGAGGCAAACAGTTCATATAGTTTAACTATTCTACTGTGCAGATGTGTATAGTTTCAAATGGAACGAGCAAGACTAGATATGTAGATAGAGTATTATTTGATGTAAAGAAAATTCAGCATAGATTCAGGCTTCGTTTTTAGTCTAAAGCCACACTTTTAAAATACATTGCCACAGGTTTCATGTATTTTTTTAAGGTATTTGAACCTTATGAGGCAGCACGGGGTTTTATGTGATAAAATAACAGTTACGCATACGAAGTCGCGGGGAACTTCCCAACAAGACTAATTACTCTACGACCTAGTTTATACTTCAGCAGAAACCAAATGCAGAACTATTTAATACCTAAGTCACAAGTCGTACTGCTGCCACTCATACAAGTCTGCAGAAAGTTTCCCTTTGATACATGTTTAATGAATAGACGATCCTCTGCAGCATTCATGAAACATTAATGCTTACCCTAAAGTTCGTCACGGATGGCGACAGAAAATGGAAAGCGGGCGAAAGAGAATATTAATTTTTCAAATTAATAAGCCATACTCGTGCATAGGATCGTGGGCATGAATATTGGGGATTAAACAGATGACGTGGACGTATAATTTATTTATTCTAGTTCTTAATTTTTTTATACCACGTTTTTTATTTATTACCTTTTGCTCACAGCATGTGATGTGTATGGCCCACCTGTATAAAAAGTATCCTATATGCTATTGCAGCTTACAAATGACATATACCTACCTAACAAGTGTCATCCACAAACAAACATATAGTACAAACATCCACACGAACTTTCACGTTTACAATTTTAATAGAACATTTAATATATTATCTTTTATCTAATGACCATTATCACTAAATCAAGTGATACGAATAAAAAAAACGTGTGCGTCTCGGGACGCCCGACAGAAGTGATAACTTAAACTAATCTAACTAGCGGTGTGGATTAGAGTGAAAGAGGAGGAGCCTGCCTACCGCTGCCATATGCGTGAGAGAAAGGGAAGCCATAAAGACTGGTGCCGTAACGCGTTACGTAACGAAGCGGTTTACCCTCCCATAAGAAGTTATCACTTCAAAAAAACATCGCTATCTTAGAACAATTTTGACAAGTTTCTAGTTAGAGATTTAAAAGAGAAAGAAAAAAAAGAAAGAGAAAAAAAGAGGGTTAAAATTTTTTATGAATCACAGAGCTAATATAATAATAAAAACATAATAAAACATTTTAACCTCCTTTACAATAGTAACCCGTATCAACATTTAAATCTTATTAATTACTTTTGAGTGGGTTTTGAGAACATTCAAAACTTTGAGAACTAACCTTACCGGTTAGTTAATGAAAATGTTTGTAGTGAAGCCAGGTAATCAGCGGAATCTTCGGGACGTAGGTACCTTAGGAAGGTAAATGCCTCATAACTTAGGTGCTACTGAATCTCGTAGGGTCTTAACGGCTTGGTAAAGTAAGATTTGGTGCTCTAACTGTTCCAACGCGATGGATATTTCACTGTTCAAGTAAATTTAATGAAGTAGGTACATAGTATCTAAATTGTGCGTGATGTTTTTAGTCTAAACTCTGCTAGTGTTGAGGTTTTTGTCTAAAATTCGGTGGGTACTTAACTGTTATAAATTATACCATTATTTGTGGTATACGCCACTCTTGATCGTACGTGCTTTTTTTAGGTAAGTCCTAAATTGTTATTGTCATTAAGATTATTTTTCTTTTTAGCCGACTTTACAATAAATTCCTTTTTCTCAATTCGTCAGAATCTCTTTTTGTTTCTTTTAACTTTTTTTTTATGTATATTCACCGATTACTCAAAGACGCCTGAACCGATTTGGAGAATTATTTTTTGTTTCAATGTTTTTTTTGTAACATCCAGACAACACGGAATGTTACAAAAAAAACATTGATTTAATTACACATTAATAACATTTAATTTTTATCGAAATCGGTCTAGTGGTTTTTCAACAAAAATAAAAAAAAACAGTATAGGTACATCGATGATTTTGTTATATCATCATCATCATTATTATTGTTTTTTATTGTTTTAGTTGTCTTAAACGATAACCTTGTAAATTTAGTATTAAGCTTAATTACGAACCCTCTACCTGCATACTGATACATTAGTTATAGGATACTAATAATAATAACTAATTGTTCAGACTAGACCCGATGGACCCACCCGATGGACTCACGACATTCTAAAGATCGCAAGAAGTCGGTGGATGGAGAAGGCTCTAAATCGTTCTTCCTGGATATCTATTGGAGAGGCCTATGGGCCTATGAGGCCTAGCAGTGGACTTTTGAAGGCTGATATGATGATGATGATGGCTCAGACTAGTCCAAAAAGGGTGTCAGGAGTACCTGGCCGTAACACAATTTTATAACCGAGTCTTAAAGTTTATTTACAGAAATAATTACAGTAATTTACAGAATAATATACAATAATATAAAACACACGTGAAACAGTTGAACTATCTAAGGACCGTTTAAAACGATCTATAGATAGCTTTATAACTAGCACGGGGTAAGGGTAACGATTCACATCCCGGGTCTTAACCTAAGTAAAAAAAATACCCTTCTACACATGTTATTGGTTAAAACAAATATCTTATCCGTTAGAAGAGAGATCGTAAGTTTAGTCTTCACTTGTAACCTTTAAGGGAAATAGGTTTTAAATATTCAACCAAAATCATACATTTACTTACGAGTACTTTGCGAGGTAAATAAGGGCGCGTGTCTATTGAAGCGATACGGAGAAGGGGAGATTTGTAAATCAATCAATTATTAACCGCGCGTAGAGGGTACGTTATCATCATACATCAAGTCACGTCAAAATATTGACACCACGATCGTTGATTTCTATACATATCCACCAATAGTTATACAAGATTGTACAAGGTAAAGTTATAAGCTATTTCTGTCACTTTTGGTACTCTGAACCCAACAGACTATTTTAATCCTAATAAAACTAGATAACTTTGATAAACACGGGTTTTACCCATGTATTATTTTTCGATGAAGGCTCCGACATTGTTTTGATTCATCTAAAGATACTTCATCAGAGTGAGTTTGATACGCGGTCCGCTCGTTGCCGTTCGCTTTCACAGTTCGCACTTACAAATAATACGTAAATAAAACCAATGTTTATCAATATAGTACAACTCATGAAATATTGAAAGTGAAACAGATTGTTTGGCATAAAAAAAGATTGTGTAAATTGCATTATTTCAATATTTATCATTATTTTTCCAGTCGATTGGATTTGTTAACAATAGCCCGCCTTGGTGGGTACCACAGTGCCAGATATTCTGCCTCCAAGCATTAGTGAGCAAGCAGACAAAATAACGTATGTCTAGGGCCCGGCAACGCGCGTCTGATACCTTCTGATACCTATGACGCTTGCAACGTCATTGATTACGGTAACCACTTACCATCAGGTGGGCCGTATGCTTGCTGGCTCGGTTATATATAAATCGATGCCAGAAGGGCAATCGCGCTATTCGTCAACGTATTTACCATTGAAACGGAAACGTTTTGTCTTCGGTTCGGACAAATCAAATCGTTCGTTTGACAGAACTGCCTAAAAATACGAGATTCAAATGATTAGCGCCATTCGAAATACGAATTATTGGTAGTAGTTTAGCTTTGGCATTTACATTCAAATTATCGCGATTGGCCCCCTGGTATTTTGAAGTGAGAACTTCTTATGGGAGGGTAAACCGCTTCGTTACGTAACGGTGCCAGTCTATCTGGCTTCCCTTTCTTTCACGCATACGGCAGTGGTAGGCAGGCTCCTCCTTTCTTACTCTAACCCACAGCGCTAGTTATATTAGATCAAGTTATGACTTCTGTCGGGCGACGCACGTCCCGAGACGCACACGTTTTTTTTTTAATCTGTAAATTTAGGACAGAATATATTTAAAGGTTAGTCTCTTAAGAACATTTTCCTATTGCTACAACGTTAAGCTCTTTTACTGCTATCATCTAATCATCTCAAAAATCCACCCTGTATATAATATCGTAACATCTCCGTACTCTAAACTCTACTTCAGTGGAAACGCATCTTGTTTGTGCCACCACATATAAAGAATTGCATTTTTGATGTAGAATAGCATTTTCAACTAATACAATACCTACGTTTACTAAGCACTGGTGTCCTGTTATTAACAACCTTTTGGAAATCGGTGAACATACAAAAAAATGATTCCGACGAATTGAGAACCTCCTCCTTTTTTGTAGTCGGTTAAAAGCTAGAAATCCCTGAGCTATTACAATTAGAACTCCTATTTTGACAATAGAAAATACGGCATGTATCAGCAAAGAAATAAGGTTAAAGCAGCTTTAATCGGTAAAGGCAAAGTTTGTATTTGACAGGCTCTCGGGCGGCCGAGGCCCCAGGCTTTCAAACCCGCAAATTAAACGAGAAAATACATTGTACGTGCCTATATAGTCTACTACACTGAAATGAAATGAAATTATTGAGAGAATAACAAACATTAGTAATCATTGTACAATCATAACTTAACCTAATTAATATAATTCTATAATTGTTGGTTTTTGATTACTTATTGGACGATCATTGGTACCCAAACTAGGATCGGTGTCCTGTGATATGGTGTACCAATGCCCACCGCCAGACGATTTGGTTGAGGCTAGTAATATTTATTATTAATACATTTATTGCTAATACATTAGATACTTATATAAAATCAATTAATACAACATTTCAAGATATTTAATTTTTCTAAGATGATTGATTCAAAAAATATGAATTCTAATCATTAAATTACTATTAAAAATTAAAATTAAAACAGGAATTAAAATGAAACTAAAAGGCATTGATTTCTTAAAATAAACTCAAACTCAATACCTATTTGTTTTAGTATAAAGTAAATCTATTATTTTAGTTCTATAAATCCTACGCTACGGAAGATGAGACTTGTAAGATATGAACACATTGTTGTAATATTAGTATTCTCCGATATTGTGATCCTTGTGAATGTTCTGTGTGTGAACCGCATTATAACGATTTTACAATTTCTTGCTTCAGAAACCTATTTTGCTCATAAATAAGTATTTATTATTTGTTCTCATTTCTCCAAAACGCTTAAAAAAGGTGTTGGTAATTTCCTAGAGATTATGCAAAGCAGGGGAGGTTGAATAAATAAATCAGATTTATTTGAAAGCATTTTCTGAAAAAGGTAGGAGACAATTTCATAATCCGCGCCGTCGGACTCGATGGCAGTCCATTATCTAAATTACCTATCTGGAAGCACAGAGTCTGACTAGAAGTGAAACTCGTTGCCGTCACGAATATTGGTAACCTAAGACAACATCGCCCCAAATTACGTAACTCGCGATAACTCAGTGGCCGTGAATTTTCTGCAAAACACACTTATTGTATGCTAATTATTTCAGTTTTAAGTTTTAATTTTCGTTGTAGGTGAATGGCAGCGGGTAGTTTCCATAATAAGAATTTTTTTACGACTTGAGATTTGATATCGCAGATATGGATGTCGCATCGCTATTATTGTCGTTACTCCTACTTTTACGTAATAACCCTGATCGTTGCAATGCACGCACCATCATCAGTGGACACAGACGTATGTAAGTCATGTGTTTGACTACCCTCTGATTCAAGTTGGTGTTTTTACGTAATTAAATTGTTTACCCTCTGATTCATGACTAAATGCCGGAAAATAAATAAAATAAATGCCGGACAATTCAAATATCATCATCTGGTTCGAAAATAAATAGAGCTTGTGTTATGGGTATATAATATGACTGATATACTACTTACTAGCTCTTTTTTTTTCTAAATACGTACAATTACGTGGGTGGTCTGAAAACTGTCAACAGCATCAACATGTTTAGGTCGGAAACTTTTCGACCACCGTCCGTCGTACATACTTAACTAACGTTGGCGTTTCTATGTAATTGTAGTTTAACCTATTCTATCCATAGGATTTAATTAAATCTGTGGCGCGGGAGAACCTATCTAGGTTTACCTAACTAAAATAATGTTGGTAATTTAACACAATTATCTTACTTTGATTTGAGGGTCATTCGATTTCAACACTGATTATAGTTACCAATTAAGGAGTTTCCAGTACATTTATGAATATTAGCAAATTGGAAGCAGAAAATGTATTTAAATATTTAATGACTCTCCGACAACGCGATTCCTTGTTGTTGATGACTTTATAACCTGACTCAAAGTGCTTATGTTGGTGAAATCGAATGTCTGCCAGCCTTCAGGATCTGACCCTTGTCAAGTGGGTCCGATCCATAACCATTATACACATTAATGCTTTCTATAAATTGGCTTGATGCTAAATTAGTTTAAATGGTACTTATCGATCTAAAGATTTTAATCGTTATATCGTCCGTTCGGGTTCAAAGCTAATGGCTAAACAAATCCATCCTTTAGTATCATTTATAAGTTGATGTATCTATTAAATAAAAGTCTCTATTCTCATGTAAAGTAAACAGGAAACACAAAAATCCCTATGATATCCCTTGGGTATAAAAGTGGAGCATTTTCTGTTCAATACGCTTTCTTAGTACAATTTTGCATATGGCTTTGGCGAGGAGAACCTCCTCCTTTTTTGAAGTCGGTTAAATAATGCCAGACATTTCACACAGCATCATCTCTTGCCCCGAAGTAAGCAGAGCTTGTGTTATGGGTACCACATGACTGATATATACTATTTATATAACATTTTTTTTCTAAATACATAAATCTTTATTTAAATAAATCTTCTGTGCGTGTGTTTGTAATTAAACTCCTCCTAAACGGCTGGACCGATATTGATGATTATTTTTGTGTTCAAGTGGATTCGAGAGAATGGTTTAGTTATAATGTATGGTTTACTTTACAAAATTTCATTTTTTTCTTTTTAAAATGCGCGGATTAAGTCGCGAACGGGACAGCTAGTATTATATATAGAAACACCCAGACCCAAGATAAGTACTTGCAAATTATACAAACATCGGTCTCACGGCAGGAATCTGGCACCTAAATTCACCTAGTATGTAAGACGTTTCAAAGTGATCCTTGTGATTGTATTGAATAAATCATCTTTTGACTTTGACTTTGACTTGAATCAAACCTGCAATCTTCAGCATCTCAGCCAGGCCTTGGCCCACTGAGGCCCACAGAGGTCGTTTGTTATGTAAACGAAAGTTATGTGATTTTGAGGTTTTTTCTATAGTTCGAAAGATACACGTAGATTTTTTTTGCTATGTACTATTGAAATATATGCCTATTGAAAAGGCGCTTAGAATAAAAGAAATACTCGTTTCCCGACACAATGCCTATATTCGTAGAGCGTATGAGAACCGCACAGACTACTGCCTAATCTAAGTTGTTCACAGCCTCCAATGATGGCGTAGAGCCTCGCTTGTCGCTCGTAAACCGACGCAATAAAGCCTCATGTAACGTTTTTAATATCGACAATAATGACTAACGTTGCAGCGAGTTCTAGAATGATCTTAATGAAAACTAAAACTACGAGTAATTATAGTCTCTGGAATAAAAATACATCAGCCAAGCGCGTGACGGACTTCGCACACTGAAAACTTTCGAATTCAGTTAGAATAAGAATTACTAGTGGTCAGGTCCCAAACCAATTCAGCATCAAAGTAAAAGAATCTAACTAATATTATAAATCCGAAAGTAACTCTTTCTGTCTGTCTGTTCGTTACGTTTTTACGCCTAAACCGCAGAACCGATTTTGATGAATTTTAGTATAAAGATAGATGGGAACTAGGAAAAGGACGTAGGGTACGTTTTATGTTGGTACCACGCGTGCGAAGCCGCGGGAAGCAGCTAGTTTAATATAAAAGTTTATTTTTTCTTATAAAATCAGGATGTTACTCGCCTTACTAGCCATGATAATTTTCATTATAATGTATTAAATATGCGGCTATTTTGAAAACTATTCAGACCACTTATATGTACTTTTGCAACTTTTCATCTCGGTAAGACCAATAGTCTGTGAATAAGAGCTCTGATAAGGGACAGACAGACGGAAATGGCGGAACTAAAATGATTTCTTGTAGACTTCGAAACGTAAAATATCTCTATTTCACTTTTTTTTTTACTTTGAGTGCGAACCGTGAACTCAAGCGGCACCGAGCGGAACGCGGATCAATCTCACCCTGATGAAGATTCTCTAAGTCTAGATGAATCGAAACAGTGTCGGTGCTTACATCGACAAAAAAATACGTGAGTAAACCTTGTGTATTTCAAAATGTGTTTTATTTATTGCCCACTATAACACTATATGATCTAAGTACTAATGAATATTCATTTTTTGACAATGCATAGACATCATGGTCCAAAATGGGGTTAGTGAGTAGGTAAATTGTATCTGTGGCACAACCTCTGTGGCGCAGTGGGCCAAGGTCTGGCTGAGACGCAAAAGGTTGCGGGTTCGATTTCCGCCGCGGAACAAATGTTTGTAAGATCTGCAAGTATTTGTCTCGGGTCGGGGTGTTTCTATGTAATACCCATAACACAAGCTCTGCTTACTTTGGGGCCATTGATGCTGTGTGATATGTCCGGGTTTATTTTTATTTATTTATTTATTTATGCAAAAGGCTGTACAAGCCTGTTATTGGCATACGTTTTTTATAACATTGTGAGTTAATATGTTATGTATATACTGTTGGCATTGTCTAATAAATACATATCAAAAATCAAATTTTCGTTAGGGATTAATATGTTATTTCATAGGTATTTCAACGCCTCTTGTCTCAAAAGCTAAGCTACAAAGCATAGCATACACTATATAAATGAAAATTGTTGTTCGGTGTAAAAATTTATATTTTACACTGAACAAAATTCCGAAATGAAAAGGCTTGAATTTAATTCGTCCAACTTCAAGTGACCCATAATAATCTGAGCGAAGATCGAGTTAATTTAACTTTGATTTTATTCATAAACAGTGGACCTTTTTGTTTGAGAGAATTAATTTAGTTTTATCTGTGACACCTGTCTGCGATCACGTGGACCCGAACTCAACCCACGATGTTTTCATCTAAAACATAGTCAATATTAAAAATAACCTAATTTAATTTCAATTTGCAACTTGATTGAATGAGAGTCCTATTTTATAAGTAATAGAATTAATCGATTTTTTCAGGCGAAATATTGAGTAAAAAATCAACTGTTTTAAGTTTGAGTTTGATTTGCATGGCGTTTAGAGTATAGTCTGTCCTTATCATTCTAATGCCAATAAAAAGAGATGACAAAACATTTAAACAACACATTAGTTAATGTCATTTCTTCGTTTGACATTTTATAAAGGAACTTACTCGTTGCTCTTATAAATTAATTCGTATTTATCATGTTATTTCAGGTGCCAGTGTGAAATATTAGTGGAGCTTTAATAAATTGGGACTTTAAGAAGAGTTTTAAAGCACAATTGTAGACGATTTAGTAATAGGAATCCAAAAAAATTGTAGATGGTAATTCCGCGATGACGTTTAGAATAGACGAATAACGATCGACTGCAAATGACAAAACTGTCATTTCTTCGTTGGTCATTTCATAATGTAGCATAGCTCTGCTAATTTAATATTTTTTACTGGTTTTATTGCATGTTTTATTCAGTAATCTTAGCGGAATTTCAATGAAAAATTGTGACTACATAGGACAACTATGGACAATTGAATTATATGTGTATTATGATGCAATTTGATTTGAACGACGAGGAATCCCAAGAAAATTCTAGACGGCCATTCCGCGATGACGTTTAGGATTGACAATTGACCATCTACTAAGACTTTAATAACAAACAAATTGACTAAGTATATACAAATATAAACACTTGACACTGGCATTTGACATTATTATGTCGCATGCCATTAACAAAGAACAAGAATAAGACAAAACTGTCATCAATACGGATGCCATTATAAGGAGAAGAAGAAGCTATAGCGTATAAAAAATACCCATTATCTTTACTTTGTACTCGACTTTTTACCTTCAGGCTGTTATTGTAGAGGTAACAACGTTAGATAATTTGATTTTTCATATCGTAAAATAAAAATACTCTTAACATAGATTGATGGTATTGCATGACCCCTTCAGGGGGTTATTTAATACAAACAAGCAGAGCCAACTTAAAGGTTTGATTACATGGAGATTTTCTCGCCATGAAGAATCGATTATTGAAAGAATATTTCTAATATTTCTAATGACTCACCATTTAATTAGGTTTGATTGGAATCAATGAAATTCACCTAGTATGTAAGACGTTTCAAAGTGATCCTTTATTGTATTGAATAAAGTATCTTTTGACTTTTGACTTTGACTTCAAATAAAAATACTTTTTTTGGATGTAAGTGACCAGATATAATTATGGCCTATGGATACAAAGCTTTTTACTTATTAGAAAATATTTTATGTTTACCTACGATTAGGCCTTTTCTTACTAACATTTGTGTTTCTCGTGTAAGTGAATTTTATTCTTATGGGAAATAAATAATCTTAAACCTGACAAATACAACATTTCCGGATAATATCTTTAGCTAATTTTCACTACTAAACTCTCCTCGTGTAAAAGCAGCTTTAGTCCAATCCATTTTAAATTGAAAAATAACATCAATGTTATTTTTTTAGATTCGGTTTGGAGAGCTCTCGTCGAAATAATAACGTTTTATAGCGAGGTAGATATTTATTTAGAACTTAATTTGTAAATGGTTTCTCTGGTGCGATGAAATGTTTTGGAATACGAACCTAATAATAGCAGAAGCTTTATTCGACCATAAATACCAACGTATTTGTAAGTATTTTTCGCTGTTGAATGCAGACTGGAATGCATGGCAGACTGCAATGCGCTAACATTAGCGTGCCCATTAAAATATTTGTCACTGCTGTCTAAACAGACGGTTCATATGGTCCAAGAGAATGCATAATGTTTCGACTCAACCATCTGGTATATTCTGGTTCCCTGGTACTTTTTGTAAAACCTCTGTTTCTTTTGTGGCTCTGGGGTTAGCCAGTACAGTGACAAATGGTTTTGTAGAGATAGTGAATTTGGTAGACGGCGCACAATACTCCCCTAACTTTGAGTTTTTCCAATTTGTGTTCGGCAAATGTTTGTCTTGGACAGCGTCTCCAACTTTTATTTATCAAAGATTGAATCAAACTGAACACAGTTTCACAGGAGAGTGTTTGAGTAACTTAACAAATAAAGTCAGTGTTGTTATACGGAATAAAAGAAGTAACGGGATTTATGTATCATTTTTATCAAATAAAAGACTTACAATTTGGTAAGATATCTCACTAATACAAACCTACAAAGATGCTACTTTATATTTCATGCAAGGGTGTGTTCTGTTTGTTTCGCTTTATCTATTTTTAACGTAATTATGGCTCAAGGAATCTCCTCTCGTTGCTCCGAAAAGGTTAATCATGGTTTTATTAAACAAAACAAACTTAATTCGTCAGGTACGTTTTATCTCCAAACTCTCCGAAGTACTCGTAGCTACAACGGGGATAAAAGCTTCCAGAAGCGGCAATATTTGTCACCATAATCCAACATCTCGGGGTCAGACCGCGGAAACAAGAAAAGTTTTAAAAGAAGCTACAAAAAATATATTGGGTACAAAAATAAGGTACAAATTTACGCGTTCAAGAGTAGTTATCAACCCTATCAAGTAGAGTGCGCTCTCCGGTGAAAGCAACGGAGATTGGGAGATATATCTAGTTACTATTATTCCCCTGCGAATTGATTTTGCCATTGTTAGAACAAACAGAGTGGTCACACAAACTGTGTATTCAAGAAACACGTAGTGACTGGCTGAGCTGATAAGTTTTCATCTTTGTAGTTAAAAATACTCAGCAAGAAATATCAAATGTAATTTCGTAGTAACACGTTACGTCGTAGCTGAGTGGCGTTCAATCGTGGCACATTTCATACCTTTTACTGCCGCGTTTACTATAATTTTCTTCAACAACTAAACAGTTTTATCTCATAGTATCTGCCAAAGTGGGCCATTTGGACTGGCTTATCAGCTCTGTTGGTAGTATCACTGCCTTCTGCGCTGTGGGTTAGGAGGTTCGATTCACTCCCAGACCAAACATTTGTATGATGAATATCGATGTTTGTTCAGTGTCTGAATATTATAAAGTATAATAAGTAGCTATGTATCTAAAAATATATATGTATTCAATCACTTGGTCTGGCCTGGTCTGGTCTGGTCTGGTCATCATAATATTAGCGATACTTAGTTTGTGGCCAGTTTGTGATGTGTGCATTGTCTAATGTTTATTTATTTTTATTTTTTAGTAGATATCAAAGCCTAAGCCTAAACCCACCGCATGCCGATGAAATAAGGATGTGAATTTCGGGAATAATTCAACCGCAGATTTCATATTTCGTGATGCATATCTACGAGTATATGGAAAAATCCATACGTTTTATTAATGTACAAGTATTAAGTGGACCGCTAAGAACATCAGTCGACTGGTGCAATTCATCCTAATACCGTGGAAACTTCAACTTTATTTACACGTTGCGTACGGCATGTTTTGTATCACACGTCTCTTGGGTGTTGGCTTGTTGAAGTACACTATGACCTTATCAACAGAACGGACGGAACGGATTTGTTATAATTTGTTTGTCTGTTTGCGTTTCATGTTATTGTATTTCTTATTTGTGTTTAAACATAATTGCGTATTTTCAGCAAATGTTTGATATAATATCTCATCTAAAATACAATTTCATATAAGACAACGCCTTGCTTCAGAAATCACTTAAACTCTAGAGGAGGTAGAGTTGTATTAGGAAGGTATAGCTTGCAGAACTGTTGTTTGAGAGTTATTTGGCTCTATGCCAAGGTCTAGTTATTTCTCTACTAAAGCGCACTCTGGTATCTTAATCAACTTAATGTTTCTAAACTAAATGAAATGTTCACTAGCAAGTTATTGACGACCTCTTTAGTGCAGTGTGCGAAGGGCTGCCGCAGAAGGTTGCGGGTTTCGTTTCTCGCCGAGAGACAAATGTTTGTATAATCTGCAAGTATTTATGTCGGGTGTTGATGTTTATATGTATAATAGAAGGAAAGAAAGAAAATTCTGGAGATTTCACACAGCTAATCTAACCCCAAAGTAAGCAGAGCTTGTGTTATGGGAACCATATGATTGATATACTACTTATATTATTATTTATTTGCAAACTTCTGCGTATCAGGTAGTTAAATTAAGTGGTGGTTTCAGCATATTCTCTCGCACAATCCTAATAATAATGTGCGAGTGAGAGAACATTACTAAAACTACTGACATTTTCCTTTCTTCAATGAAACAAGTTAAGTATATATAAAGGTTCGCACATGGCCAGAAACCATAGTGAAGATAAGAAATGACAAATTGTGTGAAATCAAGAGAATATTATAATTGTGTCAAAACAGCATTGTTGACGTGAAATTTCACGTGGTTTAGTTGGTTAGTTAGAGACATCGAGATAAATATAACTAGAGGAGCAAACCTCCTCTTTCACGCATCAAAGTGTTACCATTTTTTGGTTTTAACGACGACGTAGCTAATAAACCATAGACATTTTGAAGTAAACATAAACTTTTTCACTTTCAAAACTTTCGTGAGTTGTATACATTTTGATAAACACGGATTTTACTGATATTGAATTCACGGTTCGCACTGAACGAACGGACCGCAGATCAGACTCACCCTGATGAAGATTCTCTAGATGAATCGAAACAGTGTCGGTGCCAAATTATAAACTTATCTCTTTTACTCTTATGAACTACTTCAAAAGTAAAATTGATTTTGATAGAGACCGTCAAGAATTATAAACTATGGGAAAAAATAATTGTGCAGAATTTGTATAGAAATCATTTTTTCATGTTTTAAGGAATAACGAACGTAGAATGAGTAAGTTTACTTGTGAAAGTAACCGCTTGCTTATTTATGTGTTTGTTTGCGTGGATTACACTGCTTCACTACACATTTTGTCATTTTATTGAAAATAAATTTGGTACGACGTCAATATTGTGCTGACATATTAATAGAAGCGAGTAGGTTATTTGACCTCGTTAAGGGTACTTAACGTTACCGCGATCTTTTATATAAATCTATGGTTATAAATATATACTCTCGTGGATATAGAACTTAAAGCTTTGCTTGAATTTGTCAATATAACGAGACAGCTGTAAATCCCAGTAGTTTAGTGTAATTATCGGGCCAGTGATACATGAAGACGGAGTCATCCCGGGAGAGCAATAAATCGGCACATTTGGCTCGAAGCAGCATTAAACCCGCTTCGAATAATTCGAATACTCCAAATGAAGATAAACCTCTTTCGAATATATTAAATTATGATAAAGCCTCTTTCGATTGCCAAATGATGATAAATATGGTTATATAACTTTATTACAGAAAAAATACAGAGCATTGGATAGTTTTTACATTTAAAGTCGAACCATGTTTTGTAAAAGTATTTATTTAGCAGTCAAGTATGTAGATAATATATGTAATAACATAGAACTAGATATCATCCTAGAGTTACAACAATAACAGTATCACGCAAGATTTTTTTTCTATAAATCTATTTCGTATTAGGTACATTTTCATATCCCGTACTTTTTATAAAATAAAATTTATTTGTAGCTATATTAAATAAATCCGCTAAATATCTGAACTCCTAAAGAAGCAGCAAAAAATAATGCTTATTCAAATTTGTGCTTTCTTTAATTCATTTCCTATCCATGTTTTGTCACCTAATGGTTATGTATTCCGACCAAACATAGTCGTTCAATTATCACCGAGAGCGAACTAGACAAATAATCCGTTGATTGTTTGTATTAACACGCCCGTTATTTGTGCTTAGTTTACTAATCGATCGTCGGTTGTCAGCGGTCTATCAAACCACAAACCCACCACAAAATTAATTTGGTTAAAATGGACGTCTATTTGTCCAAATAATTAATTCAGTGTTTAAAACAGAAAACATATGTACACCGTTGTTACCCATCTACATAACATTTATATTTATGCATTTTGAATTCTATAATCTCTGATATTAAAAAGATGGATATTAACTTGTATCTACAATGTTTGGTTTCGTGTCGAGTTCAATTTTGATCCTAAGCCGCTTGCATTAAAGTTTAGTGGTAGTATGATAGTAACCCTTGCGGTTTCATTTATTTGAGTCGCGTGACCCGTATTAGCCCGGGCGCTCCGATACCGCGTAATTGTTTCCGAATGAAATGTTAGCTGACTGCCAGCCTCACAGTTAGACACGCGGGCGTTAGTTACCTTTGCACGGAAAATACGGTTACGGTTTCGGGACAGGAAATGATACAGCAACGAAAGAGCTTTTAGTTGATTTAAGGTTTATTTTGTTTTTACGCGATTTTTGTAGCACATCAGAAAAAAGGGTTGTAAAAAAAAGGTCCTAGTTTTATTCAACTCTAACCACTGAAATTGAAGAAATACAGCAATAGTTTATGAAGCGTATGGCTTGCAATAATGTGCCACGTAAATTGAAATAAGTGTATACATTTTTCAATAAACGAATGACCTACATATAATTGATTAGGCTTGGGTTGGCTCGCAGAGCTAGAAACGTAGAGCATTGTGCTAACTTTTTGACACAATTTGTAATTTTTGTGTATACTAAAGAATTAAATAGCAATACATACTTAATTAGCTTACTTCTGTAAGTACACGGATTATATTACGAGTGCCTATCACCTCAGCCGAAGCCTGGCTAGCGTGGCAGATGGCAGGGCTTTGTTCGGTGTCCATCTGCAGGTTGGGTCGGTGCCAGCGACCCATATTTTTACCTTATTTTGCTCCGTTTCGGTTTACCCAAAAACGTCAGGTGCAGTCATGTTTATTTCATTCACTTGAGTGCAAATGGTATACTGCCTGTTTTTATTAAATTTTTACTTCTTACCTGCATTTTAATATTGTAATGATGTAAATGTTTACAGAATTTCATAAAATACCTAGCAGTTGAATTGCTATTTTATTTTATTTTATATATTAAACAAAATCCACAGCCCTTAAAAAATAACAATATATTAAAACTAGGCTAAACTGAAGGCCAATAATGGATTTACATTTTAAAGATGTTTGTAAACAGACAGTAAATTTTACCTTACGGACATACTAAATTTAGTAAGTAAGTAACAAAAATACACTTTGCAAAATAATAAACTAATGTGTATGAAAATAAATATTAATAATTATGAAACCTAGGTACATAATACACACATGAATAATATATCTAGTACGTAAATTGCACTTTATCATAGGTACTAATTTAAAAATGAAAATGAAAAGTAAAAGGTTAGAATTATGATTTTGCCAAGGATCTTGCGTACAGCAAAATATTTACAATAAGAGTTATTCGATCGTCGATAGTGAAGCCAACGTCTTAAAGTGTCTGCAAAGCAAATGGGTTCTCCTAATAGCACCGTTAAATTACTACGTGAGAGGTAAAACAGAGATAGAATTCCTCGACATCAGCCTATAGAATTTGAAAACAAATAAAAGTAAACCGCCTTCCTACTTAGGTATTCTCTCTCTTCAGCAATTACGTAAATTGAAGCCGAGAAAACAACGGATAATGATAAAAGAGCAAAGAAATGATAAAGTTGAGCAAAGATTGTATATTTGTTTTGTGTTTGGGCACTTTACACAGAAGGCCGAGTTTCCAGTGAGGCGAGGTAGATAGTAGGATTCTCGTACAAAACAATCGGTATCAGTCGACTTCGTGGGCGAGTTATTGTCGGTAAATGCCATTAGGCAGAAAGCGGCATGTGGCGGCATTCTACTCAAACGAGATGTTTTGAAAATTTATGTTTTCTTGGATTTAATAAATTTAACAACTGCCGGAGACATGAGCACCGGGTCGAAAAAAATGTAAAGTAGAAAGGAAGGTATGGACAACGACGTCTTGGAAAACAAGACGACCAAGTTAAAATGAAGTTGGGCGAGGCACGTCAGCCGTATGAGTGAAGACAGGCGGGCAGAGGTCGACACACAATGATTGCCTGCAGATGGACGACGTAGCCAGAGAAGGCCTATCTCGATGCTTTCGAGAAATGCTGGTGGGAAGTGGCGGGACATGGACAAGGACAGATGGAATTAATTGGAAGAGACCTTTACTCAGCAGCGGAAAAGTATAGGTTGATAAAAAAATAATAAGATTTATATCAAATAATTGGTTAAAATGTTCTCAATCGCAAGCCACAAATACAACCACATAATGTATGTAAAGTATTTATTTATTGGACATGGGTTGAGAATAATAGCGCCACACGCTTCCAAAATAGCAGTATCGGGAGAATTTCCATTTAACGTTTTCCCGTGAATTCCTATCGGTGAGCGCTCCCCAATTCATCGGAGCATTAACTGGAAACCGGCATTATTGTTCGCTCCTGTATTACTGTACACCCTCTTGACGGAACCATGAAATTACGTACATAGATGGGCGCTACTATGCTGATTAGACATCCTCACACATTTGTTCACAACTCTTCGTACTTCGGTACATCGCATTTTCGCCGTTGTTCCACAGCTGCGCACGCTGTGCACGGGCTCAGTGATTTTTAGCTGCGGGAGTCTATTTATTAGACAGCGTGGACCTATGTTAATACTTCAACACTGTGCAACTGTAGCGCAGAATAGTTTAAATTCACACGTCTTGTGACGGACGTGTAGACGTGTAGCATAACATAGAGTGCACTGCATTGAGCTGTAAGGATGACATATCCGATCAAACGACGCGTGTTTCATGCGTAGCGTGTTCCTGTAGTGATTTGCCTTAATAAATATGTTTTCATACAAAGCGAAGCTAATTGGACTTACGCTGCAGTGGGCATCGCCTTTAGCCAGGCGACACGGTGGTTTGTTAAGTAATGCAAATTATATTTTCCATTCTTCTATCAGAGTTTCATATCTAGACAGTTCCATATTATACTCGGAGGCAAAATCACGCTGAATTGATTATGATCGTCAAATATCGAATAAAAACAGCCCGGCGACGCTGACGGTGACATTCGAAGACGTCTTTTTGCGAAGGGTCGTAAAAAATACGAAAATATAAATATATAGGCACTGTGTTGAGGCATACAATCACGCTTTAAACACCGATGAAATAATAGTATTAATACTGGTATAATATACTTAACATTAAATGTTTCTGTTTAAAAAGTGTATCGTGGTTTATAGGTATGACCAATGGATATATGTTAGTATATTAATAAGCATATAAACTATAGATTTATACAAAAATATCAGCAGTAGGTCTCGGCAAAGTAAGGTAAGCCCTAATGAGGTCAAAAAACATACTCGCTTCTATCATTAATCCAGTTATAATCTTGACGTCGCCGTCGTATGAAATTTAGTTTCAATAAAATGACAAAATGTGTAGTGAAGGAGTGTAATTCGCGCACGCGTTAAAAAAAACAAGCGGAGTTACTTTCACAAGTAATCTTACTCATTTATCGTTTGTCAATCATTAAAATATCAGAAAAATATTTTTATTTATATTAAAGTTGTTTTTCATTTTGCCAACGAAAAAGTTTGCAGTTTATACATAATTTATGGGAGTTTATTAAACTAATGGACGTTCATATTATATGCGTTCACTGGATTGGCTACCACTTAAAAACGATTAAAACCAAGAGCTATGACACATCATAAAAATATGTCATATCAAGATTCTAGAAAATATCAAATATCGTAAATTTACGATAAATGTTTGCTAAACTGCTGAAATTTTGTTTTGTAATCTTTATCGTAGGTTTTTTCAACTTACTCACTTAACAATTCATTTTAAGTGGAGTTGGTGTGTAGTGTGTACTACAGCTAAAAAGATCTACGCTCAGTATTTAAGTAAGTTCTGCATAGAAATAGAAAGAAATGTCCCACTACTGCCTCGCGCCATTTGAACTCGGGTTATTTTCGCTTTAAATTAACTGCACGTCCATTTCACAGTTTTTTTTAAAAGCCATAATTCTGTGTTGTAATTTTCTTGTTGGCAATTTTCGAGTTGGCAACACTGAGCTGACAATTAAGGGTGTTTTACTTTCTCTATCAAAATCAATGTCACTGTTGAAGTAGTTCATAAGAGTAAAAGAGATAATTTTATGTTTACTTCAAAATGTCTATTGTTTCAAAGCTAAGTCGTAGTGTGAAAATGATTACACTTTTTACGCGTGAATGAAGGTTTGTTTCTCTAGTTATATATCTCGATGGCTGGAAAATAATATTAGGTTATCGAAATTTATTGAAAACTAAATTGTACAAAAAAGTTCTAGTATTTTTCATCATTTCTATTTCAAAGTATTCACCCACGCTATCGATGCAACTTTACCAGTGCAGTGGCAAATTATCGATGCCTTTCTTGAATACGTCAGCTGGACGGGAGGCAAACTCTATAAAGGCATTTTGAACGGTTTCTCGGGTATTGATTTATTTTCGTTCCAATAAGTTGGCCAGATTGGATAAAATTCAGGGCTTGACTTTAGTAGTGCGTCGCACGAATTGGAGGGTGAAAAGACTCACATCTGGTAGGGTTTTGCTTTCTGATTACATATTTACCACTAATAACATTAGGTTATTCCGAGAAAATAGTAAAACATTTTCAACCTCAAATCAAATAAATCAGATAAAACTACGTAAAGATTGACAGATAATAACCAACTTTGTCGTATTTCTTGTCTATGGTTTAACATGTGTGCAAAATTGATGTGAACGAAACGTAAAAATCCTGTCAGTGATTTTGTTATGGCTTCTTTCGACGACTTTGGCTTATCTTCAATTCACTTGGTTACTTATCACCTATTACTAGGTAGGTTATGTTGGAGTATAGAAAAAACGCGTAAGGCGAGCGAAGCGTGCCGCGGTAGCGGCCGCCGCAGCGCCAGAAAATAATACAAGGTCACGGTATATCTCACTTGGTTACTTATCACCTATCACTAGGTAGGTTATGTTGGAGTATAGAAAAAAACGCGCAAGGCGAGCGAAGCGTGCCGCGGCAGCGGCCGCCGCAGCGCCAGAAAATAATACAAGGTCACGGTATATCTGATGTTTGTCGTATTTGTTGTCTGTGATATATCATGTTGTGCAAAATTGATGCGAACGAAACGTTAACAAATTTACGAAACGTTACGATAGGTTACAAATGTTTTTTTTTCTCATTTGTGCATCTACCTTTATCTTGGGAGCTTTACCAGGGGTGAGGTGGACCTCTCCCTCCCCCTCCTTGGTAATTTAAACTAGATTTGTATCAATATTTTTTTTTGAGGTTAGGTTACATTTATTCAAATATCTCGAAAACAGGGCAATACTAGGTATGGGGGTGGTACCAGGGGGTAGGGGGTTAATGCTAATAAAAAAGAGAAAATGAAAACAAAACTAATCAATAAACAGATGACTGAATTTGAAATAGAAAGTCATTATATAAAAATATGTACTTCATTGGAAATTAGAATTCTTAACCATCCATGGAATAAATACATTTCATATGGCCAGTACTTGTTGCCAGCCAGTTGCCAGAACGGCAACTTCATAGATGATCGATTATTTACGAAACTAAATACAAACTTACTTGATAAATTCGCTTCTGTCACCATTTTACAACGCTTTTGATACCACAATACTGTTTTGTATTTCCGAATACTCGTATTCCGATAATATTGTTTCATAGATGTATTACGACTTACGATTCTTTATATTTTTTCTACGCTCTGTTTCCCCCATTGTATAAAGCTGAAACATAGGTATGACATGCACCTATGTTTTTCCAGCGAAATAAGTTTGGGCGGAATCGTAATTCAACGGTGTGCGGTGCCCGAAACTAATTTCGAAGGATTGATGCGAGGGGCGACCACCCGGGCCACACAATTAGTCTAATATTTCTTCGGGAGGAGCCAGTAAACAAAATGAGCAGTTTGTTTTGAATAATTTGTGTAATTGATTGCGTCATTTATCCCATCTTTTGCTATAACTGGTTATGCTTAATCTTCTTTTGCAAAAGAGCAGCAACGATTAGCTGTCGGTATTGCTTGAAATATTCGACGCGAGTTTAGTTATAATTTTCACTTTACCGCTTTCGACCAATCTATTAGTAAACTACGTATTATGTAACATTGTCAGTCTGCCAATGAAAAAGACAATACTCACGCTCATTGTAAAGCGAAGTGTTCATCCATGGCCGCGAGATTGCAATGCACGGTTTTCAGTGCGCCCAGCGGAGCGCGAAAATGCCACTGATAGCCGAGCGAAACTCTATCCACCTATCTATAAGTAGAAATGGTATACGCGTATGGCAGTGTGGCTGAATATTGTTTCATGTTGTAGATGATGTATTTATTATTCTATAAATGTGTCAGCATGTTAAAATAAGAAGAATATAGCAGCTGAATAAGTACCTATCTAGGGACTCTAAACAAACGGAGGATTAAGTAGATTTAAAAAAATACCTAGATACCTAGGTATTTTTTTATGTCTAGTTATTTGTTGATGAGTCCTAGACTACGTAACTCGCAATAACTAGCAATAGCCGTGAATTGCGCAATCACTGCTGTCAAAGACACATTTTGTACGATAATGGTGGCAATTCGGTTGGTTCATTTCTAAAATTAGGAATTGTCTAAAATATATTTAGTTAGTCATAGTTAGTCATAGCATTTGTAAAACTAATTCGAGTGGTACCTCTACCATCTATCTAAATTAGGAACGCTTCATTAAGTTAGATAAAATTAAATTAGGATAATTTGGTAGTAGCAGAATAACAAAGTTTCATTTGACAGTTCTAAACCTAATTTTAGCTAAAATTAGTTAGGTTGGTGCCAACAGAATTGAGGCCAATATCACTGCTATAAGTATTTTCGCCTGTAGGTGGCAGGCGAGTAATAAGAAGCTGGTTGCTTCCGTAGTTATTTTTTCAACGTCAGACTGAATTCGCAAAATCGGCTGTCGCAACTGCTACTTTTACGTAAAAACCCTTTATGTCTGATATTACTAAATTTTTACCGTTATTAATGTTTTGTGGCACGCATTATATTATTGGTGTGAGTTCTGTTATGTGAGTTCTGTTTGACGACCTCTGAGTCGTTGTAGATATTTTATTGTATTTACAAAAGAAAACAGTATGTAGGTGATATATAAAAGTATATATCACTAATGTGGTTCCCATAACACATGCTCTGCTTACTTAGGGGCTAGATGACGTTGTGTGAAATGTCCGGCATTATTATTATTATTATTATTTTTTATTCTGTACTACCTATCAGCCTCTGCTTCTGCCTTCTGCACTGTAGGTTGAGGGTTCGATTTCCTCCCAGGATAAACATTTGTGTGATGAACATAGGTGTTGTTCAGTGTCTGGGTGTTATAAAGTATCATATTTAAAAATATATAAGTATTCTATTAGTCATCTGGTCAGTATAGTACAAGCTATGCTTAGTTTGAAGCTAGATGGTGTCGTGTGCAGTGTCCATCAATATTTATTTATTTATTTTACATCTGCAAGCTGTGACCTCGTTCGTAAATGACATCCAACAAAACATATTTACGCAATAACGTATCCATTGTATGCGAAACCAATAATCTACTGCTCATTGCCATTTAGTTTTACAGAATGACATGTTTATTATAAATAAATAAATAAATAATGCCGGACATTTCACACAGCATCATTTGACCCCAAAGTAAGCAGAGCTTCTGCTATGGGTACCATATGACTGATATACTACTTATATACAGTTTTTTGTATATACATACATATAACATAACACCCAGACCCGAGACAAGTAGTTGCAGATCATACAAACATTGGTCCCGCGGCGGGAATCGAACCCACAACCTTCTGGATTTCAGGCAGGCCTATGCCCACTGCGCTACAGAGGTCGATTATGTTTAATACCTTCATGTATATTAAACCTAGAGGCTTTGTTTTCGTTTCGTCTCATCATGATCCTATTTCCATCTTGGCCCCCAAGCCAATAAACAACTCGGTAACCTAATCTGGGCCTAATTACATAGTGACGATGGTAATCGACTACGCCTTCATTTTTGACATTTCTAGTCTATTCTGACCCAAATCTGGCGTTTGTGAGTTGACTTACGAAACACCGTCAACAGATTTCAAGAGGCAAGTTATTTATACTATTGTAACTTATTTGAGTTGTTTATATTATCCATATTAGATTACTTTTAAAAGCAAATATACATACATAGGTAGATAGATAAAGGCATTTATTTGTGGCTACAAACACATATACATAAAATAACAAAAGAAAAAGAAGGAATTTAGGTTGGTAGATACAAACAATACAAAAAAAGAAGTTTAAAATATAAAACAAAACATTTACATCGGTAGATAACTCTTTATTGCTATAGGTATACCACACAGAAAATTACAAAAACATTAATTTTTCAGTTTTTAGGGTTCCGAAGTCCACAAGGGACTTTTATAGGTCGACATGTTTGTCTGTCTGTCTGCCCTTCTCTAATCAAAACTATTGCTTGCCTAATTATAGACTGAGGGTTCGATTCTCTCCCAGGACACATATGTGTAATGAACATAATGTAGATGTTTGTTCTGTGTCTGGGTGTTATAAAGTATCGATTGTATGAAAAAAAATATAAGTATTCTATCAGTCATCGGATCACCATAATACAAGCTCTGCTTAGTTTGGTGCTAGATGGTGTTGTGTGCATTGTCAACATGTATATATTTATTTATTGTTATATTATGATAAGTTTTACTGTAATTTTACTAGTGACTGCATGGATATTACGTCATTTTTAACCGACTTTAAAAAAGGAGGAGGTTTTCAATTCAAATGTTTTTTTTATGTTTGTTAACTCAGAACTTTCGACTGGGTGAATCGATTTTGATGATTCTTTTTTATTTTACACCTGGTGCTTCCCGCTGCTTGTGGTCCCATTTCAATTTGGTCCAGTTCTGACAATGGCATCCATGAGAAAACCATAAATGACAAATAACTTAATATCACGCTAACCGATTTCGATGCTTCTTTTTTAACCGACTCCAAAGAGGGAGGAGGTTCTCAATGCGACTGTTTTTTTTATAATTTATGAAGTCGCTGGTCTTTTTAGTTTTTAAAACGTAATTATTAATAATCCAGTTCCTTTCCCAGCCGCTAAACTGTAGTTCGGGAATACCTGGATATTTTAAGTAGTAGCATATACGATTAAACTGTAAAAAAATTATTACTGCTTTTATATTACTAGATTAAGAGTAACAGGCTAATTTGTAAAACGTAATTCTAAAATATTTTATTTTGTATCTACATGGTGTTGAATTCGTTTGGTCCTTGCCCCACCTATCTTTAAAGTAATGGCATACTTAAATAGTGAAAATTATCACCCAAAAATTACTATTTGGTTTGTAAAGTAACATTGACTAGCCTGTCAGCTCAGTTGGTAGTTGCTCTGCCTTCTGGGTTGCAGGTTGAGGGTTCGATTCCTTCCCAGGACACACATTTGTGTGATGAACATAGATGTTTGTACTATGTCTGGGTGTTATAAAGTATCTTATGTATGTATTTAAAAATATATAAGTAATCTATCAGCCATCTAGTCACCATATTACAAGCTATGCTTAGTTTGGGACTAAACGGTGTTGTGTGCATTGTCCACCAATATTTATTTATTTATTTATTCGATCCTATGTACACTTGGCCAAGTATGTTAATAGAATTTTACACAACAAGCCAGATATTATTATCATTATTATGCTTGTATAAAGGTTTTACTGAAACGAATCTATCGTAATCCAGCATCATTATTCATTGTTCTAAGCTCAGATGGTTAATACCACTCTAAAATGATCCCAAGATGTTGAGCTCGTGCACCATAAACCATTCGCCGTCGGCTATAATTTGCGAACGGAGCCTTAGGTAATACCGCTTGAAGTTACTACACTACTTAGCCTAAAGCGAGCTACACCTACATGAATATCTTATTCCGCAGTCTTGTGAGCTAAGTTTGATAACTTAGTAAGTAGGTGCTTAGTTTGTGCTGCTGAGATTTACTGAGTGTTTAAAGAAGTAGGAGTGCAAGATAATATGATACAAAAAGCTTGTTGTAGTTTTCTGACAGCTATTTTTGCAATCGTCTTCTTTTTGAAGTTGCTTCGACCTAGCTTTTAACACATAGGAAACCTAGAACCAATTATGGACGAAGAAATATAATGTATAAGGGTGCACAGCTATTTAAGAATTTACCAGATGATATAAAAGAACTCCTATACTTAGAACCTATATTTAGAACTAAACTTAAAAAATCATCATCATTATCATTAGCCTTAGTTCATCTGTTGAAGATGATTTAGGTGGCGTCAGTCAAGTTACAGAGCAGTTAAATTTCTGAACATGACAAATTAAGTACATCCGAGGGACATGCGCCCATTTCTTTCATAGTCCCTTTAACCGAAGCTTCAGACATGTAGGTACGGCAACTTCACCAAAGACGATTTTATTAAGTTCAATTCGTTGTCCTTCTGTCTCTATGTCTGTTTGTCTGTCGGTCTGTCTCAGCCCCTTAGAAGTGTAAAATAATCAAGCTTCTAATCAAAAATTCAATTCAAATCGTAATTACCAACATGGCCGAAATTCGATCATTTGTGCCATATATTTCAAACTCGCCAGTAAATCAAAACCATTACTTCCCGTTGACCTAGTCATGAAATTTTGGCATATTCAAAAATCTTTCATTTGTACTTTAAAATCACGTAAAATCATTTTTTTATATTATTATAATTATCTTACAATGTTCGGTACTTTCATAGTTTATGTCCCGGGCAGGCAAATATTGGCAAGCAGGCGAAGTTGGATTGTGTTTTTTACTGACTGATATCAAACACACTAGCGGCTTTTCCAACAGTTGAATAAATATTTTCCCGTCCAAGTGAAAGAGGAACCAATAACCGAATTATATGATAAAAGACTTGAGAGTTGTGGAGTTGGTTCGATTATTATGACGACCTCTGTGGCGCAGTAGGCGAAGGCCTACCTGCGGTTTTGATTCCCGCCGCGGGACAAATGTTTGGACGATCTGCAGTATTTGGCTCGGGTCTGGGTATTTCTGTGTATAATATGTATTTAGCTAATAAAAAAAAACATTTTAAGTGTGGTACCCATAACACAAGCTCTGCTTACTTTGGGGCCAGATGACGCTGTGTTAAATGTCCGGCCTTATTATTATTATGAGAATTATAGATAATAGTAATAATAAATTAAAAAAAAATTTTACAGAAATAATTACAGTAATGTACAAAATAATCTACAATAATATAAAATACACGTGAAACAGTTGAGCTATCTAAGGACCGTTTAAAACGATCTATAGCTAGCTCAACTGATCCAGATCACTGCCAGAGGGCAGCGTTCCTAAGATACTGGCGGCATTACCACGTTGAATGCTAATACGCTGAGCCAGATAGGAGCCAGCTCTTGGGTCATGCAACGTATCTATACCAGACCTACTAAGCACTAATGGCCTCCCAAGGGACAAGAGTCATACCATCATCACGTATCAGACCGTTGGGTTCGAGAACAGCTGGTACGTTGACGCTGGTGAGTGCCCGACGAATGATATCGTTAAGACTGGCGTGGCGGGCAATCCTACCGGCGGCCCTATGACACGATAACCCATGGAGACCAAGCTGGTCGACCGCTGTACCACACTGGCACTGATGAGGGGCGCAGCACCGCGCACCCAACCGCAGATAAATTGCAACTCGAAATGTTGTAGGATCTAATAATGTTTCAATGTTAGATGATGGTAGTGCTTGTAACCAATGTCCTGACTCCCATTTCGAAACGGCTAGGAGACGGGCGCGAATTACGGAGCTTGAGCATTATTCTAACAGATGATTCCATGTAAGCTCACATAGAGGCCCGTCCCATTGCCGTTGGGCCGAAAGCTTCTTGGGGGGAGCAGAATTAGGGCAAGCACTGTTCCAAGTGTTTCTTGCTTCGTCTTGATATTAAATTTTATGAGTGATGCCAGAACTAGCCGGAAAAGACGGAATCTGATTTTTGTCAACCAAATTACTAGTACTGTAGGCAGAAGACAAGAACGCCGGTACACTTGAAATTTTGCGAATACCTAAGCCTCCCAATTTGACAGGTAGGGAGGCCTGTAGCCATGCCTTGTCATCCAAATTAATATTCTAAACCGACGATAAAGTGTCCTTTATTATGTTGTCTAAGCCTTCCACCAGCTCGCTGTGTTTCCACAGTTGACAACATCTTAAAGCGTAAGTAAATTTTGAAACAAAAAGACAAATCTTAATAATTGTAAAAGCCTTATGACTATTAATTTTAAACAATCTGTCCGAGGTTTTGCTAAAATCATATTATAATAAATAATAATATATGATAATGTAATATGTAATATATTCCATTCGGATTATATTATTCGATCAAGCCGTTTCGGAGTATAAACACGAAAACTGTGACTCAAGATTTTTATATATGTATATAGATATATAAAAATCTTGTGTCACAGTTTTCGTGTTTATACTCCTCCGAAACGGCTTGCCCGATTTTGATGAAATTTTATATGTATATTCAGTAGGTCTGAGAATAGGTTTTATATTTTAGAAAAAAATATTTATGGGTTTATACATTTTTTTTTAATGTTCAATAAGGCATAACAACGTTTGCCGGGTCAGCTAGTAATATAATATATAATAAATATTGCTGGACAATGCACACAACACCATCTAGCCCCAAACTAATCATAGCTTGTTTTATAGTGACTAGATGACTGATAGAATACTTATATATATTTTAAACACATACTTATGATATTTTATAACACCCAGACACAGAACAAACACCTGTGTTTTTTTGTTTAATGTTATTTTGTTCTTCACACAAATGTTCATCCTGGGAGGGAATCGAACCCTCAACCTACAGCGCAGAAGGCAGAGCTACTACCAACTGAGCTGATAGTAGATGAAATGCTACAATTGCATGTAACAAAATTACCCATGACGACGACCCCAGAAGAAATGCATTTGAAATACGATTAAAATTAAACCTTCTTCAGATTAAAAACGAAATTATGACAGACAGTAATAAGCACAAAATACTGAATTCGGAAGTCTTTAATTAGCCTTCGGTCCAGGCAGGTCCCAAACCAAACCAATACCATCTAGTTAGTAAAATAAAGTTTAATATAAGGAGTTTATTAAATTTATTTAAGGGTTACAAATCAAGCTGTTACTTAATAGCAAATAGTCTTTTTTATCATAACGACAAGGCTAATATCAAGAGCTCTGATTAGGGGCAGTCGGACAGACAGACAACTTTTGAACTTCGGAATCCTAAATAATATGCATGGTAATACGATAAAATTACTGTCACTGATTATTTAAGATCTCGAGTGTCAATTCAAAAGCAATAACTTTGACGAAGATTTATCGTGATAAGGCTCGAATCAGCGGTAAATTACCAAAAAACCAATACCATCTAGTTAGTAAAATAAAGTTTAATATAAGGAGTTTATTAAATTTATTTATGGGTTACAAATCAAGCTGTTACTTAATATCAAATAGTCTTTTTATCATAACGACAAGGCTAATATCAAGAGCTCTGATTAGGGGCAGTCGGACAGACAGACAGACAACTTATGAGAGACAGACAGACAACTTTTGAACTTCGGAATCCTAAATAATATGCATGGTAATACGATAAAATTACTGTGTCACTTATTATTTAAGATCTCGAGTGTCAATTCAAAAGCAATAACTTTAACGAAGATTTATCGTGATAAGGCTCGAATCAGCCATCAAACCATCCATCGGTTTCTGCAACCCTTGTGATTAATGTCCTTTAAGTATAAAACCGTTGCGTGATTCAATGACGATTTAGGGTCAGGAATAGATTAAAATTCCAGAGCAGACCCTGACACCAACTTGCAATTTAATCGCTTAGAATCGTAAACAGGGGACAATTTTGTGAAGAACTTACGATTACGTATACGAAAACGAAATACGAGTAGATCTATCTCTTTTATTTATTTATTTATTTATTAAATTCACAAAACAGATTACAATCAACACAGCGTTTTAACTAAAATTAGTTATAATCTATTTATTTCTCTAGATTCGTAATCAAATATGTGAATATGACAAAATGACAGTGTTACATGTATAAAAGTTATAATACAGTATTATCAGTATTTTATCTATTTGTTTATTTTATATACGAGTATTAATAGATCCATCAATTTTTACCAAATACCAATTATTTTTTATAGGTGCCTAACTATTTACTTTTTTTAGCATCATGGTTCTTTTACCATCGGTTTAGAAAATGGTACTAGTCTATTACTAGTCCAATTATATCGTCATTAGCTATTGAAGCATCTAACATTTTAGGATAGTTCAAATAAAAAAAATGCTTTCAACTTTGTTAAAAGTTTCATGATTCTAGGTTAGGAAGGAAGTTATATAGGAAGAACTAGCTAGTTCGAAATAAGCTTTGTGCCAACAAATAACTGTATTTAGGACGTATTTTTGATTGCGATAACTTAGAAGCTTTATTTCTTTACAGTTTCAAGGGGCTGCGGGCCTACGAGACAGACATACAGACTAACAGACAGACAGACGTTTTGACCATATATAAGAGTTCATTTTTCCTTTTTAGGTACGGAACCCTAAAATAGAAAGTACATCAGGCATTTTCTCATAATTAAGGCATACCCTAAATATACATTACCAATATCTTTGCTCGGGTATGTGTATTATAGGAATATTTTAACTTTTCATATATCTTAGGTTATAACTAACTGCTGTTTATAAATAACTGCTGTTTAACTCACCTTCTATTCTGTGTTCTATTTTTATGCATGAATTTGTTTTTACTTGTGTATCAGGTCCGTGCGTCAAACACGATCTGTGTTGAAAACCAGCGTTGCAGTTTACTGCAGCATTAAGCTGAACACAGAACCCTTTTTGACTTGCTGTACACAGTCAGTGCTATTTATGTATGAAAACCTTGCTTATTGTCATATTTTAATCTGTGTATAGTTTGTCGAAATAATTTTTTTACTTACTTACTTACTTACTTACTTACCCTAACTATAATCTATGCCACGATCCATATTCAAACTTTAATATAGCACATTATGTCTCAGGATTTTATTACCCACTCTGTAAAATAGCAGTTTCGTTCAACGACAACCATAAAAATAATTTATATTAGAGACACGTTCTTCCATTCAATTAATTTTCTTTGGGTCGCTTAATTTAAAATAAGTTAAGATACGAAGAATTTAGTTACACAAAACAGTAGGTACGAATTAAATGGCTACCAAAAATCAAATTACCATCAGCGGCAAAATAAATCTACACAACTAATGGACAAATTAATAATGTTAAGTAAAGACCACCGTGTTAAAAATAAAAACCTTTTTAGAGAAACAAAAGGACCAATAAAATAGGGTAAGCTTTACCCCTTAGGTACTCGTGATAATGTTCGTTCAAACAGGCCTTGCGTTTACTGCCCTAAGCTATGGCTGTCACGAAGAGAAACACGAAAATCACCCGGCTTTCGGTGTCACACGTTCAAATGTCACGCCGCTGCTGGTTGAAACGGCTTGCGATGATATTTAATCCTATCGTGTGAGAAGACCTTGGTTTAAACGTGGGTATGAAGTTAGGTTAATAATAATTTCATTTACTTCCGATAATTACAGACAGATATAACATTGTGTCTTGTCTGATTTATTTGAATCTCTTAAAAGACTTAGGCCGTAAAGTAAAGTACAAAAGCAGTCATACGAAAGCAGTAGTAATTCTGAGAACACTAAGGTCTAAGAACGAAGGTCGAGGTGGTCCTGGTCGTGGGTTTGAATTCAGTGCGCTATACTAGTAGCCTCAAATGGGGAAGGAAAACGGTGAGGCAACCGGCAGTCGCAGAACCTAAAAAGTTCGAAGACCAAGTCCACGAAAGTCGACTCTGAGGCGCACTTTAATCCTTTCATTACACTGGTTCGTAATAACTAGTGACACGATTAGAAGTATTAATACTTTACGTTTAAGAAAATTAAACGGACCTAAATTGTTTTAAATAGAACCTAGTTAATACATTTAATTAAATAATAATTACAGAAATGTACAAAATAATATAAAATACATGTGAAACAGTTGAGTTATTAAAGGACTGTTTAAAACGACCTATAGTTAGCTCAACTGATCCAGATCACTGCCGGAGGGCAGCGTTCCCAAGATACTAGCGGCATTTCCACGTTGAATGGCAATGCTAATATACTGAGCCAGATAGGAGCACGCTCTTGGGTCACGCAATGTATCTACCAAACACCGCGAGATAATTTTGAAAACGCGCTGGGCTCCTGTTCCCCACGGGTCCAGCGTCTCAACTCCAAAAAGCTCAAATATGTAGGCCTTATCCAGACCGGCATATTTGCGGCTTTTGAGGTCCTCGGCACATTCAGCCACTGCACCAGCTCTAAGGGAAGTCCCTGACAGATAAGATGCTGCCAGGGTGTCTACGCAAGTTGCATCCCAAATCTAGTCTGAAAATACATAAAAAAATACGTGCCAGCCTTACAGTAGTCGCATACGTTGTGTAACAGCTTACCTCTCACGTTAGCAATAAGCAACATCAACATTATATCCTGAATTACTTTATATAACAGCATACTTTATACACAACACTGTAGATTAAGCGCATAGCTAATGCGTTCTCCTTCTCTATTTCTATTTTTCTTCTCGTCACACACACGCACACAATGTTGGCTGGCAGTACAAACTTCTCGAAAATGGGTTGGTACTATCTGAGGGCCAACTCTACAACCGCGCGCGTACATTGGTCGAATCAAATAGCGCGGTTTCCCCGGCTTCATGTTACACACTTCCATCCCTTTTTATTATAATTACTCCCACAGATTGCAGAAAATCGAGATGAATGATGTTACACATCAGTAATAAATCAATGTTTCTTCCATGCGACTTTCTACTTCGCTGTTGCTAGCTATGCAGGTTCTAAAACTAACCAACAACTATCGGGCTGGGGTTATGTTCTGAAACTCAGCTCACCAAATGTTCCAAAGTTTTCCAAGGTCCAACAACGATCCCGTTCAAATTGTTAGTAGCTTCGTGAGCGAGGCAACCACGCTCATCCTATTATCACGAGTTGAGAGTGAGTGACAGTGCGGGCAGCCGCGACACTGAAACCTCTAGGGACACTTTAATTAGCCCCCGACAGCGCCAGGCCGGCGTCAACTGTGCAACGGATGAACTTTGCTTCGTTGGGCGTGAAAACGGAATCGCAATTTGCGGAAAACGTACAGAAATCAAATAACTCAAACTCCACATTTTTTGCGACGGGCTTTCAGAACAGATACCAATCAACTCCGAATTCCCGTGCACTTCTCTAGCTTCTATAGAAAGTTGTTTACAGTCGTGTGTCGTGTTGTTGTCGTCGTGTTGTTTACAGTTGTGTGCAGTCTGTCCGGTTGTGGAACGCGTTGCCTGTAGATATAAGAAAGGCCAAGGCCAAGAAAGGCTCTCCCTATCTTCAAGAACATGGTCATGAAACATTATTTGTCGTCCTACCTATTGTTATACCTAATTATTTCTGTATTGTTGATATTTTATATAATACCCACTTTTGTGCTATGATTTCATCTGTTTATATTATACCTATTGTGTATGTATGTATTTATTTATATCAGTATTACATTTCGTTTATTTAAAGATTATGTAAGTATAGAATTATATATAAACACCACACCAACATGCCTTCTCTGTTTATTTATAGTGCAATCCATACAAAGGTTGCCTGGCAGAGATCGCTGTTAGCGATTAAGATCGCCCACTGAATTTCCTTTTATTGTAAAATAATTGTTTTTGTATTTTTCCGTGTGATATAGCAATAGAGTTATCTATCTATCTATTTAACAGTTGGTAGTAGCACTGCTTTCTGCGCTGTGGGATGGGAGCTCGATTCCTTCCCAGGATGGACATTTGTGTGTTGCACATAGGTGTTTGTTCTGTGTTCTTATAAAGTATCTAAGTATTATATCAGTTAACTGGTTGCCATAGTACAAGATATGCTTAGTTTCGAAGGAAACTACTAATGAACCTGTGTAACTAGTTATAATTAGATTTAATACATCCATTGTATTTTTTAACTAGTACGTACTTACGTATTCAGTTAGTTTACATTTTTCATTGTTTTTCATTAATTATTATGGTCGAATTTCTGCCAGTGGGTGACCACTGGGTATAATTATTATTTAAATAAGACTTTTCCTTTTTTGCGTTACTGTAACTATCTAAAATAGTTCTTGCTCCTAAGCTTTGAAATAACGTGAACTTTACCGTTTAACTAGATTTTACTCGAAATAAACTTTTACTGAATACGGACAATGCAATGATACTTAAAGCCGATAAAGCGGTGAACTACTACTGCTTGGACGAAAGTTCTTTTCAATTTCAAAGTTAAAAATTGAAGTGCACGAAACCAATTTCTTCCTGAAAAATCTGAAGGCCCGCTTGTTCAACGACTACTGGAGTTTCATCACAGATTAAAAAAGTTTAAAGTGTGCCGCCTATCTTCCCCCTTTGGGATTATACTGGGTTTACCGAGATGACACCGTAGATGTATTTTTAAAGGAGTGCAGGCTTCATTGTGTCTCGCTGAAGCGAGGTTCATTTCCTTCAAGATATTAAATTGTTTGCGGTCAGGAAGTTGACCTTAATGGGATTTTGATTATAGTTTCTTTATCCTGGTATTTTCTGGGATAAAGTGAGGAGCCTTCTCACTTTATAGGTTGGTTTAATAATATACTTACTTTAAAAGCTTGTTTGGTTTTTAAAGAGCAATTCGTAGTTTTCATGAATCTCAGACTTACGTTGATCTACAAATACCTACATTTAGACGTGTGTCCTCTATGTTTATGCCTCATATTTTATTAGGTTTACTACCGTAAAGTTAAGAGTAACTTAACGGATTGTTTTCTAGTTAGTGACGTAGATAATTTCGTAGTACGTGCTACATTTCGTAACACGTATGTACAATATAATTTCGTAGCACGTGCTACGCAACGTAAACATTTCGATTAGGTATCTTGGATTTAAGGTTATAAATGCTTACAATCTGTGTCGATTTTCTCATCGTGTTATCAGACTTTTCAAATCCTTACAATAAGCAGAAATTTTGTGAAGACGTCAGATTACAAGCACCCACGAGCAGCGACATGGAACCACCGCGTAGATTCAATATGAGGAAGGCGTATATTGGCATAATAATTTCAAAATTTCATAAGGCAGTTTAAATGCATGTCGGGCACTAAACGTAATATCTCACGTCTCGTGCCACTGCACAGTAGCCGGCCGTTAAAATGTAAATGTACCTACTAGAATTACAACGAATATTCGGCCTCATATTCGGCCATTTTATTATTACACCGAATGTAACGACTTTAATCCAGCAATGAATTCGTTCGGAAACATCATTTTCGTAAACAGTTCCTAAATCACGACGAATTAATCGAAACACCAATTAAACTATAAAAACTATCGACGACCTTGATGGAAGAGCCGGTGGATTGAGACGTCAGGTGCAGATTTGATGCTAGCATCAAAGTTTGCATCTTGCAAATATTGTCTTGGTGTTAGTACTCCATGTTTCTGATAACTACGATAGGACTGTTCGCCTTGAAAATCGACGTACATTCCAGTTTCAGTTTTCGTTGCAACTCTACAATTATATCACGAGCGATGTAGCAGCAAGCCTCCCCGGGATCGCTCGATGAGGATAATTAATACGGAGCACGAACTAGCCCAAGAGCATAACGCTTAAATGTGAAAATCTTTGAAAACTGATCCATTCAGCTTTTGTTGCCCACTTAGTGGAGCCTTTTTTGTTACATCTTTATTAGATCTGGTTAATCCCTAATCTTCAAACTCTTCCACTTCAGGGATAGTTAAATAAAAAGTTTTGTGCCTTGTCTATTTAATTAGACCTTTAGAGGTTGAATCGTTTGCGCGCGTTGTTACTACCGTGATTGAATTACTATGATTCTGACTTTGAATGAGATTATTTCTGAATAAGTTGCATGACAAAGTGGCAAGCTGCCAAAAAGTGGCTGAATCTGACCTAAAAACGGCTGAGTTGGCAACAGCCAACAACGCCGGTACGCTATTCGACAGTCTACGATGTTGCTTATTAGGCGCGCAGCCGGAAACCTGAATATGTAACCACTTTACGTCGATCGATCAAATTGAAATTCGTTTGATGGGAAAAGTTGGGGAATATTTTATCAAACCTGCAATAATTCTGTGGAAGTACGGCTTTCTGAGTTTTTCTGGAACGTTTGGTAAATTTAACAGGTGATTTTCGTAAAAATGATTACTGTAGAAATCTGTAGCCATTTTGAAACCCGACGTAAATAGGTGTTATATTTCGAAGCTACTATTTGTGTCTATGTATCTGCACTTAGTACTAAGTTGTTGCATGTTGCCTTCCTCGCAAACAAGATCGATCTACGGCGCGTAAATAGTTTATCTTCTCTACACAACACGACCTGAAATCCTGAACTTCATAATTAATACACAGAACCGCCTAACTATTCTATCCGTTCTGCAAACAGTGAGCACAGAATGCAAACACAAGCATGAATCGGCAAGCAGTCCGCCACTACGAATTAGTTTATTAGTTACACAAGCAACTTTATTTATCCAGCTCATTCTGCCACAGAATGAGCCACAGATTAAAAATAGGTGAGGTCATTTTGTATCTAAAATTCATAAGAATACATGTCTGAACATTCACTGGTGTAAACTGGGATTTAAATATCAGACATGTGATTATGCTTGAGATACACAGCATTGTGATGCGTACTCGTACATACATCTTTAGATTATTATTTCTGTTGCCGTAGATCAAAGTTTTTCGAATTATATTACGTAGTCAATTGTCAATTTATACTAGGTTTTTGTAGTCATGTTTAGGCACTACAAAGGCGCTGTACAAAATCCATTTCAATTCAAATTTCAATTAAATTGGATTGAATTCAAATTTCAATCGATTACATTAGTTAATTACGTGAACATTCGTGCTACGGCTACTGACTGGTAATAAACTAACAATTAGTGTGTAGCACATTGCTACGTCGGTGTAGCGCATGGCTATGCCAAGTGGTCTTGACGAGCATTTGAAGAACCCTTTTGTTTAAAATTGTACCGCGCAAAACTTCAGCAAAATTGCTAGTTCAGCGGTTAGGGGCCCCTGGCACTGGTCACACAACTATGTATGTTATATTAGTTTTATGTGGGTTACCCCAACCGACCCTTTGTTACTAAAACTGCAGGCCTCGTTTGAGTTGAGCGGTTGACGTTGAATAAATAATACTTATAAAATGGAAAAATGGTGACGGTGAGTACTACAAAGTAAGTTTTTTCGGGGAACACATGCATGGGCAAATTCTTTGTTATGCTGCCACATGAAATACAGGCGAACTTTAGAAAACTATAACAATCTAAGGCTGAACGCGCCCGCGCCTGTGTCAGCGGAGCCGCCAACCCCAAAAGGATTTTGTAGAACGAATTCTACCACCGGAACTCGTTATATTCCGGCATTTCCCAAACACGTAAGGCTTGGTTGGTCCTTGGATAACACCATAATGCGAGCAGTTGCTCGCCCCTGACCCGCTAATGCCTATCATTTGTAAAATCGTTCATTTATCCAAACAAAAGATAATTTCACTCGTATCTGAAAAAATACTTTAGGTATCTACCAGATAACCACTAATCATAGCCTCGAAGCCGGTGCTTAATGGTTGGATTAATGTCAGATGGAGAATTATTGTTCCGCGTCGCCACTAACTAAATTGTGTTAGGTCGCCTTTATGGACGAAACTTTCGCATTCAGACTACATAGCTACCTATTGTTCAGTAACCGATGGCCTGGACTGGACACGTTTATTGGATGAAGTTTGTGAAATATATATTATCTAGGTAACCGAGGGTAGGTAAATGGGCCACACGCGCACATTTTCACACATCGATGTAATACTACGTTCGAAGCAAAAGGAAAATATTCGATACCTACAGAAATAAGTATAAAAGTTTGTACCGTAAATAAAGTTTTACCTGCTCAACTGATAGATTCCTGCCTACGTTATCTTCCCACACGAAAACAGGGGAAAGACAAATCCGAGACTTACCTGTGACATCTCAACCAGAGTTTAGGACGTGTTAGATGACTTTACGAATAGTTTGTTCGCAGTTTTGTCTCTGCCGAGGCTTCGAAGTTGGAATAATGCGGGCCGTCTCAACCGAGCCACAGAATAAACCATAGTGTTTATACACTCATCAGCTGGAGACTGAATTGTAGACCATTTTTTGTCTATGATCAATTAGTATAAAGTAGAGGCGAAAACGTATTAATTACTGTAAGCTACAGCTAAGTGATTGTACTGACAGACAGAGTAGAAGGTCAGATTGGTGAATTAGCTTAAAAATCGGTCAGATTTTTTACCATTATAACACCTTTTAGAATCAAAGAACCTCTATTCATTTCAAAAATGTCCTATCACCCTTGCCATTTAATAAATAGCCATCCCTTTCATACGCTTACAAAGAGGGTATGGTATCCATTGTACAGCCACTACAATAATGTACGAAAGTATTTGGATTGCGTAGGCACTATGTACCTTTATTACTTTTTGAAATACGGATGGTGCTCTAAATGGATAGGTATTTACTAAAACCGAGTGTTAAAGAGAAGCTCTTTATCAGTGTCAAATAAATAGCAGTCAAATACTGAGCTACTTTGTTTAAATAATAAGATATTTTTGCTACTTTTCAATGCCTTAATTTCTATCAACACCAATCCTTTTAGTTAATATTTTTAATGAAAGCAGTGGCCACAAAGTCTTTCGCTTTTCTTATTTTATTTTACTTCTATTTTACCAAGATTTAATTAAAACTCTGAATTGGCTAGCAGTCCAACTGTTTGGAGCCAACTCAATTATAGGATCGCCATTGGGTTTTTAATATCACAACTATTTGTGAAAACTAGAGCAAGCAACTGGCCTGTAGTAAATTCTTATGTATGAGTACCTTACAAACAAGTCATGTTAGATCTGTTGACTATAATCCACATCCATTTAAATATGGAGGTACAAGGATCTGTCTGTTATATCCTGATCGATCCCGAGAGATCGATCGAGTGTTTATTGCCGTTTGAGCTTTAATATAGTTATTCACAACTCTCCGTTATTGCTGGCTACCTCGCTTTAAACTAGCAATGCAAACTAGACGACCTCTGTGGCGTAATTGGCCAAGGCCTGGCTGAGAGTTGCGGGTTTGATTCTTGCTGCGACACAAATATTTCTACGATCTGCAAGTATTTGTCACTGTTTCTATGTATAATATGTATTTGCAAAAATAAGTACATAAGTAGTACATCAGTCATGTGGTACCCATAACACAAGCTCTGCTTACTTTGAGGCCAGATGATGCTGTATGAAATGTCCGGCATTATTTATTATTAAAATGCGACCTCAGTGGCGCAGTTGGCGAAGGCCTGTCTAAGACGCAAAAGGATGCAGGTTCAATTCCCGCTCGGAACAAATGTTTGATCTGCTGTTTTAGATCTGTGTTTTTTTCTATGTATACTATAAATGTAATTAGTGTGAAATGTCAATGTATTTATTTATTTTAATGCGTTTCACAATCTCATCTTTCACACATAAAATGTTATATATTCAAGTTTCCCTTTTACCGTATCTTACAAGGCACATTATGTCCCCTTAATAATCATGAAAAATAAACTACAACGGGACCATTACAACTAAACAAGTCGTACCTCAGGGCTATAAATTGTCTCAACATTTCTTCTCGGATTTCAAGGCACATCTTTGCTTGCATGATAATCGAGGCGTTTGTATGTGATACGCACCTACCTCACCTACATAGCATTATTATGTAAACATGTATGAAAAGAACCATAAATCCATTTTTTTAAAAAAAATTATATGTATTTATGTATAAATTTCCCCTTGGGGCCTATTATTTTGTATTTTTTACTCGTTTTCCGCTCATGTTTTATTTTTTGTTTTGTGTGTTTATAAACCTTTCCTTTGACAAACACATTGGCAATGTTTCCACCAGAGGAAATAAAACACTAGTTTTTGTCATGAGAGTTCACAGTTCTCCTGCATAAAGGTCTAAAGTCGATTTTTATGGTATATTAGCTGTCCGCGCGCAGCTTCGCCCGCGTTGACGATTTTTCCCGAGATAAAAAGTAGCCTATGTCACCCGGGGATAGTGTAGCTTTCCAACGGTAAAATAATTTTGAAGTGAAAACTTCTTTAGCATCGTTGTGATTTGAAAATCGATGAAACGAAAAAGCGACAGTAAAAAGAGACAGACACATAAATTCATAAGATTTAACTTGGGAGAAAATGAGATAGGAAGCATTATAAATTCTGTTTTTGAAGGTTTCACTTCTACCACGTGTGAATCACACATGTAAAGCACACATGTTTTTTTCAAATCAGTCCAGTAGTTTCAGAGCTTATTCAATTCAAACAAACAAACAATCAAACCTTTCCTCTTTATAATATTAGTATAGATATAGATATAGAAGTGTAAGATATTTTTTGTGTTCTTTTAGTTTTATGTAGATTTTTTATTTCTCCTGGACTGGCCTCCTTTGTGTCTTACCTTGTTTAGGTGTTATCTGATATTGTTTTGTCCTTATGTGGTTTGTGGAAATCATTCATCTTATGCCTCTGGTCTCCCGCAATAAAGGCTTGTCCGGGGACCATCAGTATTTTTTGAAAACACTGTATTATTATTTTCTTGATAAATAAATGAATTTGTATTTGTTTCCGTGATGTTTACCACGTCGTTGGGCGTAGGAGACACCACATGTTGCCACTGTTAGAGAGACGTAACATAACTAATATTATCTTCTTTAGTAAAATGCGCTAAGTAAAATCGACTCTACATAACTACTTGAAAATTAATTGAAAATCCCAAGCACAGACTTCCATGTTCCTTAGCAGTGCCATGCCAGTGTTCAGCTAATTATAGACAAAACTCTTACTTCAGAAAAGCAGTAATCGCATATAACCTGGCATATATCCCTGAACTTGACCTTTTAACAGTAAACCAGAAAAATAATCAATGTTTTGGCGGAACGCTGGTTCTGATGTCTTCTTAAATTTTCTTACGATAATTTAATTTGTAGTTCTCCTTATTTGTAATTTTGTATAATTATATTTTTGGTTTTTTGTAATCCAAGACTCGGTATGCAAAAACTAATAATTGGTCTATAGTTATATATTTAATTTATAGTTCATAGCATAAACATACTGTTTGTTTACCCCGTGAAAAAAAATGAATAAATAAGTCAATAAGTTTATATTTAATTCTCTGCATCCAATCAATATGCATCGCATTGAGCTTTGTTGTGTGCTGCAATTTATTACACGATGATTTTAACTTCACAATTTAGGGGCCACCTTTAGTGAATTTACGAGCCAGTTACGGCTAATTTGGGCCTGAAAACCGCGGGCTGTAAATCGAAACGGAGTGAGGCATTAATCACGTGAGGCCGAGAAGGGTTCATTCATACCGAAACCAGGTTGGCGCAGTCTTTACTGGCGTGTAACTATTATATAATAATACATTTCCGAAAAACAGTAGCTATTAACATATGTTGGAGTATTTAATTTAAGGGAAACACACTTCAATAATAAGCTTCCTGAAAATGCAACTACCAATTATGAATTAAGAAGAACCTATTAAGAAATTTAAAGCTTACATAAGGGGTAGTCTTCTGAACAAAGCGTATTATAATATAAATTACTATGTTATTGATAAGAATGCCCTCAGACAGTTTTGACAGTTTTGCAGACTGAATTGCAATGTATAAACTACTGTAATCAGGTATTAGTTTTTCGTAGTTAAACTAGGACCAGGACGAGTTTCTTACCAGTTCTTCACGGACTTAAGATTAAGAGGAATCGTCACCTAAATTCACCTAGTATATAATGACTTTGACTTCATTCCAGTGGGCAACCAGTACAAACCTGCTTTATTACTAAAGGCGGCTTTAAGCTCAACTCGCTGATTTAACGCCGGTCATCCAGAATATCAATGCCGAAAATAAATTAAACCAATCGCCATGATTACACGTATTTAGGGTAATTTGGAAACTGTGTTTTGGTTCAGTGAGGAATGACGTATTTGGCGCACTTACTTAAAAAGTGCTGGATGAGAGTTTAGTTTTAATCTTTTATGCGCAAGCATTGAACATAATTTACATTACTGATTGATGGTATCGAAAAAACTTGCGTTCTACTGTTACGTAGGTACCTTTCAATTCACGTTCCAAATGGTTTTTACATTTAATATCAGGTAAGCTTAAAAACGAAAATAACTAATCGAGTGAGGTAGAAAATATTCTACCTCACTCGATTAGTTATTTTCGTTGGTCCCGTGGGCGGAGCTTATACATCGTTCACATAGTTATACTGTTTTCATAAGTGAAAATATAAATAATTTGTACCCAATTCCAGTTTATTCATTTTCTATCTACCATTTTATTAATCTGACGTCATGTAGCGTGCTATGCATCATCGAGAAGGTGAAGGGACTTCATAGCCGCCACTTCCGACATAAATAGTAGCCCTGAAGGGTTGTTGTAGCATTTACCAAGTGGCTGGATTGTTACATCTGGAATGGTAAGTATAACAAATTAGGTACAAATAATATTATCCACTGAACTTCAGAAAGATATAGAACATACATTTTTGTCCTGAATCTCCAGAATAACTAATATATTTTAAACAAACGAAACGATCTTATATCATTTGCACCAACATCTTAATTAAAGTAATATTTTGAAATGACACTTCATAAATTTAATAAATCGAGTGCAATCGACGTATTCTAGCGCATTTTCATCAGTACCTGGATGACCAAGCTTCGCTCGGTATAAGACACGGATAAAACGACGTTTTCAAAAAATCAAACCTAGCTAGATCGATTTATCGCCCCCGAAACCGATAGATTCAGATTATATATATATATTCAAGAATTGCTCGTTTAAAGCAATTAGATAAATAAATATAAATAGGTGTTGATTAAACCTGTGAAAAATCTTAAGAAAATCAATTCAATAGAGGAATTAATTAGGCGCATTCAAGTTAGACTTCTATCCTTCCAAAGGTTGCCTGGAAAAAATCGCTCCCTTAGCGATAAAACCACTATGCATACATTTTTAAGTATTCTTAGTTGTCAAATTGTTCTTTAGCTAGTTGTAAGGTGTACAATAAAGTATTTTCATTCATTCATTCAATGTTTCAATATTAACTTATTTTACAACTGTCATTTTAAAATGTTTTTCTAATTTGGACTTTGATGTAACCGAAATAAGGTCTAGGATGGTATGCTACGATACGTGTCGATACGTATTCTAGGAAATGTTAGCTAGTTTTGCAATACAACAGAATCACCACGTTGTGTGAGTATGACTGATTATGCCTAATGTAATGTCTGTGTTACTATACAACACCTACACGCACATACGATTGTGGAAGTTGATGAAATTTTCCGAAGTTTACTACAATATTTTTTTTGTCAATTCAGGTATTTTCTACATTTCAGGAAAAGATCTGCGTCCCTGATGCGAAGGGTGCGCGACAGCTCCAACAGCTACCTACAGCTCATTGCCCAGAGGCACACTGGACACTGACTGTTTCTTTATAGAACACTGGACAAGAGTGTATATTATGCTCTCTTGACCAGTGTGCGATAGTTAGGGGTAATTTAATTAAAATTATAATCAAATATGGACACTTTAATTATTTTTTGTAACTATTTTATAATGTAATGTAGTCTGAAATAAACGTAATGAATAAATGAATGAATAAAGCTTTACGGTACGATTTTAGTTTTATTAATTCTTGTACGACCTCTGCAGTGGGCTTAGGTCCGGCTGAGACGCAAAAGGTTGCGGGTTCGATTCTCGCCGCGGGACAAATGTTTGTATGATCTGCAAGTATTTGTGTCGGGTCTGGATGTTTCTATGTATAATATGTATGTATTTACAAAAAAAATGTATATAAGTAGTATATCAGTCATGTGGTACCCATAACACAAGCTCTGCTTACTTTGGGGCCAGATTATGCTGTGTCAAATGTCCGGTATTATTATTATTATTATTATTATTATTATTAATAATGGAAAGTATTAATATGTACGTATCAAACATACTGCTCTGTGTCTGTGTGTTATAAAGTATCATAAGTATGTATTTAAAAATATATATGTATTTTAATAGTCATCTAGTCACCATAATTAGACGACCTCTGTGGTGCAGTGGGCTTAGATCCGGCTGAGGCGCAAAAGGTTGCGGGTTCGATACCCGCCGCGGGACAAATGTTTGTATGATCTGCAAGTATTTGTCTCGGGTCTGGGTATTTCTATGTATATTATGTATGTATTTACAGAAAAAAAAAAGTATTTCAGTAGTATATCAGTCATGTCATGTGGTACCCATAACACAAGCTCTGCTTACTTTGGGGTCAGATGATGCTGTGTGGAATGTCCGGTATTATTATTATAATACAAGCTATGCTTAGTTTGGGACTAGATGGTGTTGTGTTCATTGGTCACCAATATGTATTTAATGTATTTATTATATTCGCTGATTGCTTTGAAATTTTTAACTGACCAGCTCAGTTGGTAGTAGCTCTAACTTTTGAGCTGTAGGTAGGGAGTTCGATCCCATCTCAGGACAAACATTTGTGTGATGAATATAGGTGTTTGTTCTATATCTGGTATGTAAGTATTCTATCAGTCATCTGGTCACCATAATACAAGCTATGCTTAGTTTAGAGCTAGAAGTTTTGGTGTGTATTATTCACAAATATTTATTTATTTCTTTTACTAGTCCAGAGTAGGTGTATGTCAACTCAGTGTACCTGAGTGTTGATAACGAAGGCTATAAATCTAGGCATAGGCATAGGCATACTTTCCATGCAAAACTACTTACTAACACCAACAACACACGAAAACAAGTCAATGTGACAATGATTGATCATCGGTCTGTAACTGTATTTCTTCATTCCTCGATTCCATATCTGGGCACACGCAGGCTCGTAGGTATCTACGCAGTAGGTAGGGCACGTGTGGTTGCAGGCCTGATGGGCTCCCACTATACTGAAGTCATTCAAGCGACGCCCACTGAGACTGTATTTCTTTCTTTTTCTGATACCGCACAGGGCGTCTGATACTTGTGTTATATCTTTAAAAAAAGGAATTGAAGGAAATTTCGTAATTTTTCGAGTTGTGAAAATATTGTATTATTTTATTGTACACTAGCTGCTGTCCGCGGCTTCGCACGCGTGGTACCTACATAAAAAGTAGCCTATGTCCTTCTCCTAGGTCCTATCTATCTCTATACTAAAATTCATCAAAATCGGTTTAACAGCTTAAGCGTTAAAAACAGACAGACAGACAGACAGACAGACAGAGTTACTTTCGCATTTATAATCTTAATATTATAGATCATTAAATTCATCTAATTCATTCTTTCATTTGTTCATCTAATTAATTCATTCGTGTCACCCTATGGATAATCGTATACACTAAAGAAATGGTCGTGACTGAAATTCGTGGCGGCAAAAGCTTACACTTTTTTTCGCCTAGCACCCATCCGCCAAGTCCGTACCGTGCGATAAAGAACTTCATTCCAAAAATCGCGTTATTACAGTCTTCTACAATTTACGATTCTATATGCTGAGTCTTCTGCTAGTTAGATCACTATAATTACTAGCTTCAGCCTGCGGATTTTCACGCGTTGTTCCTACATAAAAAGTATGTCTGTCCCCTAGATACAATCTATCTCCAATCAAATTTCATCATGGAATGAAAAAGTTACAAACAAACAGACAAACAGGACGACAGACAGACAGACAGAAACATTTTAGAATTTATAATATAAATATGAATTTATTCTGTGCCTTTATTTAGATCTTAAGTAACAGGTAACCTGGATTTATTTTTATAGTTTTAGGACAGAAAATAGTAAAAAGGCAGACCTACGATTGATTTGAGTCGACATTGAATCCTTTTCATGTGACAAATATTTTGATATTTCGAAATAACTATAGTGCCATCGTCCAACGTTTCAGCCATTCCGCAAACATGATCAAATATATTAGAGCATACAATTTCTCCACACTCTTCGTCTGCAGATGTTAACATCACTGGAAAAAAAATACGTTTGAAAAACTAGAAAGACAACTGACTTCATGTATATGCATACAAGTTTACAAGGTAGCTACTGTAAAACGTTGAGGAGTTCCCTTGAGTGTTCTTCGTCTTCATCATCAGACCCCAAATGACAGTCACAACCCATCTAGGTGTAAAGTTCAATCAATACAAATGAATCAAGCCCAAACACTAGGTATACAGTAATTACCGTTGAGGAGTTCCCCCGACTGTTTTTCGGCTCCATCATCAGATCGACTCCAGGCCTTCATTAAATAGTTGTGCTTTAAAATACTTTAATAAAAAATAAACAAACGCACTAGTCACCACTACGATTTTCGAAAGTTCCCCTCGATTTCTCTGGAATGCCATTATCAGATCCTGATTTCCTTATCATGGTACCACCCTTGGGATAACTCCTTTCAAACAAAAAAAGAATCATCATAAAAGACGAAGTTATCCGCGAACACACATAAAAAAAATATATATGTATATCTATTTGTATAAATAGAATTGAGTAACCTACTTTTTTTGAAGTCTTTTAAAAATAATGCATGCACAGAGCATTAAATTTCATACCAATATTACCTATATTAGGGTAATCCACCGCGAGCAAATATTTCCGTTCGTATCGACTACTGTCTCTATATTTTCTCCCAATTTGCCTCATAAATAATAGGTAAATTGTTATTGTCTTTTTTTCCTTAATCCCCTTCCGAGGTTATGCCGGGCTTGTTATTAGCAACGCAATAATAACAGTAATAGGCTATTATGGAGCTGGGGTGTTGGCATTCTTATATCTATAGACGTAGACTAAAGTTCCTTGATGTCGGTGAATTTAGGAAGCACAGATTAAGCAAGCCTTAAAAGCTCAAGTGTACGGACACAAGCTATCAGTTCTGACTGATTGTATAATGATAGGTACACAAACACATATATATATATGGGAGACGACCTCTGTGACGCAGTGGGCTAAGACCCGACTGAGACGCAGAAGGTTGCGAGTTCGATTCCCGCCGCGGAACAAATGTTTTCATCTGCAAGTATTTGTCTCGGGTCTGGGTGTTTACATGTATAATATGTATGTATTTACAAAAAAAAATGGTATATAAGTAGTATATCAGTCATGTGATACCCATAACACAAGCTCTGCTTACTTTGGGGCCAGATGATGTTGTGTGAAATGTCCGGCATTATTAGTATTATTATAAATATATACGTGGGTGACTAGCTATCGGTCTCCTTCATTCACTCATTCTCTAACGGTTTTTCGTAACGCGTTACATTTTTCTCGGCTATGTCCCCTCGCTAACCCGCGATAAGGAACTTCGTCCCAATAAAGCTATTAGCAAAAAAGTTGTACACTGGGTGGTCTTATCATTAAAAGCGATCGCTTCCAGGCAACCTTTGATACAGGATAGACAAAAAACAAAAATACGGCGATGTATAAAAAGTTACATAACATACATACTAATGTAATAAATATACAAAAACAAATATTACATAAATAACGAAAACATTCATATTAACAAACAACTTTTTACAGTTATAAAGTTACAAACCAGTAAGCAGTTTCTATATAAGGATAGATAATGGTTATGGACTTTGAACTTAAACATATGAATAAGTATATAATGTAGTGTTCTTAGTACCTATAGTAGTAGTAGTGCTATTAATAACATAGTGCGTTTTAGGTATCATCCAGGTACTTGAGCTAAATCCAACTGATCAAACCGAACAGTATATATGTCACCGTGAAAACTCATAACCGGTAAAAACTAGTTTTAACTGAACATTTTTGGGCAAAATCGATTTAGAAAAATATCATCGATTTTGACCAAGACTTAGACAAAACTAATTTAAACCGGACAAAATCATTTTAATAAGAGTATTTCACAAAAAGTGTATTTTTTCGCGAAAAATTGCGCGAGGCGAGCCAAAACCAGTTTTGACTGTTACTTAATATACATAGATAAGTATGTTACTTACGCCTTCTCATTAGCGCATTCAGCGCATTTTGCCATACTATACGTGAGCAAAACGTGAGTTAGGCTCGGCGCAAACGGGCCACCGATCACAGCTACCGGTGGCTGTCGCGCGCTACCGCCACATTTGTAACAGTAACAGTGGACTCCGACACGGAAAGTTTGCTCGCGCTATTGTTAATACGCAGACCACGATGACAACGCCGTCGCCGCCTATATTGGATACATCCATACGTGGAAAGCCTAACTGTTAACTGTGCGGAGAGTGGAGCAGTGCGACAGTGTATGGCGGCGTCTTGTGTGGCCCGTAGCGACCACAAGTGGCGAGTCGCGGACACTACTGTAGCGAGTGGCCGCCACCGGCTACACGTGTGCGTCTATACAAAATACATGAAAAATTGTGTTAAGTCGCTGTTGCTGGCCACCAGTGGCTGTGGTCGGTGGCCCATTTGCGCCGAGCCTTAAGCGTGATATTTCGTTTCTAAATCTTAGCTTTAGATCTCACAGGATGCTGAAACACTGATTTTTTAGGCTGTTTTCCTCTTTTATTTGCCCCAGCAACCCACGCTTATTACGATCCCTCTCATAATCGAAAACAAACACATGCTCTTACCAATTTATTTATACAGATATTTTTACTCACATTGCAAAATCAGAATAAAAATCATATCGGAGAGGATTTGTACAATTTACATGATATAATATGAATACAGAGTATACGCAAAGAATACAGTTATGATTTCATACAGTGGACCAGTCAACCGTGATACCGAAATTACATTTCGATGTTTTATGAGATTTAGGTTTAAAATTTAATTAAATTCTCGATTGCGATACCTCCTAGCAGTAATATTGGATTTTTGAATTCCGTGCCTTTAATTCGATGGCGTTTATTTTGCGAAAATCAAGCTTAAATTAAGCTCATGTAGCCAGGAATAGTTATAGGAGTTGCCTTAAAATAACAGTCTGTTGTCATTCGGTGAAAAGGTAAACCATAACTTTTCATATATTTAGAGAAACGCAGGTTTTTACTCACATATTATTTTGTCGATGGAGGCATCGACACTGTTTCGTTTCATCTAAAGAATCTTCATAAGGTTGAGTTTGATCCGCGGTTTGCTTGCAATTGTTCGCGTTTGCAATTGGAAGTAATATATATATATATTTATCTGTTTGGTTTGTGATAGGCATCAGCGCCAGTGGAAATATAGTATCTAATTCCTTTAAACGAGCAATTCTTGCATATTCGGCTTCAACGATTTTCATGATATTTAGTATGCAGTCGATTTCAGGGGCGATAAATCGATTTAGTTAGGTGTCATTTTTAGAAAACGTCACTTTATCCGTGTTTTCAGGCAATGATAAACTGCTACAGTATCATTAGAACACGGAGGTAAATTTCGCCATCATAAGGTTATAATAGCTCAGGTGGGAAATCGGGCCGTGACGAAACCAGCAGACCCCGGTTCGAGTGCAGATGATTATTTTTTCCCTTGTTTTTCAAGTTTCTTCTTTTGTGAGAAAAATTATTAGAAAAAATAATAATAATAACTTTTAAAAAAATACCGAGAAAATCTCGGTCATCCAGTTACTTAATAATAAGGCCGGACATGTCACACGACTGATATTCTACTTATATGCTTTTTTGTGAATATATATTATACATAGAAACACCAAGACCCGAGGCAAATATGCAGATCATACAAACATTGTCCCGGGGCGGGAAACGAGCCCGCAACCTTCTGCGTCTCCGGCGTGCCTTCGACCACTGCGCCACAAAGGTCATCAATATTTAATATATCATAGAGTCCTAAACCCCATAGCACCTGGTTACGACCCTGGATTAGAAAATTATTCTGTCGTATGGGGTGGAAGGCAATGGGCAAGGACGTGGCTGATTTATGGGAGGACGTTAACTTTGGAGGTCGCAGCATTAGCAGCGAGTGATTGCCGCCGCGCCGCCCTGATAGTGTTACCATTATTATGAACTACTAGATGATGCCCACGGCTACGCACGCGTGGTACCTACATAAATGTGACCTATGTCTCTCCGAAGATACAATCTATCTAAGGAGATAAATTGTATCTAGGTACAGAACGCGCGAGGTAAGATCTAAATTCTATCAAGATCTATGAAAAGACAAACAGACATAGAGACAAAGACAGTTACGAATTTATAATTTGAGTATGGATAAGGCTGTAGCTACATACTCGTATTTTAACCAGAGTACGTATATGAGGTATTCGATGTCTGTTGTAAAACTGTAAGGTTAAAAAGGTCTCTTGTCATATTGTTGCTAACAAGTATTTAGCTTGTATTATCTTTTAATGTAATATGCAAAAAATATCCCCTAACTACTACAACAATATTTAAGTAGTATATCAGTCATGTGGTACCCATAACACAAGCTCTGCTTATTATGAGGGCCAGATAATGCTGTGTGAAATGTCCGGTGTTATTTATTTATTGAATACTAGCTGACCCGGCAAACTTCCTACCGCCTCAGAATCAATAAATAAAAAAGCCTTTTAAACTTTCCCGGGACTATGACAAAGATTTCAACACCAAAATCACCTAAATCAGTCCAGCCGTTCTCGTTCTCGATTTTTATTATATAGACTAGCTGCAGCCGGCGGCTTCGCACGCGTGGTACCTACATAAAAAGTAGCCTATGTCCGTCTCCAAGGTCCCATGTATCTCTATACCAAAATTCATAAAAATCGGTTCAGCGGTTTAGGCGTGAAAACGTGACGTGACAGACAGACAGAAAGAGTTACTTTCGCATTTATAATATTAGTAAGGATAAAGTCTAATCGCTATCTGATCACTTTAAGTGCGAACCGTGAATGCGAGTGGCAATGAGTGGACTGCAGATCAAACTCACACTGATGAAGATTCTCTAGACGAATCAAAACAGAGTCGGTGCCTTCATTGACAAAATAATACGTTACTAAAACCCTTGTTTAACAAAATATCTGATCGCTGAAGTTTAAAAAAGTTAATTGGTCAATTAACTTTAGGCCAAATAACTGGAAAGTGGGAAAGTGGCAATCTGATTTATGAGCGGCACATAGAGGCGCTAGTAAATTAAGCCTTGCTAGGCAACATTAAAACTGCAATAAGTCCTCAGACGCATCGCAGTAATGGGCAATATAATAATAGCAATATAACGCTCGCTGTCTGAAGCTATGCGGGCTTTCAGTGCAGACAAGTATTTGCGAAAGCAATTTTGGTGCGAACATTATTTTGTACTTAAAAAGTATTAAAAATACCAAGTGTTTACCCATGAAGCTGCCTTTCTATAGTACTGGTGCCATAGTATGAACGGCAACTTCATATTTAAAGACCTATTATACCTACCTTCTGAATCATATCAATGGATTTTGATAAACACGGGCTTTACTCACGTATTATTTTGCCGCTCGAGTTCAAGTTCAGTTCAGTTAAGTGCGAACCGTGAACTCGAGCGGCAACGAGCGGACCGCGGATTAGACTCACCCTGATGAAGATTCTCTAGATGAATCGAAACAGTGTCGGTGCCTCCATTGACAAAATAATACGTGAGTAAAGCCCGTGTTTATCAAAACATATCAATGGAACCTAGGTTGCTATTGCTATTATATCAAGTGGGGTTTTACAGGCTCCATTCCGTCATATGTTAAGAGAAATTAAAAATATATAAAGATAATCTTCATGATAACACTTGTAAATTTTGGCGACTCCAATCCCATTACAGTGAAATGAAGCTGTTCATAATTTATGGCCTTTGAAATGAAAATGTCCCCAGGACGCCATTATATTTTTCCGAGAAACTTTAAAGCTTCTACGACGGATTTTATTAAATTTTCGAGCAATGTGACTTGAATGGAGTAATTTCAATCAATCAAATATTTATAATTATTGTACTTGGGTATTCTTTTTAGGGTTCCGTACCTCGAAAGGAAAAAACGGAATCCTTATAGGATCACTTTGTTGTCCGTCCGTCCGTCTGCCCGTCCGTCCGTCTGTCTGTCAAGACCCTTTTTTCAGAAACGCGTGGAAGTATCAAGCTGAAATTTATATCGAATACTCAGGTCTACTGTCTCGTAATTTTTTAGTTTAAAAAATTAAAAATATGTTTAATAATTTTAAACTTACTACCCCTTTCCTCATGAACGCGTAGAGGTATTAGATTGAAATTCATATCGAATACTCAGGTCTATAATACCTTTAAGCTGTAACAAAATAAAACTTCTATGTCAACGCAATCAAAAGAAACAGCAGTTTAAGTCGCATATTTTCAAACTCGCAACTACTCGCAAGGGAATCAAAACCTAAAGGGTACTTCCAGTCAACCTAGAATCTTGAAATTTGGCATGATGCAATGCTTTATAGCACGTATAAAGGGAACATTCCAAAAACCTTAAAGTTTTAGTTATATCACATATTTTAGGGTTCCGTACCTCGAAAAAAAAAACGGAAACCTTATAGGATCACTTTGTTGTACGTCCGTCCGTCTGTCCGTCCATCCGTCGGTCTGTCAAGACCCTTTTTCTCAAGAACACGTGGAGGTATTAAGCTGAAATTTATATCAAATACTCAAGTCTACTGTCCCTTAAAGCTGTAAAAAAAACAAATTTCTAAGCCAACGCAATCAAAAGATACAGCCATTTATGCAGCAAATTTCCGCAAATTTTCATATTCGCAAGGGAATCAAAACCTACAAGTACTTCCCGTGAACTCAGAATCTTGAAATTTGGTACGAAGCAATATCTTATAGCACAGATAATAGAAAAATTGCGAAAACCATAAATTTTTAGATGGATTTCATTTTGCAATAAAAATACCATAACTATGACTGAATTGTCGTGATGGGTGAACTTTTACTTATATACCTACAGGTTTTTACGGAACCCTTGGTGCGCGAGTCCGACTCGCACTTGGCTGCTTTTTTATATTTCGGCAGTAAAATTAAAGATAAAAAGTTTTATTTCAGTAACTTACGAATAGTATATAACTGGGTTTGAAATATCCTTTCAAACAAAGATATGGTTGTGTTAAAAGAAATCAGTAAGGCAGTTATTACATTACGTATAGGGAAATATTTAAACATCAAATAACATTTATTAACAAAAATAATTACAGAAATGTACAGAATAAAATAAAATACATATGAAACACCTGGTAAGAATGGTTAGTGGTCTGGTCCCAAACCAATTCAACACCAAAAAAACTTAGTTAAAAAGAAATGGGGGTTTTAACTAGAAGGTTTACAAATCAGGCTGTTACTCAAAATTTAATATAGCCTCACTAGCCGTTTTTTAGTAATTTCATTATATATTCAACTATTTTGGCAATATATCAGGTTTAATCCCCAAACCCAAAACAGCGGCTTAGCCTGTAGAGGTGCTTAATTATGATTTATTTATTAAAAAAGCCTACCAAAAATAGCTACTTCAAAATATAATATTTATCAAACGAATATCTATCTATCTATATACATGTATTAAAGGCGATGTGTGTATGTATGTTCCCAATAGACTCCAAAATGGCTGGACCGATTGCGATGAAATTGGCTTAGCGGGTGATCCTGTGAAGTTTGGTAGCGATCGGATCAACAGAACTTTTTTTTTGTTCAATCTAATTTGGTATCAGCTACTTTTTATGTATGTACTATGCACGCCAAGCCGCGGGCAGAAGGTAGTATTCAATATAAAAAAACCGAAAAACTGTTCTAAGAAAGACCTTCTAGTAATTTTAAGACCTATTCAACGATACGCCACACGATGGTTTAGGAGACATGTAGGAGAGGAATCCCTAGAAAAAAAAACAATACTTCTATTTTATATCTTTGTTATGCTACAGCGTAAAGTTTAATCACGATGAAACTATTAGACCAACTATTAGTTTTATCTTGCAAGATCTCTGATTAGGGGCGGACAGACAGATAGACGGTCGTAGTGAAACTATAAGGGTTCCTTGTGGACTTTGGAACCCTATACCCATTTTGCTGCGTATAACTACCAAAATTTTATATAATTAGTCAAGGAAAGGATGGTGGTACGTTTAATGAAACCACTTATTTACAGCGAATTTGGTTTATTTTAATCCGTTCAACGTACAAACTACATAATCAGGTATACTTTTAGGCACTACCTCATCACTAAATCATTTAATTTTGTTTTGATTATAAATATTAAACCCCATAATCGAAATATAAATTGAATTAGTTAAAACTATAGTGTTACTAGGTGCTACGCAATCGCAAACCCAATTTACGTAGCAATAATGATGTGGACTGCATTTCGTAGCATTCGTAGCATTCGTAGCGCGTCCACGAAGTTTCGGTTAGCATCAGTTTATATCCGTTTATAAGACGTATAAAGCAAAGTAAAGTACGAGTATGAATTTGTTAGTACCTGAAAACAAAAAAAACTGTATAACACAAACAAATCGAGGTATCTATCGATACCTAACGCAGACAGAGACACTCACCGAGCTGTACGTAGACATTGTGATGGGGCTGAACTTCAGGGCGGTGAAATATAGAGGCTTCTGTGACCTGTAAGCAATGCGATGATATCTGCTTTACATGGAGAGTGGATGCCTACGCAGAACACAGCGATCAATCACGGAGCGAAACCTATGCAGGGTTTGACTACGTATTTCGAATGAATTCTTGCTCAGTCACTTGGTCGAGAGGCAATAATAAAATGAATAGAATTTGAAATATATCTAAGATTTGGGTTGTGAAACGTAGTGCACACTTAACTATTTTAACCATGTCAAAGAAAGGTGGAAGTTCATAAAACATAAAAATATGCCAATACTTCTCGTTGACCCCAATCAAATTTGTAGAAATAATACCAACCCTGGGGGTGAAAAAATGGGGAAGACATTTTTTATTGGACTTTTTTTTTATTATTGAAATAACAATAATTGGTGGACAATGCACACAACATCTAGCCACAAACTAAGCATAGCTTGTATTATGGTGACTAGATGACTGATAGAATACTTATATAATTTTAAACACATACTTATGATACTTTATAACATGGAGACAGAATATGTACATATATAAATAGAGATATAAATAAATACATTTGAAAAAAATCTGCTTTAGGTCATGACGAATTTTATCAATGAAATCTGTTAACTTTTTTGTTTCTAAAACGTACTATTTGTTTATTTTAGTAGTGCTTTGAAAACATGTTTCCACATTCAACTCGACACTCAATTTCATTTATTCAAAGTTACCATGCTAAACACTATGTTTTATTAGTCTCGCGATTTTAATTAACGTAATGTGCTCAAACGTTAAGTATCTCTGTATAAATAAACAAAATATAAGGTACCTTTGAAGCATCAAGAGCAGAGCCCGGCGGCAACGCACGTCGCACCTGTACCATGCACTCTCATACACCGAGTCCGATACACCTACACTCTGAAACATTCATTTTTGTAGAGACGGCGTAGAATTTATCTATATTTAATTCTAAGAGCCCGCTTACGTTGAAGCGAACCGAGGAAAATCAACCGTATGGACTCGTGAAATAGCATCACGTCTTAGCAGTGATTGGTCTTTTAACCTTAAAAGAGGAGGTTCAAGTGAATAGCAGTTGAGTTTTTAGTTAATAAAAATCAAAAAATGCGGACACCGATCTCACTATCAAAACATTCGTGAGTTGTACTTATACATGTTGAGAAACACAGGTTTTACTCATTATTTTGTCGTTGGAGGCACTGACACTGCTTTGATTCACCTAGAGAATCTTCATCAGGGTGAGTTCGATGTGAAAGAAGCTTGTTCACGCTCGCGCTCGCGATTCGCACTTAAATTCGGACCGATGACTTATAATAAGGATTTCTCAGCTTACAGATGAATAAACCTTAAAACTGTAGAACTTACGGCTCTGAAAATGTCGTCAGCGTACCAACAGATTATTCCCATTTGAGTGAGCGCTGCACCAAGAAAGAACTTATTGCTCATATGCATCCACGGATCAAGAAACTGAAAATACTAGAATCTCAAACCCTCAAATAGGTACCTTGGTAAAAGAAGTTAGTCATATCTAAAATAAATATATAAATAATCCTGGACATTTAACACAGCATTATCTAGCCCCAGTAAGCAAAGCTTGTGTTATGAAAACCACACGGCTGATATACTGCTTAGATATTTTAATGCATTCATATTATACATAGAAAAACACCCAGAAATAGACAAATATATGCAGATCATACAAACATAATATATGTCCCGCGGCGGGAATCAATGCGCAACACTATGTGGATCTACTTTAATTTAATTTACCTGAATATTGTATTTCTATCTATGTACTCGACATAGATAGAAATACAATCACACTAATATTAGAAATGCGAAAGTTTAGTAAGTATGCGTGTGTGCAAAAACTATACATGGATAAAAAGTATGGGTTTATCCTGCAATAGACCCATACCCTTGTTTAAATAGTTGCCGTGTCTATTCATTACATAAGAATGACCGAGACAAACCATACGTTAAAGCAACGCTATCTTATTATGTGATTGAGGGTGAAGATCACAAGAAATTTTAGTTAAAATCTGTTCCCGTCTTTATTTAGTGAGATAAGAATGACAAGGATAAGAACTGGTAATGAAAATTAAGACTGTAAATTTCAGTACAGCACTGTTTCTGGAATTTCATTGAAAACTATAATATAAACAAGCAAAGCGCCATCTGCAGTTGCAGAACTTGTTACAGTTAGACATAAAGTTAGGGAGGGTAAAAACAAGACAATCGACTACACCAACGTTTGCAGTGTCGCTATTCGAGCATTACTGAAACGCTGCCTTTGGAACACCGTTTTTGTATCCTGTTCAGCGACTAAATACACCTGCACGACTGAGTTTGTGTACGGTCAACAGCTTTGCTGAAGTTTTTACACAATTTTACTTGAACGCTATTTCCTTTGTGTGCGAGTGCAACTTTATGGTATATCGTTTAGTTAGAGCTTCGCAAGATAATGCAATTGCATGAAGGTATAGGTAGCTAGTTCCACGACAAAAACCAAGATATTAGGCACAATAATTCTTTTCAATTTATGGTATGTATATTTTTTATGTATTACATCTTTCCTCTCGATTTTGTGGAAGTTATTTCGTGAAAAGGGATAGAAGTATGTAGTAAGGAGCCGGGGAAGCACGCGCTATTTGATTTGATCTGCCAGTATTTGTCTCGAGTCTTGGTGTTTATAAGTATAATTATGTATGTACTTACAAAACAAAGTAATTATATAGTACTAGCTGACTTCGTGGGGCGGTTGCAACTTCACAAAAAATATAAAAGTTCTAATATCGGTGTTAAAAAAAATAGCTATTTATTGATTTATTTTATTTTCACAAGAAAACAAACAGTCTCTTCATACTATAACTATGAACTAAATATATAACTATAGACCAATTAATAGTTTTCGCATATCAAGTTTAAAAAGCTTGCTTACATTAGAAAAAACCAAAAATATAACATAAAAAAAAAGGAATATGAAATTGTTTACATCTAAATAAAATAAAATTATGGATAAAGAGAATATAACAAAATAATCGTAAGAAGAGTTAAGAAGACATGCCAAACCAGCCAGTTGAACCAGCTTACTGTTAAAAATGTCAAGTTCAGAGATGTCAGCCAGGATGTTCAAATAGCTATTCAAGGCTATTCAAATTATTGTAATAATTATAGAGATTAACAATGTTACGGATACATATTGATAGATGGCGCTAGTGGCTACCCGCTGTTTCGCCTACCCCGTTCCCGTTCCCGTTGTTTTTCCGGGATAAAAAATAGCCTATATCCTAATCCAAGTTACTAACTATATTCTCATTTTAAGTTTCATATAAATCGGTCCAGCGGTTCTTGAGTTATAAGTGGTGTAACTAACACGTTTTTTTATATATGTATATATATATAGATAACAGTCATGCGGTACACAAGCTTTGCTTACTTTGGAGCCAGATGATGCTGTGTGAAATGTCCAGCATTATTTTTTATTTATACTTTGTTTTTACTCCAGCTTTATCTCAAAGCCTTGAAGAGGCTAAGGAGAAATGTATAAACTATGTTTAAGTACCCGAATACAATATTTTTTATTTTTGGACTAATTTATGAAAAATCCCGTAACTCTAATCTATAATTTGAAATTGGAACGTCATTTTTTTTTATTTCACAAGCAAGCTAACCCTGTTTAATGGCCAATGATAAATTCGCTTAGAACCTACATAAGTATACTTAATAATTTATACCTATAAAAGAGCTTAACCTGACTGACTGACTGACTGACTGATTCATCATCGCTGAGCCGAAACCGCTGAAGCTAGAAAACTGAAATTTGGAAGGTAGCTTCCTTTTATAAGAAAACCACCCACTAAGACCGGGTTTTTTAAAATTCAATCCCTAAGAGGCTGAAAAGGTGTAAAAACGAATGAATCTTTTAAACGCGTTGAGCGATTTGCTTGAAACTTGATTTAAATAATTAAAATGCTAATTAAATGGACACGTGTTTCAGTATTATTCAAAATAACCCTTACAAAGGGCTAAAATGGGGTGTCAAAGTTTGTATGAGAACTTTTGAACGGGGGGTGTGATTTCTTAGAAACTTTGTTTGGATACTTAAAATGCAAAATAAATGGACAAGTGTTTCAGTATTTTTCAAAATAACCTTCATAAAGGAGTAAAATGGGTGTGAAGTATGAAAACTGTTTAATAGGTGGGTGTGACTTGTTTGAAACTTATCAATTAAATTTGGCAATATGCATCCGGGGGAAGGATTTAAGCTACAATTACAAAAAAATGCGGACGAAGTCGTAGGCAACAGCTAGTTATAAAAATGAGATTTGCTTACCACAATGTTGAACGCACAACAACAGATGTTAACGGAACTTATGAGAACATTAATCAGGTTTGCAATGGAGAATGCCTCTTCTAAATCGTTCAAGTATCTATATCATAAAAACAATGACTATGAATATGTACTTATGTACATATTCATAGTCATAGCACATAGTAAATTAGTTACATAGTACATGAAGCTTATATAAAGGGTAGTCTTTCGAAGTACGCTTCAAAAGAAGATTGGCAAATTTATGTATTTAAATTTGCCAATCGACAAATCTAACACCTCGCTTGGGACCTTGTCATAGAAGCGTTCACTTTGCCCTATATTCATTTATATTAGTATACGCTTTAACGTATAAAAGCGTATTATAATATAAATGAATATAGAGAAAAGTTTACGCTTTCATAACAAGGTCCCAAGCGACGTGTTTGTGCTGTCGATTGGCAAATTTAAAAACGTAATTAAACAGAAACATTAAATGCCTATTAAAACATTTATTATAATATATCTGATTGTTTAGATACAAAAAAACTTGTGATGAAACTGCTCCAATTCGACTCGGCATCCGTAACAAAATTGGCAAGGATCATACAAAAAAGTGTTAAGACCAGACGAGTATCTTGCCGGTTTCTTCTTGAACCGGCATGCGGCACCTAGAAAACCGACTTCATTGAATGAAATTTGAGCCTATAATACATTTTTAGTGGAAAGTAGATTTATTTTGTATATATATAATATGGGTAAGCCAAATAAACGCACTGCTCCTATGAGACAGCGAGATATTGGAGTAAACGATGTATACAATTTTTAGATTTTTGTAGATTTTTCAGCTCGACCGATTTCGATAAAATTTTAATGGGACCACCTGGAAAGTATAAACAAAACCCTTTCAAACATTAAAAGAATTTGCCAAGTTGGTTTCCAAAAAAAACACAAAATTCCGGCGAATTGAGAATCTCTTTATTTATTATTTATTTATATTATTGATAAAAATGCATGGCCTCGTGTTGCTCTGCCCTCAGGCAGTTAACTGACACATTTGAAATGTATAAACTCTCTTGTATTAGTATTTCGTAGTTAAAGTACATAAAAGATGCAAAAAGCGCTAGATCCAGGACGAGTTTCTTGACAGTTCTTCTCGGTTAGATAATTGATTCAGGCGTGACTTTGCGGAAATCCATTACAAAACATTAAACAGATGGACAAATATTTAGTACAATTCCGCTAATCTATTCCTAAAGAGTTACCTCCAAAAGAAATTCGACACGTGTTTCGCCTCTCCACGAGGCATCCTCAGGAACACTTGACTCACTCCGCACCCCGACGAAAAAACACTCTGCTCTGCAGACTTGTTGCTTCGACCAACGTCAGAATAAGACTGGGCCATTAGGTTCTGACCCAACTAAGACTTTTGCATCAGAGTTAAAGAATATTACAAAAAACACATCTTATGTATCGCCAGACTCGATGAAGTATATTGTCCCGATGAATCCTAGGTCCCCTATGTTGTACGGTTTGCCCAAAATACATAAAGATAACATTCCTATACGCCCAGTAGTATCGTATATCGGTGCTCCAGCATATAATTTATCAAAACATTTGAACTATTTATTAAAATCGAAATCAAATTTTAATCCCAGATATAGTTTAAAAAATTCTTTGGATTTCATAGACAAGATTAAAAATATCAGTTTGCCTAGCAGTGCTAAGTTGGTGTCGTTGGATGTAGAAAGTTTATTTACAAACGTTCCATATGGGGAGTGTTTGCAGATACTAGAAGGTCATTTTGAAAGACAGCGTATGCACCCAGGAGAGGTAGATGAATTGATATCTTTAGCCAAAGTCTGTATGGAACAGAATTACTTTCGATTCAACAACCAATACTATAAGCAGAAAGAAGGTTTAGCTATGGGATCTCCACTAAGTCCACTCATGGCTGATATTTTCATGGACTATTTTGAAAATAAATTTATTATAGGTCAACCTAATATCTTATATTATTACAGGTATGTCGATGACATTATTATGTGCTGGAACGGTACTCTTCGACAAATTGATATGTTTGTTAATAAAATTAATAGATTCCATCCCAAAATTAAATTCAAATTAGAAGTAGAAGTTGATAGTTCCCTCAACTTTTTGGATTTAACTGTTACAAGAATGGGCGAGAAACATGATTTCAAAATTTATAGGAAACCTACGTATACAGACGTTACTATTCCGGAGACATCTTGTCACCCTCGTCAACATAAACTGGCAGCTCATCGTAGTTTTGTTCATAGATTGATGACAGTACCACTTTCTCAAGATAATTATAATACAGAGCTTACCATACTTTATCACATAGCTGAGAGTAACGGCTACAAAAGAAATATAGTCGACAGTCTAATTAGGAGCAAACGTTCTAGTATTGTTCGTTCTCTTTTGTACCCAGTGCGTCCTGATAGACCAGAAAGATATTTAGGTAGCCTGACCTACATGGGTTCCATTAGTGATAGGATTTCAAACACTTTTTTGAGAAACAAGGTAAGAGTGGCCTTTAAAACCAACAACACTTTAAAACGGATTTGTAATGGAAAAGACAGATTAGAGAACCATAAAAAATCAGGGGTTTATAAATTAACTTGCGATGAATGTAATGGTGTTTATGTGGGTCAAACCGGTCGTAATTTTGAAACTAGGTACAAAGAACATATCGCAGCTTATAGAAATAATTGTCCAGAAAGGTCTCATTTTGCCAAACATTTGATAGATTCAGGACATTCATTGAGTAATAATAATACTTTTGAAATTTTACATACATGCGAAAAAGGTTTTAGAATGTCTGTACTAGAAACTTTAGAAATAACAAGACATAATTCATTAGATTTTACACTGTTGAACGAATTAAATACAAGTTTTCCAAGATCACCGCTATTACGTTTGTTTACAACAGCTGGCGCTGATTCATCCGGGTGGCGTGGCAGTCCGGTCTGACTGAGTGTATAAATAGTAAAGTTGGAGCGCGAATGGACCAGTCTTATTCTGACGTTGGTCGAAGCAACAAGTCTGCAGAGCAGAGTGTTTTTTCGTCGGGGTGCGGAGTGAGTCAAGTGTTCTTGAGGATGCCTCGTGGAGAGGCGAAACACGTGTCGAATTTCTTTTGGAGGTAACTCTTTAGGAATAGATTAGCGGAATTGTACTAAATATTTGTCCATCTGTTTAAAGTTCTTCTCGGGCTTGGGTTAGGAGGAATTGGCACCTAAATTCACCGAGTATGTAAGAAATTTCAAAGTGGTCCTTGTGATTGTATGAAATATTTTTTGACTTAGTCTTTACCTAGGAAGGTCTTTAGATACTTACTTATATGAATATTGAGATCTTAGGCTACGTCAATCTATGTTTAGTTTTTAATTCTTGAAGTAAAAGAATGGGTGTTATAAGTGTATAGTGTGTCTGTTTGTGATATCGTAGCTCCTAAGCGGATGAACTGATTTGGATTTAGTTTTTCTATTTGGTGACTTGATCGAGAGTGTTTGATTCATGAAAATCTGTTCAGCCTTAAAAATCATTATCTATTTTCTAGATGTTTTCGATTTCTTTCGATTTAAATTTCGGTATTACTTTAATGATATTGCAAGAACATGGCAACCTTGTCTTGATCCCGCAGCATAACTAGTAATCTGCAAGATACCTAAGTCTATCAATTTATAGCATCGAAATCCTCAAAGTTATAAATAGTGTTGCGCCCGATATATAGCTCCATCTATTGGCAGGCGGACGCGTTAAATATTCACCTACAACGCCATCTGGTATCGAGTAGATGCAAACTACAAAGTACACGTATCGAATGCATAAGAGTAAACGAGATAGCAATATCTCTCTATTGCAAGCGAACATTTGAGCGCGTTCCGGTTCGTTCTCGAACGTTCGAGTTGCGTCGCGGTTTTGCGCGACGCACTCGACGCTCGTATAAATACGGCGGTGGTTTGCGGATACAGTCAGTCTATTCTCGGCTAAGCAAGTGATACAAGTGCGATAGTTTCGAAGTGTTATCGGTTGTTTTATAGTGTTGTGACTCTTATAGTGTTCTATTGGAAAGTTTACTAGTGGAATTAGTGGATTAAGTTCTGTGTGTGGTAACTTTGAAATTAAAGTTATTATTTGGTAAAATCAAGCGGTTTCATAATTTATCAGTACCCGGCTCGTAACAATAGATTATTTTAGTTTGTGAGGTATTTTTTAAGTGAAAACTTCTTTAGCATTGTTGTGATTTGTTCAATACTCTGAAATTCGATGAAACGAAAAAGAGACAGACACGAAAGATTTAACGTGGGAGAAAATTAGATAGAAAGCATTATACAGTGTTTCTTATATTCGTGATTCTAAAATTTGTGTAGGTTTCACTTCTACCACGTGTGAATTGCACACATGTTTTTTTTTATTTAAACTTGTTATACCTATGTGCCTTAGACTATAATCTAATGGAAAGGAACACATATAAAAATCTCATCGTAATTATATAATCATCTACATACTCTTAATAATTATGGTAACTTACTGAATTACTTGTTGATGTATTTTAACTACATCAGCGATGTTTTCATAGCAATCGATAGTTCCTGTGTTTCTCTGGATATCATAATCATTATTTATTATATTTATAATCCTCACATGGAGAAGCCGGAGCAGCATGGTGATGTGGCTCGCCATGGTCATGAACAACAGATCGTTGCCTAACATGCTGATCACAGATAAACTTCCTGAAACACCAAACTAAATATAATTAGGTACTTACCCTACTCCATAACTGTCCAGTTTAATAAATAATTTCCAGCCATTTTATTCAATACTCCTATTTACTCCTAGCATTTTATACGATGCTATACCATTGGGTTCGATAACAGCAGCTTAAGTTAGTAACCCCTCAAACCTACGGCAAAAACCGTAGCATTTGTGGCAAAAACTCCTGAGTAGTTTTTACTTCACTGTACCACGAACATCTAACATTCTGTAACATTCTAATAATATTTTGATACGTATAACTATACAAGTAAAAATAGTCCCACAGGTTCGTTCATAACGATTAATTGGTATTTCTACGTAGAGTTTAATTTATCACGCTTGTCGCTCTTTCAGGAAAACGTCTATCACGTGGAATTTCCTTAGAGGCATGGCTACATAGTAGGCCATCCGCCAACGTGTATTTCTGTCGGGTTCTATACGTGAGTTATTGAGCTAGTGGAAAAGCGTGCACGAGCGAAGGAATGACAAAATAATCCAGAATGAGTTTATATCAGTGGATCGCTCACTCAGCTAGTTGAGTACTTACTGGCAACAAAACTATCTACCAACCTGTGATCTAAAGGTTTTGATGACAGGAGACTTATTGTCGACTATCGGTTCTATGGCCCTTTTCATGGCCAGTTCACATATCATAATAAAGAAGGAAAATGTGAGCGAAATAGACTGACGTTTGGTATGTTACCGGCGGCAACATACCAGGTTTGATCAACCGTATATATGTGATGTGAGTACGTATGTTCCGGGCTTTGTATTACCTGAGCAAGCTTCGAAGGCGTACGCAATTACGTGATTAATCGGCTTAGTTTTGTCAAAAGGGTAAGTCAGCAGAAATATGTAGCCGAATTGCGATTGCAGGCCTCGTGCTTTGTGGTATATAAACAAGGCTATCGGAGTCAATCCAAAGAATGAAAAACCGAGAACATTCCATAAGGTGTACACTAAAAAACAAACAGGCAGAATTGATTTAGTTTTAGTTTACTAAAATGGGTACCATTTATAATGGATTAGCGACCCACACTGGCTTCGCACGGGTACAATGCTGATACTAAATATACTACAGAATGTCTAATGTGATTAGAAACCTCTAAAATTATCAGTGTTTCTCTAGTATATTATACATGTATTATAAATATAAACCTTCCTCTTGAATCACTCTATCTATTAAAAATTCGCATCAAAATCCGTTACGTAGTTTCAAAGATCTTAGCATTCATAGGGACAGACAGACAGCGGGAAGCGACTTTGTTTTATACTATGTTGTAATGATTACTCAAAACTTACAAAACTTAAAAATAAATTCTCATTTTACTATCTACGCCAACTTACTTATTTGTCTGTTTCTGAGAATCGAAAGGCTTTCACGCTTGATATTAGCTTCTTCCATGCTCTTTGTTGAAATTGGCCAAATATCGGCGAGTTGGCCTACGAGTTGCCTCAGCTTGTTCCGCTTGTACCAAAGTGTGACCACTTTAGCTAAACCTACAAAAAGTAAAACAAACATCTTCTTATAGAGAAGACAAAAATACTTAGCAAACAGCGATTTGAGTTCTATCACAGAATAGTTACTACAGGTAAGAAAGCGGACTCCACGAAAACATTTATCACAACAGCTCACACAAGCGCTTAGCGCTTAACATTATATATACCTACATAGTGGCTCTCTTTCTACCGCGTAACTCTATATCTCGTCTGGCGTGGCACTCCTCAACGAATTTGCTCACCAAAGTGAGCCTACCGATGTACTTGTAGCCTCGTACCTAAATTACTGAGTGCACTTGGCCTGATAGCACAAATATATCTTACTAACTGCTGCCCGCGGCTTAGCACGCGTGGTACCTACATGATTTATTTTTTCATAAAAAGTATCCTATGTTATTCTAATACCTCCAAGAATATGTGTACAAAGTTTCATGATGATCGGGTAAGTAGTTTTCGCGTGAAAGCGTAACAAACAAACCTACATTCACATTTATAATAGTAGTATGATGGATTCCGATAAGTATATTACTTAAATTAAAATTCACCGAATCTAAGTACTACTCACTCATAAGTCCATAACCAGCTGTATGCAGGTTACTGCCGATCAGTCCCTCAATCGCGTCATCTGAATTAATCATCGACATAGCAATGTATGTATATTGTCCCGATATGATTCCTAATATGAGCGTAAACGTCATAAATAAGGCAAAATACGTTTTTATGTACCATTTGAGTTCCTAAGTTTCATTCCTACCTATATCTACTAAAGCTTTGACTTAACTATACTTTTTAGGGTTCCGTACATCAAAAGGAAAAGTTAAACCTTTATAAGATCACTTTGTTGTCCGTCTGTGTATAGTCAACCCTTTTATTCAGAAACACGTGGAGGTATCAACGTGAAACTTATACATAATTATACGGTCCTTGGAGCTGTAAACAAATAAAGCTATTTTGTTTCTACAAATCTGGATGAAATCAATGATATCTAAAAACACGGGCTAAATACGTAATTTATGCCGTATATATTGACGATCACCAGACAATCAAAACCTATAGGGTACTTATCGTTGACCTAGAATCACTAAATAAGAAAAGAAGAAAAGTCTCATAGTACAAGCAAACAGACAGACAGACGGGCAACCAAGTGATCCTTTAGATTTCCTTTTTCCCTTCGAGATACGGAACCCTAAAAAGTATTGATTTCGTCTGGAAAAATAAAATACTGTTTCGCGAAATAGGGTTTGTTTGTGAGCCGTTAGGTCACAGAGGGATATAAAAATGTTATAAACGTATACTTTAATATTTACTCATATTTCATCAGGCAGCAGTTTGCAGGAAAATATTTTCACGCACATAATATTTAAATGGACGTCAAACAATAGCACGATTCACGATATGTATAATATGTCTGTATTTACAAAATAAAAAGTAACTATGTAGTATATCAGTTTTGGGCCAGATAATGCTGTGTGAAGTCCGGCATTGTTTATATATTTATTAAAAAAGAATACTTTGGATAAAGTTCTCCGGTGTGCGTTTCTCATGAGTAAAATAATCTCAAAATGTCGTTAGTATTTAGGTACGTTCTAGGTAGTATAACGATTTTTCATTCCAATAACCATTTACTTAAGTAAAATTACAAAATTGCACGTAAATCTTAGATGTTTCCGAAATACTTACTATTCGGTGGATAACGTAAGATACCAACAAACTATATGACGCTAGCACTAAGATACCTACTAGGTATTCGTACAAGTACCTACAGAAGGCAGATTCTGTGAAAACATTTAAATAAATAGCGACTCTCGTTACGACGCAACAAAGGGCAATTTAACTTGCACAAGCGCTTAGTGCCTAACATTATATATACCTACATATTGCCTCTCTTTCCGCCGTGTATCTCTATCTAGTCTGGCACGGCTGTACCTGACCTGGTAGTCAAAAGATATTTTATTCCGATAAGTAGATTACGTAGAGTATATTTTATCTCTTTATTACAAAACTGCACGTAAATGTGGGATGGTTTCTAAAATATCTTACCACCTGGTGAATATCGTCGAATACCAGCCAACTATTCTCATTCTGTGTTAGCGTACCGCCAAGGCACAAATTATTACACATTTCCATTTACCGGTCGAGAAACTAAGAAAAATATAGGAAGGTACCTACTAATATTCCATTTTCGAAATTGCTTTCTACAATAATGCGCTCGCAGTTAAGCGGTTTACTCGGTCGTCGTAGTTTTCCAATCATTTTATGAACTTATGTAGGTGTCTATAGGTAAGGTAGGTAAGTAGGTACGTATAGATATTATTTATAAGTAAAAGGAATGTAAGGAAATGTGTTGTATAATATGTATTCATTTAATTAAACGAATTGATTGCCTTTGCACATTACTTTCTATAAATACTCTTAGATAATTACGCATTTCGTTCGAATCTAAGCAAAACAGCACTTTTCCAAAACTGAAATACTAAAATAAAGAAGATAAAAGTTATCTCTACAATCTATGATGAAAGCAGAAAACTTTATGAGAATAAATAATACTCAGTGGAATACGTGCACAGAAATCTTCAATAGAACTAAGCAAACAACCGCTGTGGAACACGTGTGAAATAAAATGAGTAAAGTTACAAGAATCATGAGATCTGTAAGAAAATAACGAAAATAATATATATTTACCTACATAAAATGTAGCCTATGTCCTTTCTGCAAGGTCCCATCTATCTCTATACCAAAATTCATCAAAATTAATAAGCCTGTATCGAGGGAGCCTGAGTATGAAACATTTAGATTTTGTGTTTATGCTCAGTTGATAGTTTTAGGATACTTATGGTTTAAATCTAGGTTAAGCCAAATAAGTACTTAAAAATAAACATGCAGACAGTTACGCATTTATAATTTGAGTATGGATAAGGCTGTAGCTACATACTCGTATTTTAACCAGAGTACGTATATGAGGTATGCGATGTCTTTAGTAAAACTGTAAGGTTAAAAAAGTCTCTTGTCATATTGTTGCTAACAAGTATTTATCTTTTAATGTAATATGCAAAAAATATCCCCTAACTACTACAACAATATTTAAGTAGTATATCAGTCATGTGGTACCCATAACACAAGCTCTGCTTACTATGAGGGCCAGATAATGCTGTGTGAAATGTCCGGTATTATTTATTTATTGAATACTAGCTGACCCGGCAAACTTCCTACCGCCTCAGAATCAATAAATAAAAAAGCCTTTTAAACTTTCCCTGGACTATGACAAACATTTCAACACCAAAATCACCTAAATCAGTCCAGCCGTTCTCGTTCTCGATTTATATTATATAGACTAGCTGCAGCGGCAACGAGCGGACCGCGGATTAGACTCACCCTGATGAAGATTTCTAGATGAATCGAAACAGTGTCGGTGCCTCCATTGACAAAATAATACGTGAGTAAAGCCCGAGCCCGTGTTTATCAAAACATATCAATGGAACCTAGGTTGCTATTGGGATATTCAAGTGGGGTTTTACAGGCTCCATTCCGTCATATGTAAAGAGAAATTAAAAAAATATAAAGATAATCTTCATGATTACACTTGTAAATTTTGGCGACTCCAATCCCATTACAGTGAAATGAAGCTGTTCATAATTTATGGCCTTTGAAATGAAAATGTCCCCAGGACGCCATTTTATTTTTCCGAGAAACTTTAAAGCTTCTACGACGGATTTTATTAAATTGTCGAGCAATGTGACTTGAATGGAGTAATTTCAATCAATCAAATATTTATAATTATTGTACTTGGGTATTCTTTTTAGGGTTCCGTACCTCGAAAGGAAAAAACGGAACCCTTATAGGATCACTTTGTTGTCCGTCCGTCCGTCTGCCCGTCCGTCCGTCTGTCTGTCAAGACCCTTTTTTTCAGAAACGCGTGGAAGTATCAAGCTGAAATTTATATCGAATACTCAGGTCTACTGTCTCGTAATTTTTTAGTTTAAAAAATTAAAAATATGTTTAATAATTTTAAACTTACTACCCCTTTCCTCATGAACGCGTAGAGGTATTAGATTGAAATTCATATCGAATACTCAGGTCTATAATACCTTTAAGCTGTAACAAAATAAAACTTCTATGTCAACGCAATCAAAAGAAACAGCAGTTTAAGTCGCATATTTTCAAACTCGCAACTACTCGCAAGGGAACCAAAACCTAAAGGGTACTTCCAGTCAACCTAGAATCTTGAAATTTGGCATGATGCAATGCTTTATAGCACATATAAAGGGAACATTCCAAAAACCTTTAAGTTTTAGTTATATCACATATTTTAGGGTTCCGTACCTCGAAAAAAAAAACGGAAATCTTATAGGATCACTTTGTTGTACGTCCGTCCGTCTGTCCGTCCATCCTTCGGTCTGTCAAGACCCTTTTTCTCAAGAACACGTGGAGGTATTAAGCTGAAATTTATATCAAATACTCAAGTCTACTGTCCCTTAAAGCTGTAAAAAAAACAAATTTCTAAGCCAACGCAATCAAAAGATACAGCCATTTATGCAGCAAATTTCCGCAAATTTTCATATTCGCAAGGGAATCAAAACCTACAAGTACTTCCCGTGAACTCAGAATCTTGAAATTTGGTACGAAGCAATATCTTATAGCACAGATAAAAGAAAAATTGCGAAAACCATAAATTTTCAGATGGATTTCATTTTGCAATAAAAATACCATAACTATGACTGAATTGTCGTGATGGGTGAACTTTTACTTATATACCTACAGGTTTTTACGGAACCCTTAGTGCGCGAGTGCGACTCGCACTTGGCTGCTTTTTTATATTTCGGCAGTAAAATTAGAGATAAAAAGTTTTATTTCAGTAACTTACGAATAGTATATACCTGGGTTTGAAATATCCTTTCAAGCAAAGATTTGGTTGTGTTAAAAGAAATCAGTAAGGCACTTATTACATTACGTATAGGGAAATATTTAAACATCAAATAACATTTATTAACAAAAATAATAACAGAAATGTACAGAATAAAATAAAATACATATAAAACACCTGGTAAGAATGGTTAGTGGTCTGGTCCCAAACCAATTCAACACCCAAAAACTTAGTTAAAAAGAAATGGGGGTTTTAACTAGAAGGTTTACAAATCAGGCTGTTACTCAAAATTTAATAGAGCCTCACTAGCCGTGATATTTTTTTTAGTAATTTCATTATATATTCAACTATTTTGGCAATATATCAGGTTCTATCCCCAAACCCAAAACAGCGGTTTAGCCTGTAGAGGTGCTTAATTATGATTTATTTATTAAAAAAGTCTACCAAAAATAGCTACTTCAAAATATAATATTTATCAAACGAATATCTATCTATCTATCTATATACATGTATTAAAGGCGATGTGTGTATGTATGTTCCCAATAGACTCCAAAATGGCTGGACCGATTGCGATGAAATTGGCTTAGCGGGTGATCCTGTGAAGTTTAGTAGCGATCGGATCAACAAACTTTTTTTTTGTTCAATCTAATTTCGTATAGCTACTTTTTATGTATGTACTATGCATGTCAAGCCGCGGGCAGAAAGTAGTATTCAATATAAAAAAACCGAAAAACTGTTCTAAGAAACCCATAAGACCTTTTCTTCTAGTATTTTTAAGACCTATCCAACGATACGCCACACGATGGTTTAGAGACATGTAGGAGAGGAATCCCTAGAAAAAAAACAATACTTTTATTTTATATCTTTGTTATGCTACAGCGTAAAGTTTAATCACGATGAAACTATTAGACCGACTATTAGTTTTATCTTGCAAGATCTCTGATTAGGGGCGGACAGACAGATAGACGGTCGTAGTGAAACTATAAGGGTTCCTTGTGGACTTCGGAACCCTATACCCATTTTGCTGCGTATAACTACCAAAATTTTATATAATTAGTCAAGGAAAGGATGGTGGTACGTTTAATAAAACCACTTATTTACAGCGAATTTGGTTTATTTTAATCCGTTCAACGTACAAACTACATAATCAGGTATACTTTTAGGCACTACCTCATCACTAAATCATTTAATTTTGTTTTGATTATAAATATTAAACCCCATAATCGAAATATAAATTGAATTAGTTAAAACTATAGTGTTACTAGGTGCTACGCAATCGCAAACCCAATTTACGTAGCAATAATGATGTGGACTGCATTTCGTAGCATTCGTAGCATTCGTAGCGCGTCCACGAAGTTTCGGTTAGCATCAGTTTATATCCGTTTATAAGACGTATAAAGCAAAGTAAAGTACGAGTATGAATTTGTTAGTACCTGAAAACAAAAAAAACTGTATAACACAAACAAATCGAGGTATCTATCGATACTTAACGCAGACAGAGACACTCACCGAGCTGTACGTAGACATTGTGATGGGGCTGAACTTCAGGGCGGTGAAATATAGAGGCTTCTGTGACCTGTAAGCAATGCGATGATATCTGCTTTACATGGAGAGTGGATGCCTACGCAGAACACAGCGATCAATCACGGAGCGAAAACTATGCAGGGTTTGACTACGTATTTCGAATGAATTCTTGCTCAGTCACTTGGTGGAGAGGCAATAATAAAATGAATAGAATTTGAAATATATCTAAGATTTGGGTTGTGAAACGTAGTGCACACTTAACTATTTTAACCATGTCAAAGAAAGGTGGAAGTTCATAAAACATAAAAATATACCAATACTTCTCGTTGACCCCAATCAAATTTGTAGAAATAATACCAACCCTGGGGGTGGAAAAATGGGGAAGACATTTTTTATTGGACTTTTTTTTTATTATTGAAATAACAATAATTGGAGGACAATGCACACAACATCTAGCCACAAACTAAGCATAGCTTGTATTATGGTGACTAGATGACTGATAGAATACTTATATAATTTTAAACACATACTTATGATACTTTATAACATGGAGACAGAATATGTACATATATAAATAGAGATATAAATAAATACATTTGAAAAAAATCTGCTTTAGGTGCTTTCATGACGAATTTTATCAATGAAATCAGTTAACTTTTTTGTTTCTAAAACGTACTATTTGTTTATTTTAGTAGTGCTTTGAAAACATGTTTCCACATTCAACTCGACACTCAATTTCATTTATTCAAAGTTACCATGCTAAACACTATGTTTTATTAGTCTCGCGATTTTAATTAACGTAATGTGCTCAAACGTTAAGTATCTCTGTATAAATAAACAAAATATAAGGTACCTTTGAAGCATCAAGAGCAGAGCCCGGCGGCAACGCACGTCGCACCTGTACCATGCACTCTCATACACCGAGTCCGATACACCTACACTCTGAAACATACATTTTTGTAGAGACGGCGTAGAATTTATCTATATTTAATTCTAAAAGCCCGCTTACGTTGAAGCGAACCGAGGAAAATCAACCGTATGGACTCGTGAAATAGCATCACGTCTTAGCAGTGATTGGTCTTTTAACCTTAAAAAGAGGAGGTTCAAGTGAAAAGCAGTTGAGTTTTTAGTTAATAAAAATCAAAAAATGCGGACACCGATCTCACTATCAAAACATTCGTGAGTTGTACTTATACATGTTGAGAAACACAGGTTTTACTCATTATTTTGTCGTTGGAGGCACTGACACTGCTTTGATTCACCTAGAGAATCTTCATCAGGGTGAGTTCGATGTGAAAGAAGCTTGTTCACGCTCGCGCTCGCGATTCGCACTTAAATTCGGACCGATGACTTATAATAAGGATTTCTCAGCTTACAGATGAATAAACCTTAAAACTGTAGAACTTACGGCTCTGAAAATGTCGTCAGCGTACCAACAGATTATTCCCATTTGAGTGAGCGCTGCACCAAGAAAGAACTTATTGCTCATATGCATCCACGGATCAAGAAACTGAAAATACTAGAATCTCAAACCCTCAAATAGGTACCTTGGTAAAAGAAGTTAGTCATATCTAAAATAAATATATAAATAATCCTGGACATTTAACACAGCATTATCTAGCCCCAGTAAGCAAAGCTTGTGTTATGAAAACCACACGGCTGATATACTGCTTAGATATTTTAATGCATTCATATTATACATAGAAAAACACCCAGAAATAGACAAATATATGCAGATCATACAAACATAATATATGTCCCGCGGCGGGAATCAATGCGCAACACTATGTGGATCTACTTTAATTTAATTTACCTGAATATTGTATTTCTATCTATGTACTCGACATAGATAGAAATACAATCACACTAATATTAGAAATGCGAAAGTTTAGTAGGTATGCGTGTGTGCAAAAACTATACATGGATAAAAAGTATGGGTTTATCCTGCAATAGACCCATACCCTTGTTTAAATAGTTGCCGTGTCTATTCATTACATAAGAATGACCGAGACAAACCATACGTTAAAGCAACGCTATCTTATTATGTGATTGAGGGTGAAGATCACAAGAAATTTTAGTTAAAATCTGTTCCCGTCTTTATTTAGTGAGATAAGAATGACAAGGATAAGAACTGGTAATGAAAATTAAGACTGTAAATTTCAGTACAGCACTGTTTCTGGAATTTCATTGAAAACTATAATATAAACAAGCAAAGCGCCATCTGCAGTTGCAGAACTTGTTACAGTTAGACATAAAGTTAGGGAGGGTAAAAACAAGAGAATCGACTACACCAACGTTTGCAGTGTCGCTATTCGAGCATTACTGAAACGCTGCCTTTGGAACACCGTTTTTGTATCCTGTTCAGCGACTAAATACACCTGCACGACTGAGTTTGTGTACGGTCAACAGCTTTGCTGAAGTTTTTACACAATTTTACTTGAACGCTATTTCCTTTGTGTGCGAGTGCAACTTTATGGTATATCGTTTAGTTAGAGCTTCGCAAGATAATGCAATTGCATGAAGGTATAGGTAGCGTTCCACGCCAAAAACCAAGATATTAGGCACAATAATTCTTTTCAATTTATGGTATGTATATTTTTGATGTATTACATCTTTCCTCTCGATTTTGTGGAAGTTATTTCGTGAAAAGGGATAGAAGTATGTAGTAAGGAGACGGGGAAGCACGCGCTATTTGATTTGATCTGCCAGTATTTGTCTCGAGTCTTGGTGTTTATAAGTATAATTATGTATGTACTTACAAAACAAAGTAATTATATAGTACTAGCTGACTTCGTGGGGCGGTTGCAACTTCACAAAAAATATAAAAGTTCTAATATCGCTGTTAAAAAAAATAGCTATTTATTGATTTATTTTATTTTCACAAGAAAACAAACAGTCTCTTCATACTATAACTATGAACTAAATATATAACTATAGACCAATTAATAGTTTTCGCATATCAAGTTTAAAAAGCTTGCTTACATTAGAAAAAACCAAAAATATAACATAAAAAAAAAAGGAATATGAAATTGTTTAAATCTAAATAAAATAAAATTATGGATAAAGAGAATATAACAAAATAATCGTAAGAAGAGTTAAGAAGACATGCCAAACCAGCCAGTTGAACCAGCTTACTGTTGAAAATGTCAAGTTCAGAGATGTCAGCCAGGATGTTCAAATAGCTAGTCAAGGCTATTCAAATTATTGTAATAATTATAGAGATTAACAATGTTACGGATACATATTGATAGATGGCGCTAGTGGCCACCCGCTGTTTCGCCTACCCCGTTCCCGTTCCCGTTGTTTTTCCGGGATAAAAAATAGCCTATATCCTAATCCAAGTTACTAACTATATTCTCATTTTAAGTTTCATATAAATCGGTCCAGCGGTTCTTGAGTTATAAGTGGTGTAACTAACACGTTTTTTTATATATGTATATATATATAGATAACAGTCATGCGGTACACAAGCTTTGCTTACTTTGGAGCCAGATGATGCTGTGTGAAATGTCCAGCATTATTTTTTATTTATGCTCTGTTTTTACTCCAGCTTTATCTCAAAGCCTTGAAGAGGCTAAGGAGAAATGTATAAACTATGTTTAAGTACCCGAATACAATATTTTTTATTTTTGGACTAATTTATGAACAATCCCGTAACTCTAATCTATAATTTGAAATTGGAACGTCATTTTTTTTTATTTGATAAGCAAGCTAACCCTGTTTAATGGCCAATGATAAATTCGCTTAGAACCTACATAAGTATACTTAATAATTTATACCTATAAAATAGCTTAACCTGACTGACTGACTGACTGACTGATTCATCATCGCTGAGCCGAAACCGCTGAAGCTAGAAAACTGAAATTTGAAAGGTAGCTTCCTTTTATAAGAAAACCACCCACTAAGACCGGGTTTTTTAAAATTCAATCCCTAAGAGGCTGAAAAGGTGTAAAAACGAATGAATCTTTTAAACGCGTTGAGCGATTTGCTTGAAACTTGATTTAAATAATTAAAATGCTAAATAAATGGACACGTGTTTCAGTATTATTCAAAATAACCCTTACAAAGGGCTAAAATGGGGTGTCAAAGTTTGTATGAGAACTTTTGAACGGGGGGTGTGATTTCTTAGAAACTTTGTTTGGATACTTAAAATGCAAAATAAATGGACACGTGTTTCAGTATTTTTCAAAATAACCTTCATAAAGGAGTAAAATGGGTGTGAAGTATGGAAACTGTTTAATAGGTGGGTGTGACTTGTTTGAAACTTATCAATTAAATTTGGCAATATGCATCCGGGGGAAGGATTTAAGCTACAATTACAAAAAAATGCGGACGAAGCCGTAGGCAACAGCTAGTTATAAAAATGAGATTTGCTTACCACAATGTTGAACGCACAACAACAGATGTTAACGGAACTTATGAGAACATTAATCAGGTTTGCAATGGAGAATGCCTCTTCTAAATCGTTCAAGTATCTATATCATAAAAACAATGACTATGAATATGTACTTATGTACATATTCATAGTCATAGCACATAGTAATTAGTTACATAGTACATGAAGCTTATATAAAGCTTATTCTTTCGAAGTACGCTTCAAAAGAAGATTGGCAAATTTATGTATTTAAATTTGCCAATCGACAAATCTAACACCTCGCTTGGGACCTTGTCATAGAAGCGTTCACTTTGCCCTATATTCATTTATATTAAAATAAGCGTATTATAATATAAATGAATATAGAGAAAAGTTTACGCTATTATAACAAGGTCCCAAGCGACGTGTTTGTGTTGTCGATTGGCAAATTTAAAAACGTAATTAAACAGAAACTGCATTTATTATAATATATCTGATTGTTTAGATAAAAACTTGGGATGAATCTGCTCCAATTCAACTCGGCATCCGTAACAAAATTGGCAAGGATCATACAAAAAAGTGTTAAGACCAGACGAGTCTCTTGCCGGATTCTTCTTGAACCGGCATGCGGCACCTAGAAAACCGACTTCATTGAATGAAATTTGAGCCTATAATACATTTTTAGTGGAAAGTAGATTTATTTTGTATATATAATATGGGTAAGCCAAATAAACGCACTGCTCCTATGAGACAGCGAGATATTGGAGTAAACGATGTATACAATTTTTAGATTTTTGTAGATTTTTCAGCTCGACCGATTTCGATAACATTTTAATGGGACCACCTGGAAAGTATAAACAAAACCCTTTCAAACATTAAAAGAATTTGCCAAGTTGGTTTCCAAAAAAAACACAAAATTCCGGCGAATTGAGAATCTCTTTATTTATTATTTATTTATATTATTGATAAAAATGCATGGCCTCGTGTTGCTCTGCCCTCAGGCTGTTAACTGACACATTTGAAATGTATAAACTCTCTTGTATTAGTATTTCGTAGTTAAAGTACATAAAAGATGGATCATGCAAAAAGCGCTAGTCCAGGACGAGTTTCTTGACAGTTCTTCTCGGGCTTGGGTTAGGAGGAATTGGCACCTAAATTCACCGAGTATGTAAGAAATTTCAAAGTGGTCCTTGTGATTGTATGAAATATTTTTTGACTTAGTCTTTACCTAGGAAGGTCTTTAGATACTTATTTATATGAATATTGAGATCTTAGGCTACGTCAATCTATGTTTAGTTTTTAATTCTTGAAGTAAAAGAATGGGTGTTATAAGTGTATAGTGTGTCTGTTTGTGATATCGTAGCTCCTAAGCGGATGAACTGATTTGGATTTAGTTTTTCTATTTGGTGACTTGATCGAGAGTGTTTGATTCATGAAAATCTGTTCAGCCTTAAAAATCATTATCTATTTTCTAGATGTTTTCGATTTCTTTCGATTTTAATTTCGGTATTACTTTAATGATATTGCAAGAACATGGCAACCTTGTCTTGATCCCGCAGCATAACTAGTAATCTGCAAGATACCTAAGTCTATCAATTTATAGCATCGAAATCCTCAAAGTTATAAATAGTGTTGCGCCCGATATATATATATATGTTTCATAATTTATCAGTACCCGGCTCGTAACAATAGATTATTTTAGTTTGTAAGGTATTTTTTAAGTGAAAACTTCTTTAGCATTGTTGTGATTTGTTCAATACTCTGAAAGTCGATGAAACGAAAAAGCGACAGAAAAAGAGACAGACACGAAAGATTTAACGTGGGAGAAAATTAGATAGAAAGCATTATACAGTGTTTCTTATATTCGTGATTCTAAAATTTGTGTAGGTTTCACTTCTACCACGTGTGAATTGCACACATGTTTTTTTTTATTTAAACTTGTTATACCTATGTGCTTTAGACTATAATCTAATGGAAAGGAACACATATAAAAATCTTTCGTAATTATATAATCATCTACTTACTCTTAATAATTATGGTAACTTACTGAATTACTTGTTGATGTATTTTAACTACATCAGCGATGTTTTCATAGCAATCGATAGTTCCTGTGTTTCTCTGGATATCATAATCATTATTTATTATATTTATAATCCTCACATGGAGAAGCCGGAGCAGCATGGTGATGTGGCTCGCCATGGTCATGAACAACAGATCGTTGCCTAACATGCTGATCACAGATAAACTTCCTGAAACACCAAACTAAATATAATTAGGTACTTACCCTACTCCATAACTGTCCAGTTTAATAAATAATTTCCAGCCATTTTATGCAATACTCCTATTTACTCCTAGCATTTTATACGATGCTATACCATTGGGTTCGATAACAGCAGCTTAAGTTAGTAACCCCTCAAACCTACGGCAAAAACCGTAGCATTTGTGGCAAAAACTCCTGAGTAGTTTTTACTTCACTGTACCACGAACATCTAACATTCTGTAACATTCTAATAATATTTTGATACGTATAACTATACAAGTAAAAATAGTCCCACAGGTTCGTTCATAACGATTAATTGGTATTTCTACGTCGAGTTTAATTTATCATGCTTGTCGCTCTTTCAGGAAAACGTCTATCACGTGGAATTTCCTTAGAGGCATGGCTACATAGTGGGCCATCCGCCAACGTGTATTTCTGTCGGGTTCGATGCGTGAGTTATTGAGCTAGTGGAAAAGCGTGCACGAGCGAAGGAATGACAAAATAATCCAGAATGAGTTTTTATCAGTGGATCGCTCACTCAGCTAGTTGAGTACTTACTGGAAACAAAAATATCTACCAACCTGTGATCTAAAGGTTTTGATGATAGGAGACTTATTAACGTCGACTATCGGTTCTATGGCCCTTTTCATGGCCAGTTCACATATCATAATAAAGAAGGAAAATGTGAGCGAAATAGACTGACGTTTGGTATGTTACCGGCGGCAACATACCAGGTTTGATCAACCGTGTATATGTGATGTGAGTACGTATGTTCCGGGCTTTGTATTACCTGAGCAAGCTTCGAAGGCGTACGCAATTACGTGATTAATCGGCTTAGTTTTGTCAAAAGGGTAAGTCAGCAGAAATATGTAGCCGAATTGCGATTGCAGGCCTCGTGCTTTGTGGTATATAAACAAGGCTATCGGAGTCAATCCAAAGAATGAAAAACCGAGAACATTCCATAAGGTGTACACTAAAAAACAAACAGGCAGAATTGATTTACTTAGTTTACTAAAATGGGTACTATTTATAATGGATTAGCGACCCACCCTGGCTTCGCACGGGTACAATGCTGATACTAAATATACTACAGAATGTCTAATGTGATTAGAAACCTCTAAAATTATCAGTGTTTCTCTAGTATATTATACATGTATTATAAATATAAACCTTCCTCTTGAATCACTCTATCTATTAAAAATTCGCATCAAAATCCGTTACGTAGTTTCAAAGATCTTAGCATTCATAGGGACAGACAGACAGCGGGAAGCGACTTTGTTTTATACTATGTTGTAATGATTACTCAAAACTTACAAAACTTAAAAATAAATTCTCATTTTACTATCTACGCCAACTTACTTATTTGTCTGTTTCTGAGAATCGAAAGGCTTTCACGCTTGATATTAGCTTCTTCCATGCTCTTTGTTGAAATTGGCCAAATATCGGCGAGTTGGCCTACGAGTTGCCGCAGCTTGTTCCGCTTGTACCAAAGTGTGACCACTTTAGCTAAACCTACAAAAAGTAAAACAAACATCTTCTTATACAAAAGACAAAAATACCTAGCAAACAGCGATTTGAGTTCTATCACAGAATAGTTACTACAGGTAAGAAAGCGGACTCAACGAAAACATTTATCACAACAGCTCACACAAGCGCTTAGCGCTTAACATTATATATACCTACATAGTGGCTCTCTATCTACCGCGTAACTCTATATCTCGTCTGGCGTGGCACTCCTCAACGAATTTGCTCACCAAAGTGAGCCTACCGATGTACTTGTAGCCTCGTACCTAAATTACTGAGTGCACCTGGCCTGATAGCACAAATATATCTTACTAACTGCTGCCCGCGGCTTAACACGCGTGGTACCTACAAAAAAAAAAAGTAGCCTATGTCCTTCTCCAAGGTCCCATCTATCTGTATACCAAATAATACCAAATTTCATCAAGATCCATTCAGCCGTTCAGCCGTGAAAACGTAACAAACAACAGACAGAGATACTTTCGCATTTATAATATTAATTACTAGCTGATCCGGGAAACGTTGTTTTGCCTTATAAATATCTTTCGTATTTTTTTTTTTCATAAAAAGTATCTTATATTACTTCTAATACCTCCAAGAATATGTGTACAAAGTTTCATGATGATCGGTTAAGTAGTTTTCGCGTGAAAGCGTAACAAACAAACCTACATTCACATTTATAATAGTAGTATGATGGATTCCGATAAGTATATCACTTAAAGTAAAATTCACCGAATCTAAGTACTACTCACTCATAAGTCCATAACCAGCTGTATGCAGGTTACTGCCGATCAGTCCCTCAATCGCGTCATCTGAATTAATCATCGACATAGCAATGTATGTATATTGTCCCGATATGATTCCTAATATGAGCGTAAACGTCATAAATAAGGCAAAATACGTTTTTAACCTTCCTCGCAAGTGTTTGGAAATATCATCGGTCAGAGATATCCCGATACTGCCGATACAAAAGTTGCACAGACGAAGTGTTTCGTAGATTTCTTTTCTTGCTTCACGTCGATCGTCCGCCATCTTCAAGTTTCTCTTGTATTATGATTAAAAGTATTTACCTTTGTAACTTATAAAACTTTCTAACTCATACTAAGTTATAATAAATATTAAATTCAGATGTCTCTGTCTTGTTATTTTGCCAAACTTTGTTAAAAAGGAACAGTTCTCTAATAACACAGTTACACACAAGTATTATTGTTCAAGACTTTTAAAAAACTTTTGCTTATCATAAGAACGTATAATAATGAAAATAAATTATGTACCATTTGAGTTCCTAAGTTTCATACCTACCTATATCTACTAAAGCTTTGGCTTAACTATACTTTTTAGGGTTTCGTACATCAAAAGGAAAAGTTAAACCTTTATCACTTTGTTGTCCGTCTGTGTATAGTCAACCCTTTTATTCAGAAACACGTGGACGTGAAACTTATACATAATTATACGGTCATTTGGAGCTGTAAACAAATAAAGCTATTTTGTTTCTACAAATCTGGATGAAATCAATGATATCTAAAAACACGGGCTAAATACGTAATGTATGCCGTATATATTGACGATCACCAGACAATCAAAACCTATAGGGTACTTATCGTTGACCTAGAATCACTAAATAAGAAAAGAAGAAAAGTCTCATAGTACAAGCAAACAGACAGACAGACGGGCAACCAAGTGATCCTTTAGATTTCCTTTTTCCCTTCGAGATACGGAACCCTAAAAAGTATTGATTTCGTCTGGAAAAATAAAAAAACTATTCCGTGAAATAGGGTTTGTTTGTGAGCCGTTAGGTCACAGAGGGATATAAAAATGTTATAAACGTATACTTTAATATTTAATCATATTTCATCAGGCAGCAGTTTGCAGGAAAATATTTTCACGCACATAATATTTAAATGGACGTCAAACAATAGCACGATTCACGATATGTATAATATGTCTGTATTTACAAAATAAAATGTAACTATGTAGTATATCAGTTTTGGGCCAGATAATGCTGTGTGAAGTCCGGCATTGTTTATATATTTATTTAAAAAGAATACTTTGGATAAAGTTCTCCGGTGTGCGTTTCTCATGAGTAAAATAATCTCAAAATGCCGTTAGTATTTAGGTACGTTCTAGGTAGTATAACGATTTTTTATTCCAATAACCATTTACTTAAGTAAAATTAATAATTGCACGTAAATCTTAGATGTTTCCGAAATACTTACTATTCGGTGGATAACGTAAGATACCAACAAACTATATGACGCTAGCACTAAGATACCTACTAGGTATTCGTACAAGTACCTACAGAAGGCAGATTCTGTGAAAACATTTAAATAAATAGCGACTCTTGTTACGACGCAACAAAGGGCAATTTAACTTGCACAAGCGCTTAGTGCCTAACATTATATATACCTACATATTGCCTCTCTTTCCGCCGTGTATCTCTATCTAGTCTGGCACGGCTGTACCTGACCTGGTAGTCAAATGATATTTTATTCCGATAAGTAGATAACGTAGAGTTTATTTTATCTCTTTATTACAAAACTGCACGTAAATGTGGGATGGTTTCTAAAATATCTTACCACCTGGTGAATATCGTCGAATACCAGCCAACTATTCTCATTTTGTGTTAGCGTACCGCCAAGGCACAAATTATTACACATTTCCATTTACGAAAATAATATATATTTACCTACATAAAATGTAGCCTATGTCCTTTCTGCAAGGTCCCATCTATCTCTATACCAAAATTCATCAAAATTAATAAGCCTGTATCGAGGGAGACTGAGTATGAAACATTTAGATTTTGTGTTTATGCTCAGTTGATAGTTTTAGGATACTTATGGTTTAAATCTAGGTTTAGCCAAATAAGTACTTAAAAATAAACATGCAGACAGTTACGCATTTATAATTTGAGTATGGATAAGGCTGTAGCTACATACTCGTATTTTAACCAGAGTACGTATATGAGGTATGCGATGTCTTTAGTAAAACTGTAAGGTTAAAAAAGTCTCTTGTCATATTGTTGCTAACAAGTATTTATCTTTTAATGTAATATGCAAAAAATATCCCCTAACTACTACAACAATATTTAAGTAGTATATCAGTCATGTGGTACCCATAACACAAGCTCTGCTTACTATGAGGGCCAGATAATGCTGTGTGAAATGTCCGGTATTATTTATTTATTGAATACTAGCTGACCCGGCAAACTTCCTACCGCCTCAGAATCAATAAATAAAAAAGCCTTTTAAACTTTCCCTGGACTATGACAAACATTTCAACACCAAAATCACCTAAATCAGTCCAGCCGTTCTCGTTCTCGATTTATATTATATAGACTAGCTGCAGCGGCAACGAGCGGACCGCGGATTAGACTCACCCTGATGAAGATTTCTAGATGAATCGAAACAGTGTCGGTGCCTCCATTGACAAAATAATACGTGAGTAAAGCCCGTGTTTATCAAAACATATCAATGGAACCTAGGTTGCTATTGGGATATTCAAGTGGGGTTTTACAGGCTCCATTCCGTCATATGTAAAGAGAAATTAAAAAAATATAAAGATAATCTTCATGATTACACTTGTAAATTTTGGCGACTCCAATCCCATTACAGTGAAATGAAGCTGTTCATAATTGATGGCCTTTGAAATGAAAATGTCCCCAGGACGCCATTTTATTTTTCCGAGAAACTTTAAAGCTTCTACGACGGATTTTATTAAATTGTCGAGCAATGTGACTTGAATGGAGTAATTTCAATCAATCAAATATTTATAATTATTGTACTTGGGTATTCTTTTTAGGGTTCCGTACCTCGAAAGGAAAAAACGGAACCCTTATAGGATCACTTTGTTGTCCGTCCGTCCGTCTGCCCGTCCGTCCGTCTGTCTGTCAAGACCCTTTTTTTCAGAAACGCGTGGAAGTATCAAGCTGAAATTTATATCGAATACTCAGGTCTAATGTCTCGTAATTTTTTAGTTTAAAAAATTAAAAATATGTTTAATAATTTTAAACTTACTACCCCTTTCCTCATGAACGCGTAGAGGTATTAGATTGAAATTCATATCGAATACTCAGGTCTATAATACCTTTAAGCTGTAACAAAATAAAACTTCTATGTCAACGCAATCAAAAGAAACAGCAGTTTAAGTCGCATATTTTCAAACTCGCAACTACTCGCAAGGGAATCAAAACCTAAAGGGTACTTCCAGTCAACCTAGAATCTTGAAATTTGGCATGATGCAATGCTTTATAGCACGTATAAAGGGAACATTCCAAAAACCTTAAAGTTTTAGTTATATCACATATTTTAGGGTTCCGTACCTCGAAAAAAAAAACGGAAACCTTATAGGATCACTTTGTTGTACGTCCGTCCGTCTGTCCGTCTATCCGTCGGTCTGTCAAGACCCTTTTTCTCAAGAACACGTGGAGGTATTAAGCTGAAATTTATATCAAATACTCAAGTCTACTGTCCCTTAAAGCTGTAAAAAAAACAAATTTCTAAGCCAACGCAATCAAAAGATACAGCCATTTATGCAGCAAATTTCCGCAAATTTTCATATTTGCAGGGGAATCAAAACCTACAAGTACTTCCCGTGAACTCAGAATCTTGAAATTTGGTACGAAGCAATATCTTATAGCACAGATAAAAGAAAAATTGTGAAAACCATAAATTTTTAGATGGATTTCATTTTGCAATAAAAATACCATAACTATGACTGAATTGTCGTGATGGGTGAACTTTTACTTATATACCTACAGGTTTTTACGGAACCCTTGGTGCGCGAGTCCGACTCGCACTTGGCTGCTTGTTTATATTTCGGCAGTAAAATTAAAGATAAAAAGTTTTATTTCAGTAAGTTACGAATAGTATATAACTGGGTTTGAAATATCCTTTCAAGCAAAGATATGGTTGTGTTAAAAGAAATCAGTAAGGCACTTATTACATTACGTATAGGGAAATATTTAAACATCAAATAACATTTATTAACAAAAATAATTACAGAAATGTACAGAATAAAATAAAATACATATAAAACACCTGGTAAGAATGGTTAGTGGTCTGGTCCCAAACCAATTCAACACCCAAAAACTTAGTTAAAAAGAAATGGGGGTTTTAACTAGAAGGTTTACAAATCAGGCTGTTACTCAAAATTTAATAGAGCCACACTAGCCGTGATATTTTTTTTAGTAATTTCATTATATATTCAACTATTTTGGCAATATATCAGGTTCAATCCCCAAACCCAAAACAGCGGTTTAGCCTGTAGAGGTGCTTAATTATGATTTATTTATTAAAAAAGTCTACCAAAAATAGCTACTTCAAAATATAATATTTATCAAACGAATATCTATCTATCTATATACATGTATTAAAGGCGATGTGTGTATGTATGTTCCCAATAGACTCCAAAATGGCTGGACCGATTGCGATGAAATTGGCTTAGCGGGTGATCCTGTGAAGTTTAGTAGCGATCGGATCAACAAACTTTTTTTTTGTTCAATCTAATTTCGTATAGCTACTTTTTATGTATGTACTATGCATGTCGAGCCGCGGGCAGAAAGTAGTATTCAATATAAAAAAACCGAAAAACTGTTCTAAGAAACCCATAAGACCTTTTCTTCTAGTATTTTTAAGACCTATCCAACGATACGCCACACGATGGTTTAGAGACATGTAGGAGAGGAATCCCTAGAAAAAAAACAATACTTTTATTTTATATCTTTGTTATGCTACAGCGTAAAGTTTAATCACGATGAAACTATTAGACCGACTATTAGTTTTATCTTGCAAGATCTCTGATTAGGGGCGGACAGACAGATAGACGGTCGTAGTGAAACTATAAGGGTTCCTTGTGGACTTCGGAACCCTATACCCATTTTGCTGCGTATAACTACCAAAATTTTATATAATTAGTCAAGGAAAGGATGGTGGTACGTTTAATAAAACCACTTATTTACAGCGAATTTGGTTTATTTTAATCCGTTCAACGTACAAACTACATAATCAGGTATACTTTTAGGCACTACCTCATCACTAAATCATTTAATTTTGTTTTGATTATAAATATTAAACCCCATAATCGAAATATAAATTGAATTAGTTAAAACTATAGTGTTACTAGGTGCTACGCAATCGCAAACCCAATTTACGTAGCAATAATGATGTGGACTGCATTTCGTAGCATTCGTAGCATTCGTAACGCGTCCACGAAGTTTCGGTTAGCATCAGTTTATATCCGTTTATAAGACGTATAAAGCAAAGTAAAGTACGAGTATGAATTTGTTAGTACCTGAAAACAAAAAAAACTGTATAACACAAACAAATCGAGGTATCTATCGATACCTAACGCAGACAGAGACACTCACCGAGCTGTACGTAGACATTGTGATGGGGCTGAACTTCAGGGCGGTGAAATATAGAGGCTTCTGTGACCTGTAAGCAATGCGATGATATCTGCTTTACATGGAGAGTGGATGCCTACGCAGAACACAGCGATCAATCACGGAGCGAAAACTATGCAGGGTTTGACTACGTATTTCGAATGAATTCTTGCTCAGTCACTTGGTGGAGAGGCAATAATAAAATGAATAGAATTTGAAATATATCTAAGATTTGGGTTGTGAAACGTAGTGCACACTTAACTATTTTAACCATGTCAAAGAAAGGTGGAAGTTCATAAAACATAAAAATATACCAATACTTCTCGTTGACCCCAATCAAATTTGTAGAAATAATACCAACCCTGGGGGTGGAAAAATGGGGAAGACATTTTTTATTGGACTTTTTTTTTATTATTGAAATAACAATAATTGGAGGACAATGCACACAACATCTAGCCACAAACTAAGCATAGCTTGTATTATGGTGACTAGATGACTGATAGAATACTTATATAATTTTAAACACATACTTATGATACTTTATAACATGGAGACAGAATATGTACATATATATATATATATAAGGTAAATGGAGATATAAATAAATACATTTGAAAAAAATCTGCTTTAGGTCATGACGAATTTTATCAATGAAATCAGTTAACTTTTTTGTTTCTAAAACGTACTATTTGTTTATTTTAGTAGTGCTTTGAAAACATGTTTCCACATTCAACTCGACACTCAATTTCATTTATTCAAAGTTACCATGCTAAACACTATGTTTTATTAGTCTCGCGATTTTAATTAACGTAATGTGCTCAAACGTTAAGTATCTCTGTATAAATAAACAAAATATAAGGTACCTTTGAAGCATCAAGAGCAGAGCCCGGCGGCAACGCACGTCGCACCTGTACCATGCACTCTCATACACCAAGTCCGATACACCTACACTCTGAAACATACATTTTTGTAGAGGCGGCGTAGAATTTATCTATATTTAATTCTAAGAGCCCGCTTACGTTGAAGCGAACCGAGGAAAATCAACCGTATGGACTCGTGAAATAGCATCACGTCTTAGCAGTGATTGGTCTTTTGACCTTAAAAAGAGGAGGTTCAAGTGAATAGCAGTTGAGTTTTTAGTTAATCAAAACCAAAAAATGCGGACACCGATCTCACTATCAAAACAATCGTGAGTTGTACTTATACATGTTGAGAAACACAGGTTTTACTCATTATTTTGTCGTTGGAGGCACTGACACTGCTTTGATCCACCTAGAGAATCTTCATCAGGGTGAGTTCGATGTGAAAGAAGCTTGTACACGCTCGCGCTCGCGATTCGCACTTAAATTCGATGACTTATAATAAGGATTTCTCAGCTTACAGATGAATAAACCTTAAAACTGTAGAACTTACGGCTCTGAAAATGTCGTCAGCGTACCAACAGATTATTCCCATTTGAGTGAGCGCTGCACCAAGAAAGAACTTATTGCTCATATGCATCCACGGATCAAGAAACTGAAAATACTAGAATCTCAAACCCTCAAATAGGTACCTTGGTAAAAGAAGTTAGTCAAATCTAAAATAAATACATAAATAATCCTGGATATTTAACACAGCATTATCTAGCCCCAGTAAGCAAAGCTTGTGTTATGAAAACCACACGGCTGATATACTGCTTAGATATTTTAATGCATTCATATTATACATAGAAAAACACCCAGAAATAGACAAATATATGCAGATCATACAAACATAATGTCCCGCGGCGGGAATCAATCCGCAACACTATGTGGACTATATGTACTTTAATTTAATTTACCTGAATATTGTATTTCTATCTATGAACTCGACATTGATAGAAATACAATCACACTAATATTAGAAATGCGAAAGTTTAGCAGGTATGCGTGTGTGCAAAAACTATACATGGATAAAAAGTATGGGTTTATCCTGCAATAGACCCATACCCTTGTTTAAATAGTTGCCGTCTCTATTCATTAACATAAGAATGACCGAGACAAACTATACGTTAAAGCAACGCTATCTTATTATGTGATTGAGGGTGAAGATCACAAGAAATTTTAGTTAAAATCTGTTCCCGTCTTTATTTAGTGAGATAAGAATGACAAGGATAAGAACTAGTAATGAAAATTAAGACTGTAAATTTCAGTAAAGCACTGTTTCTGGAATTTCATTGAAAACTATAATATAAACAAGCAAAGCGCCATCTGCAGTTGCAGAACTTGTTACAGTTAGACATAAAGTTAGGGAGGGTAAAAACAAGAGAATCGACTACACCAACGTTTGCAGTGTCGCTATTCGAGCATTACTGAAACGCTGCCTTTGGAACACCGTTTTTGTATCCTGTTCAGGGACTAAATACACCTGCACGACTGAGTTTGTGTACGGTCAACAGCTTTGCTGAAGTTTTACACAATTTTACTTGAACGCTATTTCCTTTGTGTGCGAGTGCAACTTTATAGTATATCGTTTAGTTAGAGCTTCGTAAGATAATGCAACTGCATGAAGGTATAGGTAGCGTTCAACGACAAAAACCAAGATATCAGGCACAATAATTCTTTTCAATTTATGGTATGTATATTTTTGATGGATTACATCTTTCCTCTCGATTTTGTGGAAGTTATTTCGTGAAAAGGGATAGAAGTATGTAGTAAGGAGCCGGGGAAGCACGCGCTATTTGATTTGATCTGCCAGTATTTGTCTCGAGTCTTGGTGTTTATAAGTATAATTATGTATGTACTTACAAAACAAAGTAATTATATAGTACTAGCTGACTTCGTGGGGCGGTTGCAACTTCACAAAAAATATAAAAGTTCTAATATCGCTGTTAAAAAAAATTGCTATTTATTGATTTATTTTATTTTCACAAGAAAACAAACAGTCTCTTCATACTATAACTATGAACTAAATATATAACTATAGACAAATTAATAGTTTTCGCATATCAAGTTTAAAAAGCTTGCTTACATTAGAAAAAACCAAAAATATAACATAAAAAAAAAGGAATATGAAATTGTTTACATCTAAATAAAATAAAATTATGGATAAAGAGAATATAACAAAATAATCGTAAGAAGAGTTAAGAAGACATGCCAAACCAGCCAGTTGAACCAGCTTACTGTTAAAAATGTCAAGTTCAGAGATGTCAGCCAGGATGTTCAAATAGCTATTCAACGCTATTCAAATTATTGTAATAATTATAGAGATTAACAATGTTACGGATACAATTTGATAGATGGCGCTATGGCCACCCGCTGTTTTGCCTACCCCGTTCCCGTTCCCGTTGTTTTTCCGGGATAAAAAATAGCCTATATCCTAATCCAAGTTACTAACTGTATTCTCATTTTAAGTTTCATATAAATCGGTCCAGCGGTTCTTGAGTTATAAGTGGTGTAACTAACACGTTTTTTTATATATGTATATATATATAGATAACAGTCATGCGGTACACAAGCTTTGCTTACTTTGGAGCCAGATGATGCTGTGTGAAATGTCCAGCATTATTTTTTATTTATACTTTGTTTTTACTCCAGCTTTATCTCAAAGCCTTGAAGAGGCTAAGGAGAAATGTATAAACTATGTTTAAGTACCCGAATACAATATTTTTTATTTTTGGACTAATTTATGAACAATCCCGTAACTCTAATCTATAATTTGAAATTGGAACGTCATTTTTTTTTATTTGACAAGCAAGCTAACCCTGTTTAATGGCCAATGATAAATTCGCTTAGAACCTACATAAGTATACTTAATAATTTATACCTATAAAAGAGCTTAACCTGACTGACTGACTGACTGACTGATTCATCATCGCTGAGCCGAAACCGCTGAAGCTAGAAAACTGAAATTTGAAAGGTAGCTTCCTTTTATAAGAAAACCACCCACTAAGACCGGGTTTTTTAAAATTCAATCCCTAAGAGGCTGAAAAGGTGTAAAAACGAATGAATCTTTTAAACGCGTTGAGCGATTTGCTTGAAACTTGATTTAAATAATTAAAATGCTAAATAAATGGACACGTGTTTCAGTATTATTCAAAATAACCCTTACAAAGGGCTAAAATGGGGTGTCAAAGTTTGTATGAGAACTTTTGAACGGGGGGTGTGATTTCTTAGAAACTTTGTTTGGATACTTAAAATGCAAAATAAATGGACACGTGTTTCAGTATTTTTCAAAATAACCTTCATAAAGGAGTAAAATGGGTGTGAAGTATGGAAACTGTTTAATAGGTGGGTGTGACTTGTTTGAAACTTATCAATTAAATTTGGCAATATGCATCCGGGGGAAGGATTTAAGCTACAATTACAAAAAAATGCGGACGAAGCCGTAGGCAACAGCTAGTTATAAAAATGAGATTTGCTTACCACAATGTTGAACGCACAACAACAGATGTTAACGGAACTTATGAGAACATTAATCAGGTTTGCAATGGAGAATGCCTCTTCTAAATCGTTCAAGTATCTATATCATAAAAACAATGACTATGAATATGTACTTATGTACATATTCATAGTCATAGCACATAGTAATTAGTTACATAGTACATGAAGCTTATATAAAGGGTAGTCTTTCGAAGTACGCTTCAAAAGAAGATTGGCAAATTTATGTATTTAAATTTGCCAATCGACAAATCTAACACCTCGCTTGGGACCTTGTCATAGAAGCGTTCACTTTGCCCTATATTCATTTATATTAAAATACGCTTTAACGTATATAAGCGTATTATAATATAAATGAATATAGAGAAAAGTTTACGCTATTATAACAAGGTCCCAAGCGACGTATTTGTGTTGTCGATTGGCAAATTTAAAAACGTAATTAAACAGAAACTGCATTTATTATAATATATCTGATTGTTTAGATAAAAACTTGGGATGAATCTGCTCCAATTCAACTCGGCATCCGTAACAAAATTGGCAAGGATCATACAAAAAAGTGTTAAGACCAGACGAGTCTCTTGCCGGATTCTTCTTGAACCGGCATGCGGCACCTAGAAAACCGACTTTATTGAATGAAATTTGAGCCTATAATACATTTTTAGTGGAAAGTAGATTTATTTTGTATATATAATATGGGTAAGCCAAATAAACGCACTGCTCCTATGAGACAGCGAGATATTGGAGTAAACGATGTATACAATTTTTAGATTTTTGTAGATTTTTCAGCTCGACCGATTTCGATAAAATTTTAATGGGACCACCTGGAAAGTATAAACAAAACCCTTTTAAACATTAAAAGAATTTGCCAAATTGGTTTCCAAAAAAAAACACAAAATTCCGACGAATTGAGAATCTCTTTATTTATTATTTATTTATATTATTGATAAAAATGCATGGCCTCGTGTTGCTCTGCCCTCAGGCTGTTAACTGACACATTTGAAATGTATAAACTCTCTTGTATTAGTATTTCGTAGTTAAAGTACATAAAAGATGGATCATGCAAAAAGCGCTGGGTCCAGGACGAGTTTCTTGACAGTTCTTCTCGGGCTTGGGTTAGGAGGAATTGGCACCTAAATTCACCGAGTATGTAAGAAATATCAAAGTGGTCCTTGTGATTGTGTGAAATATTTTTTGACTTAGTCTTTACCTAGGAAGGTCTTTAGATACTTACTTATATGAATATTGAGATCTTAGGCTACGTCAACCTATGTTTAGTTTTTAATTCTCGAAGTAAAAGAATGGGTGTTATAAGTGTATAGTGCGTCTGTTTGTGATATCGTAGCTCCTAAGCGGATGAACTGATTTGGATTTAGTTTTTCTATTTGGTGACTTGATCGAGAGTGTTTGATTCATGAAAATCTGTTCAGCCTTAAAAATCATTATCTATTTTCTAGATGTTTTCGATTTCTTTCGATTTTAATTTCGGTATTACTTTAATGATATTGCAAGAACATGGCAACTTTGTCTTGATCCCGCAGCATAACTAGTAATCTGAAAGATACCTAAGTCTATCAATTTATAGCATCGAAATCCTCAAAGTTATAAATAGTGTTGCGCCCGATATATAGCTCCATCTATTGGCAGGCGGACGCGTTAAATATTCACCTACAACGCCATCTGGTATCAAGTAGATGCAAACTACAAAGTACACGTATCGAATGCATAAGAGTAAACGAGATAGCAATATCTCTCTATTGCAAGCGAACATTTGAGCGCGTTCCGGTTCGTTCTCGAACGTTCGAGTTGCGTCGCACTCGACGCTCGTATATATACGGCGGTGGTTTGCGGATAAAGTCAGTCTATTCTCGGCTTAGCTAAAACTTCTTTAGCATCGTTGTGATTTGTTCAATACTCTGAAAGTCGATGAAACGAAAAAGCGACAGAAAAAGAGACAAACACGTAAATTCATAAGATTTAACGTGGGAGAAAATTAGATAGAAAGCATTATACAGTGTTTCTTATATTCGTGATTCTAAAATTTGTGTAGGTTTCACTTCTACCACGTGTGAATTGCACACATATTTTTTTTTATTTAAACTTGTTATACCTATGTGCCTTAGACTTTAATCTAATGGAAAGGAACCCATAGAAAAATCTCATCGTAATTATATAATCATCTACATACCTCTTAATAATTATGTTAACTTACTGAATTACTTGTTGATGTATTTTAACTACATCAGCGATGTTTTCATAGCAATCGATAGTTCCTGTGTTTCTCTGGATATCATAATCATTATTTATTATGTTTATAATCCTCACATGGAGAAGCCGGAGCAGCATGGTGATGTGGCTCGCCATGGTCATGAACAAGAGATCGTTGCCTAACATGCTGATCACAGATAAACTTCCTGAAACACCAAACTAAATATAATTAGGTACTACTCCTACTCCATAACTGTCCAGTTTAATAAATAATTACCAGCCATTTTATTCAATACTCCTATTTACTCCTAGCATTTTATACGATGCTAAAATAATAATTACGCTTTAAAAAGTAAAAAGATAACCGACTTAATTGATAGAAATTTGATTAGCTAAATATATATATAATAATATATCATGTATATAATAATAATGTTTTAAAAACTAAAAAGAAAACCGACTTAATTGAATGAAATTTGAGCTTTTAGTGGAAAGTAGATGTATTTTGTATATATATGATATAAGTAGGCCAAATAAACGCACCGCTCGAATAAGACAGCGAGGTATCGAAGTACTACACAAAAATATCATCGACGTATACAATTTTTAGATTTACAGCTCGATCGATTTTGATAAAATTTAAATGTGAGATACCTGTTAAGTATACCCTTTCAAAAAAAAAAAAATTTCCAAATCGGTTTAGGCGTTTTCGAGTAATCGGCGAACATACATAAAAAAAAAAGATTCCGACGAATTGAGAACCTCCTCCTTTTTGATGAAGTCAGTTAAAAAGAAAACCGATTTCATAGGATACAATTTGAGAGCATATATAATACGGGTAGACCAACTAAACGCACTGCTCTGCACTGAAGGGTAACGAAAATATCATCGATGTATAAAATGTTTAGGTTTTTGTTGATTTTTTTAAAACCGTTAGACCGATTTCGATAAAATTTTAATGGGACCACCTGACCATCCTTTAAATCAAAAATCAATTTTTGAAATCGGTTCAGGCGTCTTTGATAAATCGGTAAAAATACATATAAAAAAATATCCCGACGAATTGAGAACATTCTGTTTTTTGATTAATTAGGTTAAAAAATCATCATCATCATTAAATCATCGATGTATACAATTTTTATAATTATATTAAATGATAAAATTTAAATGGCACCACCTTGGAAGCTTTGAAACAAAAAATATTTTAAAAATCAGTTCAAACGTCTTTGAGTAATCGGTGAAAATACTTTTAAAAAAAAATTTGTGGCAAAAACTCCTGAGTAGTTTTTACTTCACTGTACGACGAACATCTAACATTCTGTAACATTCTAATAATATTTTGATACGTATAACTATACAAGTAAAAATAGTCCCACAGGTTCGTTCATAACGATTAATTGGTATTTCTACGTCGAGTTTAATTTATCACGCTTGTCGATCTTTCAGGAAAACGTCTATCACGTGGAATTTCCTTAGAGGCATGGCTACATAGTGGGCCATCCGCCAACGTGTATTTCTGTCGGGTTCAATACGTGAGTATTGAGAATATTGAGCTAGTGGAAAAGCGTGCACGAGCAAAGGAATGACAAAATAATCCAGAATGAATTTATATCAGTGGATCGCTCGCTCAGCTAGATGAGTACTTACTGGCAACAAAAATATCTACCAATCTGTGATCTAAAGGTTATGATATGACAGGAGACTTATTAACGTCGACTATCGGTTCTATGGCCCTTTTCATAGCCAGTTCACATATCATAATAAAGAAGGAAAATGTGAGCGAAATAGACTGACGTTTGGTATGTTACCGGCGGCAACATACCAGGTTTGATCAACCGTGTTTATGTGATGTGAGTACGTATGTTCCGGGCTTTGTATTACCTGAGCAAGCTTCGAAGGCGTACGCAATTACGTGATTAATCGGCTTAGTTTTGTCAAAAGGGTAAGTCAGCAGAAATATGTAGCCGAATTGCGATTGCAGGCCTCGTGCTTTGTGGTATATAAACAAGGCTATCGGAGTCAATCCAAAGAATGAAATACCGAGAACATTCCATAAGGTGTACACTAAAAAACAAACAGGCAGAATTGATTTACTTAGTTTTCTAAAATGGGTACCATTTATAATATTCTTGGGTACCATTTATAATGGATTAGCGACCCGCCCTGGTTTCGCACGGGTACAATGCTGATACTAAATATACTACAGAATGTCTAATGTGATTAGAAACCTCTAAAATTATCAGTGTTTCTCTAGTATATTATACATGTATTATAAATATAAACCTTCCTCTTGAAACTCTATCTGTTAAAAATTCGCATCAAAATCCGTTACGTAGTTTCAAAGATCTTAGCATTCATAGGGACAGACAGACAGCGGGAAGCGACTTTGTTTTATACTATGTTGTAATGATTACTCAAAACTTACAAAACTTAAAAATAAATTCTCATTTTACTATCTACGCCAACTTACTTATTTGTCTGTTTCTGAGAATCGAAAGGCTTTCACGCTTGATATTAGCTTCTTCCATGCTCTTTGTTGAAATTGGCCAAATATCGGCGAGTTGGCCTACGAGTTGCCTCAGCTTGTTCCGCTTGTACCAAAGTGTGACCACTTTAGCTAAACCTACAAAAAGTAAAACAAACATCTTCTTATACACAAGACAAAAATACCTAGCAAACAGCGATTTGAGTTCTATCACAGAATAGTTACTACAGGTAAGAAAGCGGACTCCACGAAAACATTTATCACAACAGCTCACACAAGCGCTTAGCGCTTAACATTATATATACCTACATAGTAGCTCTCTTTCTACCGCTTAACTCTATATCTCGTCGGCGTGCCACTCCTCTACGAATTTGCTCACCAAAGTGAGCCTACCGATGTACTTGTAGCCTCGTACCTAAATTACTGAGTGCACCTGGCCTGATAGCACAAATATATCTTACTAACTGCTGCCCGCGGCTTCGCACGCGTGGTACCTACAAAAAAAAAGTAGCCTATGTCCTTCTCCAAGGTCCCATCTATCTGTATACCAAATAATACCAAATTTCATCAAGATCAATTCAGCCGTTCAGCCGTGAAAACGTAACAAACAACAGACAGAGATACTTTCGCATTTATAATTTTAATTACTAGCTGATCCGACAAACGTTGTTTTGCCTTATAAATATCTTTCGTATTTTTTTTTTTCATAAAATGTATCCTATATTACTTCTAATACCTCCAAGAATAAAATGTAATAATATGTATAATATATGTAATATATGTATAATATGTATAATGTATAATATGTGTACAAAGTTTCATGATGTTCGGTTAAGAGTGAACAAGTCAATTATCTTTCCATACAAACGTCGAAGGGTGATCACACCACCGTCTGATGATGAACAACCAAAACTAAAAGTGATATAAATTTGTCTTGTCATAATCTATGCTTGTATCAATACAGAATTGTGAAAATAATATGGGTTTGAAAGATACAAGACTCAAAAAACTGATCTGATTTTAGCGCAATTTTAGGTGTGAATAAATAACAAACGGAGTAAGCAAACTAAAAAATTGTTCCTATACAAGCATAGATTATTTATTCAAAAGCTCAAATTACTTTTTTTTTTATAATTACATTCAGTAGTTTTTTCATGAGAACCCTTGAGCCAAAGGTCTATTCATTATTTTTACGCAATCGTTTTATTTAGAAATCATAGATTAATCTGATCATATTACTCGAAATTATAATAACGCTATCTCCTTACTGCTCATCTCTATCCTTGGTGCACGTCATACCTTTTCTCACACTAAGCTAGGTGAAATGGCATGTATTTTAGCTGCGCCCACAAACGAGTTTGTGCCGCTGACTTGTGTATCCTTAAGTAGTTTTCGCGTGAAAACGTAACAAACAAACTTACATTCACATTTATAATATTACTAGCTGCTGCCCGCGGCTTCGCACGCGTGTTACCTACATAATTTATTTTTTCATAAAAAGTATCCTATGTTACTTCTAATACCTCCATGGATATGTGTACAAAGTTTTATGATGATCGGTTAAGTAGTTTTCGCGTGAAAGCGTAACAAACAAACTTAAATTCACATTTATAATATTACTAGCTGCTGCCCGCGGCTTCGCACGCGTGTTACCTACATAATTTATTTTATCATAAAAAGTATCCTATGTTACTTCTAATACCTCCAAGAATATGTGTACAAAGTTTCATGATGATCGGTTAAGTAGTTTTTGCGTGAAAGCGTAACAAACAAACTTACATTCACATTTATAATATTAGTATGATAGATTCCGATAAGTATATTACTTAAATTAAAATTCACCGAATCTAAGTACTACTCACTCATAAGTCCATAACCAGCTATATGCAGGTTACTGCCGATCAGTCCCTCAATCGCGTCATCTGAAGAAATCATCGACATAGCAATGTATGTATATTGTCCCGATATGATTCCTAATATGAGCGTAAACGTCATAAATAAGGCAAAATACGTTTTTAACCTTCCTCGCAAGTGTTTGGAAATATCATCGATCAGAGATATCCCGATACTGCCGATACAAAAGTTGCAAAGACGAAGTGTTTCGTAGATTTCTTTTCTTGCTTCACGTCGATCGTCCGCCATCTTCAAGTTTCTCTTGTATTATGATTAAAAGTATTTACCTTTGTAACTTATAAAACTTTCTAACTCATACTAAGTTATAATAAATAATAAATTCAGATGTCTCTGTCTTGTTATTTTGCCAAACTTTATTAAAAAGGAACAGTTCTCTAATAACACAGTTACACACAAGTATTATTGTTCAAGACTTTTAAAAAACTTTTGCTTATCATAGGAACGTATAATAATGAAAATAAATTATGTACCATTTGAGTTCCTAAGTTTCATACCTACCTATATCTACTAAAGCTTTGACTTAACTATACTTTTTAGGGTTCCGTACATCAAAAGGAAAAGTTAAACCTTTATAAGATCACTTTGTTGTCCGTCTGTGTATAGTCAACCCTTTTTTTCAGAAACACGTGGAGGTATCAACGTGAAACTTATACATAATTATACGGTCCTTGGAGCTGTAAACAAATAAAGCTATTTTGTTTCTACAAATCTGGATGAAATCAATGATATCTAAAAACACGGGCTAAATACGTAATTTATGCCGTATATATTGACGATCACCAGACAATCAAAACCTATAGGGTACTTATCGTTGACCTAGAATCACTAAATAAGAAAAGAAGAAAAGTCTCATAGTACAAGCAAACAGACAGACAGACGGGCAACCAAGTGATCCTTTAGATTTCCTTTTTCCCTTCGAGATACGGAACCCTAAAAAGTATTGATTTCGTCTGGAAAAATAAAATACTGTTTCGCGAAATAGGGTTTGTTTGTGAGCCGTTAGGTCACAGAGGGATATAAAAATGTTATAAACGTATACTTTAATATTTACTCATATTTCATCAGGCAGCAGTTTGCAGGAAAATATTTTCACGCACATAATATTTAAATGGACGTCAAACAATAGCACGATTCACGATATGTATAATATGTCTGTATTTACAAAATAAAAAGTAACTATGTAGTATATCAGTTTTGGGCCAGATAATGTTGTGTGAAGTCCGGCATTGTTTATATATTTATTAAAAAAGAATACTTTGGATAAAGTTCTCCGGTGTGCGTTTCTCATGAGTAAAATAATCTCAAAATGTCGTTAGTATTTAGGTACGTTCTAGGTAGTATAACGATTTTTCATTCCAATAACCATTTACTTAAGTAAAATTACAAAATTGCACGTAAATCTTAGATGTTTCCGAAATACTTACTATTCGGTGGATAACGTAAGATACCAACAAACTATATGACGCTAGCACTAAGATACCTACTAGGTATTCGTACATGTACCTACAGAAGGCAGATTCTGTGAAAACATTTAAATAAATAGCGACTCTCGTTACGACGCAACAAAGGGCAATTTAACTTGCACAAGCGCTTAGTGCCTAACATTATATATACCTACATATTGCCTCTCTTTCCGCCGTGTATCTCTATCTAGTCTGGCACGGCTGTACCTGACCTGGTAGTCAAAAGATATTTTATTCCGATAAGTAGATTACGTAGAGTATATTTTATCTCTTTATTACAAAACTGCACGTAAATGTGGGATGGTTTCTAAAATATCTTACCACCTGGTGAATATCGTCGAATACCAGCCAACTATTCTCATTCTGTGTTAGCGTACCGCCAAGGCACAAATTATTACACATTTCCATTTACCGGTCGAGAAACTAAGAAAAATATAGGAAGGTACCTACTAATATTCCATTTTCGAAATTGCTTTCTACAATAATGCGCTCGCAGTTAAGCGGTTTACTCGGTCGTCGTAGTTTTCCAATCATTTTATGAACTTATGTAGGTGTCTATAGGTAAGGTAGGTAAGTAGGTACGTATAGATATTATTTATAAGTAAAAGGAATGTAAGGAAATGTGTTGTATAATATGTATTCATTTAATTAAACGAATTGATTGCCTTTGCACATTACTTTCTATAAATACTCTTAGATAATTACGCATTTCGTTCGAATCTAAGCAAAAAAGCACTTTTCCAAAACTGAAATACTAAAATAAAGAAGATAAAAGTTATCTCTACAATCTATGATGAAAGCAGAAAACTTTATGAGAATAAATAATACTCAGTGGAATACGTGCACAGAAATCTTCAATAGAACTAAGCAAACAACCGCTGTGGAACACGTGTGAAATAAAATGAGTAAAGTTACAAGAATCATGAGATCTGTAAGAAAATAACGAAAATAATATATATTTACCTACATAAAATGTAGCCTATGTCCTTTCTGCAAGGTCCCATCTATCTCTATACCAAAATTCATCAAAATTAATAAGCCTGTATCGAGGGAGCCTGAGTATGAAACATTTAGATTTTGTGTTTATGCTCAGTTGATAGTTTTAGGATACTTATGGTTTAAATCTAGGTTAAGCCAAATAAGTACTTAAAAATAAACATGCAGACAGTTACGCATTTATAATTTGAGTATGGATAAGGCTGTAGCTACATACTCGTATTTTAACCAGAGTACGTATATGAGGTATGCGATGTCTTTAGTAAAACTGTAAGGTAAAAAAGTCTCTTGTCATATTGTTGCTAACAAGTATTTATCTTTTAATGTAATATGCAAAAAATATCCCCTAACTACTACAACAATATTTAAGTAGTATATCAGTCATGTGGTACCCATAACACAAGCTCTGCTTACTATGAGGGCCAGATAATGCTGTGTGAAATGTCCGGTATTATTTATTTATTGAATACTAGCTGACCCGGCAAACTTCCTACCGCCTCAGAATCAATAAATAAAAAAGCCTTTTAAACTTTCCCTGGACTATGACAAACATTTCAACACCAAAATCACCTAAATCAGTCCAGCCGTTCTCGTTCTCGATTTATATTATATAGACTAGCTGCAGCGGCAACGAGCGGACCGCGGATTAGACTCACCCTGATGAAGATTTCTAGATGAATCGAAACAGTGTCGGTGCCTCCATTGACAAAATAATACGTGAGTAAAGCCCGAGCCCGTGTTTATCAAAACATATCAATGGAACCTAGGTTGCTATTGGGATATTCAAGTGGGGTTTTACAGGCTCCATTCCGTCATATGTAAAGAGAAATTAAAAAAATATAAAGATAATCTTCATGATTACACTTGTAAATTTTGGCGACTCCAATCCCATTACAGTGAAATGAAGCTGTTCATAATTTATGGCCTTTGAAATGAAAATGTCCCCAGGACGCCATTTTATTTTTCCGAGAAACTTTAAAGCTTCTACGACGGATTTTATTAAATTGTCGAGCAATGTGACTTGAATGGAGTAATTTCAATCAATCAAATATTTATAATTATTGTACTTGGGTATTCTTTTTAGGGTTCCGTACCTCGAAAGGAAAAAACGGAACCCTTATAGGATCACTTTGTTGTCCGTCCGTCCGTCTGCCCGTCCGTCCGTCTGTCTGTCAAGACCCTTTTTTTCAGAAACGCGTGGAAGTATCAAGCTGAAACTTATATCGAATACTCAGGTCTACTGTCTCGTAATTTTTTAGTTTAAAAAATTAAAAATATGTTTAATAATTTTAAACTTACTACCCCTTTCCTCATGAACGCGTAGAGGTATTAGATTGAAATTCATATCGAATACTCAGGTCTATAATACCTTTAAGCTGTAACAAAATAAAACTTCTATGTCAACGCAATCAAAAGAAACAGCAGTTTAAGTCGCATATTTTCAAACTCGCAACTACTCGCAAGGGAACCAAAACCTAAAGGGTACTTCCAGTCAACCTAGAATCTTGAAATTTGGCATGATGCAATGCTTTATAGCACATATAAAGGGAACATTCCAAAAACCTTTAAGTTTTAGTTATATCACATATTTTAGGGTTCCGTACCTCGAAAAAAAAAACGGAAATCTTATAGGATCACTTTGTTGTACGTCCGTCCGTCTGTCCGTCCATCCTTCGGTCTGTCAAGACCCTTTTTCTCAAGAACACGTGGAGGTATTAAGCTGAAATTTATATCAAATACTCAAGTCTACTGTCCCTTAAAGCTGTAAAAAAAACAAATTTCTAAGCCAACGCAATCAAAAGATACAGCCATTTATGCAGCAAATTTCCGCAAATTTTCATATTCGCAAGGGAATCAAAACCTACAAGTACTTCCCGTGAACTCAGAATCTTGAAATTTGGTACGAAGCAATATCTTATAGCACAGATAAAAGAAAAATTGCGAAAACCATAAATTTTCAGATGGATTTCATTTTGCAATAAAAATACCATAACTATGACTGAATTGTCGTGATGGGTGAACTTTTACTTATATACCTACAGGTTTTTACGGAACCCTTAGTGCGCGAGTGCGACTCGCACTTGGCTGCTTTTTTATATTTCGGCAGTAAAATTAGAGATAAAAAGTTTTATTTCAGTAACTTACGAATAGTATATACCTGGGTTTGAAATATGCTTTCAAGCAAAGATTTGGTTGTGTTAAAAGAAATCAGTAAGGCACTTATTACATTACGTATAGGGAAATATTTAAACATCAAATAACATTTATTAACAAAAATAATAACAGAAATGTACAGAATAAAATAAAATACATATAAAACACCTGGTAAGAATGGTTAGTGGTCTGGTCCCAAACCAATTCAACACCCAAAAACTTAGTTAAAAAGAAATGGGGGTTTTAACTAGAAGGTTTACAAATCAGGCTGTTACTCAAAATGTAATAGAGCCTCACTAGCCGTGATATTTTTTTTAGTAATTTCATTATATATTCAACTATTTTGGCAATATATCAGGTTCAATCCCCAAACCCAAAACAGCGGTTTAGCCTGTAGAGGTGCTTAATTATGATTTATTTATTAAAAAAGTCTACCAAAAATAGCTACTTCAAAATATAATATTTATCAAACGAATATCTATCTATCTATCTATATACATGTATTAAAGGCGATGTGTGTATGTATGTTCCCAATAGACTCCAAAATGGCTGGACCGATTGCGATGAAATTGGCTTAGCGGGTGATCCTGTGAAGTTTAGTAGCGATCGGATCAACAAACTTTTTTTTTGTTCAATCTAATTTCGTATAGCTACTTTTTATGTATGTACTATGCATGTCGAGCCGCGGGCAGAAAGTAGTATTCAATATAAAAAAACCGAAAAACTGTTCTAAGAAACCCATAAGACCTTTTCTTCTAGTATTTTTAAGACCTATCCAACGATACGCCACACGATGGTTTAGAGACATGTAGGAGAGGAATCCCTAGAAAAAAAACAATACTTTTATTTTATATCTTTGTTATGCTACAGCGTAAAGTTTAATCACGATGAAACTATTAGACCGACTATTAGTTTTATCTTGCAAGATCTCTGATTAGGGGCGGACAGACAGATAGACGGTCGTAGTGAAACTATAAGGGTTCCTTGTGGACTTCGGAACCCTATACCCATTTTGCTGCGTATAACTACCAAAATTTTATATAATTAGTCAAGGAAAGGATGGTGGTACGTTTAATAAAACCACTTATTTACAGCGAATTTGGTTTATTTTAATCCGTTCAACGTACAAACTACATAATCAGGTATACTTTTAGGCACTACCTCATCACTAAATCATTTAATTTTGTTTTGATTATAAATATTAAACCCCATAATCGAAATATAAATTGAATTAGTTAAAACTATAGTGTTACTAGGTGCTACGCAATCGCAAACCCAATTTACGTAGCAATAATGATGTGGACTGCATTTCGTAGCATTCGTAGCATTCGTAACGCGTCCACGAAGTTTCGGTTAGCATCAGTTTATATCCGTTTATAAGACGTATAAAGCAAAGTAAAGTACGAGTATGAATTTGTTAGTACCTGAAAACAAAAAAAACTGTATAACACAAACAAATCGAGGTATCTATCGATACCTAACGCAGACAGAGACACTCACCGAGCTGTACGTAGACATTGTGATGGGGCTGAACTTCAGGGCGGTGAAATATAGAGGCTTCTGTGACCTGTAAGCAATGCGATGATATCTGCTTTACATGGAGAGTGGATGCCTACGCAGAACACAGCGATCAATCACGGAGCGAAAACTATGCAGGGTTTGACTACGTATTTCGAATGAATTCTTGCTCAGTCACTTGGTGGAGAGGCAATAATAAAATGAATAGAATTTGAAATATATCTAAGATTTGGGTTGTGAAACGTAGTGCACACTTAACTATTTTAACCATGTCAAAGAAAGGTGGAAGTTCATAAAACATAAAAATATACCAATACTTCTCGTTGACCCCAATCAAATTTGTAGAAATAATACCAACCCTGGGGGTGAAAAAATGGGGAAGACATTTTTTATTGGACTTTTTTTTTATTATTGAAATAACAATAATTGGTGGACAATGCACACAACATCTAGCCACAAACTAAGCATAGCTTGTATTATGGTGACTAGATGACTGATAGAATACTTATATATTTTAAACACATACTTATGATACTTTATAACATGGAGACAGAATATGTACATATATAAATAGAGATATAAATAAATACATTTGAAAAAAATCTGCTTTAGGTGCTTTCATGACGAATTTTATCAATGAAATCAGTTAACTTTTTTGTTTCTAAAACGTACTATTTGTTTATTTTAGTAGTGCTTTGAAAACATGTTTCCACATTCAACTCGACACTCAATTTCATTTATTCAAAGTTACCATGCTCAACACTATGTTTTATTAGTCTCGCGATTTTAATTAACGTAATGTGCTCAAACGTTAAGTATCTCTGTATAAATAAACAAAATATAAGGTACCTTTGAAGCATCAAGAGCAGAGCCCGGCGGCAACGCACGTCGCACCTGTACCATGCACTCTCATACACCGAGTCCGATACACCTACACTCTGAAACATACATTTTTGTAGAGACGGCGAAGAATTTATCTATATTTAATTCTAAGAGCCCGCTTACGTTGAAGCGAACCGAGGAAAATCAACCGTATGGACTCGTGAAATAGCATCACGTCTTAGCAGTGATTGGTCTTAACCTTAAAAGAGGAGGTTCAAGTGAATAGCAGTTGAGTTTTTAGTTAATAAAAACCAAAAAATGCGGACACCGATCTCACTATCAAAACATTCGTGAGTTGTACTTATACATGTTGAGAAACACAGGTTTTACTCATTATTTTGTCGTTGGAGGCACTGACACTGCTTTGATTCACCTAGAGAATCTTCATCAGGGTGAGTTCGATGTGAAAGAAGCTTGTTCACGCTCGCGCTCGCGATTCGCACTTAAATTCGGACCGATGACTTATAATAAGGATTTCTCAGCTTACAGATGAATAAACCTTAAAACTGTAGAACTTACGGCTCTGAAAATGTCGTCAGCGTACCAACAGATTATTCCCATTTGAGTGAGCGCTGCACCAAGAAAGAACTTATTGCTCATATGCATCCACGGATCAAGAAACTGAAAATACTAGAATCTCAAACCCTCAAATAGGTACCTTGGTAAAAGAAGTTAGTCTAATCTAATATAAATATATAAATAATCCTGGACATTTAACACAGCATTATCTAGCCCCAGTAAGCAAAGCTTGTGTTATGAAAACCACACGGCTGATATACTGCTTAGATATTTTAATGCATTCATATTATACATAGAAAAACACCCAGAAATAGACAAATATATGCAGATCATACAAACATAATGTCCCGCGGCGGGAATCAATGCGCAACACTATGTGGATCTACTTTAATTTAATTTACCTGAATATTGTATTTCTATCTATGTACTCGACATAGATAGAAATACAATCACACTAATATTAGAAATGCGAAAGTTTAGTAGGTATGCGTGTGTGCAAAAACTATACATGGATAAAAAGTATGGGTTTATCCTGCAATAGACCCATACCCTTGTTTAAATAGTTGCCGTCTCTATTCATTAACATAAGAATGACCGAGACAAACCATACGTTAAAGCAACGCTATCTTATTATGTGATTGAGGGTGAAGATCACAAGAAATTTTAGTTAAAATCTGTTCCCGTCTTTATTTAGTGAGATAAGAATGACAAGGATAAAAATTGGTAATGAAAATTAAGACTGTAAATTTCAGTACAGCACTGTTTCTGGAATTTCATTGAAAACTATAATATAAACAAGCAAAGCGCCATCTGCAGTTGCAGAACTTGTTACAGTTAGACATAAAGTTAGGGAGGGTAAAAACAAGAGAATCGACTACACCAACGTTTGCAGTGTCGCTATTCGAGCATTACTGAAACGCTGCCTTTGGAACACCGTTTTTGTATCCTGTTCAGCGACTAAATACACCTGCACGACTGAGTTTGTGTACGGTCAACAGCTTTGCTGAAGTTTTTACACAATTTTACTTGAACGCTATTTCCTTTGTGTGCGAGTGCAACTTTATAGTATATCGTTTAGTTAGAGCTTCGCAAGATAATGCAATTGCATGAAGGTATAGGTAGCTAGTTCCACGACAAAAACCAAGATATTAGGCACAATAATTCTTTTCAATTTATGGTATGTATATTTTTTATGTATTACATCTTTCCTCTCGATTTTGTGGAAGTTATTTCGTGAAAAGGGATAGAAGTATGTAGTAAGGAGCCGGGGAAGCACGCGCTATTTGATTTGATCTGCCAGTATTTGTCTCGAGTCTTGGTGTTTATAAGTATAATTATGTATGTACTTACAAAACAAAGTAATTATATAGTACTAGCTGACTTCGTGGGGCGGTTGCAACTTCACAAAAAATATAAAAGTTCTAATATCGCTGTTAAAAAAATAGCTATTTATTGATTTATTTTATTTTCACAAGAAAACAAACAGTCTCGTCATACTATAACTATGAACTAAATATATAACTATAGACCAATTAATAGTTTTCGCATATCAAGTTTAAAAAGCTTGCTTACATTAGAAAAAACCAAAAATATAACTTAAAAAAAAGGAATATGAAATTGTTTACATCTAAATAAAATAAAATTATGGATAAAGAGAATATAACAAAATAATCGTAAGAAGAGTTAAGAAGACATGCCAACCAGCCAGTTGAACCAGCTTACTGTTGAAAATGTCAAGTTCAGAGATGTCAGCCAGGATGTTCAAATAGCTATTCAAGGCTATTCAAATTATTGTAATAATTATAGAGATTAACAATGTTACGGATACATATTGATAGATGGCGCTAGTGGCCACCCGCTGTTTCGCCTACCCCGTTCCCGTTCCCGTTGTTTTTCCGGGATAAAAAATAGCCTATATCCTAATCCAAGTTACTAACTATATTCTCATTTTAAGTTTCATATAAATCGGTCCAGCGGTTCTTGAGTTATAAGTGGTGTAACTAACACGTTTTTTTTATATATGTATATATATATAGATAACAGTCATGCGGTACACAAGCTTTGCTTACTTTGGAGCCAGATGATGCTGTGTGAAATGTCCAGCATTATTTTTTATTTATACTCTGTTTTTACTCCAGCTTTATCTCAAAGCCTTGAAGAGGCTAAGGAGAAATGTATAAACTATGTTTAAGTACCCGAATACAATATTTTTTATTTTTGGACTAATTTATGAACAATTATGAACTAATTTAGAGTTACGGGATAACTCTAATCTATAATTTGAAATTGGAACGTCATTTTTTTTTATTTGACAAGCAAGCTAACCCTGTTTAATGGCCAATGATAAATTCGCTTAGAACCTACATAAGTATACTTAATAATTTATACCTATAAAAGAGCTTAACCTGACTGACTGACTGACTGACTGATTCATCATCGCTGAGCCGAAACCGCTGAAGCTAGAAAACTGAAATTTGGAAGGTAGCTTCCTTTTATAAGAAAACCACCCACTAAGACCGGGTTTTTTAAAATTCAATCCCTAAGAGGCTGAAAAGGTGTAAAAACGAATGAATCTTTTAAACGCGTTGAGCGATTTGCTTGAAACTTGATTTAAATAATTAAAATGCTAAATAAATGGACACGTGTTTCAGTATTATTCAAAATAACCCTTACAAAGGGCTAAAATGGGGTGTCAAAGTTTGTATGAGAACTTTTGAACGGGGGGTGTGATTTCTTAGAAACTTTGTTTGGATACTTAAAATGCAAAATAAATGGACACGTGTTTCAGTATTTTTCAAAATAACCTTCATAAAGGAGTAAAATGGGTGTGAAGTATGGAAACTGTTTAATAGGTGGGTGTGACTTGTTTGAAACTTATCAATTAAATTTGGCAATATGCATCCGGGGGAAGGATTTAAGCTACAATTACAAAAAAATGCGGACGAAGTCGTAGGCAACAGCTAGTTATAAAAATGAGATTTGCTTACCACAATGTTGAACGCACAACAACAGATGTTAACGGAACTTATGAGAACATTAATCAGGTTTGCAATGGAGAATGCCTCTTCTAAATCGTTCAAGTATCTATATCATAAAAACAATGACTATGAATATGTACTTATGTACATATTCATACATATTTATTCAATGACTATGAATATGTACTTATGTACATATTCATAGTCATAGCACATAGTAATTAGTTACATAGTACATGAAGCTTATATAAAGGGTAGTCCTTCGAAGTACGCTTCAAAAGGAGATTGGCAAATTTACGTATTTAAATTTGCCAATCGACAAATCTAACACGTCGCTTGGGACCTTGTCATAGAAGCGTTCACTTTGCCCTATATTCATTTATATTAAAATACGCTTTAACGTATAAAAGCGTATTATAATATAAATGAATATAGAGAAAAGTTTACGCTTTTATAACAAGGTCCCAAGCGACGTGTTTGTGTTGTCGATTGGCAAATTTAAAAACGTAATTAAACAGAAACTGCCTATTAAAGCATTTATTATAATATATCTGATTGTTTAGATACAAAAAAACTTGGGATGAATCTGCTCCAATTCGACTCGGCATCCGTTACAAAATTGGCAATGATCATACAAAAAAGTGTTAAGACCAGACGAGTATCTTGCCGGATTCTTCTTGAACCGGCATGCGGCACCTAGAAAACCGACTTCATTGAATGAAATTTGAGCCTATAATACATTTTTAGTGGAAAGTAGATTTATTTTGTATATATATAATATGGCTAAGCCAAATAAACGCACTGCTCCTATGAGACAGCGTGATATTGGAGTAAACGATGTATTCAATTTTTAGATTTTTGTAGATTTTTCAGCTCGACCGATTTCGATAAAATTTTAATAGGACCACCTGGAAAGTATAAACAAAACCCTTTCAAACATTAAAAGAATTTGCCAAATTGGTTTCCAAAAAACACAAAATTCCGACGAATTGAGAATCTCTTTATTTATTATTTATTTATATTATTGATAAAAATGCATGGCCTCGTGTTGCTCTGCCCTCAGGCAGTTAACTGACACATTTGAAATGTATAAACTCTCTTGTATTAGTATTTCGTAGTTAAAGTACATAAAAGATGGATCATGCAAAAAGCACTAGGTCCAGGACGAGTTTCTTGACAGTTCTTCTCGGGCTTGGGTTAGGAGGAATTGGCTCCTAAATTCACCGAGTATGTAAGAAATTTCAAAGTGGTCCTTGTGATTGTATGAAATATTTTTTGACTTAGTCTTTACCTAGGAAGGTCTTTAGATACTTACTTATATGAATATTGAGATCTTAAGCTACGTCAATCTATGTTTAGTTATTAATTCTCGAAGTAAAACAATGGGTGTTATAAGTGTATAGTGTGTCTGTTTGTGATATCGTAGCTCCTAAGCGGATGAACTGATTTGGATTTAGTTTTTCTATTTGGTGACTTGATCGAGAGTGTTTGATTCATGAAAATCTGTTCAGCCTTAAAAATCATTATCTATTTTCTAGATGTTTTCGATTTCTTTCGATTTTAATTTCGGTATTACTTTAATGATATTGCATGAACATGGCAACCTTGTCTTGATCCCGCAGCATAACTAGTAATCTGCAAGATACCTAAGTCTATCAATTTATAGCATCGAAATCCTCAATGTTATAAATAGATTATTTTAGTTTGTAAGGTATTTTTTAAGTGAAAACTTCTTTAGCATCGTTGTGATTTGTTCAATACTCTGAAAGTCGATGAAACGAAAAAGCGACAGAAAAAGAGACAGACACGTAAATTCATAAGATTTAACGTGGGAGAAAATTAGATAGCAAGCATTATACAGTGTTTCTTATATTCGTGATTCTAAAATTTGTGTAGGTTTCACTTCTACCACGTGTGAATTGCACACATATTTTTTTTAATTTAAACTTCTTATACCTATGTGCCTTAGACTTTAATCTAATGGAAAGGAACCCATAGAAAAATTTCATCGTAATTATATAATCATCTACATACCTCTTAATAATTATGTTAACTTACTGAATTACTTGTTGATGTATTTTAACTACATCAGCGATGTTTTCATAGCAATCGATAGTTCCTGTGTTTCTCTGGATATCATAATCATTATTTATTATGTTTATAATCCTCACATGGAGAAGCCGGAGCAGCATGGTGATGTGGCTCGCCATGGTCATGAACAACAGATCGTTGCCTAACATGCTGATCACAGATAAACTTCCTGAAACACCAAACTAAATATAATTAGGTACTTAAAAACTAAAAAGAAAACCGACTTAATTGAATGAAATTTGAGCTTTTAGTGGAAAGTAGATGTATTTTGTATATATATGATATAAGTAGGCCAAATAAACGCACCGCTCGAATAAGACAGCGAGGTATCGAAGTACTACACAAAAATATCATCGACGTATACAATTTTTAGATTTACAGCTCGATCGATTTTGATAAAATTTAAATGTGAGATACCTGTTAAGTATACCCTTTCAAAAAAAAAAAAAATTTCCAAATCGGTTTAGGCGTTTTCGAGTAATCGGCGAACATACATAAAAAAAAAAGATTCCGACGAATTGAGAACCTCCTCCTTTTTGATGAAGTCAGTTAAAAAGAAAACCGATTTCATAGGATACAATTTGAGAGCATATATAATACGGGTAGACCAACTAAACGCACTGCTCTGCACTGAAGGGTAACGAAAATATCATCGATGTATAAAATGTTTAGGTTTTTGTTGATTTTTTTAAAACCGTTAGACCGATTTCGATAAAATTTTAATGGGACCACCTGACCATCCTTTAAATCAAAAATCAATTTTTGAAATCGGTTCAGGCGTCTTTGATAAATCGGTAAAAATACATATAAAAAAAGATCCCGACGAATTGAGAACATTCTGTTTTTTGATTAATTAGGTTAAAAAATCATCATCATCATCAAATCATCGATGTATACAATTTTTATAATTATATTAAATGATAAAATTTAAATGGCACCACCTTGGAAGCTTTGAAACAAAAAATATTTTAAAAATCAGTTCAAACGTCTTTGAGTAATCGGTGAAAATACTTTAAAAAAAAAATTGTGGCAAAAACTCCTGAGTAGTTTTTACTTCACTGTACGACGAACATCTAACATTCTGTAACATTCTAATAATATTTTGATACGTATAACTATACAAGTAAATATAGTCCCACAGGTTCGTTCATAACGATTAATTGGTATTTCTACGTCGAGTTTAATTTATCACGCTTGTCGCTCTTTCAGGAAAACGTCTATCACGTGGAATTTCCTTAGAGGCATGGCTACATAGTGGGCCATCCGCCAACGTGTATTTCTGTCGGGTTCTATACGTGAGTTATTGAGCTAGTGGAAAAGCGTGCACCAGCAAAGGATTGACAAAATAATCCAGAATGAATTTATATCAGTGGATCGCTCGCTCAGCTAGATGAGTACTTACTGGCAACAAAAATATCTACCAATCTGTGATCTAAAGGTTATGATATGACAGGAGACTTATTAACGTCGACTATCGGTTCTATGGCCCTTTTCATAGCCAGTTCACATATCATAATAAAGAAGGAAAATGTGAGCGAAATAGACTGACGTTTGGTATGTTACCGGCGGCAACATACCAGGTTTGATCAACCGTGTATATGTGATGTGAGTACGTATGTTCCGGGCTTTGTATTACCTGAGCAAGCTTCGAAGGCGTACGCAATTACGTGATTAATCGGCTTAGTTTTGTCAAAAGGGTAAGTCAGCAGAAATATGTAGCCGAATTGCGATTGCAGGCCTCGTGCTTTGTGGTATATAAACAAGGCTATCGGAGTCAATCCAAAGAATGAAATACCGAGAACATTCCATAAGGTGTACACTAAAAAACAAACAGGCGGAATTGATTTACTTAGTTTACTAAAATGGGTACCATTTATAATATTCTTGGGTACCATTTATAATGAATTAGCGACCCGCCCTGGTTTCGCACGGGTACAATGCTGATACTAAATATACTACAGAATGTCTAATGTGATTAGAAACCTCTAAAATTATCAGTGTTTCTCTAGTATATTATACATGTATTATAAATATAAACCTTCCTCTTCAATCAATCTATCTATTAAAAATTCGCATCAAAATCCGTTACGTAGTTTCAAAGATCTTAGCATTCATAGGGACAGACAGACAGCGGGAAGCGACTTTGTTTTATACTATGTTGTAATGATTACTCAAAACTTACAAAACTTAAAAATAAATTCTCATTTTACTATCTACGCCAACTTACTTATTTGTCTGTTTCTGAGAATCGAAAGGCTTTCACGCTTGATATTAGCTTCTTCCATGCTCTTTGTTGAAATTGGCCAAATATCGGCGAGTTGGCCTACGAGTTGCCTCAGCTTGTTCCGCTTGTACCAAAGTGTGACCACTTTAGCTAAACCTACAAAAAGTAAAACAAACATCTTCTTATACACAAGACAAAAATACCTAGCAAACAGCAATTTGAGTTCTATCACAGAATAGTTACTACAGGTAAGAAAGCGGACTCCACGAAAACATTTATCACAACAGCTCACACAAGCGCTTAGCGCTTAACATTATATATACCTACATAGTGGCTCTCTTTCTACCGCGTAACTCTATATCTCGTCGGCGTGGCACTCCTCTACGAATTTGCTCACCAAAGTGAGCCTACCGATGTGGCTACAAGAGCCTCGTACCTAAATTACTGAGTGCACCTGGCCTGATAGCACAAATATATCTTACTAACTGCTGCCCGCGGCTTCGCACGCGTGGTACCTACAAAAAAAAATTAGCCTATGTCCTTCTCCAAGGTCCCATCTATCTGTATACCAAATAATACCAAATTTCATCAAGATCCATTCAGCCGTTCAGCCGTGAAAACGTAACAAACAACAGACAGAGATACTTTCGCATTTATAAAATTAATTACTAGCTGATCCGACAAACGTTGTTTTGCCTTATAAATATCTTTCGTATTTTTTTTTTCATAAAATGTATCCTATATTACTTCTAATACCTCCAAGAATATGTGTACAAAGTTTCATGATTTTCGGATAAGAGTGAACAAGTCAATTATCTTTCCATACAAACGTCGAAGGGTGATCACACCACCGTCTGATGATGAACAACCAAAACTTAAAGTGATATAAATTTGTCTTGTCATAATCTATGCTTGTATCAATACAGAATTGTGAAAATAATATGGGTTTGAAAGATACAAGACTCAAAAAATATCGTTTTTCATCACTGATTTTAGCGCAACTTTAGGTGTGAATAAATAACAAACGGAGTACGCAAACTAAAAAAATTTTATACAAGCATAGATTATTTATTCAAAAGCTCAAATTACTTTTTTTTTTTTTTATAATTACATTCAGTAGTTTTTTCATGAGAACCCTTGAGCCAAAGGTCTATTCATAATTTTTACGCAATCGTTTTATTTAGAAATCATAGATTAATCTGATCATATTACTCGAAATTATAATCACGCTATCTCCTTACTGCTCATCTCTATCCTTGGTGCACGTCATACCTTTTCTCACACTAAGCTAGGTGAAATAGCATGTATTTTAGCTGCGCCCACTAACGAGTTTGTGCCGCTGACTTGTGTATCCTTAAGTAGTTTTCGCGTGAAAACGTAACAAACAAACATACATTCACATTTATAATATTACTAGCTGATGCCCGCGGCTTCGCACGCGTGTTACCTACATAATTTATTTTTTCATAAAAAGTATCCTATGTTACTTCTAATACCTCCAAGAATATGTGTACAAAGTTTCATGATGATCGGTTAAGTAGTTTTCGCGTGAAAGCGTAACAAACAAACTTACATTTACATTTATAATATTAGTATGATAGATTCCGATAAGTATATTACTTAAAGTAAAATTCACCGAATCTAAGTACTACTCACTCATAAGTCCATAACCAGCTATATGCAGGTTACTGCCGATCAGTCCCTCAATCGCGTCATCTGAATTAATCATCGACATAGCAATGTATGTATATTGTCCCGATATGATTCCTAATATGAGCGTAAACGTCATAATTAAGGCAAAATACGTTTTTAACCTTCCTCTCAAGTGTTTGGAAATATCATCGGTCAGAGATATCCCGATACTGCCGATACAAAAGTTGCATAGACGAAGTGTTTCGTAGATTTCTTTTCTTGCTTCACGTCGATCGTCCGCCATCTTCAAGTTTCTCTTGTATTATGATTAAAAGTATTTACCTTTGTAACTTATAAAACTTTCTAACTCATACTAAGTTATAATAAATAATAAATTCAGATGTCTCTGTCTTGTTATTTTGCCAAACTTTGTTAAAAAGGAACAGTTCTCTAATAACACAGTTACACACAAGTATTATTGATCAAGACTTTTAAAAAACTTTTGCTTATCATAAGAACGTATAATAATGAAAATAAATTATGTACCATTTGAGTTCCTAAGTTTCATACCTACCTATATCTACTAAAGCTTTGACTTAACTATACTTTTTAGCGTTCCGTACATCAAAAGGAAAAGTTAAACCTTTATAAGATCACTTTGTTGTCCGTCTGTGTATAGTCAACCCTTTTATTCAGAAACACGTGGAGGTATCAACGTGAAACTTATACATAATTATACGATCCTTTGGAGCTGTAAACAAATAAAGCTATTTTGTTTCTACTAATCTGAATGAAATCAATGATATCTAAAAACACGGGCTAAATACGTAATTTATGCCGTATATATTGACGATCACCAGAAAATCAAAACCTATAGGGTACTTATCGTTGACCTAGAATCACTAAATAAGAAAAGAAGAAAAGTCTCATAGTACAAGCAAACAGACAGACAGACGGGCAACCAAGTGATCCTTTAGATTTCCTTTTTCCCTTCGAGATACGGAACCCTAAAAAGTATTGATTTCGTCTGGAAAAATAAAAAACTGTTCCGTGAAATAGGGTTTGTTTGTGAGCCGTTAGGTCACAGAGGGATATAAAAATGTTATAAACGTATACTTTTATATTTACTCATATTTCATCAGGCAGCAGTTTGCAGGAAAATATTTTCACGCTCATAATATTTAAATGGACGTCAAACAATAGCACGATTCACGATATGTACAATATGTCTGTATTTACAAAATAAAAAGTAACTATGTAGTATATCAGTTTTGGGCCAGATAATGCTGTGTGAAGTCCGGCATTGTTTATATATTTATTAAAAAAGAATACTTTGGATAAAGTTCTCCGGTGTGCGTTTCTCATGAGTAAAATAATCTCAAAATGTCGTTAGTATTTAGGTACGTTCTAGGTAGTATAACGATTTTTTATTCCAATAACCATTTACTTAAGTAAAATTACAAAATTGCACGTCAATCTTAGATGTTTCCGAAATACTTACTATTCGGTGGATAACGTAAGATACCAACAAACTATATGACGCTAGCACTAAGATACCTACTAGGTATTCGTACAAGTACCTACAGAAGGCAGATTCTGTGAAAACATTTAAATAAATAGCGACTCCTGTTACGACGCAACAAAGGGCAATTTAACTTGCACAAGCGCTTAGTGCCTAACATTATATATACCTACATATTGCCTCTCTTTCCACCGTGTATCTCTATCTAGTCTGGCACAGCTGTACCTGATCTGGTAGTCAAAAGATATTTTATTCTGATAAGTAGATTACGTAGAGTATATTTTATCTCTTTATTACAAAACTGCACGTAAATGTTGTATGGTTTCTAAAATATCTTACCACCTGGTGAATATCGTCGAATACCAGCCAACTATTCTCATTTTGTGTTAGCGTACCGCCAAGGCACAAATTATTACACATTTCCATTTACCGGTCGAGAAACTAAGAAAAATATAGGAAGGTACCTACTAATATTCCATTTTCGAAATTGCTTTCTACAATAATGCGCTCGCAGTTAAGCGGTTTACTCGGTCGTCGTAGTTTTCCAATCATTTTATGAACTTTAGTAGGTGTCTATACGTAAGGTAGGTAAGTAGGTACGTACAGATATTATTTATAAGTAAAACGAATGTAAGGAAATGTATTGTATAATATGTATTCATTTAATTAAACGAGTTTATTGCCTTTGCACATTACTTTCTATACTATACAGTTATGTAAATACATATAGACTTAGATAATTACGCATTTCGTTCGAATCTAAGCAAAACAGCACTTTTCCAAAACTGAAATACTAAAATAAAGAAGATAAAAGTTATCTCTACAATCTATGATGAAAGCAGAAAACTTTATGAGAATAAATAATACTCAGTGGAATACGTGCAGAGAAATCTTCAATAGAACTAAGCAAACAACCGCTGTGGAACACGTGTGAAATAAAATGAGTAAAGTTACAAGAATCATGAGATCTGTAAGAAAATAACGAAAATAATATATATTTACCTACATAAAATGTAGCCTATGTCCTTTCTCCAAGGTCCCATCTATCTCTATACCAAAATTCATCAAAATTAATAAGCCTGTATCGAGGGAGCCTGAGTATGAAACATTTAGATTTTGTGTTTATGCTCAGTTGATAGTTTTAGGATACTTATGGTTTAAATCTAGGTTTAGCCAAATAAGTACTTAAAAATAAACATGCATTTAGATATGTGTAATATGAACTATATATTTTAACAAAGATGTAAGCATGATAAGATGTAAGGTACTAATTGTTGAAAGCGAATATTGTAATTAAATAACGTAATAAATTTGACTCTAAATAATAAGAAGCTCTTCTGTCTTATTGTTGTTTAATGTGGTAACCCATTTATTTATTGCGTATTTAGTTTCAGTAACTGATTTATTTTTTAAGTCACATGATTTGCAAACATTATTATACACATGGATTTTCACAAAACAACCTAAACGTTGAGCAAATTTTGAATTGACGGACGGATATTACACTGTAGACCCTACGGCATACTAGAGACTCGTACTAAGAAGATGAAATAATTGATTTATGTATCAAAAGAGGAGCCTTTAAGATAAAGAGCTTGCGTACACTAAGAACTCCAGGGCCTCGACATCTTTGTCATTACCCTGGTTTCAACTCGCAGGGGCAACTGCCACTTGGTCAGTGGGTCTCGTTGCGTTCTGCAACGGTACGCTGCCATCTTGGCGTTAGCGGAGGCCTTCATGGTAGTTTAGCGCTTCCGGTTACCGGCGCGCAGGAGGGACGACTAACGCACCCCTGTCCATACTGGAGCCTATGTAAGGCGGCCAGTCCTCGCAACGCTGCTGCCTGGGGGTTCCCTCCTGCAGTTCCGTTAGGATCCCGAGTATGACTATCGGGATCCCGGCGTCAACCGGCATGTTTGGCCCGGCCGAGGGTACCGTAGGTGCGCTGGCGGCTAGGTGGCATTCTGGTGGGTCAGGGGGGGGGTGCGCTGGGCCTGCGGCTTATTCCCCGCTGTGGTAGCGGTTGTGTTGGTGGTTCAACCGCGCGTGCTAAAAGCACGGTTGGTATAAAGGATAAAGATATTCTTCTTGAATGTGGCTGTCGCGCTTGCTCTAGGGGGTGGTGGGCGCGGGATTTCTCGGGTTTTCTCGTTTGTTCCGGCTTTCTCAGGTACTGGCTACAATGTAGGACCTTGCTGGACCGGGTTCGGAGTGGAAGAGGTCACTGGTCTCCTCTTCCTATTTTCTAGCTCTTTCTTTCCTCTTCCGGGTAGGGAGTTGGGCTCCCCGTTCGGTGGATCCGTTGGCCATTGTGTGGGTTGAGGTCCCGCTTGGTGCGGGTACTTGGCGGCTAAGTACTGGGGTATTGGCTGGGTCCTCGGACGCTCGGGCAGCAGCTGGGCGGCTGGGTGCTGGGTCCCACCCTCCTGGGCGGGTGGCTGGCGAAGTCTGGTAGTTGATGTTGGTTGGGGGGGCGGAACCCGCACCCTCGCTTGCGTGCCTCTCGTCGGTAGACTGGGCAGCGGCGGTCGATGGCTGTGTGTTCACTGTCACAGTTCGCACAGTTGGGCTTGTCGGTGACGGGCCGCGCGAATGATGTCCTCGGGTGCTCTGTCGGCTGGGAGGCCGCGGATGGCAACTTTCGTTGGTAGCTCCGCTGGGACGCTATAGGAGTACCAGCTGATTGCTGGGTCCTCCGTCATAGCGTCCACGAGGTGTCTCTGGATCACCCTGTATTCTTCCGGTGAGCGCAGGGTAAAGCAAGCCCCCTTGCCTAGGGAGCGAGCATTCGCGGAGTACCCTAGCTTGGTGCGGATTGTGGCGAAGAGCGCCGTCCAGTTCGACAGGCACTCCACCACGATCGGCGGGTAAGCTTTGGTGGCTTTCTGGGTGGGGAGAGGGGGCGCGGTGAAGCTGCGGCCGCGGACGCGTATGACGCGCGTGGCGCTGGTGTCGGCGACGGCATGGACATCATCGGTGGTGGTTCGATCGCTTCATATGGAGCCCCAAGTATTTAAGAGTCCTGCGCGAGTCAACAACTCACAAAAACAGGAGTTATCATGCACAGAATTTTCTTTTTTTTATCTGGAGCTGAAACGGAAGTCTTGTAAAAACACAAATACATCGTTTTTTTGTATTGAGTGTCATAATATTTTTCTGTAGGCATTTTAACAGTATACCCATACCACATTCCGCCAAGTAAGCATATCTGACCGTCATTCCGTGAATGATAACCGCAGTGTCATAAGCATAACATAGGATGTCAGCGTTGAGGATGGGGACTTTATGAACATCGTTTATATAAAGCAGGAACAATGTGAGACCAAGTATACTGCTCTGTGGAACGCCGAAACTAATTTGCTGGAAACCACTAATAATCATTTGATTGATTGTTAAGTTTTGTTAAGTTACAGATATTTTTAATTGAGTGTCAAAGTTTTTTCGGGTTATTTTTATTTTCTTTAAGCTCTCTTTCTTCGTAATCTGATTTGAGTTTACGCATTAAGCCTACAAAAAAGTTTTTATACAGAGTATATGTTTTCTTAAGAATCTTATTTCCTGGATCGGCTTTAGCTCGTTGGTGTCTCGATTTCTCATACTTCTCAATTCAATTCAATTCAATTCATTTATTCATCTTTAGACATAATACAATGTTCTTAGACATGTCTTACAATAGTTATAATATATAAGTGTATCTAATTAAGTAATTATATGAGTATAATTTTCCATACATAATTATTTATCAGCAAAAGCATCGTCATGTATATATTAAGGTTTACTTATAAATACCTACCTAACAGGAATTTGACATTGTTAGTCGGTGAGATATTAAAGTTATCTAGGATTTCTTGAATATAATCCGGAGTGCTTTTATCTATTCTAGAACCTAGTGCGAACTCTATTACATTTGTTTTATCCACATTAAGTAGCATGTTATTGAGTGAGAACCATTTTTTGATGCTAAGTATGCATTCCCTTATACTACTACTTACAATTTGCTTACTCCTGTTTTTAATAATTAGGCTAGTGTCATCAGCAAACATTGTTATGTCAACGTCTTTAAAAACTACAGATATGTCATTTGTGTAAATTATGAATAGAAGAGGCCCTAATATGGATCCTTGTGGAACCCCTACATTTATTTTATTCCTATTAGATCTAACCCCATTTAACTCTGTCACTTGGTATCTATCTTTAAGATATGATTGAAAAATGTAAAGTTCTTTTCCATTGACCCCGTAATGCAGTAACTTTCCTAATAGTATCTCGTGAGAGACACAGTCAAATGCTTTAGAAAGGTCACAGAAAACTCCATACGTCTTCTGTTTACTCTCAAAGCCTAAAAATACATCTTCGATAAGTCTTCTTATTGCATGTTTGGTTGATTTCGCCTTTTGAAATCCAAATTGCCTTTCGTTGAGTAGTTGGTGGTCGACCATATAATCAGTCAACTCCTCTGCAATATATTTTTCAATGATCTTGCTGAAACTGGGTAGGACTGAGACAGGTCGATAGTTATTACAGTGAGTTGTCTTGCCTTTTTTATGAATAGGAACCACCTTAGCAATTCTCATTTCTTCGGGGAAATAGCCTTTTTCAATACAAACATTAATAACATTCATGAGTAGTGCAGCTATTTCTAATTCAATTTTTTTTTTTTTGATAAAAGGTGAAATAAAGCAGAAATCACTTGACTTTTTAGGCTTCATTTCTCTAATTATTTTAACAACCCGTGAAATATTTAGCCTGGAGTTATCTACGGTTTTAAAGTGTATCTAGTTATCAGGATTTGGGAGAAAATATTTTGGTTTTGTAACATTAATACCAAGTAAGACTGGGTTGTGAATCACAACCCACTCTTACTTGGTATTAATATTAATATTTTCAGTTTGATATAACGGATCATAACTTGTGATCCGTTATATCAAACTGACAAACAATTACAACAGCTTTCTCACGCCATCGTCACCTAACGCTTTTCATGAGCTATATGTATACTGTGTATATATGTGTACTTTTTGGGTGAACAAAAAGCGTTAAACTCGCGTCATCGTCGCACGCTTCCCATGATGAAATGATGCATGAAAGTTGATTTTTCTGAAATGTAAACTTTTTTATGTAAAATAATTGTAATAATTGTGTACGTTAGCGCAATAAATGAAAATTGTATTTCACCATATATATTATAGTACTTACTACTGATAAATATAACATTTCATGCGAAATTATTTCCTAAACATTCTTTGGGGACTGCCGATAGAAGTGAAAACTAAGTTACTAGTGAATTGTATCGTCGAGCTATTCTTAAAATTATACTCTAATATTACGAGTATTACAACCTAACCAAGTAGGCCAATGAGTTAGCCAATTTAACAATGACTTTTTTTTATAACGTAAACCTAGAAATGTGTCCAATAGCGCATTTCTTACTGTCTCTAGTTAAGGAGAGGACACTTTGTTCTTGTGTTATTTATGAATATGTTGTATAGTAATTTTAACTCAAACGGCTTGGTTCGTTTGAATCTTCTAACTATGTCCGTGTTGTCGAACTCTCTCTCTAAACTCTCTTGTATTAGTTCTCCGTAGTTAAGGTAGTTATAAGATGGATCATGAAAAAAGCGCTAGGACCAGGAAGAGTTACTTGCCAGTTCTTCTCGGGCATGGGGTTAGGAGAAATTTGCACCTAAATTCACCTATTATGTAAGACGTTTCAAACTGATCTTTGTGATTGTATTGAATATAATTACGTTTTAAAAACTAAAAACAAAACCGACCTCATTAGATACAATTTGAGACCATAAAATTATACTTTTTTGAATTTTTTAGTGGAAAGTAAATGTATTTTGTATATATATGTAAACAAAATACATCTATAATATGGGTAGACCAACTAAACGCACTGCTCTGAGCCGCACGCAACGAAAATATCATCGATGTATACAATTTTTAGATATTTGTTGATATTTTAAAAACCGCTCAACTGATTTCAATAAAATTTAAATTGGTGGTCCCTGGGTCCCTTTGAAACAAAAAAATATTTTTTTAAATCGGTTCAGGCATCTTTGAGTTATCGGTAAACAGACATAAAAAAAAAACATTTTAGCGCATTTCAGTCATCTTGTAAAGAGGTCTAGATTAAAACTACGGAAAATCCTTGGAAAATCTATTCAATAAAGGAATTAAATTTCAATTCTAACTTATTAATGTAAATTGCAATTTAAAGGAAATTTTAGGAATTTATAGCGGCGAAACTATATATATTAATATAATATATGGCGAAACTACAGAACTAAGGTCGAAAAAACATGGGTTGCCTTAAAAAATCTAAAGAACTGATAGATTTTAGGTACAAACAAATTTAGGTTAGGTATTAGCCATTTAGGTACAAAAGTCAAATATCGGTGACGCAAACACGAGTTCGCATGGCATCGTATGAACAATCAGGAAAAATAAGTAACGCGCGTTTCATCTAAATTGGCTCATTTGAATAATTTCATGTCAGTTCCGGCGTCTTTTCCCTCCAAATCGTAAAAAACTGAAATCGGCGGATTCGAACCCACCGGATTCTTACTCAACATGATTTCCTGCTCCCCAATACATCTCGTTTTATAGATCAAAGGTTAATTTGTGTGATTGACAATTTTGCTGTGACTTGCAAGTCGATTTCCTTCAAATCAAATCTGCTAACTGGGTCAGCATCAGCGCATCGTGCCGCTGACAGCTATTCATTACTGCTAATTTACAATTTCAGTTAACAGTCTGTTTGATTTCTGACTTAATTATTCCAATTTCATCGCAAACGATGTCAACTGCAATCATTGAATACATCATGAGGTAGCGCGTCCAGTTAAGCTTGACCTGTAACGTGAATGACGTTTCAGTATGACATTATGACCATCTGTAAAATTTAAAAAAATATAAAAAACTACAAGTTGAAAATAATTATGGGTTACAAAAAAATACAGAAACTCAAAGGCGTCTACTACTGTATTGTATATTACAAAAGTTATTTCCCAGCGTCTGCTTGTAGTAGGTAGCCAACAACTTACGACAAGTTGGTGCAACTAACAAACCAACTCCAAGTCCGAGATATTATGCAGATTATTTGCATCTGGCAACACCTGGGCTGCCTGCACTCCAAAATTGCATTTCATATCATGCTCAACTTTGTAGAATATGCTACTCTGTGGACTGAATATAAACTATTGGTAACCTGGGTTATATTACGCAAGTTTCTCTGTTTCAAGTAGCACGTCTATGGTTTTATAATAAATTGGCCAAGCGCGTGCTGTGGGGCGATTATTGTGGAATACTATCAAAACTTTGATATTAATCGTTTTCAGTTACTATTGATGATTTGGTATTATGGAAGGTTGACGTTGATTGTCATACATGCTGTCATATGAATAGAAACCTCGGGCTAAATAAATATAAAGACGGAGTACCGTGATTATCCATAATAAAGCCTTAAAATCGTGCTCCCGTGTGTAAATTACCCGCACCGATGCACACACATATACCTAAATTATGCTCCTTGCTCCTGTCACGTCGTTTTCAATAAACTTTCGCGCTTTAAGTCAATTGCGTTCGATAACGTTGTACAAAATAACCTAGATAATTTACGACTTATACATAAAAATGGTGTTATTTGAAATAAAACGTGACACTGTGACACTTTCTAGACAACGACATGACAGTAAGTAATACTTAATGGTAAGATTATGTTTGCATATACTAAGAGCAAGGAGCAGAGTTTGAGTGGATGTGTATGCGTAGATGCGTGATACACAGAGGAGCATGGTTTTGAGGCTTTACTTTGGTTTTTCACGGCCCTCTGTTTATATATTTATTTGGTCTGAGATAGAAAGCGAACGTACGTAATAGTAATTCGTCTTGTCAAAACTAGTTCCAGTTATAATTAAACTAATGATTGAAATTATGCCTATTGCGAATCGAAACGAATATACATTGGTTGTGTCAAAATTTCCATAATCGCCATACTGGTCACGCACAGTGAAGGCTTCCGAATTCAGGATAAAATGATAAAATGAAGGATAAGAATGACTAGTGGTCGTCCCAAACCAATTTAACACAAACTAGTTAGCAAATGTTTTTTTTTTATAATAATAATTCGTTTATTTGCGAAGCATAGGTAACGTATGAAGATATCAAGATTAGATAGATATTATATTTATAGTCATGTTCCTACTTTGCAGTATACAAATATAAAGTAACTAAGCATTAAAATTAGAAAGTATGTCAGCAATTATACAGTTATTCAAATTTATAACGCAAATATTCTGATACCGTATAATAGGCGTTCCCTGTCAGCAATTTATTTAACTTTACTTTGAATAAATTAAAAGATTCTATTTCCAAAAACTGCGAAAGCATGTGGTTGTAGATTCGTGGGTTTGCTGTTCTTTTGTTCAGATGGTTATTTCTAAAACTATTAAAAAGATTCTTATTGGTCTGTACAAATATAAGTATCTCGTAAATATACATACACGACAGAGTCAAGATATTTTAATCAATAAAGTATTGTCTACAACTGACAGTTTGTTTTATTTTGAAAGATTGCCTTCACACATTGCATCATGAAAGGCAGAGTAAATAGAGTGATTAGTCGCAATTTCTCAAGTGGTGGAAATGTTCATTTGTGCTTTAAATGTTCTTTTGTGCTTTAAAACAGACTCATCTATATAAGAGCATAAACTTTGTACCCCTTTTTACGAAAATTGCACGGACGGAGTAGTACGAAACTTCGCACACTTATAGTTTATGAGTATGTAGAAGAGTGCAAAATACTAATATTTTTTTTTAAATTTTAAATTTTAAATTTGTTGTTTCCAAATTTAAAATTTATGGTCGAGGTGACTGAAAGAAATGAACAGTAGGTACATACTTACAATAATTAGTTCTCTGTTTAACCTTTGACAAAATTGTGTTTATTATCACATAAGTACATAGGTAATACGTACTTAGGTACTGGTGGCAATTCGGTTGGCACCAACCTAACTAATTTTAGCTAAAATTAGGTTTAGACTGTCAAATTAAACATTATATATGATTAACTAAAATATATTTTAGACATTCCTAAATTTAGAAATGAACCAACCGAATTGCCATTACTAAGTAACTCCGTCTCTTTAAAAAAAACGAATTAATTCCCTACTAGTTCTGAAATAAAAAAATTAAACAAATATTTATTTCAACATTTATATGATAGCATATAATATGCAACGTTCAAATGCACTTTGATGCTGCTCGATTTTTAGATAGGTAGACCTCTGATGAAGATTCTCTAGCTAGATGAATCGAAACAGTGTCGGTGCCACCATCGACAAAATGATACGTGAGTAAAGTCCGTGTTTATCAAAATGTATACCTAGTACAACTCACGAAAGTTTTGAATATGAAATAAGTAGACTTTTCAGCGGTCTTTACACTAGGCAAGGCAAGCCTGTATCGTGATCGTGAAGACCAACACTTAACTTTTTAACTTTTCCTAAAAATGTAAGTAGGTACCTATGTATCAGTGGTTTACTTTTGTTCACAAACTATATTCAAATCCTATAAGTTTAAGCCTCACCGGTCCCGTGAGTTCGAGAATTCTGCGCCCGCATTTAGCTAGCTTTAGGGTGTTAAACTTAAATACCTTCGCGTAGTACGGAATCCCGCGAAAGAGAGAACTGACCATCTGGTTTTTTACACACTGACATCTAGGCGATTGTATAGATACTTCATTTTGCTTTTCAGGTCACTTGGAGATGTAATAATTAATTGAAGTAGATACCTACTGAAATTTTTGTTAATTATTGAAAAATAAATTCCTCCTAAACGGCTGGACCGATTTTGATGATTTTTTTGTGTGTCGAAGTGGATTCAAGAATGGTTTAGAGTTAAATTTATTTTTTCATTCTTTTTAAATCGCGCGGACGAAGTCGCAAACGGGAAAGACATTTTATATTTCTAGGAGGGAGAACTGAAATATCTTAGTAAGACTTCAGATTCCTGATTTCAGTAAGATACTCGTACTTATATATTATAATACGGACATCGTGAGATCTCAGTTCGGACGCAGCTGGACAAAATATAATAAATTACTATGTGTCATAAAAAATAAATTACCTACTTAAATAGGTATTCTATATTACAAAATCTACGGTGTGCCGCCGGAAGTCACGGGCTCAGCATAAGGCGAGCAGGAGCGGAGTTTAGCACAGATAGGTAAGTACTATCAGGGAGGCCCTGACCGGCTTATCTGCTTACGAGCGAGACTTGAATCCTTTCAAAGTCACATTTTTCTAGAAATTTCAGTTTGAATTCGTATGTCCACAATGTGATGGGAGTAAGTAAAGTAAATAAAGCAAAAAAAAAGAATATCGGCATTTTATTGCATATTATATTATAAATGAAATCAAGCTCGAACCACTAGTAGTAGGTATAATTTATGATTAATTTATTATAATCTATTTTATGATTATGATGATTAATTTATGAATACAAACATAATATACTTTATAACACCCAGACAGAACAAACACCTATGATCATCACACGTATGTCTTGTGAGGGAATCGAATCGAACCTCCAACCTACAGCGAAGAATGCAGAGCTACTATCAACTCACCTGACAGGCCAGTAATACAAGCTATGCTTAGTTTAGGGCTAGATGGCATTGTATGCATTATCCACTAAAAATTATTTATTTTTTATTTATAACTGTTTAGAATGGTCATTATTAAATTAAAACGGCCCACAGGTCGCAATGTGTTTTTACAAAAGCGATGTTTGTGTACCCAAGCAATCAAATCTTAATTTATTTACCTTTATCACGAAATATTTATCTGCGACCGTAGTCGTAGCAGCTAGTAGGTTTTGTATAAACCACTCATTAACCGAAAACACGATAAAGTTCCGCCTGCCAGGAACGTAACAAGGTCGAAGAAGAGGCTGCCATTGAAGCCATTCAACATTGTAAATGAACGCCTGATCAAGGTCGCTTTGTGCTGAAAGTTTCTGATGTTATGTTCGGAATAATAATGCTGAAGGAAAAAAATAATCGATGTCAACTTTCAAGAAAACTGGAATTAATTGTATTTGCCTACTTTGGAACCTTGAGTAAAGTTTGTCCTTTGCTTAAAAACAAGTTACGCAACGAAGCCCATAAAGCCTGTGCTTGACTTGTATTTGGTTCTAGTTACAATAAAAAGTTCCAAGTTCAAGCCTGTTCAACTGCAGCGAGGTTCAGACTACCCTTGCGGCCGCTGTGGATACAGACGTGTCCACTTCAATTTGCGTCCAGCGGCTCTCTCAGCAGAATTCAATTACAGATACATGAATAAACATTCGTTTTTCTCCAGTAACTCCATCCATTCAGACCGATTGAAAGGATGAGATTATGACTAAGTAGGATTGCGTAAAAAGTCTCAGTAAATTTAACTATGCACTAAAATCTAGGTATGTCCCACTTGGGAGCTACTTATGAACGTACTTAGGTTCATAATACAAATTACTAATTTTAAGTTATTTATTTCAATAAGATACGCTCTGTACACATGGAAAAGTCCCTATCTGACTTTTCCTTGTGTACTGAGCGTATCGTAATGAAAGGAGCCTTATGTTCTATTTTGCTTATGAAAAATTGCTATATGTTATTTTGGTTAGAATCTCGTAAGCTTCAGTTTAAGAATCTGGAAATATGATTGATTCATTTCGAAACCAAACTGTCGCACTCATAATATTATTATTAAGTATTTGTACCAAATTTCTAATTTTAAGTTATTTATTTCAATAAGATACGCACAGTACACATGGAAAAGTCAGATAGGGACTTAGAATTAGATAACATAGAATTAGAAATTTGGTACAAATACTTAATGATAATTTTATGAGTGCGACAGTTTGGTTTGGAAATGAATCAATCATATTTCCAGATTCAAACTTTAGCTTACACGATTGTAACCAAAATAACAAATAGTAATTTTTCATAAGCAAAATAGAACATAAGGCTCCTTTTTGTAGTATGAAATTTCTGTTGGGCTGTGAGGCATTGCCACAATATAAGATTCCATACGCCATAATGGAAAGAAAATACGCATGATTAATGATTTTTCCAGTTCTTACTCGTATGTCTTCTTCTTCTTCTTTGTTTATGGCATGTGACATAATAATGCCAATTTTCCCAGTGTCAAGTGTTTGTTTATAGTCAACTTGTTTGTCAAAGCCTTAGTCAATGGTAAAATTGTCAATTCTAGACGTCACGCGGAATGGCCGTTTAAAATTTTCTTGAGATTCCTCGTCGTTCAAATCACATTGCACCATAATACACAGTTAATTCAATTGTTCATACTTGTATCATGTAGTCACAACTTATTCATTAAAATACCGCTAAGATTACTGAATAAAACATGCAATAAAACGAATAAGAAATATTAAATTAGCAGAGATGTGTTACTTCATGAAATTTCAAATGAATAATCTAGACTAAGTTGTCTGATTGTCTTCTTCTTCGTTAATTGCATGTCTTAATGATGACAATTTTGCCAGTGTCGGTGTATCAATTAAAGGGTAACAATTAAAACAACGAAAGAGATTAAACATTATTGAAAGATATTAAACGTTATTGAAAAAATTGTCACATAATAATCGCTTCAGCTTAGGTATTGAGGTATTGAACACATCAATATCCAGATCTGACTCCGCCAAAGTGTTAAACGAGCTGCTCGCTCAAATCATAAAAGCGTTTTGCCTGTAGTTTTTCCTAACTAAAGGAACATAAAGTGGTTTCAGTTATCTTAAGTAGCTGTGTGATAGCGTAGTCCTACTTGTGCTAACAGCTCCGGGCAGTCTACCGTGCCATTCGCAATGCTCATAAGATAGACCAAATCGGCCATTACCATTCGCTCAGTTAATGGAAGAAAATGAAATTTACGACATCTCGCTATATAGTCGGCACGAAACCTTAGCACGAAATTGTAGATATTTAAGTTTTTTTTCTGTTCGTTTTCTAATCTTAATCAGTAAACATCATAGCGGGGGTTCCATACTTGCGAGGCGTATTCCAGGATACTACGTACGTACGCATAATATTTTGAATGTTTTGATACAAGAGAACTCCGACGACATTCTAAAAACAAAGCCCAGCGCGCGAGAAGCCTTATTAACGATGTTATTATATGTTCGTCAAATAGTAATTTAGAATCAAATGTTACTCCTAAATCCTTAATAGTATATGCTTAGATGGTTATAGTAAAACGTCGAGATTATTATTGGTCATCTTGCGAAGCAAACATTGCGCTCTTATTTTATTTATATTTCTCGAGTTATTTCCGGTTTAATTAATAATTTTGGTGTTTTTATTTAAATAGAGCTAGGCACTCGGATGTGAATAGTTGGTATAAAAGCTTTGTGTTTCTGTGTGATTCGAACAAAAATAATCCGTATCCATATATATATATTTAGTTTCTATAAAAGAATAAAGCTCCTTTGTAATATATTTTTCAAAAATCTTACTTAAAGGCATAAGTTAAATATACCTGTTATTTGAATTACTATGGAGCTCTTCATCTTTGAAATATAAAATACATTTTGAATTTTACAGTTGAATCACTTTCGCTAATTTAAGGTCATCTGGAAAACTTCCACTGAATTAATAAATAAATATTGAAGGACAATACACACAATTAAAATGGCTTCCTATTCGTCGTCGGCGTGATTTGCATGTTCTATCTTTTCTTTATAATATTCTAAACAACCCCCTCTCTCCTTCTTATCTTTATGAGCGTTTTGATTTTCTTGTTCCTCGTGGTGATCCCTGTAGAACAGCAAAAACTCTTATTCTGAAAATTCTTCCTCAATCCTCTAGTCGGTATGGTGGATCATTCACGGTTCACTCTGTAAAATTGTGGAATTCTCTCCCTCACGAAATCCGCGACAGCGCCTCGCTTAGCATTTTTAAGCGAAAAGTCAAAGAGCATTATCTCTCCTTGTAATTGTTTATATTAATATTTTATTTATGTATTATAAATGTATATAAATATATATGATTTATATATACTATATATTTATGTATACTTATTATATTATTATGTTATATATTATTTGTTAGTATAAGTATATGTAGTTTATGTATGTATTATTCTAATTATTTTAGTTTATTAAATTAAATTTTAAGTCAGTTTTATAGTGTACTTTTCCCTTTTGTACGCATCATACCCACCACTAGTTTATAATATTTTTATTTCCCAAGGTTTGCTGTAAGAGAACTCTTCTTAGGGTTAAGCTCGCCTGTGTACATGCCATATAATAAGAATGTTTCTAAATGTGTTCAATGTGTGTACAATAAAGAATAAAGAACAACACCATCTTGCCCCAAACTAAGCATAGCTTCTATTATAGTGCTATACCACCAGCCACCAGCTATGGCTGGTGGCCATAAGCATAGCACTATATATGGCTGATAGAATACTTATATATTTTTAAATACTTAATGACATAAATTATACTTTATGACACCTAGACACAGTACCAACACCTATGTTACATAAATGAATATACAACATAAACATTGCTCTCGCGTTGTACCATCGTAATAATGCTCAAAGATCGCATTAAAGACTGTGTAGAAGTTTGAATCAACTATGTTTCAGATTTTGTTTAGAAAACTGAGAAGTTGGAGCGTTTATGAAACAGGGTCTTCCTTGGCAATATAAGTTAACCGTTGTGAGCGCGCGCTTTACTTTGTTGTCACTTGTCAGTTTGTCACAGCTACTTCCTATCAAACAAGTTAGACTGGTTTTACAATATTGTAACTTTTCTACGAAGGAAAACTTGAAACAAACCCGCCTCGGTGCCAGCCGTTATGCACCTGCAACCGAACCGACACCGCATGTACTGACTCGTCTTTCCTGCGAGTCAGCAAGGAAGTCAGCAAGGTTAGTGTGAGTACCTGGGAAGGCCTGCGCTATCAAACAGAATCCGAGGCAGAGAGGCGTCAGTAGAAAGAAAACTTCACCGACCTCAGCTTGCTGGAGTGGATCCATGAACAAGTTTTTAATTACAAATAACTGTTCTGTAATTTGACTAACGCCACCTAAATCATCTTCAACAGATGAACTAAGGCCACCGATGAACTTTTCTACAAATACTTACATTGGTAGTATCTACGTAACATTTTAGCTTACCAAAAATCCATCTTACGTTAATAATTATCACAAATAAAAGCATTTCAAAATGTTAACCGATAAGAGTATAAAGTTACGTATGAGGTAGGTATATATACTTACCTACATACTTAAATAGGAGTTAGCTCGTTACAGGAATGTAGTCGTAATACAAACAAATTTCGCCAGCAAAACACGATAAAATCGCCATTCAAATCATTTCCGCAACTCACAACAACGCCGACGTATAAATATTACCTACCGAAATGTGGAACAACCGTCGGAAAAAACAATAAAATTGTTTGACTGCTCGTATTGAAGTAACAGAAGGGTGGTTCTCTGAAACTCTAAAGAATATGTGACACGGGTATTTTTTATATATTACAGGCGTATTTAATTTGTCAATGACAGTAAAAGAATCTCATGTAACAATTTGAAACGCTCGGTATATTTAACTTTTTAAATTAGATATGATTTTCCTTCCTGACCTACCTAC